>CAWUFW010007712.1:0-600000 GCA_963921515.1 Calotriton arnoldi
CCCACCTTGCCTGTTCCCCATTCTCCTCCCTGGAGGTAGGCACTGCAGTGGAGTCCACTACCGCCCTGTCTGACTTGGGCACTGCAGTGGCGGACCTGTCCACCCCATCTGCAGGGTCCACTGCAGTTGTGCCGGCACCCACGACATCTGTGTCATGCCCCCCAGTTGTGCCGGCACACACCATGTCAGACACCTCCACTGCAGTTGTCAGTGGCTCTCCAGCACCCACCACCCCTTCCCTGACTCCCCCTGGTGAGCCCTGATCCTGTCCCTGCGGTGCCTGGCCTGCCCCCCGGTTGCCCCTCCTAGTGGATTGTCCCTGGTATTGTGCAGGCATGCGTAGGGTGACATCTGCCAGTGTCACCCTGTTTGAACTTTGACAATGGACTGGCCATTGGCCTTTGCTCTTTTTTCAGGACTTCGTTTGGCCTCAACACATATGCTGAATAAAGCAACTTTCTTTTCTCTAGTGCTCATGCTTCAGATGTACATGTTGTTGGTGCAGCTAACCATGCCCTTGCTGCAGTGATGGTGATATCTGGTCTCATGATTATGAAGTGTTACTGTGCAGGAACCCATGTGGTCCAGGGGAATGTGTCCTATCATGTGGTGTATCCATGTCATCAATAGCAGCATCTGAGGGTGTCATGTGTTCAGTATTTGGCAATGGGTTTCCTACTTACATTGGCAATTTCATATCTGTGGCTTCCACCCCTGCACATCTGTTGTGCCTGCCATCGTTGCATTTGTCTACTTCCCTGACCGTGTTGCCATCTCCAGTGGACATGCAGGTTTGGGCATCAATGGGGAGGGACTCATCCGTGTAGTCAGTGCAACATTGCTATACAAGTGTGTTGGATCTGTGCTGATGATTCCGTTGGCACATCCATGACCAGGCTGATGTGATGGGAGCCCTCATTTGGTGCTAATTGTTGATTGTGTGACCAAGTGCTCAGCTGACATGATGGGGCCCTACTGAGGCAACATATGGCACAGCTTTCCTCACACAGGAGTGGAGTCCCCTCATGGCAGTGTGTACACGTGTGACATTGCCTGCGCCCAAGGTGTGTGTTGTATGTGCATGTCTGTGTGTTCACTTCCATTCATCTGCGCATGCTGTGATCCCTAGTGTTGTACCTGTTTGTGATGCTTGCTGACTTGAGCTATGTTCCCCCAAAGTCTTCTCCCTGTGTTCTCTGTGATGTGGGTGCATGGCACATTACTGGTCATCAGGGTGTCACCCATAGGTGTGTTTGCTGTCAGGGCAGAGTTTGTGTGCTGACGCAGATGGGTCACAGTCAGGTTTCCCTTTGGCACTTGTTGTTTGCCCCTGTCATGTGATTTCCAGTTTGTGTTATCTTTCAGTGATTGTGACACGTTGTGTGTGTGACTGCTGGCACTCCTTAGGGTCCGGGCTGCAATGTTGGTTGTTGTCTATGTGTGTTCTTTGTGGGTGACCTTGGCTTCTTCATTGGTGTGTGACTGTGGCTGGCATCCCATTGGTCGGTGTGGTATTGCCGTCATGTCCATGTACAGCGTAGTGTGCAGTGTGTCAGACATTCAGGAGTCTTGTTGAGTGTCCATGTGTGATGTGTTTCTACACCTTGGTTCCCACCCACCACCCTGGAATAGTCATGGGTGCATGTGCAATGTCACCAGTGCATGTGTACTTCACTGCTGCACATTGTTGGAGGTTGAGGGGTGTGGTCTTGAGTGTGTGCAGATGAGAGTTGTTGCCCGGCTAGTCCCCTGCCTCCATGTTGGCCTTGGCTTACTGGCCATGCTGATTGATTTGTGCTTGTGTAGGTGTGATGGTAGTTAGTTGCTCAGGACACCTGACTGTGGTTCACAGTGTGAACGACATTTAGCTTTGTCATCACAGTGGTATTTTTCTTCAGCCCAGGGTCACCACATTGTGGGGGCCCTGGGGGTGGTGCTGTGGTGTGTCTGTGACTTGCTGTGTCAGTTGTTGTTCCTACGTGCCTGTGTGACATGTGTGTTTTGTGCTCCCTCTCACCTGTCAATGCCTGCTTGCCCACATAGGGGATTTGGATCCATGAGTTACCTTAGTGTGGCAGTGTATGCACATCTGTATGATTGGTATTCAGCTCTCCTCATGTGTTGTGTTGTTGCCTGGGGACACTGGCACCCCCACCCCTCACCTGCTGTG
The DNA here is from genome assembly GCA_963921515.1 of Calotriton arnoldi. Classification (NCBI taxonomy): domain Eukaryota; kingdom Metazoa; phylum Chordata; class Amphibia; order Caudata; family Salamandridae; genus Calotriton; species Calotriton arnoldi. The sequence continues at coordinate 2,171 of CAWUFW010007712.1, forward strand.
TATGATGACAGTGTTGGTCTGCCTGTTTGTGTTTGTGCATCTGCACCACTGCATTGGCATATCTTGGGTGTGCCATTGGCTGTATGTTGTTTGGTGTGTTTCCCCTGCTGTCCCTGGGACTCCTAGGTCATCGGTCAGCACAGTGATCATGGTTTGTGTGTCCCATTGCTGCCATGGTATGGTATCTGTTCACCTCACATCTGCTGTCTCCACAGGGTATCTGCATTTGTGTGCCCATTGGTGCAAATATGTGGGTCTGCATTCTGATGGTCACTTCTGTCATTGTGTCATTGATGACTGTTGACGGTCTCAGCCCCCATGGGTGTTGTTTGTCTGCACATGGCCAAGGGAATGTTTCATTTGCACTGCAGTATTTGGCTCCCCCAATTTATGTTGCAATGGGACACATACACTACTTTGCCACAGATGAGTTTTTGGTTCTGTGACCAGGAATGATCCATGCAGTTTGGCAGTTGCAGCTCTTTCTTTGTCAACAATTACCTTTTGGTCACTGTGATGATGAGGGTGTAGACCCCATTGCCACAATGGTCAAAATGTGCTTCAGCTATGGACCCCACACTTACCTTTTGGTCACTGTGATGATGGGGGTTTAGACCCCATTGCCACAATGGTCAAAATGTGCTTCAGCTATGGACCCCACACTTGCCTTTTGGTCACTGTGATGATGGGGGTTTAGACCCCATTGCCACAATGGTCAAAATGTGCTTCAGCTATGGACCCCACACTTGCCTTTTGGTCACTGTGATGATGGGGGTTTAGGCCCCATTGCCACAATGGTCATGGGCTGCTTGCATTGTGGGTGCCACACACATATATGTGTGGCACATGTGCTAGGGGGTCACATTGTATGTTCAATGTCATGTTCGGTGTTGTAGGCATTTGACACAGCCTGCTCACACGCTTGTCATGGTGGTGGGGGGATGTCTTAATCTTGCATTCCCTAGGTTGTGGTGTGCTTGTTGTGTCATGCATTGTCCATCCTATGAGTGGGGGTGGTAGTAGTGGTAGGCATCCAGCCCCCCGTGGGTGAGGGTGGTAGTAGTGGTAGGCATCCAGCCCCCCCTGGGTGAGGGTGGTAGTAGTGGTAGGCATCCAGCCCCCCCTGGCTAAGGGTGGTGGTAGGCATCCAGCCCGCCCTGGGTGAGGGTGGTAGTAGTGGTAGGCATCCAGCCCCCCCTGGCTAAGGGTGGTAGTAGTGGTGGGCATCCTGCCCCCCTGGGTGAGGGTGGTAGTAGTGGTGGGCATCCTGCCCCCCTGGGTGAGGGTGGTAGTAGTGGTGGGCATCCTGCCCCCCTGGGTGACGGTGGTAGTAGTGGTAGGCATCCTGCCCCCTGGCTAAGGGTGGTAGTAGTGGTGGGCATCCTGCCCCCCTGGGTGAGGGTGGTAGTAGTGGTGGGCATCCTGCCCCCTGGGTGAGGGTGGTAGTAGTGGTAGGCATCCTGCCCCCTGGCTAAGGGTGGTAGTAGTGGTGGGCATCCTGCCCCCCTGGGTGAGGGTGGTAGTAGTGGTGGGCATCTTGCCCCCCTGGGTGAGGGTGGTAGTAGTGGTAGGCATCCTGCCCCCCTGGCTAAGGGTGGTAGTAGTGGTGGGCATCCTGCCCCCCTGGCTAAGGGTGGTAGTGGTGGTGGGCATCCAGCCCCCCTGGGTGAGGGTGGTAGTAGTGGTAGGCATCCTGCCCCCGTGGGTGAGGGTGGTAGTAGTGGTAGGCATCCTGCCCCCTGGCTAAGGGTGGTAGTAGTGGTGGGCATCCTGCCCCCCTGGGTGAGGGTGGTAGTAGTGGTAGGCATCCTGCCCCCTGGCTAAGGGTGGTAGTAGTGGTAGGCATCCAGCCCCCCTGGCTAAGGGTGGTGGTAGGCATCCAGCCCCCCTGGGTGAGGGTGGTAGTAGTGGTAGGCATCCTGCCCCCTGGCTAAGGGTGGTAGTAGTGGTAGGCATCCTGCCCCCCCTGGCTAAGGGTGGTAGTAGTGGTGGGCATCCTGCCCCCCCTGGGTGAGGGTGGTAGTAGTGGTAGGCATCCAGCCCCCCCTGGCTAAGGGTGGTGGTAGGCATCCAGCCCGCCCTGGGTGAGGGTGGTAGTAGTGGTAGGCATCCAGCCCCCCTGGCTAAGGGTGGTGGTAGGCATCCAGCCCCCTGGGTGAGGGTGGTAGTAGTGGTAGGCATCCTGCCCCCTGGCTAAGGGTGGTAGTAGTGGTAGGCATCCTGCCCCCTGGCTAAGGGTGGTAGTAGTGGTGGGCATCCTGCCCCCCTGGGTGAGGGTGGTAGTAGTGGTAGGCATCCAGCCCCCTGGCTAAGGGTGGTGGTAGGCATCCAGCCCGCCCTGGGTGAGGGTGGTAGTAGTGGTAGGCATCCAGCCCGCCCTGGGTGAGGGTGGTAGTAGTGGTAGGCATCCAGCCCCCCTGGCTAAGGGTGGTAGTAGTGGTGGGCATCCTGCCCCCTGGGTGAGGGTGGTAGTAGTGGTGGGCATCCTGCCCCCCTGGGTGAGGGTGGTAGTAGTGGTGGGCATCCTGCCCCCTGGGTGACGGTGGTAGTAGTGGTAGGCATCCTGCCCCCTGGCTAAGGGTGGTAGTAGTGGTGGGCATCCTGCCCCCCTGGGTGAGGGTGGTAGTAGTGGTGGGCATCCTGCCCCCCTGGGTGAGGGTGGTAGTAGTGGTAGGCATCCTGCCCCCTGGCTAAGGGTGGTAGTAGTGGTGGGCATCCTGCCCCCCTGGGTGAGGGTGGTAGTAGTGGTGGGCATCCTGCCCCCCTGGGTGAGGGTGGTAGTAGTGGTAGGCATCCTGCCCCCTGGCTAAGGGTGGTAGTAGTGGTGGGCATCCTGGCCCCCTGGCTAAGGGTGGTAGTGGTGGTGGGCATCCAGCCCCCCCTGGGTTGGGGTGGTGGCGCGCATTCAGGCCCCTGTGTGCATATGTGGCATTGGTGATGGGCATCCCGCCCCTATGGTGCTGCTGTTGCTGGTGTAAGTATATTCAGATTCCCAGTGTATGTGTGTGATGTGTCGTGTACGTGTTGTATGTGTTTTGTGGTTGGTGTCTGACTTACCTTCTGCGCCGTACGCGTCCGTGCCTGTTCCGGTAGTAGATGTAGAATATTGGTATGATCGGGACGAAGGGATTCATGGTTGGTTCGTGTCGTTCGTCCTTCTCGTTGCTCGCGTCGTCCTCGTCGCTTGGCTTCGTCCTCGTCGCTTCGCTTCGTCCTCGTCGCTTCGCGTCGTCCTCGTCTGTGCTGTGTTCGTCTCGTAGCCGTGGATCGTGTTGTGGCGCGATTCGGAGCTTATGTGCGCCTCTCCCGGATGCTTTGACGTGCCGTGCGTAGCGACGGGTTCGGCGCGTACGGAAAGCGCATCGTACTTGTCCGGCCGGACGGGGCTGCATTTTCCCTTCCGTGCGACTCGATTCGGCGTTTCCGGATTCGCCTCGGTCGGAGAACAGGACCTGGTTTGGGTGAGTACGGCTCGGCCGGAATTTTTGCTGTTGTGCGCATCGTACTTGCTCGTTCGGTGTGCTGTACGGATCGGTCGGGAAACTGGCTTTCGCATGGCTTTTTTCCCGACCGAATAGTATTGGGTGCGCCTCCGACCGAGATCGGAATCGGCCCCTTAATGTACAGCAAGATGCTCAAGAATTTCTTATGCTTATGCTTGCAGTATTTAAAGGTGAAGGAATACAAATTGAAAATCTGTTTGGAGTACATTACACATGGGATCATAAATGTGAAGACTGTTCATTTTCATCTACCACTGAAATAGAGACAGAACAATTCATATATTTGACAATACCAGATTGCAAAACAGTGTCTTTTAACAAATTAGTAAAATCAGCTAATCAAAATATGGAATGTAGTCACTGCAAATCTGAAATGTTATCAACATTATTTATAGAAAGATTTGGACAATATGTCATTTTAATGCTACAACGTTGTAGAGCAGATGGAAGAAAATTGGAAACTAAAATTAAAAATTTTGTGGCAAGTCAACTGTGAATTTCAGGAAGAACTTTCAAAGCAGTGGCAATTATTTTCCACGATGGACCTTCTACAACATCTGGACACTATACTGTGTATTTAAAGTGCAATAAAGGATGGACACATTGTAATGATGCCCATTTGGAATTCAAATATCGGTTGCCTTATGAATTACCAAATTCATATCTAATATTTTTGATGACAAAGTTCTGAAAACATCATTCGGCCTATTGGGAAGATGTTAACATGAATTAATGAGTTTATTTTGGATATTTTCAATACAAACGATTTCAGAAACATCATTCGGCCTATTGGGAAGATGTCAATATGAATTAAGAAGTTTATTTTGGATATTTTCAATGCAAATGATTTCGAAAACATCATTCGGCCTATAAGGAAGATGTGAACAATTACTGTTTCAATTATCGTTTCTGTTCTTTGATATTGTATTTAGAAAATTGCTTTTGAAAGAAGCAGTTCATATATTTGATCTTTGAATTATATGCAATGTAAATGAGAGTGTTTATTTTTGAAAATGTAAACAGATAGTTGAGCTTGTTGTAAATATTTTGAACACAGATTTTTTTTTTTTTTAACAATCTTATTGATTGTATTCTTTTGCCCGCTGTCACATGATGATCAACATTGAAATCACTGTGGATGGTGAAATTCAATAAAATCTGAAAACAGCAAAAAGGGCAAACTGAATATGTTATGTAATTGTAAAATTATGTTGTGTTCTTAAAACTATAATATTATATGTAATAACAATATTTTTTCTTCTCTTTTACAGACACTAATTCTAAAGTTTGAAAATATTTTAAATTTAGATTATAATAAAACAACTGAAAAATTGTTTCAATGAGTTTCATATCTACTTCAAAAAAGGTAAGATTAAGTCACCCAAGCACTACCCATGCACTGCTACAATCACCTGTGCACTACCCATGCAAAACTCTAATCACCTAGACACTACTCATTCACTCCTTCAATTACCCAGGTAGTATCCATGCACTGCTCCAATCACCCTGTCACTACCCATGCACTCTTCTAATCACCCACCCAGTACCATGTACTAATCCAATCACTCCGCGAATACCCAATCACTTATAAATTCACCATACACTCTCCTTGCAGTACGTTAATCATCCAGTCAGTACCCATGTACTCATGCAATGCCCCAGGCACTAACCATGCAGTGCTACAATCACCTGTGCACTAGCCATGCAGTCCTCTAATCACCTAGACACTACTCATTCACTCCTTCAATTACCCAGGTAGTACCCATGCACTCCAGAAATCACGCTGTCACTACCCATGCACTCCTCCAATCACCCAGTCAGTACCACGTACTTATCCAATCACTCCACCAATACCCAAGCACTTATAAATTCACCATGCACTCTCCTTTCAGTACTCTAATCATCCAGTCAGTACACATGTACTCATGCAATAACCTAGGCAGTAACCATGGAGTGCTACAATCACCTGTGCAATACCTATGCAGTCTTGTAATCACCTAGACACTACTCATTCACTCCTTCAATTACCCAAGTAGTACCCATGCACTCCAGCAATCACCCTGTCACTACCCATGCACTCCTCCAATCACCCAGTCAGTACCAAGTACTTATCCAATCACTCTGCCAATACCCAAGCACCTATAAATTCACCATACGCTCTCCTTTCAGTACTCTAATCATCCAGTCAGTTCCCATGTTCTGATGCAATGACCCAGGCAGTAACCATGCACTGCTACAATCACCTGTGCACTACCCATGCAGTCCTCTAATCACCTAGACACTACTCATTCACACCTTCAATTACCCTGGTAGTACCCATACACTCCAGCAATCACCCTGTCACTACCCATGCACTCCTCCAATCACCCAGCCAGTACCATGTACTTATCCAATCACTCCACTAATACCCAAGCACTTATAAATTCACCATGCACTACCCTTTCAGTACTCTAATCATCCAGTCAGTAACCATGTAGTCATGCAATGACCCAGGCACTAACCATGCAGTGCTATAATCACCTGTGCAATACCTATGCAGTCCTGTAATCACCTGGTCACTACTCATTCACTCCTTCAATTACCCAGGTAGTACCCATGCACTCCAGCAATCACCCTGTCACTACCCATGCACTCCTCTAATCACCCACCCAGTACCATGTACTAATCCAATCACTCCGCCAATACCCAAGCACTTATAACTTCACCATGCACTATTCTTGCAGTACGTTAATCATCCAGTCACTACCCATGTACTCATGCAATTTCCCAGGCACTAACAATGCACTGCTACAATCACCTGTGCACTACACATGCAGTCCTCTAATCACCTACACAGTACTCATTCACTCCTTCAAATACCCAGGAACTACCCATGCAATCCAGCAATCACCCTGTCACTACTCATGCACTCTTCCAATCACCCAAGCACTACCCATGCACTCATGGAATCACCCAGGCACTACTTATACACTACTCTATTCACCCATGCACTACTGATGCACTCCTGCAATTACCCAGGCACTACCCATGCACTATGCTTTTACTCCTCCAATCATCTACGCACTACCCATACAGTCATGCAATCACCCAGGTACTACCCATGCACTTCTCCAATCACTCAGGCAGTACCTATTGACTCATGCAATCACCCAGGCATTACCCATGCACTCCTTCAATCACCCAAGCAGTACCCATACACTCAAGCAATTATTCAGCCAATACCCAAGCACTTATAAAATCATCCAATCACTATCCATGTACTCCTCCAATCACTCAGGCACTACTTATTCACTCATACAATAACCCACGCATTCTCCATGCACTCCTTCAATCACCCAGATACTATCCTTGCACTTATACAATCACCCACACATTAATCAAGCACTTACAAAATCACTCAGATTCTATCCATGTAGTCCTTCAATCAGTCAGGCAACAATTCATACAACACTCAGAATTCTTTTCTTCTTTAAACCAAATAGGCGGTTCTGAAAAGAACCATTTTTTTTCTTCTTTTGTTGTTTTCTTCTTCTTTTGTATTTTTTAAACTAATTTTTGCATTTTTTTGGTGTTTTTGTATTGAAAAAGTGAAAAGAAACCAAAGCCAACAACAAAAACATGGCAAAAAATATGCAATTTAACGTCATTGCATAAAGGAACAAAAAAACAACAAAATTAACATTTGTGACTCTGGATTGCAATCAGGATTGCATTCATTGACTGCTCCCCAACACAAAGAGTCTCTCTGCATTTAATGCACACCTGCTCTACTCGAGCCAAATCTGCATGAACGTTGATAGTGGCAGGTGTTGTGCCACTAGAAGAAGTACTGGGCCCACCTTGTGCTTCTTTCTCTTGTTGCCGCCTTAGTTGCTCTCGGGCAAGCCGTCTTGGGTGGATCGTTTGCAGATGCTTGAGCATCGATGATGTGCCACAAGAGTATTTCTTGTCAGATCCACATGAAAGCACTTGCTCGCAAATTGTGCATGTAACCTTCCTGGCATTAACTTTCTTTTCACCAGGAGGTATGGTAAAAAACGCCCACACAACACTTTCATATCTCTTCTTCCGGGGTTCTTCCAGGTCTTCCTCTTCCTCTGGTGGAAGTTGCTGAGATGGTGGTGCAGCAACCTTTTGGAGGAAAACTAAAATAAACACCAAAAAGATGTAAAAACACACCTAAGAGATAACAGGTCTGTCTCTATAGATGGTCCTGAAAGAATGAAACAAAAATGGGTGGGGTCCTTCAACTTCTAGAATAAAAAGCCTGTAAACCAATGAAAACCTTTCTTTTGAAGTCACATGGGATTCGTGCAGGGCGCGCGCGGCAGCGCGGAACGTGAGCGCACCCGAAGCAGGTTCCGGAAAAATACATTTAAAAATAATATATCTTTATTCCAGTTGCAAATACATGACATTTATAATTATCTTAAATCATGTCTTGGTGTAATATATACAACAAAGTTATATATACATACTTTTAAAAGTTAAAAATTTACAGTGGAGTTGCGCACCCAGCGCGACATCGCAACTCACGTACGTGACATAACGCGGGGCCGGCACCGCGCACCGGTCGCTTATGATACGCGCAACGAACACGACTTTTCCAATATGGCGGTGAATTACTTGAATTTGCGCACCGATCGAGATAGGTGCACGATGGGTGCGCGAATCATTTTTTAATTTAAAAAAAAATTATATTTTAATTTTAGAAAAGAAAAAACATAAATTTTACAAGAATTTTAAAAACAAAAATACCATTTCTTGCACATTATACTTAGATATTAGCATTACAAAAAAACCTTTGAAATTTAGTTAAAAAAACATAGGTTTCAGGAACATTATAGTTAGAAATTAGCATTAAAAACTTTTGAAATTCACTGAAAAAACTGTAGGTTTCAGGGACGTTATAGTTAGAAATTAGCATTTAAAAAGCCTTAGAAATTCACTGAAAAAACCACAGGTTTCAGGGACGTTATAGTTAGTTGGACATTTCACTCGCACAAAACCAGAGAAATTCGGCCGTTATAGTTAGTAGAGCTAACTATAACTCGCGCCCCCGCAATGCACTGCTGATGACGTCACATATTACATCACTCATGACATGGTCAGTGACATCACTGATGACATCAGTGATGACATCTCAAATGACATCACTGATGACATCATCCATGTGATAATCTGATGTACCTCCTCACACCCTAATAAAACCTTTTATACACCCACTCTAAAATACAGACTACCAATATCAAGACCATAGACAGACCAATAGCAGTTAGTACATACCTGCTCAGTGATTCCTAGGTCTACACACACTCATCCACTCATTCACCCATACAGTAACTCATACATGCAGTCACTCATCAATACAACACTATCATATGCACTCATACACCTATATATACACTCACACACCGCCACTCATCCATAGACTTACTCACACACCTCCTCAGTCATGCAAAGAATCAATCACAACCATTTACTTTTACCGGCGAAAGTCATCGAGAAGACTGTCAACAGACAACTGACCCACTTCCTAGAGGAGAACAACATCCTGGACTCATCCCAATCCGGCTTCCGCAGCAACCACAGCACCGAAACTGCCCTCATCGCCGCCACCGACGACATAAGGGCCCTGCTGGACAACGGCAAAACCGTGGCCCTCATCCTCCTGGACCTCTCGGCCGCCTTCGACACCGTCTGCCACCACACCCTACGCACACGCCTCCACGATGCAGGGATCCGTGACAAAACCCTAGACTGGATCACCTCCTTCCTCACCGGCAGAACACAGAGAGTCCGCCTCCCCTCTTTCTGATCTGAAGCCACCAAGATCACCTGCGGCGTACCCCAAGGATCATCCCTCAGCCCGACCCTTTTCAACATCCACATGGCACCGCTCGCCAGCATTGTCCGCGCACACGACCTCAACATCATCTCGTACGCCGACGACACCCAGCTGATCCTCTCCCTCACCAAGGACCTGGCCACCGCCAAATCCAACCTCCACGAGGGAATGAAGGCCATCGCAGATTGGATGAAGACCAGTCGCCTGAAACTGAACTCTGACAAGACGGAGGTCCTCATCCTCGGCTCCACCCCCGCTGCCTGGGACAACTCCTGGTGGCCAGCTATGCTGGGAGCGGCACTGACACCCACCAAGCACGCACGCAACCTGGGGTTCATCCTGGACTCAACACTCTCTATGACCCAGCAAGTCAACGCTGTATCCGCCTCCTGCTTCAACACCCTCCGCATGCTCCGCAAGATCTACAGATGGATCCCCACCGAAACAAGAAGGACAGCCACCCAAGCCCTTGTCAGCAGCAGGCTGGACTACGGCAATGCCCTCTATGCGGGAGCCACGGCCAAACTCCAGAAAAGACTTCAACGCATACAAAACGCCTCCGCTCGCCTCATCCTTGGAATCCCCTGCCACAGCCACATCACCGCCCACCTGAGAGACCTGCACTGGCTCCCGGTCAACAAGAGGATCACCTTCAAGCTCCTCACCCATGCTCACAAAGCACTCCACAATGCTGGACCAGTATACCTCAACAAACGACTCAGCTTCTACACCCCAAACCGACAGCTTCGCTCCGCCGACCTCACCCTCGCCACCGTTCCACGCATCCACCGAACAACCACCGGTGGCAGATCATTCTCCCACATCGCAGCCAAGACATGGAACACCCTCCCCACCCACCTACGGCCGACCCAGGACCTCCTGACCTTCAGAAGACTTCTCAAGACCTGGCTGTTTGACCAGTAGCAGCACTTCTCCTCCCCTCTAGCACCTTGAGACCCTCACGGGTGAGTAGCGCACTCTACAAATGCTTAATTGATTGATTGATTGACTCACCTATACAGTTATACACAGACCACCTCACTTATTTATACAAATACTAACACATACTTACTCTCTTATACAATCACTGATACAAGCACACACTCATCCATACACCACTCTCACAATCACTCACTCTCACATATAGTCATTTATATACTCCAACACTCACATATACTGCCTTTCACATATGTAGTTACTCACACATATACCACTGAGACATCCATTCAGTCACCAACACACCCATACGCACACTCCCCCACCCATACAGCCCTTCACAGATGCACTCTTGAACCCATACACCCAGTGAATCACCCACTCACACATCTATGCACAGTCACCCACCCCCCAAGCACTCACACAGACACTCAGACATCCATACAGCTACTCAGACAACCAATCAATAACCCATATAGACAGTCATGTAGCTACTCACCAACCCATGCAGCCACTTATACACCAACTGACAGACTGATACAGACATTTACACAGTTTACTCAATAACCCATGCATTCAGTAAGATACGCTTAATCAGTCACTTATACAATCAGTCACGCACCTACTAAATCATCCATTCAGACACTTATACACCCACTCATTCTTCAATACACCTTGGCATATATATATATATAAAACATATTTAAACTTCACAGAAACACACATTCACTGGATGATGTCATCAGTGATGTCATTTGAGATGTCATCAGTGATGTCATCAGTGATGTCACTGACCATGTCATGAGTGATGTAATATGTGACGTCATCAGCAGTGCATTGCGGGGGCGCAAGCTATAGTTAGCTCTACTAACTATAACGGCCGAATTTCTCTGGTTTTGTACAAGTGAAATGTCCAACTAACTATAACGTCCCTGAAACTTGTGGTTTTTTCCATGAATTTCGAAGGTTTTTTAAATGCTAATTTCTAACTATAACGTCCCTGAAACCTATGGTTTTTTCAGCGAATATATATATATTATCTACTGGCGGTCGCCAGTAGATAGTTATAGTTAGGACCTATTTTCCATAGGAAATCCGCAACCTTCTATTTGAAATAACTCTTGCGTCGGTTGACGAATCTTTGTGAAATTTTCAAACTTTATGGCCCGCTCCGGTCCGCTCCTACCCGGAAAGTTTCGGGCTGATTCGTCAAGCGGGGGCCGAGAAAAAAGGGGGGTCCCAAAACATGTTTTCCCCATTCATTTTCCCATAGGAAACTTTAGCCACGGCTACAGCCCGAACTGCTGAACGGAATTACACCAAATTTGGCAAAGAGGTAGTTCTTGGTTCAGAAAGAACCCTTTTGTTAAATGGTGTAAATCCGTTCAGTAGTTCCTGAGAAAATTAAAAGGAAAATCACATATATATCTATGGCCGCGTCGGATTCGCGCACCCTGAGCGCACCCTGCGCGCACCGTCCCGATCACGAGCTGCATGCTAATTGGCTGTCAACATTCCAAATCAGGAAGTGTTGGCAGCCATTTTATGCCTCGGTAGAACCGAGGCACAGAAACAAGTGCGCAAATCGCACAAAGGGGGCAGGGTAGAAACACCCTGACCCCCTAGGTCTGCTTAGGGGGTCCCACAAAGACCCCCTGGGCAGAAAAAAGCATTTTTTTTTTTTTTTAAACGGCGGGATGCGCTTAGGGTGTGCGGATTTCGCCGATTAAAAAAAAAAAACACAAGAAACAAGTGTGCAAAATGCACAAAGGGGGCAGGGTAGAAACACCCTGACCCCCTAGGTCTGCTCAGGGGGTCCCACAAGGACCCCCTGGGCAGAAAAAAGCATTAAAAAAAAAAATAATAATTTAAAAAAAAAACGATTGTGCCGCAGGCCCCACCCCCTTCCTTTACCACTCTGCAAACGCGCCCCCTGGCGCTTTGCAGAGAGGCGAATTCCCCTTGAATACTGGGGGTCCCTGGGGGCCAACTAGCCCACCAGGAACCTCCAGTATGCGCCAGGAGCTGCGTTGCAGAGAGGTGTACAGAGGCCACGCCCTTTTTACACCTCTCTGCAACGCAGCTCTGTGGCGCTTTTGGAGGTACATGGTGGGCTAGTTGGACTCCAGGGACCCTCAGGATTCAAGGGACTTAATTCCCCAACTTAAAATGCACCACGGGCGTGTTTGCACAGTGGTGAAGGGAGGGCGGGGCTTCAGGTGACATGTGTGCAAACAGGCCCCGTTGCGCGTTTTAAAATGGGGAATTAAATCCCCTTCAATCCTGAGGGTCCCTGGGGGCCAACTAGCCCACCAGGTACGTCCAGAAAGTGCCACAGAGCTGCGTTGCAGAGAGGTGCAAAAAGGGCGTGGCCTCTGAACACCTCTCTGCAACGCAGCTCTCTGGCGCATACTGGAGGTATCTGGTGGGCTACTTGGCCCCTAGGGACCCTCGGGATTGAGGAGGATTTAATTCCCCATCTTAAAACGCGCCACGGGGCCTGTTTGCAGACATGTCACCTGAAGCCCCGCCCCTCCCTTCACCACTGTGCAAATATTCCTCTAAAATCAGCCGAACTACGAATTCCGATTTACTCACCTGTTATCAGGAGAGACCTCAGTGCTGCATCTTTGAGCCCAGTACTGATCCTGAAAAGTAATTGTAACCATACTTACCAGTAACTTGAATTTCCTTCAATAGGATATCATTGCCTGCTTTTTGCTGAAAAAGTTTCTAAGTGTCGATTTTTGAAACATACAAATATTCCTCTAAAATCAGCAGAACTACGAATTCCGATTTACTCACCTGTTATCAGGAGAGACCTCAGTGCTGCACCTTTGAGCCCAGTACTGATCCTGAAAAGTAATTTTAACCGTACTTACCAGTAACTTGAATTTCCTTCCATAGGCTAACATTGACTGGTTTCACTTGGAAATTCTTCTAAGTGTGGAGTTTTGGAACTTTATAATATTCCTCTAAAATCAGCCGAACTACGAATTCCGATTTACTCACCTGTTATCAGGAGAGAACCCAGTGCTGCATCTTTGAGCCCAGCACTGACCTTGAAAAGTAATTCTAACCGTACTTACCAGTAACTTGAATTTCCTTCCATAGGCTAACATTGACTGGTTTCACTTGGAAATTCTTCTAAGTGTAGAGTTTTGGAACTTTATAATATTCCTCTAAAATCAGCCGAACTACGAATTCCGATTTACTCACCTGTTATCAGGAGAGACCTCAGTGCTGCACCTTTGAGCCCAGTACTGATCCTGAAAAGTAATTTTAACCGTACTTACCAGTAACTTGAATTTCCTTCCATAGGCTAACATTGACTGGTTTCACTTGGAAATTCTTCTAAGTGTGGAGTTTTGGAACTTTATAATATTCCTCTAAAATCAGCCGAACTACGAATTCCGATTTACTCACCTGTTATCAGGAGAGAACCCAGTGCTGCATCTTTTACCCCAGCACTGACCCTGAAAAGTAATTCTAACCGTATTTACCAGTAACTTGTATTTCCTTCCATAGGAATCCATTGTCTGGTTTTCAGCAGAAAAGTTTCAAAGTGTCGATTTTCACAAACTACAAATATTCCTTAAAAATCGCCTGTATGACTTAAACGCATTATTTCAACTGTTTACAGGAGATGCACCAGTGCTGGATCCAGGATCCACCACTGAGTAAGAAAAAGTAACGATAACACTACTTACCTGCTAAGTGAATTTCCTCCCATAGGATAACATTGGTGATTCTATGTGAAAAAGTTTCTAAGTGTCAACTTTTAAAATACAATAATATTCCTTAAAAATCACTACTGTAACCAAAACGCTTTTACTCAACTGTTTACAGGAGATGTCCCAGGACTGAATCTAGGATCCAGTCCTGTGGTTAGAAAAAGTAATCCATAAAGTAACTAATTGCATTTAACTAGAAATTCACATTGAGCTCAATGTTGCATTGTGTTTGAAATTGTGTTGCCCATTGCAACAACTGTAACTACTGTACTTAAAAGTCTATTGCCTATTTGCAAAGTATTTAAACTAAAGTAATTCATTCTGAGAAAGTATATTTTGTAATTTGATGTATAATGTAATTATAATGTAATTTAAAAAATAAAATATCTAAAGATAAATAGTTTAAAAAAATGTAGTAAATCAGTATCAAAAAAATAAATATAACAATTAATACATTTAAAAATTGTCATTTACAAAACCTTTGTAATTCACTGAAAAAAACCATAGGTTTCAGACATGTTATAGTTAGGAATTAGCATTTAAAAAACCTTTGAAATTCACTGAAAAAACCATAGGTTTCAGGCACGTTATAGTTAGAAATTAGCATTTAAAAAACCTTCCAAATTCACTGAAAAAACCATAGGTTTTAGGGACAGTTATAGTTAGCTGGACATTGCACTCGTACAAAACCCGTGAAATTCCCCCGTTATAGTTAGTTCAGGTAGCTATAACTCGCGCCCCCGCAATGCACTGCTGATGACGTCACATATTACATCACTCATGACATGGTCAGTGACATCACTGATGACATCACTGATGACATCTCAAATGACATCACTGATGACATCACTGATGACATCATCCATGTGATAATTTGATGCATCTTCTCACACCCTAATATAACTTTTGATACACCCACTGTAAATTACAGACTGCCATTGTCAAAACCATAGACACTCCAACACCAATTACTATATACACACTCACTGATTCTTAGGTTACACACACACATCTACTCACTCACCCATACAGTCACTCATACTTATAGTCGCTCAGTACAGGACTATTATATGCACTCATGCACCTATATAAACACTCACACACCGCCACTCATCCATAGAGGTACTCACACACCTAGTCAGTCATGCAAAAAATTAAGCACACACCCATTTACTCACCTATACAGTTATACACACACCAGCTCACTTACTCATACAAATACTAGCACATTCTTACGCTCTTATACAATCTCTGATACAAGCACACACTCATCCATACAGTCACTCTCACAATCACACACTCTCGCTTATAGCTATTTATATACTCCAACACACATATATACTGCCTTTCACATATGTAGTTACTCACACATGTACCACTGGGACATACATTCACTCACTAACACACTCTTACACACACTTACCCACCCATACAGTCTATCACAGATGCACTCTTGAAACCATCCATCCAGTAAATCACCCACTCACACATCTATGCACAGAGTCGCACACACCCCACCCACACAAACACTCAGGCACCCATACAGATACTCAGACAACCAATCAATAACTCATATAGACACTCATGTAGCTATTCACAAACCCATGCAGCCACTTACACAGCAACAGACAGACGGATACAGACATTCACCCAGTTTAGTCACTAACCCATGCATTCAGTAAGATACGTTTAATCACTCACTTATAGAGTTAGTCACGCACCTACTAAATCATCCATTCAGACACTTATACACCCACTCATTCTTCAATACGCCTTTCCCTATATATATTAAACATATTTAAACTTTACAGAAACACACAGTCACTGGATGATGTCATCAGTGATGTCATTTGAGATGTCATCAGTGATGTCATCAGTGATGTCACTGACCATGTCATGAGTGATGTAATATGTGACGTCATCAGCAGTGCATTGCGGGGCGCGAGTTATAGTTACCTGAACTAACTATAACGGGGAATTTCACGGGTTTTGTACGAGTGCAATGTCCAACTAACTATAACTGTCCCTAAAACCTATGGTTTTTTCAGTGAATTTGTAAGGTTTTTTAAATGCTAATTTCTAACTATAACGTGCCTGAAACCTATGGTTTTTTCAGTGAATATATATATATATGTACATATATATATACATATATATATATATACATATATATATATATATATATATATATATATATATATATATATCCCCATTTAGGATGGTACGAACAGATTGAACAATTGATGTCAATTATGACTTTAAATATTATTACGGTGATGCGATGTGGTATCGGCATGATAGCCAGAATAAGGAATTGGGCAGTCAGAACACCAAAAGGATTCCTATTGGCCAGTAATTGGCAAATGGCAAAAATTGACACAATATAAATATCCAACCACACATGACATACCTTGTAATAAGCTTTTTCAGCATTGATAAAGGCGGGAAACACCGAAATGCGTCTGCTGGCAATAAAAAAGTTTTCTATGATCCCCGCGAGTGCTCCAATTTTGTTAACTTGCTGTGTAGCAGAAATGAGGCCCCACCCTCATTCTATGGAGAAAGAACCCGTCCTGAGTTCGGAGACTGAGGTGGGAATCGCCATGGTGATATTCAGTCAATCTCCTGAACCGCCGCCGACAAGACTCTCCCGTCGACCACAAAAGAGTAGTGAGTTATACAAACTCAGGGACGCTCGGCTATTGAGCTGATGCCTATGGGAAGAATTGTGTGCAAAATCCAATGGCTGTGGCAAGGGATGTTTCGGTACGCTAATGTTTGGTGATTAAAATTGTGGACTGGCAAAGACTGCGGGGCAATCGCTAGTAAAAGCCATGAGATATCGTATTTCCGTTTTTGGTCTATTTAGGACAGGCCGAACAGATTGAACAATTGATGTCAATTATAACTTTAAATATTATTACGGTGATGCGATGTGGTATCAGCATGATAGCCGGAAAAAGGAATTTGGCAGTCAGAACACAAACAGGATTTCTATTGGCCAGTAATACACCAATGGCAAAAATGGACACAATATAAATATCCAACCACTCATGACGTACCTTGTAATCAGCTTTTTCAACATTGATAAACGCGGTAAATGCCAAAACGCGTCTGCTGGCAATAAAAAAGTTTTCTATGAATCCCACGAGTGCTCCAATTTTGTTAAGTTGCTGTGTAGCAGAAATGAGGCCCCACCCTCATTCTATGGAGAAAGCACCCGTCCTGAGTTTGGAGACTGAGGTGGGAATCGCCATGGTGATATTCAGTCAATCTCCTGAACCTCGGCCAAGACTCTCCCGTCGACCACAGAAGAGTCGTGAGTTATACAAACTCAGGGACGCTCGGCTATTGAGCTGACGCCTACGGGAGGAATCGTGTGCAAAATCCGCCAGCTGTGGCGAGGAATGTATCGGTACACTATTGTTTGGTGATTGAAATTGTGGACTGGCAAAGAAAGCGGGGCAATCGCCAGTAAAAGCCATGAGATATCATACTCCCGTTTTTGGTCCATTTAGGACTGGACGAACAGATTAAACAATTGATGTCAATTATGACTTTAAATATTATTACAGTGATGCAATGTGGTATCGGCATGATAGCTGGAAAAGGGAATTAGGCAGTCAGAACACCAACAGGATTCCTATTGGCCAGTAATACACCAGTGGCAAAAATAGACACAATATAAATATCCAACCACACATGACGTGCCTTGTAATAAGCTTTTTCAGCATTGATAAAAGCGGTAAACGCCGAAACGCGTCTGCTAGCAATAAAAAAGTTTTCTATGAATCCCACGAGTGCTCTAATTTTGTAAAGTTGCTGTGAAGCAGAAATGAGGCCCCACCCTCATTCTATGGAGAAAGAACCCGTCCTGAGTTCGGAGACTGAGGTGGGAATCGCCATGGTCATATTCAGTCAATCTCCTGAACTGCCGCCGTCAAGACTCTCCCGTCAACCACAGAAGAGTCGTGAGTTATACAAACTCAGGGACGCTCTGCTATTGAGCTGACGCCTACCAGAGGAATCATGTGCTGGCAATAAAAAGCTTTCTATGAATGCCGCGAGTGCTCCAATTTTGTTAAGTTGCTGTGTAGCAGAAATGAGGCCCCACCCTCATTCTATAGAAAAAGCACCCATCTTGAATTCGGAGACTGAGGTGGGAATCGCCATGGTGATTCACTATATATTCACAAAAAACCCAAAAGTTACATGGACATTATAGGCAGGTTCAGATTTGACATGCACAAAACCATAGAAATTCAGTTGTTATAGTAGGAGTTATTTCATGTAACTGTAACTCGTGCCCTAAGGTAACTATAACTTGCACCCTTGCAAGCACAGTTTTCTCATCAATAATTTTACTGCAAATATTACAGTGATATTATCAATGATGTCATAGGAGGTCATGAGTGATGTAATATCTGGGGTTAGCAGTTATGCATGGTGAGGGTGCGAGTTATAGTTACCTTAAGGCACGAGTTACTGTCACTTGAAATAACTCTAACTATAACAGCTGAATTTCTATGATTTTGTGCGGGTGAAATAACTATAATGTCCCTGTAACCTTTGGTTTTTTAGTGAAATTCTAAGGTTTAAAAAAAAATCTATTTCCTAACGATAACGTCCCTTTAACCTTTGGTTTTTTTCAGTGAATTTCTAGGTTTTTTTAATGGTAAGTAAGAGGCCCATCGCAATGCATGGTGGGATGGGGGTTGGACACAGGGCCTAGCCTGGCATTGTGCACCCCCACCCAAGCTTGCTGCACCTGCCCCCCTCCTCCTTACCATCCATTGTCCAAGTCCATGCTCCTGATCCCTCATTATAGCCCTGTGTAGCCGTTGTTCTTCCACTACCCTTCCTGACTTTCCTGAACAAGTAGCTTGCTGCCCCATCCACCTCCTCCCTACCCTCCATTGTCTGAGTCCATGCACCAACCCCCTTGTTCCTGCCCTGCATGGTCCGATGTGCTGCCACTGCCTTCCATTTAGTTTGATGTCACTTCCCACTCCTCCTGCTCTCTGTTGCCCAATTCTATGCCCCAACATTACCCTCCTGCTTAGCATCTGTGCTTATCTTGCAGCCCCTACCCTTCTTCCCCTGCCCTCTGATGTCTGTGTGTATGCCCATGCTCCCTCCATTTTGCACACCATGTTCCATGGACCTGCCACTGCCCCTCCTAACTACTCTGAATGTTCTATTGAGCTGCCACTATCCTTCCCACCTCCACCCTGCCTGTTTGAGTTCCATGCCCCTATCTCCTCCCTCCTGCCCTCCATTGTCCATTTTGCTTTCACTTCCTTATGCCCTCCATACTCTGTTGTGGTGCAACTGCTCCTCCTGCCTGCCCTGTGTGGTCTGTTGTGAAACCCCTTTCCCTTTCCTCTGTTGTCTGTGTCCAGCCCCAACCCTCCTAACTGTCCTCCATGGCCCTTTGTGAATGCCCCTGCCCCCTTGCTCTTGGCCACCATGACCATTGTGCTGCCACTAACCCTCCTGCTTGCCATTCATGATCTTCTGTGCTGCCAGGGCCCTCTTACCTGCCATGTGTGGTCAGATTTCTGCCCCTGACCCTCTCCCACTTTGCCTCTGTTGTCTGTGTGTACTCCATTATAGTCTCACTGTTGTCCTCCGTGGTGTGTTGTGCTTCCAGTGCTCATCCTGCCTGCTCTACATGGGCAGCTTGCTGCTCTTGCCCTGCCTCTTTGCCCCCTGCCCTCCGTTTTCCATGTGCAGGACCCTAACCCCTCCCTCCTGCCTTGTCCGGTCTATTGTCGTGCCTCTGTCCCCTCACTCCTATCCTTTATGGTCGTTATGCTGCAACTGTGCCTCCTGTCTGTCCAGTATGGTCAGCGTGCTAGCCTTGCCTCTTTCTCATCTGCTATCTGTTGTCCATGTTGTCCCCTCCCTATTTCTTTCAATGGTCCGTTGTGCTGCACTGCCGTCCCGCTTGCCCTGCGTTTTGTATTGTGCTGCTGCAACCCCTGACGCCTGCCCTGTAAGGTCAGTTTGGTGCCCTCGCCCATCTCCCTCCTTCCCTCAGTTATCCAAGTCCATGTATCTACCCCATACTTCCTGCCTTCTGTGATCCAATGTACCATACTTGCCAACATTTTGAACTTAATAAAAGGGAGATTTTGAAAAACAAAATCCTGGGTAATTGATTTTCCCCGTTGACTTACATTGAAAAAGAGGAGATTTTAGGCAGGAGACAGATAAGATAATGCCCTTTTGAGCTCAAAAACAGCGGGAGTCTCCTGCTTGAACTGGGTCTGTTGACTTGTATGATTGCACTGCTACTGCCTTTTCCTTCTGCCCTCAATGGTCTGTTATATTTCCACAGCCTTTCTTGCCTGTCCTGCATTGTTGGTTTATTAAGGGCCTGATTACGACTTTGGTGGTGTGGGAGCGGGCCGTCATGCCACCGCTCTGCTCCCACACCGCCAAAGCCAACCGCTGCTTGTCTGCCCACCTGCCTGCCAGATTATGAGATTTCTCATGGTCTGGCGAGCGGCGAGGAGGTCCCACGGTGGTGCCAATAAGAAAGGCACCGCAATGGGAGCGTCAAAGGCTGTTCCTGCATGGCCTGGACTATGCAGTCCATGTCGTGCAGGAAAGGGGGTGCATGCACACATTGGGGCACAACTTGTGCCCCCCTGCATGCATTCACATGCACAGGGGCCATAGGGGGCCCCCCTTGTTTCCCCACCACCCGCATTTTCATGGCTAACTCACCTCAATGAAAAGGCTGGCAGCGGGGAAACTCATAATATGCTTGGCGGTGCCTCACTTTTGGCATAAATGCAGACTGTTAGCACTCTATTTGCTCATTGGAACACTGTAGAAAAGCTGCTGATCACCAGGGAGTTAACCGGCAGTCTACTGCTGGTGTTGAAAGTGCATGTTTCAGTCTGCATGTCAGAATGTTTTAATGGAATAGAAGAGAAAGCTATTGGAG
The DNA here is from genome assembly GCA_963921515.1 of Calotriton arnoldi. NCBI lineage: Eukaryota > Metazoa > Chordata > Amphibia > Caudata > Salamandridae > Calotriton > Calotriton arnoldi. The sequence continues at coordinate 23,150 of CAWUFW010007712.1, forward strand.
AACTCACTTAAAACATATCCTAAGTTTTCTTTCTACAGCACTAACCATAATTTCTATGTCAAAATGAACCCCCTCATTTTATTCCTTTCTACATTAATGTTTTAAGTTTTACCAGTTTGTTTCAATCAAGATGGCTTCAGGTGTGCCATACCTTTGTCATAAGTAAGACTGTTGGCGCTCTTGTTGTTCTTTAGAACACTCTGGGTGGCTGCAGTAGAACACAAGGGAATCGACTGACAGCTGCTGCTGGTGGAAGTACATGTTTTACTGAGAATGACAGACTTCATTCTCATATGGCTGAAAACGATAGTGTCATTTTACAGAATATATGCTCTCATTTTAGTTTCTGGAGCACCTTCCATACTCTGTGGGAAAATCATGTGAAAACAGTTTTTTCTCAAACATGATTCATGAAATCCCAGCAGAATAATTTTTTACCGGGTAAAATCACCGTAGAGCACACCACAATTGCTAAAATTAGTATGGCACCATAAACAAATGATTTATATTGTAACTAAAATCTGTTATCAATCAATCAATCAATCACAGAATTTGTAGAGCGCACTACTTACCCGCGAGGGTCTCAAGGCGCTGGGGAGAGGGAAGGGGGGGGGATGCTGCTACTGGTCGAACAGCCAGGTCTTGAGTAGCCTCCTGAAGGTCAGCAGGTCTTGGGTCTTTCGTAGGCTTAGTGGAAGGGTGTTCCTGGTCTTGGCGGCGAGGTGTGAGAATGCGGGGGACGGTGGCGATGGAGAGGTCGGCGGAGCGGAGCTGGCGGTTGGGGACGTAGAAGAAGAGCCGTCTGTTGAGGTAGGCTGGGCCAGTTTTGTGGAGTGCCTTGTGTGCATGGGTGAGGAGTTTGAAGGTGATCCTCCTGTCGACGGGGAGCCAGTGCAGGTTCCTCAAGTGGGGGGTGATGTGGCTGTGGCATGGTACGTCGAGGATCAGTCATGCGGAGGCGTTTTGTATGCGTTGCAGTTGCTTGATGAGCTTGGCCGGGGCTCCCGCGTAGAGGGCGTTCCCATAGTCCAGTCTGCTACTGACGAGGGCCTGGGTGACTGTTCTTCTTGTGTCTGTCGGGATCCACCTGTAGATCTTGCGAAGCATGCGGAGGGTGTTGAAGCAGGAGGAGGAGACTGCGTTGATTCGCTTGGTCATGGAGAGCGTTGAGTCGAGGATGACTCCCAGGTTGCGTGCGTGGTCGGTGGGTGTCGGGGCTGCTCCCAGCGTCGTTGGCCACCAGTAGTCGTCCCAGGCTGAGGTGTTGGAGCCGACCTTTGATACATTCTCCTTTTAGTGACCCTCAAAATCTGCCATTCACTACAATGCATTCCAATGGGGTGATATCATGTATTTTGGTCCCAAGATGGCTGACAGCACTTCAGATGGCTGCCAGCACTTCCTAGTTGAAGTGCTGTCATCCAATCAGATCTCACCATGAGATTTGTGCTTAGGCTCCTATCAGATATCCAAATTAGTTTTCCTTTAATATCTCCAAAACTACTGAATGGTTTTACACCACATATCAAAAAGGGCTCTTTCTGGATCAAGAGCTACCTTTCTCAAAAATGTGGTGTAATTCCGTGCAGCAGTTCGGGCTGTAGTTATGTTCAAAATCTTTATGGGAAATTGCATGGGGAAAAAATGTTTTGGGACCCCCTTTTTTTGGCCCCCGCTTGATGAATCACCCTGAAAATTTCAATATAGAAGCGGGAGTGAGCGGCAAACTGGGTTTGAAACTTTCATAAAAATTTGTTAAACTGAGCCAAAGTTATTGGCAAAACAAAATTGCTTTTCCTATGGAAACTAGGTCCTAACTATAACGGCTGCCAGTATATATATATATATATATATATATATATATATATATATATATATATATATATATATATATATTCACTGAAAAAACCATAGGTTTTAGGGGTGTTATAGTTAGTTGGACATTTCACTCGTACAAAACCATAGAAATTCCCCCGTTATAGTTAGTTCAGCTAACTATAACTCGTGCGCCCGCAATGCACTGCTGATGACGTCACATATTACATCACTCATGACATGGTCAGTGACATCACTCATGACATCACTGATGACATCTCAAATGACATCACTGATGACATCATCCTTGTGATAGAGTGGCAGACCTCCTCTCACCCTAATATAACCTTTGATACACACACTCAAAAATACAAACTAACATTTTCAAAACAATGGACATACCAATACCAGTCACAACACACCTATTCATTAATTCCAAGATCTACACACACATCCACTCATTCACCAACAGTCCCTATACAGTCACTCATACATGTACTCACTCATCATATGTACTCATACACCTATACATCCTGTTACACACCGCCACTCATCCATAGAGTTACTCACACACATAGTCACACATGCAAACAAAGTATCAAACATCCATTTACTTGCATATACAGTTATACACACACTACCACACTTACTTCTACAGAAACTTACACATACTTACTCTCTTAAACAATCACTTATAGAAACACCTACTTATTTGTACAGGAACTCTTCCAATCTCTCACTCTCACATATACTCACTTATATACACCAATACTCACATATACTAGTTTAAAACATATGTAGTTACTCATAAAGACACTATTGAGACAGTCATTCACTCACTAACACACCCATACACATACTCATCCACCTATACAGTCCTGCACACATGCTGTCTTCAACACATACAAACAGTGAGTCACTCATTCATGCATCTATGCACTAAGTAATACCCCCCACCGAACCATACAGACACTCAGACACTCATACTGATACTCAAAAACCAACTAATAACCCATATAGACACTCATGTAGCTACTCACCAACCCATGCAGCCACTTATACACAAAGTGAGAGACTGATACAGATATTTTCATATTTAGACATTACTCACTAACCCATGTATTCACTAAGATACACTTAGTCAGTTATACAATCAATTTTACAAAAAAAATCATCCATTTAGACACTTATATACCCATTTATTCTTCCATCGACCTTGAGATATACATATATAAAACATATTTAATTTTCAGAAAAACACACATTCACTGGATGATGTCATCAGTGATGTCATGAGTGATGTCACTGACCATGTCATGAGTGATGTAATATGTGACGCCATCAGCAGTGCATTGCGGGCACGCGAGTTATAGTTAGCTGAACTAACTATAACGGGGGAATTTCTATGGTTTTGTACGAGTGAAATGTCCAACTAACTATAACGCCCCTGAAACCTATGGTTTTTTCAGTGAATTTCTAAGGTTTTTTAAATGCTAATTTCTAACTATAACGTGCCTGAAACCTATGGTTTTTTCAGTGAATTTCTAAGGTTTTTAAATGCTAATTTCTAACTATAACTTGCCTGAAACCTATGGTTTTTTCAGTGAATATATATATATTTATTATACTATGTATACATGTGAAAATGTCTCGGTCCCCTGTTTGCCTCGGTGGCACGGAAAAAATGGGTGGAACTGACGTCAGCACGCCGACGAGGTCCTCTTATGGCTCCGATGACGTCATAAGGTGTTGCGAGTGGAGCCGTGCTCGTTGACGTGGGAGAGCTAGGAAAGAATTTCTGTGGAATGCTGGTGCAGGGGATATTCACCTAAGTGTTCAGGCTAGTCCTTTGGGAGCAACTGTTTATGTTGCCACTCCAGAAACCGAAACCAGTGATCAGAGGGCAGAGGCCCTGCAGATGGCACACGAGGTGGGGTGCCCAGTCGTGTGCACCGGCGGGGCAGCGAAGCGACAAGCACCACAACCCACAAAAAAGGTAACGAGGGCACTGAATAACACAGGATCTTCTCTTTGTATCTGGCAGGAACAACGAAGTTAAAATGCCCTAGTACCAAAATGTAGAATTAGTGCTACAACGGTCTTCAAGAGGACCTGCGATGCCGCTTCTGCCTCCCGTACCCTGGAGGCGGCACATGGGTCACGCGGTACGGTCATACTGCGGTGAGACGCACACTCGTTGACCTCTCATGGCACTGCTCCACACTTCAGGGAGGACGCTTTCCATTAGCTATGTTTTCTGATGACATGTCGCGCCGGCCCCGTCCAACAACAGAACTCCTTTAGATCCAAACAGACTCTTCCACTCTCTCACCGGAAGTGAAACCAGGCCACGCGGACACTTTCACAATACAACAGCCGGGAAGGCACTTTTCGATAAAAAAACCACATTCCTTCCTCCTAATGAATCAAATAAACGTCTCACTGAAGAACAGGGGCCAGCTTCGCTCGGTAAACAGCCGTTACAATGACTTTTTTACTTTGCGATACCATTACAACGCATGCATTACCACGCATGCGTTGTACATCACGAAGTCATTACTACGCATTTTTTAGAACGCATGGTCATTTACCACGCATGCCTTTACAACAAATTTTGTTGTAAAGGTATGTATGGTAAATGACCATGCGTTCTAAAAAACATGTAGACAATCCATGTCGTTGTAAGGAAACAGAGGCTGTTCTGTTTTCTCACAACGACGTGCACCGCCCCTCAGAGATGACGTGAAGCAGGAACCACGAGGAGAGAGGAACCATGAGGAGTGAGAGGTAAGGGGGATTGGGCATGGGGTGGGGGTTTCTTTTCTAGGGTTTAGGGTAGTGCAGTGGTGTTTGGGTGGTGTAGGGGGTCATGCTGGGGGTAGTGTTTTAGGGTTTAGGGTAGTGCGGTGGTGTTTGGGTAGTGTAGGGGGTCGTGCTGGGGGTAGTGTTTTAGGGTTTAGGGTAGTGCAGTAGTGTAGGGGGTCGTGCTGGTGGTAGTGTTTTAGGGTTTAGGGTAGTGCAGTGGTGTATGGGTAGTGTAGGGGGTCATGCTGGTGATAGTGTTTTAGGGTTTAGGGTAGTGCAGTGGTGTTTGTGTAGTGTAGGGGGTCATGCTGGGGGTAGTGTTTTATGGTTTAGGGTAGTGCAGTGGTGTTTGGGTAGTGTAGGGGTCGTGCTGGGGGTAGATTTAGGGTTTAGGGTAGTGCAGTGGTGTTTGGGTAGTGTAGGGAGTCGTGCTGGGGGTAGTGTTTTAGGGTTTACGGTAGTGCAGTGGTGTTTGTGTAGTGTAGGGGGTTGTGCTGGGGGTAGTGTTTTAGGGTTTATGTTAGTGCAGTGGTGTTTGGGTAGTGTAGGGGTTAGTGCTGGGGTAGTGTTTTAGGGTTTAGGGCAGTGCAGTGGTGTTTGTGTAGTGAAGGGGGTCATGCTGTGGGTAGTGTTTTAGGGTTTAGGGTAGTGCAGTCGTGTTTGTGTAGTGTAGGGGGTCGTGTTTTAGGGTATAGGGTAGTGCAGTGGTGTTTGTGTAGTGTGGGTGGTCATGCTGGGGGTATATTTAGGGTTTAGTGTAGTGCAGTGGTGTTTGGGTAGTGTAGGGAGTCGTGCTGGTGGTAGTGTTTTAGGGTTTAGGGTAGTGCAGTTATGTTTGGGTAGTGTAGGGTGTCGTGCTGGGGTAGTGTTTTAGCACTTATTTTTCTTTCTACAGCACTAACCATCATTTCTATGGCAAAATGAACCCCCTCATTTTGTTCCTTTTTAAATTAAATGTTTTAAGTGTTACCAGTTTATTCCAATCAAGATGGCTTCAGGTGTGCCATACTTTTGTCATAAGTAAGACTGTTAGCGCTCTAGTTGTTCTTTAGAACACTCTGGGAAGCTGCAGTAGAACACAAAGGCATCAACTGACAGGCTGCTCCTGTTGAAATATAACAGGAAGATATTTGAGATCTCACTTAAAACATGTCCTAATTTTTCTTTCTACAGCACTAACCATAATTTCTATGACAAAATGAACCCCCTCATTTTGTTCCTTTTTAAATTAAATGTTTTAAGAGTTACCAGTTTATTCCAATCAAGATGGCTTCAGGTGTGCCATAATTTTGTCATAAGTAAGACTGTTAGCGCTCTAGTTGTTCTTTAGAACACTCTGGGAAGCTGCAGTAGAACACAAAGGCATCAACTGACAGGCTGCTCCTGTTGAAATATAACAGGAAGATATTTGAGATCACACTTGAAACATGTCCTAATTTTTCTTTCTACAGCACTAACCATAATTTCTATGACAAAATGAACCCCATCATTTTGTTCCTTTTTAAATTAAATGTTTTAAGTGTTACCAGTTTATTCCAATCAAGATGGCTTCAGGTGTGCCATAATTTTGTCATAAGTAAGGCTATTAGCACTCTAGTTGTTCTTTAGAACACTCTGGGAAGCTGCAATAGAACACAAAGGCATCAACTGACAGGCTGCTCCTTTTGAAATATAACAGGAAGATATTGAGATCTCACTTAAAACATGTCCTAATTTTTCTTTCTACACCCCTAACCATAATTTCTATGGCAAAATGAACCCCCACGCGGCCCCCCTCCCCAAAAAAGAAAAATTAAAAAAATTTAAAAAAATGGAAAGGCCGGCCCCGGGGGATGGGGTCCCCGGGGCCTTAAATGGCCAGAGGAAGGGGGCCACGCAGCCCCCTCCAAAGAATAAAAATAAAGAGGCCATGCCCCGGGGATGGGGTCCCCGGGGCCAATACAGGCCCAGGGAAGGGGGCCACGCGGCCCCCTTCCCGTTTTTTTTTAAAATAAAAAATAAAAAAAAAGGGGTAAGGCCCTGGGGGATGGGGTCCCCAGGGCATACAAACAGGAAAAAGGAAGGGGGCCACACAGCCCCCCTTCAGAGGACAAAAAAATAAATAAAAAAAAACGATCGGGCCCGCAGGCCCCGCCCCTTCCTTCACCACTCTGCAAACGCCCCCTGGCGCGTTTGCAGAGAGGGAACAAATTCCCCTTGAATACTGGGGGTCCCTGGGGGCCAACTAGCCCACCAGGAACCTCCAATATGCGCCAGGGGGCTGCGTTGCAGAGACGTGTAGAGAGGCCACACCCCTTTTACACCTCTCTGCAAAGAGCTCTGTGGCGCTTGTTGGAGGTATATGGTGGGCTAGTTGGACTCCGAGGACCCTCAGGATTCAAGGGACTTAATCCCCAACCTAAAACGCGCCACGGGCGCGTTTGCACAGTGGTGAAGGGAGGGGCGGGGCTTCAGGTGACATGTGTGCAAACAGGCCCCGTGGCGCGTTTTAAGATGGGGAATTAAATCCCCTTCAATCCTGAGGGTCCCTGGGGGCCAACTAGCCCAACAGGTACATCCAGAAAGCGCCACAGAGCTGCGTTGCAGAGAGGTGTAAAAGGGGTGTGGCCTCTCTACACGTCTCTGCAACGCAGCCCCTGGCGCATATTGGAGGTTCCTGGTGGGCTAGTTGGCCCCTAGGGACCCTCAGGATTCAAGGGGACTTAATCCCCCAACTTAAAAGGCGCAACGGGCGCGTTTGCACAGATGTCACCTCAGGCCCCGCCCCCTCCCTTCACCATTGTGCAAATATTCCTCTAAAATCAGCCGAAATACGAATTCCGATTTACTCACCTGTTATCAGGAGAGACCTCAGTGCTGTATCTTTCAGCCCAGTACTGGTCCTGAAAAGTAATTCTAACCATACTTACCAGTAACTTGAATTTCCTTCCATAGGCTAACATTGACTGGTTTCACTTGGAAATTCTTCTAAGTGTGGAGTTTTGGAACTTTAAAATATTCCTCTAAAATCAGCCGAAATACGAATTCCGATTTACTCACCTGTTATCAGGAGAGACCTCAGTGCTGCATCTTTCAGCCCAGTACTGGTCCTGAAAAGTAATTTTAACCGTACTTACCGGTAACTTGAATTTCCTTCATAGGCTAACATTGACTGGTTTCACTTGGAAATTCTTCTAAGTGTGGACTTTTGGAACTTTAAAATATTCCTCTAAAATCAGCCGAAATACGAATTCCGATTTACTCACCTGTTATCAGGAGAGACCTCAGTGCTGCATCTTTCAGCCCAGTACTGATCCTCAAAAGTAATTTTAACCGTACTTACCAGTAACTTGAATTTCCTTCCATAGGATATCATTGCCTGCTTTTTGCTGAAAAAGTTTCTAAGTGTTGATTTTTGAAACATACAAATATTCCTGTAAAATCAGCCGAAATACGAATTCCGATTTACTCACCTGTTATAAGGAGAGACCTCAGTGCTGTATCTTTCAGCCCAGTACTGGTCCTGAAAAGTAATTTTAACCGTACTTACCAGTAACTTGAATTTCCTTCCATAGGCTAACATTGACTGGTTTCACTTGGAAATTCTTCTAAGTGTGGAGTTTTGGAACTTTAAAATATTCCTCTAAAATCAGCCGAAATACGAATTCCGATTTACTCACTTGTTATCAGGAGAGACCTCAGTGCTGCATCTTTCAGCCCAGTACTGGTCCTGAAAAGTAATTTTAACCGTACTTACCGGTAACTTGAATTTCCTTCATAGGCTAACATTGACTGGTTTCACTTGGAAATTCTTCTAAGTGTGGAGTTTTGGAACTTTAAAATATTCCTGTAAAATCAGCCGAAATACGAATTCCGATTTACTCACCTGTTATCAGGAGAGACCTCAGTGCTGCATCTTTCAGCCCAGTACTGATCCTGAAAAGTAATTTTAACCGTACTTACCGGTAACTTGAATTTCCTTCATAGGCTAACATTGACTGGTTTCACTTGGAAATTCTTCTAAGTGTGGAGTTTTGGAACTTTAAAATATTCCTCTAAAATCAGCCGAAATACGAATTCCGATTTACTCACCTGTTATCAGGAGAGACCTCAGTGCTGCATCTTTCAGCCCAGTACTGGTCCTCAAAAGTAATTTTAACCGTACTTACCAGTAACTTGAATTTCCTTCCATAGGATATCATTGCCTGCTTTTTGACTGACTAGGTGTGTGAGTATCTCTATGGATGAGTGGCGTTGTTTGAGTGTCTATATAGGAGTAAGAGTGCATATGATAGTCCTGTACTGAGTGACCGTAAGTATGAGTGACTGTACGGGTGAGTGAGTGGATGTGTGTGTGTAGACCTAAGAATCAGTGAGTGGGTATGTAGTTATTGGTGTTGGAGTGTCTATGGTTTTGCGAATGGCAGTCTGTAATTTAGAGTGGGTGTATCAAAGGTTATATTAGGGTGTGAGGAGGTGCATCAGATTATCACGTGGATGATGTCATCAGTGATGTCATTTGAGATGTCATCAGTGATGTCATCAGTGATGTCACTGACCATGTCATGAGTGATGTAATATGTGACGTCATCAGCAGTGCATTGCGGGGGCGCGAGTTATAGTTAGCTGAACTAACTATAACGGGGGAATTTCACGGGTTTTGTACGAGTGCAATGTCCAAGTAACTATAACTGTCCCTAAAACCTATGGTTTTTTCAGTGAATTTCAAAGGTTTTTTAAATGCTAATTTGTAACTATAACTTGACTGAAACCTATGGTTTTTTCAGTGAATATATATATATATATATATATATACATATATATATATATCTATGTGAACAAAAGCTCTGCAGCGAAGAAGCACTCCACAGCAGGTAGGTGAAAACCATACTTTTATTTGCGTGTGAAATTGGCATCGCATCCGTAATTCAAACCTTTCTGCCAACGCGTTTCAAAGCTGTCTGCTCCTTCTTCCTGGGCATAATGGCTGTTGCGGTTTTGTTGGCTCACAAAGTCTCATGTGTATTAAATCATTCTGGCCTCCGGTGTGCCTGCTTAGTAGCGCGCTTTATTTTCAATGCACTATGGGACTTGTAGTTTCAATCTGCCCAATTTTTACCCCCAGTGGGTTCCGCAATCAGTCATTTTAATTTAAAAAGGTATCACTGTGATTAATTTACCAGTTCACTGTGATATTCAAGCCCTCCAGTGGGCCCCGGTATGCAACCACCACCTTCATTCCTTAACGCTCTGCTGCACCGTGTTCCACTTGGAATTCCTGTGATGACGGCCCTGTTCTCCAGCGGCTCCTTCCTCATTAACCAGGTGGTGCTCCCTCCACGACCGAAGCCGTCGTGATAATTTTTGTGAACAAAAGCTCTGCAGCGAAGAAGCACTCCACAGCAGGTAGGTGAAAACCATACTTTTATTTGCGTGTGAAATTGGCATCGCATCCGTAATTCAAACCTTTCTGCCAACTCGTTTCAAAGCTGTCTGCTCCTTCTTCCTGGGCATAATGGCTGTTGCGGTTTTGTTGGCTCACAAAGTCTCATGTGTATTAAATCATTCTGGCCTCCGGTGTGCCTGCTTAGTAGCGCGCTTTATTTTCAATGCACTATGGGACTTGTAGTTTCAATCTGCCCAATTTTTACCCCCAGTGGGTTCCGCAATCAGTCATTTTAATTTAAAAAGGTATCACGGTGATTAATTTACCAGTTCACTGTGATATTCAAGCCCTCCAGTGGGCCCCGGTATGCAACCACCACCTTCATTCCTTAACGCTCTGCTGCACCGTGTTCCACTTGGAATTCCTGTGATGACGGCCCTGTTCTCCAGCGGCTCCTTCCTCATTAACCAGGTGGTGCTCCCTCCACGACCGAAGCCGTCGTGATAATTTTTGTGAACAAAAGCTCTGCAGCGAAGAAGCACTCCACAGCAGGTAGGTGAAAACCATACTTTTATTTGCGTGTGAAATTGGCATCGCATCCGTAATTCAAACCTTTCTGCCAACGCGTTTCAAAGCTGTCTGCTCCTTCTTCCTGGGCATAATGGCTGTTGCGGTTTTGTTGGCTCACAAAGTCTCATGTGTATTAAATCATTCTGGCCTCCGGTGTGCCTCCTTAGTAGCGCGCTTTATTTTCAATGCACTATGGGACTTGTAGTTTCAATCTGCCCAATTTTTACCCCCAGTGGGTTCCGCAATCAGTCATTTTAATTTAAAAAGGTATCACAGTGATTAATTTACCAGTTCACTGTGATATTCAAGCCCTCCAGTGGGCCCCGGTATGCAACCACCACCTTCATTCCTTAACGCTCTGCTGCACCGTGTTCCACTTGGAATTCCTGTGATGACGGCCCTGTTCTCCAGCGGCTCCTTCCTCATTAACCAGGTGGTGCTCCCTCCACGACCGAAGCCGGCGTGATAATTTTTGTGAACAAAAGCTCTGCAGCGAAGAAGCACTCCACAGCAGGTAGGTGAAAACCATACTTTTATTTGCGTGTGAAATTGGCATCACATCCGTAATTCAAACCTATCTGTCAACGCATTTCAAAGCTGTCTGCTCCTTCTTCCTGGGCATAATGGCTGTTGTGGTTTTGTTGGCTCACAAAGTCTCATGTGTATTAAATCATTCTGGCCTCCGGTGTGCCTGCTTAGTAGCGCGCTTTATTTTCAATGCACTATGGGACTTGTAGTTTCAATCTGCCCAATTTTTACCCCCAGTGGGTTCCGCAATCAGTCATTTTAATTTAAAAAGGTATCACAGTGATTAATTTACCAGTTCACTGTGATATTGAAGCCCTCCAGTGGGCCCCGGTATGCAACCACCACCTTCATTCCTTAACGCTCTGCTGCACCGTGTTCCACTTGGAATTCCTGTGATGACGGCCCTGTTCTCCAGCGGCTCCTTCCTCATTAACCAGGTGGTGCTCCCTCCACGACCGAAGCCGTCGTGATAATTTTTGTGAACAAAAGCTCTGCAGCGAAGAAGCACTCCACAGCAGGTAGGTGAAAACCATACTTTTATTTGCGTGTGAAATTGGCATCGCATCCGTAATTCAAACCTTTCTGCCAACGCGTTTCAAAGCTGTCTGCTCCTTCTTCCTGGGCATAATGGCTGTTGCGGTTTTGTTGGCTCACAAAGTCTCATGTGTATTAAATCATTCTGGCCTCCGGTGTGCCTGCTTAGTAGCGCACTTTATTTTCAATGCACTATGGGACTTGTAGTTTCAATCTGCCCAATTTTTACCCCTGTGGGTTCCGCAATCAGTCATTTTAATTTAAAAAGGTATCACAGTGATTAATTTACCAGTTCACTGTGATATTCAAGCCCTCCAGTGGGCCCCGGTATGCAACCACCACCTTCATTCCTTAACGCTCTGCTGCACCGTGTCCCACTTGGAATTCCTGTGATGACGGCCCTGTTCTCCAGCGGCTCCTTCCTCATTAACCAGGTGGTGCTCCCTCCACGACCGAAGCCGTCGTGATAATTTTTGTGAACAAAAGCTCTGCAGCGAAGAAGCACTCCACAGCAGGTAGGTGAAAACCATACTTTTATTTGCGTGTGAAATTGGCATCGCATCCGTAATTCAAACCTTTCTGCCAACGCGTTTCAAAGCTGTCTGCTCCTTCTTCCTGGGCATAATGGCTGTTGCGGTTTTGTTGGCTCACAAAGTCTCATGTGTATTAAATCATTCTGGCCTCCGGTGTGCCTGCTTAGTAGCGCGCTTTATTTTCAATACACAATGTGACTTGTAGTTTCAATCTGCCCAATTTTTACCCCCAGTGGGTTCCGCAATCAGTCATTTTAATTTAAAAAGGTATCACAGTGATTAATTTACCAGTTCACTGTGATATTCAAGCCCTCCAGTGGGCCCCGGTATGCAACCACCACCTTCACTCCTTAACGCTCTGCTGCACCGTGTTCCACTTGGAATTCCTGTGATGACGGCCCTGTTCTCCAGCGGCTCCTTCCTCATTAACCAGGTGGTGCTCCCTCCACGACCGAAGCCGTCGTGATAATTTTTGTGAACAAAAGCTCTGCAGCGAAGAAGCACTCCACAGCAGGTAGGTGAAAACCATACTTTTATTTGCGTGTGAAATTGGCATCGCATCCGTAATTCAAACCTTTCTGCCAACACGTTTCAAAGCTGTCTGCTCCTTCTTCCTGGGCATAATGGCTGTTGCGGTTTTGTTGGCTCACAAAGTCTCATGTGTATTAAATCATTCTGGCCTCCGGTGTGCCTGCTTAGTAGCGCGCTTTATTTTCAATGCACTATGGGACTTGTAGTTTCAATCTGCCCAATTTTTACCCCCAGTGGGTTCCGCAATCAGTCATTTTAATTTAAAAGGTATCACGGTGATTAATTTACCAGTTCACTGTGATATTCAAGCCCTCCAGTGGGCCCCGGTATGCAACCACCACCTTCATTCCTTAACGCTCTGCTGCACCGTGTTCCACTTGGAATTCCTGTGATGACGGCCCTGTTCTCCAGCGGCTCCTTCCTCATTAACCAGGTGGTGCTCCCTCCACGACCGAAGCCGTCGTGATAATTTTTGTGAACAATAGCTCTGCAGCGAAGAAGCACTCCACAGCAGGTAGGTGAAAACCATACTTTTATTTGCGTGTGAAATTGGCATCGCATCCGTAATTCAAACCTTTCTGCCAACGCGTTTCAAAGCTGTCTGCTCCTTCTTCCTGGGCATAATGGCTGTTGCGGTTTTGTTGGCTCACAAAGTCCCATGTGTATTAAATCATTCTGGCCTCCGGTGTGCCTGCTTAGTAGCGCGCTTTATTTTCAATGCACTATGGGACTTGTAGTTTCAATCTGCCCAATTTTTACCCCCAGTGGGTTCCGCAATCAGTCATTTTAATTTAAAAGGTATCACGGTGATTAATTTACCAGTTCACTGTGATATTCAAGCCCTCCAGTGGGCCCGGTATGCAACCACCACCTTCATTCCTTAACGCTCTGCTGCACCGTGTTCCACTTGGAATTCCTGTGATGACGGCCCTGTTCTCCAGGGGCTCCTTCCTCATTAACCAGGTGGTGCTCCCTCCACGACCGAAGCCGTCGTGATAATTTTTGTGAACAAAAGCTCTGCAGCGAAGAAGCACTCCACAGCAGGTAGGTGAAAACCATACTTTTATTTGCGTGTGAAATTGGCATCGCATCCGTAATTCAAACCTTTCTGCCAACGTGTTTCAAAGCTGTCTGCTCCTTCTTCCTGGGCATAATGGCTGTTGCGGTTTTGTTGGCTCACAAAGTCTCATGTGTATTAAATCATTCTGGCCTCCGGTGTGCCTGCTTAGTAGCGCGCTTTATTTTCAATGCACTATGGGACTTGTAGTTTCAATCTGCCCAATTTTTACCCCCAGTGGGTTCCGCAATCAGTCATTTTAATTTAAAAAGGTATCACGGTGATTAATTTACCAGTTCACTGTGATATTCAAGCCCTCCAGTGGGCCCGGTATGCAACCACCACCTTCATTCCTTAACGCTCTGCTGCACCGTGTTCCACTTGGAATTCCTGTGATGACGGCCCTGTTCTCCAGCGGCTCCTTCCTCATTAACCAGGTGGTGCTCCCTCCATGACCGAAGCCGTCGTGATAATTTTTGTGAACAAAAGCTCTGCAGCGAAGAAGCACTCCACAGCAGGTAGGTGAAAACCATACTTTTATTTGCGTGTGAAATTGGCATCGCATCCGTAATTCAAACCTTTCTGCCAACGCGTTTCAAAGCTGTCTGCTCCTTCTTCCTGGGCATAATGGCTGTTGCGGTTTTGTTGGCTCACAAAGTCTCATGTGTATTAAATCATTCTGGCCTCCGGTGTGCCTGCTTAGTAGCGCGCTTTATTTTCAATGCACTATGGGACTTGTAGTTTCAATCTGCCCAATTTTTACCCCCAGTGGGTTCCGCAATCAGTCATTTTAATTTAAAAAGGTATCACGGTGATTAATTTACCAGTTCACTGTGATATTCAAGCCCTCCAGTGGGCCCCGGTATGCAACCACCACCTTCATTCCTTAACGCTCTGCTGCACCGTGTTCCACTTGGAATTCTTCGCTGCAGAGCTTTTGTTCACAAAAATTATCACGACGGCTTCGGTCGTGGAGGGAGCACCACCTGGTTAATGAGGAAGGAGCCGCTGGAGAACAGGGCCGTCATCACAGGAATTCCAAGTGGAACACGGTGCAGCAGAGCGTTAAGGAATGAAGGTGGTGGTTGCATACCGGGGCCCACTGGAGGGCTTGAATATCACAGTGAACTGGTAAATTAATCACCGTGATACCTTTTAAATTAAAATGACTGATTGCGGAACCCACTGGGGGTAAAAATTGGGCAGATTGAAACTACAAGTCCCATAGTGCATTGAAAATAAAGCGCGCTACTAAGCAGGCACACCGGAGGCCAGAATGATTTAATACACATGAGACTTTGTGAGCCAACAAACCGCAACAGCCATTATGCCCAGGAAGAAGGAGCAGACAGCTTTGAAACGCGTTGGCAGAAAGGTTTGAATTACGGATGCGATGCCATTTTCACACGCAAATAAAAGTATGGTTTTCACCTACCTGCTGTGGAGTGCTTCTTCGCTGCAGAGCTTTTGTTCACAAAAATTATCACGACGGCTTCGGTCGTGGAGGGAGCACCACCTGGTTAATGAGGAAGGAGCCGCTGGAGAACAGGGCCGTCATCACAGGAATTCCAAGTGGAACACGGTGCAGCAGAGCGTTTAGGAATGAAGGTGGTGGTTGCATACCGGGGCCCACTGGAGGGCTTGAATATCACAGTGAACTGGTAAATTAATCACCGTGATACCTTTTTAAAATAAAATGACTGATTGCGGAACCCACTGGGGGTAAAAATTGGGCAGATTGAAACTACAAGTCCCATAGTGCATTGAAAATAAAGCGCGCTACTAAGCAGGCACACCGGAGGCCAGAATGATTTAATACACATGAGACTTTGTGAGCCAACAAAACCGCAACAGCCATGATGCCCAGGAAGAAGGAGCAGACAGCTTTGAAACGCGTTGGCAGAAAGGTTTGAATTACGGATGCGATGCCATTTTCACACGCAAATAAAAGTATGGTTTTCACCTACCTGCTGTGGAGTGCTTCTTCGCTGCAGAGCTTTTGTTCACAAAAATTATCACGACGGCTTCGGTCGTGGAGGAGCACCACCTGGTTAATGAGGAAGGAGCCGCTGGAGAACAGGGCCGTCATCACAGGAATTCCAAGTGGAACACGGTGCAGCAGAGCGTTAAGGAATGAAGGTGGTGGTTGCATACCGGGGCCCACTGGAGGGCTTGAATATCACAGTGAACTGGTAAATTAATCACCGTGATACCTTTTAAATTAAAATGACTGATTGCGGAACCCACTGGGGGTAAAAATTGGGCAGATTGAAACTACAAGTCCCATAGTGCATTGAAAATAAAGCGCGCTACTAAGCAGGCACACCGGAGGCCAGAATGATTTAATACACATGAGACTTTGTGAGCCAACAAAACCGCAACAGCCATTATGCCCAGGAAGAAGGAGCAGACAGCTTTGAAACGCGTTGGCAGAAAGGTTTGAATTACGGATGCGATGCCATTTTCACACGCAAATAAAAGTATGGTTTTCACCTACCTGCTGTGGAGTGCTTCTTCGCTGCAGAGCTTTTGTTCACAAAAATTATCACGACGGCTTCGGTCGTGGAGGGAGCACCACCTGGTTAATGAGGAAGGAGCCGCTGGAGAACAGGGCCGTCATCACAGGAATTCCAAGTGGAACATGGTGCAGCAGAGCGTTAAGGAATGAAGGTGGTGGTTGCATACCGGGGCCCACTGGAGGGCTTGAATATCACAGTGAACTGGTAAATTAATCACCGTGATACCTTTTTAAATTAAAATGACTGATTGCGGAACCCAATTGGGGGTAAAAATTGGGCAGATTGAAACTACAAGTCCCATAGTGCATTGAAAATAAAGCGCGCTACTAAGCAGGCACACCGGAGGCCAGAATGATTTAATACACATGAGACTTTGTGAGCCAACAAAACCGCAACAGCCATTATGCCCAGGAAGAAGGAGCAGACAGCTTTGAAACGCGTTGGCAGAAAGGTTTGAATTACGGATGCGATGCCATTTTCACACGCAAATAAAAGTATGGTTTTCACCTACCTGCTGTGGAGTGCTTCTTCGCTGCAGAGCTTTTGTTCACAAAAATTATCACGACGGCTTCGGTCGTGTAGGAGCACCACCTGGTTAATGAGGAAGGAGCCGCTGGAGAACAGGGCCGTCATCACAGGAATTCCAAGTGGAACACGGTGCAGCAGAGCGTTAAGGAATGGAGGTGGTGGTTGCATACTGGGGCCCACTGGAGGGCTTGAATATCACAGTGAACTGGTAAATTAATCACCGTGATACCTTTTAAATTAAAATGACTGATTGCGGAACCCACTGGGGGTAAAATTGGGCAGATTGAAACTACAAGTCCCATAGTGCATTGAAAATAAAGCGGCTACTAAGCAGGCACACCGGAGGCCAGAATGATTTAATACACATGAGACTTTGTGAGCCAACAAAACCGCAACAGCCATTATGCCCAGGAAGAAGGAGCAGACAGCTTTGAAACGCGTTGGCAGAAAGGTTTGAATTACGGATGCGATGCCATTTTCACACGCAAATAAAAGTATGGTTTTCACCTACCTGCTGTGGAGTGCTTCTTCGCTGCAGAGCTTTTGTTCACAAAAGTTATCACGACGGCTTCGGTCGTGGAGGGAGCACCACCTGGTTAATGAGGAAGGAGCCGCTGGAGAACAGGGCCGTCATCACAGGAATTCCAAGTGGAACACGGTGCAGCAGAGCGTTAAGGAATGAAGGTGGTGGTTGCATACCGGGGCCCACTGGAGGGCTTGAATATCACAGTGAACTGGTAAATTAATCACCGTGATACCTTTTTAAATTAAAATGACTGATTGCGGAACCCACTGGGAGTAAAAATTGGGCAGATTGAAACTACAAGTCCCATAGTGCATTGAAAATAAAGCGCTACTAAGCAGGCACACCGGAGGCCAGAATGATTTAATACACATGAGACTTTGTGAGCCAACAAAACCGCAACAGCCATTATGCCCAGGAAGAAGGAGCAGACAGCTTTGAAACGCGTTGGCAGAAAGGTTTGAATTACGGATGCAATGCCATTTTCACACGCAAATAAAAGTATGGTTTTCACCTACCTGCTGTGGAGTGCTTCTTCGCTGCAGAGCTTTTGTTCACAAAAAATATATATCTATATATATATATTTTCCAATACATAAACAATATTACTGAGACAATATGTACAGTCAAACATAAATGATGAATCTTGTTTTTTGTTCCTCAATATTTCTTTATTCTTTTTGTTGCGTTAATTCTACAGCACTACAGCCAACATGTGTTTCGTGCTCTTTGGCGCATCTTAGGGGCTCTTGGATAACTTGTTGTCAGCCACAAATTAATATTCTGATGGAATGCCAATGTCGATTCCCACTTTCCTATGTGTGTTCATGCATGGACATTTATAAGTTTCCATCACCGAAAATCCATTTGTTAGATATAGTATTTCAGTCTTAGTTTATTTTCCTAGTGTCATATTCAGAGATCGTCAAGTCTTGTTCTAGATAACTGTTGATTCCCCTTGATACTGGATACGTTGTTGACCCAAATTCCGCCTCACTTCACAGTTATTGCGGGGTGCAAGTTATAGTTAGCTCAGATAACTATAACTGCTGAATTTCACTGGTTTTGTACGGGTGAAATGTCAGCCTAACTATAATGTCCCTGTAACCCTTAGTTTTTTCAGTGAGTATATATATATGAGGGCAATAGTAAATTCTGACCAAATGTACCCTGTGGCCAGACATTTTAAACGCGTGCACCAGAACAACCTAGAATGCCTCACTTATTTTGTGATAGGCTCAATACCACCATTACGCCGTGGAGGCAATAGAGAGAAGCTACTAAGAAGGTTGGAGTCACGTATGATCATAGAACTAGACTCTAAGGTGCCAAATGGATTGAACAATAGTGATGAGATGTACAATTTCTTATAGTAACATACACACCAAGTAAATAACACCTCTACATGACTTTTTAAGGGAATTTTAGTTCTTTTAGGATTTTAATGGGATTTTATAGATGATAATTTTAAGCATGTTTTATTTATTTAAAGGACATGTTTTTACTGTCGACTATTATCCTTTTATAATCTTGAAATGATAATTCCTTTATTTTCAACATGTGTACTAACTATGTGTATTGATTATGTGTATTTATGTATGTGTTTTGATATTTATGCATTTATGCACAGAAGTACGGAAGGTCTTGCACATCTCATCTCTTCTCCATCATACTCTGGTTTGCCTTTTTGCACATCAAATCCAGTCCCTGCTGAACATGATTGGTTATTTATACTGGACCTGATTTAGTACAGGATTGTACCCTGTCAGCGCTGAAACTAGCTATTTTTGACATTATGATTAACTTCGTGTGTAAAACCATGGCAGAGCTGCCTTAAATTAATTTATGTTTTTGTATGAGTTTTTATCTACTATGTTTATATGGGCACATTAGCACTGGTTAAAATTATTTTATGCACTGAGCACTTTAGGTGGACTCTGCACATTAGCGCTTTATGAATGGGATTTTAACATACTGAATGCAACTACATGCAGACATAAGAGGATTAATAGAGCAGCATTTCATTAGAGCATTTATGCAGTAAGATACTTTAAAAAAATGTGACAATCATTAGACATATGGACCAATATAAAAGTTTAGATACTATCACCAACGGATGATTTGGTTATACAAGCATTATGCTGTTAGTAGTCAGAATTCCCCTTGGTTTTTGGATATATAATATATTTATATAGGAGGAACGCATGGTTTTGCAAATATTTAAAGCCTGATACTATGTTTCTTTTAACACATACATGTATTTATTTATATATTTATTTATACTTACATATTTATATAGGTCATGATAGGATTGATGGTTGGTGTTTTAAATACCAAATGCCCTTAATAGCACTTTTGCATTTTTGCACATGGTCAGTGTTAACAGAATAGGCAGAGAATCTGTCAGGTTTTAACACTGAATTGTTTGCTGGATAGGCAACAATAGTTTATAAAAAAATGACCATTATTTTTGAAATGCCTCTCTCTGCAATTGTTTATTTATCTATTTATTAAATAACATGTAATCCCGTATTTTCAACACTAGAAACACTTGATGAAAACAGTTTATAAAATATGTGTGCATAGTCTGTTGTTCATTTTAACTGTTGCCTTAAACCATGTGACCGGATGGGAAATGGTTTTAAACTCTGCAATGAAGACGCTTTCTTATGTGATCAAGGTCACGGCAGTGACCGAAACGTGTCAGAACAAGCTGGAGCGGTTTTGGAATAAATAGAAGTTTGGCACTAAAAGTTGAGTCCGTACCCTTTCTTGCCGTCGGAGCAGGGATGGTTTGGGAACTTGTCTATTGGATTAATTTAGCGAAGGCAGGCTGCTTTCGCAATACAGACCCCTCCCTGTTTGTGGTCAAGCAGATTATCAGCCTACAAAATCCTTGAACTCTGGGAAGGAGACGACCGCAGTAACCCCCTGCATGCCGAGAAACTACGTATTTAACTGTGGGGAGGCGGCGGTGAGCGGCGAGTCGGAGGACTCATAGCGGCACAGCGGTTCAACTAACGGTGAGTAGTTTAAGTGAGTGGCAGGTGGGGAGGTGTGCTTTAACTGAAAGATTCACCCGAGGAGGAAGTTTGAATCCAGGGTGACCCCGCGCATGAGCCAGCACCAGTATGTCAGAGGAAGCGCTAAGGGAAAGAGAGGCAGCAGCTGAAGAATTATTTGGGAACAAGGCAGTTTCCAATGAAGTAAGCGCGAGAGATGGTACAATTAATGCAAATCAGGACGGAGACAGTAAAAACATGCTCAAGCTCCTGGAAAAGAAAATGAGAACAGAAATAACTAAGTGGTGGGAGCAAAAGTCCTTATAAAAATACGCAGAGGCAGGGAGAGTGCCTAGAGGACTAAGAATAATGCTAGCCCCCAGTTTCAAGAACCCAAACCCCAGGATGTTGACAGAATGGGGGGAAAGCAATTTGGAAGCTTCCATGAGGCTTGTGCACATTCTAATTAAGTATGCCCAAATTGAATGAGAAGAACTTTCAAAAGAGATTGATAAACTAAACAATGACTTGGACAAATGTGAAAATCAGGAGCATATAACCAAAGTAAGAAGTGAAATACAGGGACGGCTGCGAAAACATGAAGACACTATCAAAACAAGAAAGGCATTCAAATTCAACCGCGATCGCATAGACTATGAAACAGGGCAAATCTTTACATTTGCTCGTAAATTCGACAATGCGAAGAGACAGCGTTTCACAAAAACGGCCCCAGTAGGAGGTACCTCACAGAAAGTTACAAACAATACAATAAGTGAAGCAACCTCAAACTCAGATGTCAACTCATTAACAAGCGACGCAGACTCAGAAGATGGAGGAGAAAGAATGAGTGTAAGCAACAGAAAAGTGAAACTCACATTAGCTGAAGAAGTTGATTTTTTAGGTTTGGACAGGCGGCAAACCTTAAGACCACGGAACCCTCCAAAAGTGCCAGAGAAAGGAGAAATCAAAAGGAGAAGAGAGAGGCGCAAATGCAGGAAAAGGAAAAAAAACAGAGGCAACAATGGAGGAAATGATGAAAGAAAATAGTAACACAATAATCAATTTGTCTAATGTCATATTGACAAAAGAGGAAAATCAAATATTAACACTGGGATTATCATTTTGCCCTATCAATGAATTTAATTATGGACAAACCAGAATTGACATTTTTAAGTTTGTTAGAAAATTAAAGCTAAAAAAGATTTTTACTATTAAGGAAGGACTTTAATTACAAAGAGCCGAGAGCCATGACAGTGATGAACCACAAAGCGTCATGCTACAAGGATCGGATGCCAATCTACTATTAACTATGCATGACCTGGCAGCAGAGGGAGATGAATCGACATTTCAGGAAGAGACTAGCACAACACAGAAAAGATTGCAAGATTATGGGATTGATATTAATAAAACTGCACAAAGTCCTTTTAAACCAAAATCTACTTTTTGTCCGCTTATGCCGCGTGATGCCATAGACATTTTTCACGATTGTGTCATTAATGAGTTGAAAAAAATGCACACTAATGGAAATAAACAAGTGAAGAAACGTCAGCACAATCAGATTCAGTACGACAAACTGATGAAGAAACTAAAAGAGAATAAAAATATCATTATAAACAAATCTGATAAAGGCGGCAATGTCGTTATCTGGCCTAAGGAACAATATTTGGTGGAAGCCTATAGGCAGTTAAATGATGAATCTTGTTACGAAAGGACACCTAATAAAATCTACACTACTGCAAAGGAAAAATTGAAAAAGGACTTATGGCAATGGAAGAGAGGGGGACTCATTACAAAGGAAGAATAGAACTTCTTGCACCAAGAACATCCTGTACTCCCTATTTTGTATTTATTACCAAAAATACACAAAGAAACTCTTCCAATACCTGGTAGGCCCATCATCTCGGCCTGCAATAGCGTATCAGAGAACATATCTCGCTATGTGGACTTTTTCCTGCAAGATTTTATGAAATCATTGCCCTCATACATTAAAGACATCGGAGACTTCATCAAGAAATTACATGACATAGAATGGAAAGAAGATTACATACTCATAACAATGGATATCACGTCACTCTATATGCGCATTGAACACACAGTGGGCTTGAATGCAGTGAAGCATTTTCTCAACAGGCAATCTATGAGTTTGTTCAAGCACAATCAGATGTTATTGAGTCTCATTACTTGGTGTTTGTATAACAACTTTTTTCTTTTTTGCAAGGATCTTTTGAGACAGACAAGGGGTGTGGCGATGGGGGCCTGCTTCTCTCCCAGCTATGCATGTTTGCATGTTGGCTGGTGGGAGGAGCAGGTCCTCAGAAGAACACACTCTGATCTAATGGATAAGCATGCAGTACAATGGATGCGCTTTATAGACGATGTCTTTGTGATTTGGCAGGGTGACATTGAGA
Organism: Calotriton arnoldi; assembly: GCA_963921515.1. Classification (NCBI taxonomy): domain Eukaryota; kingdom Metazoa; phylum Chordata; class Amphibia; order Caudata; family Salamandridae; genus Calotriton; species Calotriton arnoldi. The sequence continues at coordinate 45,868 of CAWUFW010007712.1, forward strand.
GTGCCGAACAGTTTGTAAAAATGATTAATGTAAATGATTTTAATCTTGAATTTACAGCCAATGTTAATGCCAACAAGGTGGATTTTTTAGATGTGACAGTGTTTGTAGCAGAACATAAACTAGAAACAACACTACATCGCAAGATAACAGCAGGAAATTCCCCATTACATGCTAGAAGTTTCCATCCGAAACATCTTATTCAGAGTATACCCTATGGGGAACTATTGAGACTCAAAAGAATTTGCAGTACTGAGGAGGAAATGACCAGGTGTCAAAAAGAAACTGTAGCAAGATTCAGACAGCTAGGTTATAGTCAAAAAACCATAACCCAAGCCATAGAGAAAATGACCACATACAGAACAGAAAAGACAGTGAGTCTTACACAAACTAACATCAACTCAGTACAGGCATCTACTGTAAATGCCAGTAGCAATGAAAAGGATGATACTGCTATCAGACTGATCACCACATATAGCAGACAAGAAAACAAAATCAGGAATATGATCAACAACAATTGGCCAATCATTTTAACAGATACGATAATGGCAGAAAAACTTACCAACAAACCCATTCTCACTTTTAGGAGGGCACCCTCCATGAGAACGACTTTAGTAAAGAACAGTCCTGAAATCTCCACTGGTACATCATGGCTGAAACCGAAACATGGCTTCTTTAAGTGTAGGACATGTAGAGCGTGTAAATTTGGCATTAATACCACAGAGTATAGTACCCCTTTTAGCACTAAGCCTATTGCCCTGAAGGACAATTACAGTTGTCGCGCGGACCATGCCGTGTATGTGCTGACATGCACCTGTGGCCTCCAATATGTGGGAAGCACAAAGCTACAGGTGCATGTCAGGATCCTGCAGCATCTGAGGGCAATAGTAAATTCTGACCAAACGTACCCTGTGGCCAGACATTTTAAATGCGTGCACCAGAACAACCTAGAATGCCTCACTTATTTTGTGATAGGCTCAATACCACCATTACGCCGTGGAGGCAATAGAGAGAAGCTACTAAGAAGGTTGGAGTCGCGTATGATCATAGAACTAGACTCTAAGGTGCCAAATGGATTGAACAATAGTGATGAGATGTACAATTTCTTATAGTAACATACACACCAAGTAAATAACACCTCTACATGACTTTTTAAGGGAATTTTAGTTCTTTTAGGATTTTAATGGGATTTTATAGATGATAATTTTAAGCATGTTTTATTTATTTAAAGGACATGCTTTTACTGTCGACTATTATCCTTTTATAATCTTGAAATGATAATTCCTTTATTTTCAACATGTGTACTAACTATGTGTATTGATTATGTGTATTTATGTATGTGTTTTGATATTTATGCATTTATGCACAGAAGTAGGGAAGGTCTTGCACATCTCATCTCTTCTCCATCATACTCTGGTTTGCCTTTTTGCACATCAAATCCAGTCCATGCTGAACATGATTGGTTATTTATACTGGACCTGATTTAGTAAAGGATTGTACCCTGTCAGCGCTGAAACTAGCTATTTTTGACATTATGATTAACTTTGTGTGTGAAACCATGGCAGAGCTGCCTTAAATTAATTTATGTTTTTGTATGAGTTTTTATCTACTATGTTTATATGGGCATATTAGCACTGGTTAAAATTATTTTATGCACTGAGCACTTTAGGTGGACTCTGCACATTAGCACTTTATGAATGGGATTTTAACATACTGAATGTAACTACATGCAGACATAAGAGGATTAATACAGCAGCATTTCATTAGAGCATTTATGCAGTAAGATACTTTAAAAAAATGTGACAATCATTAGACATATGGACCAATATAAAAGTTTAGATACTATCACCAAAGGATGATTTGGTTATACAAGCATTATGCTGTTAGTAGTCAGAATTCCCCTTGGTTTTTGGATATATAATATATTTATATAGGAGGAACGCATGGTTTTGCAAATATTTAAAGCCTGATGCTATGTTTGTTTTAACACATACATGAATTTATTTATATATTTATTTATACTTACATATTTATATAGGTCATGATAGGATTGATGTTTGGTGTTTTAAATACCAAATGCCCTTCATAGCACTTTTGCATTTTTGCACATGGTCAGTGTTAACAGAATAGGCAGAGAATCTGTCAGGTTTTAACACTGAATTGTTTGCTGGATAGGCAACAATAGTTTTTTAAAAAATGACCATTATTTTTTAAATGCCTCTCTCTGCAATTGTTTATTTATTTATTTATTAAATAACATGTAATCCCGTATTTTCAACACTAGAAAGACTTGATGAAAACAGTTTATAAAATATGTGTGCATAGTCTGTTGTTCATTTTAACTGTTGTCTTAAACCATGTGACCGGATGGGAAATGGTTTTAAACTCTGCAATGAAGACGCTTTCTTATGTGATCAAGGTCACAGCAGTGACCGAAACGAGTCAGAACAAGCTGGAGCGGTTTTGGAATAAATAGAAGTTTGGCACTAAAAGTTGACTCCGTACCCTTTCTTGCCGTCGGAGCATGGATGGCTTGGGAACTTGTTTATTGGATATATATATTTATGTATATATATATATGCATATATATATATATAATATACATATATATAAAAGGTAAAAAATAACATTGCCTTGAATCAATGCAGAATGATCACTGATTTCTCCAATAATGCCAATGACATCAGGGACATAATGAGGAAGAACTGGCACATTCTCAAAGCTGATCCGATCCTAGAGGAAGAACTATCTAGAGTTCCCCTACTTACTTTTAGGAGAAATAAGTCAGTCAAGGACCTTTTGGTACAGAGTCACTTTGTACGGGACAAGAAACAATCATGTTTCCACTCTGTTAAAGGATTTTTCCCATGTGGGAAATGTAAGGCCTGCAAATTTAGTTGCAAAGTATCAACTTACTCGGTTCCAGGGCTCAAGAATCCGAAAGTAATAGAGAAATTTATGAACTGCAATACCAGTTACACTGTATATTGCCTTGTATGTCCATGTGGACGTCGGTACGTCGGTAGTACTATTCATCCGACCAAAATACGGATTCTTGAGCATTTCCGAGCCATTGCCTCTAAGGATAAAAATTACCCAGTGGCCAGACATTTTGAAATTCACCATGCAAGTGACAGGGATCTGTTACGGTATTTTTGTCTGGCCCACGTTCCTAATGATGTAAGAGGGGGAGACAGAGAAACAAGGCTCCGAAGACTAGAGTCGAGATACATCTTAGATTTACAATCAAAAATCCCCTATGGGCTGAACAGCGGCGAGGAGTTATCAGTACATCTCTAATTTATATCTGAGAAGGGGAATCGTAGATGTCAGCAATTTGAATTACAATTGAAATCTAAATCAGCAGGTACTTTTGTACATATGTATATAGAAAGTTAGATAATGAAATATTGGTCATTTTGATTTCCTCTTTTTTCTTTTGTTTATGTGTATATTAATTATCATAGGAGTGTGAGGTAGGAATTGAATTTGCACCATTATCGACCTTCAATAAGTGAGGACAAGCTGATCCTTGGCAGAACAACTAAATTATCCTCAAGTCGCAAATTAATTACATAGGGTATCGATGTGTACATAGTTATATGCCCATCTAGGGCACGACTGTAAATTTTGATCATGATCGATTTGATCACAATAATTTAAAATCATAATTTTGAGATGTAATATTGATCAAATGAACTATGCTTGCACAAAGACACAAGCCCATTCAGGGCAGGATGAAATTTTCTAAATCTTACGTTTGAATTTGTATTTTCATACCTTACGTTTGAATTTTGATTTCACAACAATGACAAACATGTATTTGCGTTATGGGACTGCAATAATGAGTTTGGCATTGCATGTTCCAAGATGGCCGAAATGGTTTTGCAAAAGGACGATCAGTCCGTTTTTGATGTTGTTACCTCGCAACCATGAATGAGTTATCAATTGTTTTTAATGGCGTGGTCTCCGGCTGCCGCTCTATATTGAGAAAGGCAGTCGCCGAAACGCGTCTTTTTTGTTCGTGTTTTATGTGCCAATAAACTTGGTCACACAGTCCCCCGTGAGTGCTGTACTTTGTACTATGGAGCAGTGATATATATATATATATATATAACCACACACGTTATAGTTAGGTTACGATTTTACATGCACAAAACCATAGAAATTCAGCTGCTATAGTTAGAGTTAGTTCAAGTAACTATCACTGGTGCCCTAAGGTAACTACAACTTGCGCCCTTGCCATGCACAGTTTTCTCATCAATAATTTTACAGCAAATATTGCTGTGATATTATCAATGATGTCATAGAAGATGTCATGAGAGATGTAATATGTGGGGCAATTAGCAGTGCATGGCGAGGGCACGAGATATTTGGTCCTGGGCACCCCATCTCCTAGGTCCTGGCCATATTGCAAATGGGGAGGTGGCGCACAGCCCCCCTTCCAGGGCCAATAGACCCAGGGACCCCATCCTTGGGGCCCAGCCAATTAGTAAAGAAGGAGGGGGCCATGCAGCCCCCTCTCCTGGCTGGTTTTTGGCCCTGGGGACTACATCAACCAGCTCCGGCCAAAGATTAACATGAGAGGGGGCCACACGGCCCTGTCCCTGGACCGATTTCGGCCAGGGGACTCCATCCCCAAGGACCTGGCCAATAATTAATGGGGGAGGGGAGGTTGTGTGGCTCCTCTCCCCAGGCTGATTTCAGCCCTGGGGACACTATCCCCTGGGGCCTGGCCAATAAAGTGTGGGTGCCCTGGTTGCCCACCCAGTGCACAAACTGTTTCCTTGTTGGTGGCCGCGGGGGAAGCCCCAATAATTCTTTTTCTTAAATAACTTCAAAACTACTGAACGGATTTACACACAAAATTACAAATAGGGCTCTTTCTGGATGAAGAGCTAGCACTCTGCCAAATTTGGAGTAATTCAGTTGAGCGGTTCGTGCTGTAGTTGTGTTCAAGATCCCTATGGAGAATGGCATGGGGAAAACTCATTTTGGGACCCTCCATTTTTCTTGGCCCCTGCTTGACGAATCACCCTGAAACTTTCCAAACAGCAGCTGAAGTGAGTGGCAAACTAGCTTTGAAAGTTTAGTGAATATTCGTCAAACGGTGCCAAAGTTATTAGCAAAACAAAATGCTTTTCCTATGGAAACTAGGTCCTAGCTATAACTACCTACTGCCAACTGCGTGAATATATATATATATATATATATATATATATATATATATATATATTTTACCTACTGGTGGTCACCAGTAGGCAGTTAAAGTTAGGATCTCGTTTCCATAGGAAAAGCATTTTCTGACTTGCTTATCTTCCCGAAATTTTACAAAAAAAGGTGACCTCCTGATTCTAAATGTGCATGGAAAGTTTCGGGTGATCTGTCAAGAGAGGGACGAAAAAAAGGGGTGGTAAAAAAAAGTGCATTTCCCATGTTAATTCACATAGTGTTTTTAGAAATGACTATAGCCTGAACTGCTGAACAGAAATACACCAAATTTGGCAGAGAGGTAGCACATGGTGCAGAATGAGACCTTTTGTGATTTGGTGTAAATCCGTTCAGTAGTTTTCAAGATATTAAAGAAAAACCAAATTTGTATATCTAGGGATGCGGACCCTCTGCAAATCCAACCGATTTCATGCAGAGATCTGATTGACTGCACACACTTCAACCAGAAAGTGTTGGCAGCCATTTTGGGAATCAGACTCATCCATGTCCCAAACAAAAAGGTAAAAAAAAGAGAAGGGGGCACAGTACGAATATCCTGTGCCACGGCCGTGCGTGCGGTGGGGTCGCTTTCAAGTGGGCAGGAAAACAGTTGAAAGAATTGCTGCTGCACATAGGGAGCAATGTTTTTGCTGCTACCTGCATGCAGGAGCAATGCCAGCTCCCACTAAAGGCGGGGAGCCGGCAGTGATCATGGGGGCATTGAGGCTCCCCCGCAGTGCCCAACACTGCACACTGGGTGCACTGGGTGGGCTCTAGGGTATCCAGCATCAAGTGTCCGGGCCCTAGGGGATGGGTGCCCCGGGGCCAAAATCAGCCGGAATTCTTTGGGGAGGTAAATGCATTGTTGATCTATCGGAGTGCAATCTGTAGTGACTCACAAGTGGGTTCTTTCTTGACCTCACCTGCTAAGAGCACTTGTTTGGTGGAGATTCATTTCTTTATAGTCTCATTGTCTTCTCTATACCAGGACTCATGTTACCACAGATTTCTGGATTAAGAGGCACGAGGAACAATCACATTGCCGAAACACACACAAGGTCGCTGGAGACAAATCCTCGTGGTACATTACGCAGCTGTAGTGTAGAATATGCACTAGGCATTTACCCAATGAGGTAGCACTTACTAATTAAACAGTAGAAAGTACTCCAGTTGGGTAGACATTTTGGGCAAAACTGTGGATTCTTGTTTGATAAAGCAGCAGGTGAGGTTCCATTCTGGCCCAGTCACTCACACAGCTATTGACACACCCGCACAGACACTCAGACACTGATTCACAAACCCATTCAGCCACTCTCACATCCACTCACAGACGCACACAGTCACTCACATACACATACAGTGACTCACATACCCTCTCACTCACCAACAAAACCACTCACACTCACACACACACACACATTCACAGACCCATGCAGCCACTCAGACAACCACTCACACAGCCACGAAACTACTCACACACCCACTTACAGATCCATGCAGCCATTCACACACCTACTGACACACCCATACAGCCAATCACACACCCAGGCAGAGACCCATATGGCCACTCACAAACCCACTCAAACACCTATACAGCTACTCATGCATCTACTCACAGACCCATACAGCCACTCACACACCCACTCACTGACTCAAAACTCTAGTCACACACCCACTCACAGACCCATACAGCCACTCACACACCTACTCACTGACCTATACAGCCACTCACACACCCACTATCAAAGGTTACAGTTAGGAAATAAACATTTAAAAAAACCTTCAAAATTCACTAAAAATACAATGGTTACAGGGACATTATAGTTAGGAAATACCATTTAAAATCCATAGAAATTCACTGGAAAACCAAAGGTTACAGGGAAGTTATAGTTTGAAATTAGATTTTTTTTTAAAAAGTAGAAATTCATTAAAAAAACAAAGATTACAGGGACATTAAAGTTACACATAGATTTTACATTCACAAAACCATAGATATTCAGCAGTTAAAGTTACATGAGCTAACTATAACTTATGCCCCCGCAATGCACTCCTTATGACCTCACATATTACATCACTCATGACATGGTCAGTGACATCACTGATGACATCTCAGATGACATCACTAATGACACCATCCACAGAACCACTTACACACCTACACAACCACTCACACACCCACTCACATACCCATACAACCACTCACACACCCTCTCACACACCCACACAACCTCTCACACACCCACTCACAAATCCATACAACCATCCACACACTCAATTGCACACTCATACAACCACTCACACACCCACACAGCTACTCATACACCCATACAACCTCTCACAGACCCATACAACCACTCACACACCCACTTACAGACTCATACAACCACTCACACACCCACACAACTACTCATACACCCATACAACCTCTCACAGACCCATACAGCTACTCACACACACACTCATACACCAAACCTTAGACTTTTTCAGTGAATATATATATATACACCAGAACGCTCGTCGAAACCTCAGGACCCGTGGAGGGTGGTGCATACCCCAGGAGAGCACCCGATAACTTGAATTCCAAACAATCCTTCGTGACACATGAAATAATGCACTCTCAGGACTTGTGCAAAGTTCAAAACAGGAAGATGTATTTCTTGCTTCCACGCTACGCGTTTCGGCGTAAAGCCTTGCTCACACGTAGGAAGTAAAGTATCCGCCATAGTTAAATACCAGTTTCCACATCCGCATTGGATAACACAATAAAGAAAGGACTCACATTCGTCATAGTGAACACAGAAAGACGGCGGCCATTTTAACACTTGCAAAAGGTTACGAAAAAGTATACACTTATTCATGTACTATGTCTCATAGAAAAGCATTCTATATTCTGGGACACATTCTGTACATTAAATGCGGCATACGAAAACAATTTGTGAAAGTACTTTGCATTGTGCATTCAATACTTGTAACATGCAGCCTGTCTTACAATAGTATCATTCATAGCTGCTGTGCTATGTCAATAAACTTTATTGTACCAACGTCCTCTCTATGCAATTAACAATGTTAACATTTGGAAATTAATCGGAATGCGGAAATTTGGTTCCCTGTGATAGTACTTCTATAAAAAATAATAAACAAAATGTGATGAAAATCAACGGAAATAGAAAACAGGTGAATCACCCTAAAACCAAATAGTGATAATACTGGAAATATGTTCACAAGTAGTCCTCTGTGAACGCGACCTCAAAGGAAGAATAAAACCTTTAGGTGCACCTGATCGCTTGGATAACAGCAACATGCACCACTGAGCGCTCACTGGCAGTGTGGACTTTTAAACATTGCCATCCCATACCATATTATCAAATATGTTGATATATTCCCGCGTTAATATTTGTCACAGGCTAGTGCATAAATGACAATGGAAATTTGTAACCAGGTTCTCCTGAGACATGAAATTAATATACGCGACTCAAATTGGCCTGTCTACTAATATAAACACAATTGATTCATGGATAACGGGCTAGTGCCCACAATGACTAAGTAAATGCATCTTGTATAACACCCGGTAAAAATCCTTCATGTACAGAAACGTCAAAGGAAGAGGTGAAGGAAGGGAGTAGCTATAAAATATATCACAAGAAGTAAACACTGCAATGTTGAAGGAGAGAACAGAACCAGTAATCAATAGTTGTTAATAAAGTTAAATCAAACCACAGGTGAAAATCTCGACTGACGTAAAACTGCGTCGCCATGTGTCTCCGGAAAAAAGGTTAGGGAACCCGTGAGTAGCTACCAAGGTTGTGAGGGCTCCTTCCTTTCCTCCTAAAATAAAAGAAGGAGAAAGAAATTTTACAGAAATATTAAAGAACAGATGTTAAAAACATTTTTACATGACCCAGTCATGTACCACATTGTCACAATATCCTTGTATTGAGGACAACTAAAAGTAAGCAAAAATATCTGATTCTCAGACGAGGAAAAGGACCGTACTAATGTTTATCTTGTATATAGATGTACACTCAGTTCCTCATCCAGGTTAAGACCCCCGGGGCTCTTTGTTTGAAGATCAATAATATACATTGATTCTCGCTGTCTTAGTTTCAAGGCTCTGTCACCCCCTCTGACTAGTCTGGGGATCTGCTCAATCGCAAAATAGCTGAGAAGGGTACTGTTAGAGAAGTGATGTTCTTGAAAGTGACGTGCAACTGGATATTGCTGGTCTTTATTAGTAATGGCCCTCATATGTTCAAGGACACGCTTCTTGACCGGGTGGATGGTGCTCCCAATATACTTGAGTTTACACGGGCATTCTAGACAGTATATTACAAATGGAGTACCACATGTAATTAATTGATTGATATTTATCTTGCTGCCCCCACCTCCCAAGACTTCCTTCCTCATGTAACTGTTTTTGCAGGCTTTACAATGCCCGCAGGGAAAAATGCCCCTTAGGCCTTGTACATTCTCAGTGTTCTGGATGGTAATGTCACTGTGTACCAATTTGTCCCTCAGACTGTGGCCTCTCCTATAAGTGATGCTGGGTTTTTCATTCAAGAGATGACCAATATGAGGGTCACTTTTAAGGATGTTCCAATGTTGGCATAGAATCCGCCTGATGTTCCTGGCGTTCCTATTGTATGTGAGTATGACCCTAGTACCACTGTCCTGATCCTGTGTGTCTGTAGTATTGTTAGTGTTTCTGTGTAAAGTGTTACTTCTGGGTACCAGTTCTACTTTTTTTATTGCTTGATTGAGTACCCATTGTGGATATCCCCTGGCTCGAAATCTTTGGACCATCGTTGACATTTCTTCCTTGAAGGCAACCTCAGTACTGCAGTTACGTTTAGCCCTCAGCAGCTCCCCATGCGGGATACTCCATTTAAGAGGATCCGGGTGACTACTGAGGGCATGCAGCAGAGTGTTGCCTGCTGTTTCCTTACGATAGAGTTTAGTGTGAACAGTGTCCCCCACAACTTCAACTTTAAGATCAAGAAACTCTACTGCCATTCTACTCATGGTACTTGTCAGAGTGATGTTATAGATGTTATTGTTAAGTTTCCTGACAAAATCAGTGGCACCTTCTTCACTACCCTTCCATACCATGAAGATGTCATCAATGTACCGAAGCCACATGACGACATGTTTGGCCTCAGTGTAGTTGGGGTTCTCTGTAAAGATCTCCTCCTCCCATTTGCCCAAAAAGAGATTCGCGAAACTAGGGGCAAAGCACGTCCCCATCGCGGTTCCGGTAATTTGTTTGTAAAGTATCCCATCAAACATAAAGATGTTATTAACGAGGCAAAAAGCAATCATTTCAAGAATCATGGTGGCATGTGCTTTGTATTTGATGTTTCTAGTGTGTAGGAATAGTTTGCATGCCTCGATCCCATGTTCGTGGTTTATGATGGTATAAAGGGAGCTGACGTCTAGGGTGACTAAAAGGTAATCCTCTTCACAGTGTAAGTTTTCCACCTTACCTAGAAAATCTTTGGTGTCTTTAACATGGGAAGGAAGATGGTTGACATATTCCCTAAGGAAGTAATCTACATATTTAGAGATATTCTCTGTCACGCTCTCTTTGGATGATACTATGGGTCTACCAGGGGGGTTGTTCTTATCATTGTGCACCTTCGGTAGGAGGTAAAGAACAGGGAGAATTGGAAAATCCCGTTTTAAATAGCAATACTCTTCCCATTCCAGTATGCCTGAATCTTTCCAATTACTCAATTTCTCCCAGATCTCTTCTATACTTTGTGAGTAAACCTGTTTATCAACTACTGTGTAGAAATTGGAATCGGATAGTTGTCTAAGGGCTTCTGCTGAATATTTTTCCCTGTCCAAAATAACCACATTACCACCTTTGTCCGCAGGGCGGATCACAATATCCGAATCACCTTGTAAAGATAACAATGCTTTTTTATGTGATAATGTGAGGTTGTGTCTTTCTTGGGTTCTAAACCATTCCTTCCGTCTGAATCTTATGAGGTGGCTGCTCACTACATCATGGAAAGTGTCTATATTGTCGTGTCCTAAAGGGGGACAGAATGTGGACCGTGGTTTAAATTGTGTTCTAGGTATGGTCATATGATATTGTGCCTCAACAAAGAAAGAAGAAAACGAGTCAAACAAAGGTGGAAGAAGAGGTAGAGGAAGGGGGCGCATGGGACAACAGGCGAAAAGCTCCAAGACATCAGAATGATGGACGACGAAATGGTGAATAGAACAATTATAAATCTCTCCAAAAGGAACATAAGTGACACAGAGAAAAGAACACTGTGTTTAGGTCTTTCATTCTGTCCCTCTATGCCCTTTAATTATGCAGAGACTCGTGTGGACCTTTTCAAGTTTATACGTAAATTGAAACTAAAAAAATGGCATCTACTCAAACCCAGTAGAACTAAAATGCAGCAGGGTGATAAAGTGATTCAGGAAACACTAGCTTTGAATATAAGTGATGTTGACACTTTGATAACGATGCATCAACTTGAATCCAATATCTATGATGATATTAATGAAATGTCTATTGAGAATGTATTAGAGGATCTGAACATATCATATGACCATACAGCTAGAACACAATTTAAACCACGGTCCACATTCTGTCCCCCTTTAGGACATGACAATATAGACACTTTCCATGATGTAGTGAGCAGCCACCTCATAAGATTCAGACGGAAGGAATGGTTTAGGACCCAAGAAAGACACAACCTCACATTATCACATAAAAAAGCATTGTTATCTTTACAAGGTGATTCGGATATTGTGATCCGCCCTGCGGACAAAGGTGGTAATGTGGTTATTTTGGACAGGGAAAAATATTCAGCAGAAGCCCTTAGACAACTATCCGATTCCAATTTCTACACAGTAGTTGATAAACAGGTTTACTCACAAAGTATAGAAGAGATCTGGGAGAAATTGAGTAATTGGAAAGATTCAGGCATACTGGAATGGGAAGAGTATTGCTATTTAAAACGGGATTTTCCAATTCTCCCTGTTCTTTACCTCCTACCGAAGGTGCACAAAGATAAGAACAACCCCCCTGGTAGACCCATAGTATCATCCAAAGGGAGCGTGACAGAGAATATCTCTAAATATGTAGACTACTTCCTTAGGGAATATGTCAACCATCTTCCTTCCCATGTTAAAGACACCAAAGATTTTCTAGGTAAGGTGGAAAACTTACACTGGGAAGAGGATTACCTTTTAGTCACCCTAGACGTCAGCTCCCTTTATACCATCATAAACCACGAACATGGGATCGAGGCATGCAAACTATTCCTACACACTAGAAACATCAAATACAAAGCACATGCCACCATGATTCTTGAAATGATTGCTTTTTGCCTCGTTAATAACATCTTTATGTTTGATGGGATACTTTACAAACAAATTACCGGAACCGCGATGGGGACGTGCTTTGCCCCTAGTTTCGCGAATCTCTTTTTGGGCAAATGGGAGGAGGAGATCTTTACAGAGAACCCCAACTACACTGAGGCCAAACATGTCGTCATGTGGCTTCGGTACATTGATGACATCTTCATGGTATGGAAGGGTAGTGAAGAAGGTGCCACTGATTTTGTCAGGAAACTTAACAATAACATCACTCTGACAAGTACCATGCATGAGTAGAATGGCAGTAGAGTTTCTTGATCTTAAAGTTGAGGTTGTGGGGGACACTGATCACACTAAACTCTATCGTAAGGAAACCGCAGGCAACACTCTGCTGCATGCCCTCAGTAGCCACCCGGATCCTCTTAAATGGAGTATCCCGTATGGGGAGCTGCTGAGGGCTAAACGTAACTGCAGTACTGAGGTTGCCTTCAAGGAAGAAATGTCAACGATGGTCCAAAGATTTCGAGCCAGGGGATATCCACAATGGGTACTCAATCAATCAATAAAAAAAGTAGAACTGGTACCCAGAAGTAACACTTCACACAGAAACACTAACAATACCACAGACACACAGGATCAGGACAGTGGTACTAGGGTCATACTCACATACAATAGGAACGCCAGGAACATCAGGCGGATTCTATGCCAACATTGGAACATCCTTAAAAGTGACCCTCATATTGGTCATCTCTTGAATGAAAAACCCAGCATCACTTATAGGAGAGGCCACAGTCTGAGGGACAAATTGGTACACAGTGACATTACCATCCAGAACACTGAGAATGTACAAGGCCTAAGGGGCTTTTTTCCCTGCGGGCATTGTAAAGCCTGCAAAAACAGTTACATGAGGAAGGAAGTCTTGGGAGGTGGGGGCAGCAAGATAAATATCAATCAATTCATTACATGTGGTACTCCATTTGTAATATACTGTCTAGAATGCCCGTGTAAACTCAAGTATATTGGGAGCACCATCCACCCGGTCAAGAAGCATGTCCTTGAACATATGAGGGCCATTACTAATAAAGACCAGCAATATCCAGTTGCACGTCACTTTCAAGAACATCACTTCTCTAACAGTACCCTTCTCAGCTATTTTGCGATTGAGCAGATCCCCAGACTAGTCAGAGGGGGTGCCAGAGCCTTGAAACTAAGACAGCGAGAATCAATGTATATTATTGATCTTCAAACAAAGAGCCCCGGGGGTCTTAACCTCGATGAGGAACTGAGTGTACATCTATATACAAGATAAACATTAGTACGGTCCTTTTCCTCATCTGAGAATCAGATATTTTTGCTTACTTTTAGTTGTCCTCAATACAAGGATATTGTGACAATGTGGTACATGACTGGGTCATGTAAAAATGTTTTTAACATCTGTTCTATAATATTTCTGTAACATTTCTTTCTCCTTCTTTTATTTCAGGAGGAAAGGAAGGGGCCCTCACAACCTTAGTAGCTACTCACGGGTTCCCTAACCTTTTTTCAGGAGACACATGGCGACTCAGTTTTACGTCAGTCGAGATTTTCACCTGTGGTTTGATTTAACTTTATTAACAACTATTGATTACTGGTTCTGTTCTCTCCTTGAACATTGCAGTGTTTACTTCTTGTGATATATTTTATAGCTACTCCCTTCCTTCACCTCTTCCTTTGACGTTTCTGTACATGAAGGATTTTTACCGGGTGTTATACAAGATGCATTTACTTAGTCATTGTGGGCACTAGCCCGTTATCCATGAATCAATTGTGTTTATATTAGTAGACAGGCCAATTTGAGACGCGTATATTAATTTCATGTCTCAGGAGAACCTGGTTACAAATTTCCATTGTCATTTATGCACTAGCCTGTGGCAAATATTAACGCAGGAATATATCAACATATTTGATAATATGGTATGGGATGGCAATGTTTAAAGGTCCACACTGCCAGTGAGCGCTCAGTGGTGCATGTTGCTGTTATCCAAGCGATCAGGTGCACCTAAAGGTTTTATTCTTCCTTTGAGGTCGCGCTCACAGAGGACTACTTGTGAACATATTTCCAGTATTATCACTATTTGGTTTTAGGGTGATTCACCTGTTTTCTATTTCCGTTGATTTTCTTCACATTTTGTTTATTATTTTTTATAGAAGTACTATCACAGGGAACCAAATTTCCGCATTCCGATTAATTTCCAAATGTTAACATTGTTAATTGCATAGAGAGGACGTTGGTACAATAAAGTTTATTGACATAGCACAGCAGCTATGAATGATACTATTGTAGGACAGGCTGCGTGTTACAAGTATTGAATACACAATGCAAAGTACTTTCGCAAATTGTTTTCATATGCCGCATTTAATGTACAGAATGTGTCCCAGAATATAGAATGCTTTTCTATGAGACATAGTACATGAATAAGTGTATATTTTTTCGTAACCTTTTGCAAGTGTTAAAATGGCCGCCGTCTTTCTGTGCTCACTATGACGAATGTGAGTCCTTTCTTTATTGTGTTATCCAATGCGGATGTGGAAACTGGTATTTAACTATGACGGATACTTTACTTCCTACGTGTGAGCAAGGCTTTACGCCGAAACGCGTAGCGTGGAAGCAAGAAATAAATCTTCCTGTTTTGAACTTTGCACAAGTCCTGAGAGTGCATTACTTCGTGTGTCACGAAGGATTGTTTGGAGTATATATATATATCTATATATATATATTCACTGGAAAAAACAAAGGGTAAAGTGATGTTATAGTTAGGAGAAAATGTCAGCATAAAAGTAACATTTTAAACTAGAAAAAACACTGAAATGTACCACTTATATTTTAAGTAACTATAAATTGCGCCCCTGCCACGATGCACAGTGTTATTATCAATGTTGTAATTTTAGATTTCATCAGTGATGTTATCAGTCATATCATAGAACATGTAATATGTGACTGCAAGCACCTGGATACCCTATCGGGTGGTTAGCAGTGCTATATAAATCCTGATTGATTGTTGACTCTACCAAAGAACCGCCACACACAATCTTTAGCCATCTGTGGCGAGGAGTTGGCTGAGGGCCATGGCCAGCCAGCGCCCCGCCATGCAGGCCTTTGGTTGTGAGCAGCATGGGGCGTCCTGCTTGCTCCTGAGAGAGTCTTGCGGGATCGCTGAGATCCCCCAATTTTTTTTTCTTTGACCCCCCACAATGTCCATGTGGTACAGGGTACCGCAAATCACACCCTTATACCTTATTTGTTTTTATTTTTTTCCAGTCGTTTGAACCGAATCCCCATGTCCTAAAATAGCAACCTCAAGTTTTCTCCCCATGTTGTGGCCAGCTAATTAGACTGCTGGCTTGCAGAGCTTTTGACTCCCGCAGGCGCATTAAGGCGGACAGGAAAAGAGGCCTTCTTGGCCAATCAGACTGCTCTAATATTTAAGGTTGTATGCCCCCAAAACCAACGGTACAGATATACATAAACCTTGTACCTAAATTTCGCAAAAACTACTGAATGAATTTCCACTAAATCACAAAAAGCAAGCTTTCTGCTTAAAGATCTAGCTTTCTGCAAAATCTGGTGCAATTCCATTCAACAAATCAGGCTGTTGCTTTGTTCAAAAATTTCTATGGAAATTGCATGGGGAAATTGTGTTTTGGGCCCTCCTTTTTCTTGGCCACCCACTTTCAAGGAAGGAGCTGAGATTAATGAAGTTGGAAAGTTTTCTGAAGATTCAGCAAATGGCCCAAAATTATTACAACTAAAAAAACAATTTAATAAATACCTATATGTGAGCCTCGACTTGGAGAGTTTGTTTGTGCAGTTTTATACAGCGCAAACTTGACTGAAAGGTATTGGAGCGCTTTACATGAGCGCCAGTTACATTACACAAGAACACATTAATTTTTTGCTAGACGCTGGGGGATTAAGTGGGTTGCCCAGAATCACAGGATGTGGAGCCGACGCTGAGATTCGAACCTAGTTCCCGAGATGCAAAATTGGTAGCTCTGTCTGGTATGCTCTATCCTTTCCAGTTTGAGTACTAATTATCTACATGTGAGCTTCGATTGGGAGAGTTACAGTTTACCAAGCACTTTGATGAATAAATATCTACCTGTGAGCCGCGATTGGCAGAGTTACAGAGCACTAAGACGTTCAATGAAAGAATCTTCCCCTGTGAGCCTCAACTGGAATGGATCTTCATAGCATGTAGCCAGGTGAGATAGCAATATAATGGTAGGAGGTGAGGAGGTGGTTGTTTGTTCTTACACGTATGTAACACATAAGTTGCTTTTTGGTGGCAACTGGGGAAGGGCTGCAGTTAATTGTTTTTCATTCTTTCTTACAAAGCATAGCTCAAGAGTGAGTACTGGTCCTTTTGAATCTTTCATGATCTTGTATTGGCGCTTTCACCCTATATATCAAGCCATTGGCTTCTCTCATGTGGTACATGGCCTCCAGTTCTATACATATGCAGGTGACGCTCAACTTCTATTCTGTCTGAGTGGAAGGAAATCGGAAGTGGGAAGGGTGGAAGGGACAGGGCAAACAAAAAGGATGGGAAAGTGGGTAGGAGGGGTGAGGCAGGGTAGAGAGAGCCTACAAAATCATGCACTCTTAAGTAGTGCTAGATTAAAAATATAAAAATGTATCGCTACAAGCGGTGGCTAGTGGAAGGACACTTGTAGCAGAGACAGGAAACTACTATACTTGGTCCAAGCTCCATAGACGACTGGAAGAACAAGATAGAAAGTGGATGCAGCAGGAGGCCCTGAACAATGAGAAGGACGTGACTGCAATGTGGGAGTCAACGAATGCTAAGCAAAGGTAAGTATGGAGCAGGTTCTAAGCCTGTTTTTAGTTTTTTATTGTTTGCAAGAGATTTCAAAGTACAGCACATGCGCTGTCTAGTTGAAACCTAAAAAAGTGACCTATTGCAAACACTCACACTGGTTATGCAAAATGGCCTCCAATGCATGGCCAGCAAAGACTGAGACATGGAGAACATAGTTGCCCTTCACTGCCAGGTGCACCTTCCCCTCCCCCCCTCCAAAAAAGTCTTGTAGCATTGCAATGAAAAGATTGCGCTGATATATATTATTTACCCAAAATGTGTTTGGGGCCCATACACGGGACTTCCCTTGATCTACAACCAGTAAGTCAGGAATGTAAAACAAGAAAATTTTACTTTAAAAATTCCCCAACCGTTAACAGTCTGAGGCAGGATTAATTATTCTTCCAAAATAGTTTTAAAAGTTGCAGAAAGAAAGTAAAACACTATATCAACCATGTCTCACACAAACTCATAAAAAATGGTGGCAAACGCATGGGGAAGAAGGACGCCGAGATCAAAGGAACATGTCTGGATAATTTTGTCTGGACTTCAAAGGGCACACGAACCCTAGTCAACACAGGCACACGCAAACAAAAATAACACACCTTTTGCATTCAGTATAAGGCCATCTGAAAGCCCATACAATGATTAAAAAACATATAGTAAAGCAGCAGTGATAATGTAAATAAAACATTAAAATCCATCCATGTCCTAATGCAGAGCAGACTATGCCCCACACAGTAAAAAAAACACAATGATTAACAAAACCGTATAAAATTCACACAAAAAACACAAGAAAATGGAAAAAATGCATTTATAACCCCAGGCCTTCACCATACCAAAAGTGTGCTAAAATTATCCCTTAAACAACTTTATTTGACAAGGGCCATCCAACAAAAAAACAAACAAAAATAAATAAAAACGGAACAAAAGTAAACGTACCTTCTCTCCCTTCAGCAATGAATGGTTTGCAAAGTAATGCATTAAACGTACTCAAATTTTTTTTTGAAGTAAAAATTCCAAGGGTATAGATGCAGCAGAAATTACAGATAAAAACAGTGTTGCTTTCCCTCCAAAATAAAAATCCAAAATGACCAAGGGCTGAACAAAGCAGAGGGAGGAATCTTCAGGAAAGGAAAAGGAAATTGCTATTGTATGTTCATTAGCCTCCAAGTCTCTGTGGCACTTTCTTCCTGTTTAAAAAAAAAGAAAAATGTGTTTTGTGCTCAAAAAGTTATCCAAACAGTCCATTTGGGTAACAATTAAACTAAAAAATTTAATTTTCCAGTTGCTTGTGTTAAAAGAAGTGCTGCTTGTGTTCGGACATGTAGTTTTGCATTAAAAAATTACTTAAAAATTCCACGCAGTTAAAAAATCAACCTGAAATGTCTGTTGACCTACCGCATTAAAGAACTGCTGCTCATGTTGGAAATATGCTGCTCAATTTTGTGCTGATCATGTTGTTTCCGTGTACCTCTTGTTAAGATTGCTCCCCAAATGGGAGTTTCCTCACAGGCCGAAGTGTAATGGAGTAATCTGTGTAATTACGTGTACTGTTTGTTACGTCCAATTACCAAAATGACACCTATACAGGTCGGAGTGTAATCCCTACTATAGGGGCAGTGCCTGCTCAGGCACCGCCATAGGGATTACGAAGTCTCTTTCCGGCAGCCTTTCTATGGCTGTCCGACCGCCATAGAAAGGCTGTCCGAAGGGGACTTTGGGGGCCCCTAGCAGGGCCCCGTCAACCCTGGACCTGCCCTATGGGGCCCGGGGGGGCACCCGTGGTGCCGCCTAAACATCCTAGCATCGTGGGGCAGGCACCGCACATGTAGCCCGCAGCACAAGCCGCAATAGGAAACATACACTTTCTGACTGCAGTGAAGGCGGTCGCATCCTAATAGGGAAAGCGGGACCTCCGACTCCTTGTCCGGTAGTCCCGTTTCCGACATGATGCCGGTCCGACGCTCGTCCGACCGGCATCGTAATTAGGCCCCGTATTCATTCATAACCTTATCTAGCTCTGTCAAACCCCAGTCACATTATTAGCCTTTGTCTACATTTCACTTTGTTGCCAAGGGTGTTGGAGTTGCACCCATGTTATTTGGATGCCACCAAATTTTGTTTACTGTAGCGCTTGAGAATGCTGACCAGCTGAGGTTGGGACTCAGGCTGATGTTTGAATTCCTATAGTGCTCCTTTTCTGCTAGTGCTCATTGGTGCGTATCATTATGCTCTTAGCGCCAGAACACTCTATGAGTAGCTGCACGCTCTATAGACTCCTCATTCCTTTATTCATTTATTTACCCCTATCGCAATGATCAGTGACAGAGGATTTAACAAGATCCATCTCCTTGCTCACCTGGCTATTCAATGAAGTCAAAATATTCTTCTTCTGTTAATATAACTACAGGTAGTGACCACGTAGTACATGCTTCTGGTAGTGTTACTTTAAATAGAAGATAGAATATGATACTAACTCACATGGTGTTATTAAACAATCATTTTGTTAATGTTATTTTCTTACCACTGCTTACTGATGTGAGCACAGCCCAGATTTTATGTGTGCTGTAGTGTGTCCTGATGTAAAGGAGTGGATTGGCTAATTCTCATTGGTCAAAGGGCAGCTTTGGCTGTTCCCTGCATTCATGTCAATCTGATTGGTCTCCATGCAGCGGAACAGATTGATTCATGCATTGATTGCTATTCTGGACTGGCTTTGCTGTCAAGGTTAGCCACAAAACATTATCCTTGTGCCCTTGAATTGTGGAGCACATAGTGTCCCCTGACTTTACATGACCTTGAGTAGGACTCAATTTTTGAGTGCCTGGATGCAGAGATAGAGTACCACAAATAGTGACTCTGCAAGATTATTGGCTTACATGATCCACATAACTGTAAATCTATGTTCCTATCACCTGACGGGATTGTTTTGTATGAAAATTTCCACCCTTTGGAAAAGCTTGAAGGTAAAGAAGTGGTTAAGTTAGTTTTGTTGCCAAATGTAGATGAGAGGTTCCAAACGTATTTCCTTATGATGCTGCAAATCTAATTTAATGTCATGGAGTGTGCTGACCATTGCTAATGTTTCAATCGTTGCCATCATAAACACAAAATAACATTCTTGTAAAGTTTGCTATAACAAACTAAATTGATAAATATACTCGGTTAAATGTAAGTTTATTCACTCCCTCTTTAGTGTCCTGAAAAGCGAATTTCAGGAAACATCAGTTCATCTGGCATCTTTATAAGAAGATTAGTCATAGAGTTAATACGTTTAGCACACTTCTACAAGTATGAAAGGAGCACCTTTTACCAGAAAATGATAACATTTCCTGCAATAAGTAGTTCACATTCCCTAGATCCTTTCCTGTGGTGCCCTGCATTGATAGTGCATGTGATGTTTGTGTTAGAGCAGGCAAGAGACACAACTTCTAATTGTAGAGCAATTGTTGATATTCAGAAAAGAGAAGAATGCTATGTAGGATAGGATATGTTTTTTTTTTTTTGTAAGAGAGTCAACCAAGTACAGTAACGGGGCAGGCAGACCACAACCACTGGAGAAAGACAGTCTCCGAAATAATTCCAAGAATTCAAATACATTGGGCAGGACTTGGATTTTCTGGTGGAGCAAATGGAGAAAAAAATCTTTATGAGTTATCCAGCAAAGGTGGCTTCTTCATCCTCCTGCCTGTGATGGCAGTTTTGTCACAATAAGCTGCTCCACTGTGTAGGCGCATTTAATAATATTGAGAAAATAATACAGTTCATAGTAAAATGTGCAGAATTAATGTGTAGGCTTTCATAACAAATGAGATGCATTAAATGCAAAAATTGTAGTAGGCAACCACATTTACTCGTACTAGGCCTCAAATGGCTGAATCAACATTGTCTGACAAGCTGACAAGACTAGAAATGCTTTATGTTCACATAATGTTGATCTCTTGACCTTTCTATGAGCATGTTTTTCAAACTAAACATAGTTGCATAAATGTTTTCATCTAACTCTGAAAACTGTTTATACTTATGCAAAGATCACTGTTAACAAATGATTAGAATTTTGTCATTTAGTGAGGTAATAAAAAGTTTATACCTGAAGATGCAGCATTTCTAAAGAAAATGAATGGCTTCTGAGAAAAATGTTTTTTTTTGTTATACAGGTGTTTTCATTTTCTACATAGACCATTGTTAGCAAATGAATAAGCTTGATATATTAGAAGGTTAGAAATGTAGTTTATACTTGGGAAAGAAAACTTGAATGGGAGAAAAACTCATATGAAACTTAGAAATGATACAACTTATTTTCAAACTCAACATTGCTGTCAGTGGACTATTGCATTCCTGTGAAAAGACGGGGAGTGATCCTGTTCCCATGAGAGCATTAAAAGCTGATTGGCTAACTGGAGACAGAAGAAGCAACATGTTGCAAAAGCTTCAGAATGTGTTGTCGATAATAGTGTGCTCCTAGAGTAGGTTAACACTTTTCCCCCTTTTGGCATTTTTAGCCTTATTCCACGCTGCACTGACACTCTACTGAGTTTCTTGAACCGCTCATTATGGGAAGTTCTGCTTTGACCAATTAATGATTTATTTGAGCTGACTTTAATGCTTAAGCTTTATGCTTTATGATTTCTAACTCTCTCTTGAACTAGAACCCTTTATGGGTTCTGACTGACACCATTTTCTTCCCCTTCTTAGAATAGGGTCTTTCTTTTCTTTACGGGACATTCTTAATGCATTTTATTGCAATTTATTTAATGTTTATTGATTGATTATTGACTTCTAATGAGATTCTAATGACTAAACGTGATGAATTCAACTTATGATCTAGTAAAGACGATTTACAAAGAGTTTGAAAGATAAAACCCTTTAACTCATACCATCTCTCATTATTGACTGAAGAGAGATTAGAAATTGTGATTAAAATGTATGTTATGTGTAGCTCATGATCTTCTTTAAAACAAGGGCAAACATCCATTACAACAGCAGTAAGAGCGGGAATTAGCCCAGATGATGGTAAATCGAATTTTAATTGAGAACTGATTTCGGCTCCAGCAAACTTCGTAGCAGAGGATGGTTTATGTTATGAGAAGAAGAGCTATCAAATAATTACCCCAAGTCAGATGCCCGAGTCCCATAGCTAACAGTCCAGAGTTTGAAGACTGACAAAGTGCAGTTTCTAAGGCGGTTGCTGTATTGAAGGTGTTAGTATTGATAGGGTTATGCGTTGTCAATTGTTTTATTGATGTGCTTTACTTGTGTGGTATTGGAGTATGCATGTTGAATAAACTGGTGATGTATGTGTGTTTTTTGTGAAGAAGTTGAAGAAGTGATCAGACTCTAAAGCAGTCTAAGATCCCGGGATAGATAAATAAAAGTTAATTTATGGTTTTCTTGTCTGCTACAGATTTGTGGAGTAGGTCGTGAGGTACGTTCGACTACACATTTGACATAGGAATTATAACAAACTTTTGTGAATGTATTAGTATTGATTGGTGTGGCAGAACCTAATGGCGCAAAAGGTGAAGCTACATTGATTAGGGTTATTTCCTGCAGGTCGAGATTTCATTTGTGTTTGAAAAATCTTTCTGTGTAGAAAAGTCAGAGGCCGTAAAAAACCTTAATATTCCCATTGTTCAATTGCTTTTGTTTTCTTTAGAGGAGCAGAAAAGGATTGCTTATTTACTTTCACTTAGAGTAGTAAAATTGTGTGTGTGAGAGAAATTGTAAAGGAGGGTCAACCGCTGCAAGGAGTGAGACCAAATGTCATAGTGTGCTGCGCTGGACCGCTGCAAGGAGTGAGACCAAACGTCTTAGTGTGCGGTGCCACAGTTGGATGATTGATGGATTGTAGTGTTGCTACTGGTTGATGACGACACACAGTGCTACACTGTTATAGGTTAATTGTTGTGTAAGTGAGATTGGTTAACAACCCTTCAAGTATTAAAGCTATAACAGGATTGGATAAAGAGATCTGACGTATATGGAATAAAATCAAAACACTGGAGATTTTAATTATGTTTTTTGCTATCTGATGAGTAATCCAAAATCCTGAAATGTTTTAAAGGATTTAAGAGTCTTGTGAGAGATGATGTAACACTTCCAGTGTGGGAAGGAGAAGAGGTGCCACCCGAGGGTACACTAACACATTATATGACAACAAATTTGGGGTTGCATACATGTTTGTGGCTTTGTCAATGGTGCAAGATCACTGAAAATGAGGGTCCTTTGAGTTTTCCAAACTATGACACATTTGAACTGAGAATCATTGAAAGATTGTGAGACTATATGAGATAAGCCACCACCTAGACCCACAGAGTACGAAGCATTAAATATTTGGGAGAAAACAGTACATGTTAAGGAGAGAGAGAAGTACCATAATAAAACTAAAAGAGCTGTGCGTAATTATGCAGATGCTCGATGGGATGAAGAACAACAGAGTTGCAGGAAAGCCATAGTCGAGTGCACTATACTGTACCCAGCCTTTACTTCTGAAAAACCTGAGAAGTTAAAAAAGAAAAAGAAACAGGGAAAAGATGATGAGGGAGCTATAAAGAAATCAGATAGCGATATTGATTCAGGTGATGAAATTTTGGATGCATTGTTAGCCGCGATTCGACCACCTTATGTGGCCCTTGTAACAAGCACTTGGAGTACTTTGACATCAAATGCAACAGTGGCTACAGCCCCTTTTGACCCAAATCTGATTCAGACAGAAAGACCATTACAAGTGATACAGAGAATAAAAAGACAGAAAATAAGGTTCCCACTATACGAGAAACAGAAAAGGAAAGACAGCTAAATGTCCTGAGGTTAAAGGTAGAGCTAGAAGATATAATCAGAGGATGTTTCGATCTAGAACATGTGAATTATTACCAGGAAAAAGAGCTGATATATTTGTACAAAGAAATTGCCAGACGTGCAGAAGTTACTCATGATATACTGACTGAAGTAGCTCAAAACTTTGAAGTCGATCTTTTGAAAAGTGTCTAATTTCAGAAACGTTTCAGGGTACAATTGGATGATAAAGCTATTGAGACAATGTGTTCTTCAGGAATGCGATTACACATTAGTGAAGTAATAAAATGCATTTGTAAATGGAGTGATTTTGAGAAATTAGAGAACAAATGGGCAAAGAAGAATGAAAAGAAAAATAAACAATCAGAGGCAGTTGAAGCAAATAATAAGTCCCTAGATGAAGGAGGAGCTTCGGCTTATCCTTTGACAGAAATACCAGGTGGAGGGTATATTCATTTACCTTGGAGCAGAGGCAATCTTGCAGCATTTACAAGTAATTTTCCAAAATTGAGAAAGAAGCCTTACAGTGGTACACACCAGCTGGAAGATTTGTTAAAATTTAGAAAGTGCTGTGGACTGATTTGAATACTTAGTTTGATATTGTAGTGGCAAGTGATGTGTGGGCTGAGTATAAAATTGCTGTACAATGGCCACATGCAGAATCAACAAGAGATGCTCGCACTAATGCACTTCTGTGGTAATGAAAAAATATGATGGGGTGATTACATTCCTGAAAGGCAAAGTTCCTCCAAAGGATATTTATTGGGTAAAGATTACAATAACCTCACAAGAGCCAACAGAATCAGTGCATGATTACTATGAGCAATTGCTTCAGGTGTTTCAATAACACAGTGTGCGGGAACTTCCTGACAAGATTTCTTGTGTCACAATTTGTTCTTGGGCTAAGAACAGAGATCAGTAGGCACATACAACAGAGTGTGATTTGCTGGTAGACAAACTATTAGACGAGATAATGAAGTATGTGAAATGTTGTAGTGAGAAACAAGAGATGAGAAGTTTAGTTAGCACTGATGAGACTTGCTCAGAAAGGTTTTCAGAATCAATTGTTTGCAGGAAACCAGAGTGGGATGCAGGGTATTGGTTTGCAGACTCAAGGTGTCCAAGGAGGATTTGGTGTTTCACAGGGTAGAGGTACATATGTTCTGATTGATCCGAATTCTGGTATAGATGTTGTGACTTTGAATAAAATGTCCCTTTGTCACTTCTGTAATAAGATCGGGTATCGGAAGAGGGAGTATAGACTGAATCCAGATAGAATGAGTGGAAATGGTCTAATGCAAGGAGGAAATCAAATGCAGATGCAAAATATACCAGTACAGCAAATGCAAGTGCCCATGCAAAAACAGATTCCAATGATGCAGGTTCCACAAGCCCTGATGGTCTCACAGAATATGGGAATCCCTAGCGTTAATGTAAATCAGATATCCAAAGCAAATCCAAGCCCATTTTAGAACCAGAATCAGATTCAATTTCAACAGTACCCTTTGTTAGAAATTGATATCTTTGGCTCTGACAATACCCAATGATGGTGCCTGAGGGCGGAGGAAGATTGTGTGCTTGACGTCGCCTTGGAGGTAGACCAGAGTGGACCATTTGTAGAAGGAGAAGTTAATGGCCACTAAGTGTCATTTTGGATCGACACCGGAGCTACCCGACCCACTGTTAGAACAGCGGAAGTCCCAGACCTACCCCTCTCGGGAAAGAAGATCCAAGTTGTAGGAGTTACAAATAAACAGATAACAAACAGTTTCAGAAAAGGTTCCTGTAAAAATAGGTTCATTTAAGAAAAAACTTCAATTCATTGCTGTAATTCTAGTCCTATTAACCTGTTAGGGAGGGATTTATGGTACAAGTTAAATTGCACTATTAAATGTACACTGGATGGTGTCGAATTTCAAACGCATGATGAAGATGTTGTATTTAAAATGGCCTAATAAGAAACAACTGTAGGATTGTATCCAGTAAGGAGAGTTTAAGACTTGCCTCCTGATTTAAAAGGAACAGTGAATCCAAAAGAATGGGACTTCACAGGGAATGATATCAGACAAATAAAAGGTGTAGAACCTGTTCGAGTCACAGTGAAACCTAATGCTGTGTATCCAAGACCACCACCATCTAAATAAATTCTGGATGTTTTTCAGGTCAGTTTAAAAAATCACTTTTAATATATCCTTCAGCACACAATCTGATGTACTAAGGCCAGGACCAGTAGAAATATGCTGCAAGGGAGCACCAAATTATGCGGCAGGGTTGACTAAATTAAGCGGCAAGAAAAGTCAAATCATGTGGCATAATGCGGTACATTTTTTGATTGTACTACTTCATTGTTTGTCATTTTTACACATGCACAGATTTTACCTCATTATTACCAGTTTAACAACCAAATGCAGAAATAACTGAAAGACGACTGCCTGCAAACACATGGCCACATTTTTTGCACCCTTTGATCCGTTTGACCTAGAAACAACTTTTTTTGTCAAAATCTGCAGATTATGCAGCAGACGATGAATTATGTGGCAAGTACAGCAAATCCATACTTATGAAAAAAAAGCCACTGCCGCAGAATCAAATAATTCTAGTGGCTCTGACTAAGCTGAAACGATTCCACATTTTAATTTTTGAATTTTGAAAACACCTTACCATATTCTTACATGATCTGTGCTGCATTATTGACATGCAACATATTTTCAAGGCTTGGATTGTGCATTGGCTCTTAAGAGCTAGAGCCGACAATTGGCCCAGCTGTCCCTGTTAATTTCTTGGCTCGCCCACCTGTCAGAGCCCCAGGAATTATGCGGCAGGGGAGGATCAAATTATGCAGCAAGAAAATTCAAATTATGCGGTGTCATGTGGCATATTTTGTGATAGTATTACTATATTATTTTGGCATTTTCACACATGCTAACACTCTCTGGGCAAATGTTGCACCTCATTAGTGCCAATTTAACACCCAAATACAACAATTAGCAACAGAAAGGTGACCAGTTAACCTTTGCAATACAGGTAGTCACGGTTTTAGTACCTTTTGATCCTTTCAAGCTAGAAAGAATTTTTGGGGTTTAAAATCTGCAGATTATACTGTAGATGATGGCTTTTGTGGCACATGTGGCAAATTCATAGTTATGTGGAAAAGTCCACGACCTTGCATAATTCCAGTGGCAGTGACCTTAGTGCAGGGGTATGAGGGTGCTGTCAAGCATAGGTTTGGTACTGGAAGGCGATACTTCTAGTGGAAAAAATATCCTTTATGACTTGTGCCACTGTATGTGTGCAGCACAGTGCAACACACATACAAAGTTTGAAAAATATGGAGACTTTTAAAATATGCTCCACTGTTATGCCTGCCTAGAGGAGACGTAATTTTATGGCTCACATCCCTGTCTAAACTCTGGCAATTACTTGGGCTAGCATTCCAAATCATTGTTCTTTTGCCCACCATGCCAACTCAGTTTGGACCCAGCCATTATGCAAATCAGTCTTGACTCTGCTCCAATAGGAACAGACCAGCCAAACTGCCAGGCCAGGTTCTCCCTGAACCAGAACTCAAGCAACCAAAGACTGCCCTGATTTTGCTAATATTTTTGTGAAGAATCTTCCTGGGTTTAGCTCACTGTGGTCTCTTCCTCTGGGAGGGGTTGGGGAAGAATCATTCAAACAGAGAATGAAACCGGTCCCAGGCAGGCACTGGTAAAACTCAAAACAGAGGATACAGTGGAGCAGAAGCCAAACATTCATTTAATGGGTTTTCCAGGAGCTTGTCATGTGGTAGAAAAGAGAACAAAGAGACAGGGTGGAAGCAGATGGATGAGGTGAAAAGGCAGCAGAAATGAATAAAAAGAGAAGGGTGAGATCAAAAAGAGGTGGATAGAATGAGGTTGGAAGGAGGAGGTCAACTGTGGAGGCAAGATATTAAGGAGGGAAAGAACTGAGGGGTGAGATTGTGATATGAAGTAGAGAGAATAAAGGAAGAGGAGAGACAGCATTAGAAAATGAACAAGGAGATAGTAAAGAGAGAATGGAAAAAAAGATGGGAGAGCAGAGAAAAGGAGAAAAGATAAGTATGGGGATTGGAAAGAAAGAAAAGGTAATGGATAGGAAAGGAGAAAAATAATAGAAAGATGGAGAGGAAAGAAGATTTGGGAGTGTGAGAGAGAGAGGGGGGAGATGTGAGTGTAGAGAGAAAAGGAGGCATATATGGAGATGATAAGCTATGGAAGTGAGATAGAAAAAGGAACATGTGAAAAGCAAGCTATGGAGGGAGTAAGGGGAGTTAAATGTAGAAAGGAAAGAAAAAGGGGAGGGAAAGGAATAAGGAAGAAAAGAACGATAAAACAACCAAAAGGGGATAAAGTAGGAGGTCAGAGACAAGAAGAGGAATGAGGTGGGTGAGAGAGAAGCATATTCAAGATATAGATTTTATAGAGTATCGTCGGAAAGAGAGTGAATAGGTAGATTAGAGGGAGTCTGTGGGAGAGAGAAGAGCAGGACGTATATTGAGGAGATAGGATGAGGGAGAAGTGGAGCAGAACAGAAATAGAGAAAGAAAAGTGGGGAGGGTAAGGGGGAGCAAGGAGAGAAGAAAAAACTAACAATGGGAGGAAGGAGATTGTCGTGTAGTTCCTAGGACCCCTCCAGGACCTGCGCGTTTTGGATGACCTAAACTGAGGGCTTGGTGTGCAGACAGACTCTGGACACCCCCACAGGATGAGTCAGCCGTTAGACCAGCTAACTCTACAGTGCCACTACCACCCCCCTGTATTCTACAGTGGTGTAGGTAGTTTCTGGCAACC
Source organism: Calotriton arnoldi (assembly GCA_963921515.1). Classification (NCBI taxonomy): domain Eukaryota; kingdom Metazoa; phylum Chordata; class Amphibia; order Caudata; family Salamandridae; genus Calotriton; species Calotriton arnoldi. Next base: position 74,879 of record CAWUFW010007712.1, read on the forward strand.
ACTGAACATGACAACCCTGATTCCTCAGGTATCGTGGAAACAATACGGGATCGTTCGCTCAGTCACTCGTGCTTGCTTTTCTCAGAGTAGACATAGAATGACGATTGGAATGGTTTCAATACTTATTTATTGAGCAAGCGTCAGTCTAGTATGAAACATGTTAGCTGCGACAATCAAAGGACAGGAGCAGACAAATGTGATCGCTAGTACCAATATCGTAAAAAGTAGATACATTTCTACCATAGTGCTAATAAGATGAATAAAAACATAGTATATAAAACAATAGCATTTACATACTCCTACGATGCGTAGCCTACCTAAATGTACCTAGCCTAGGGATGTGGGTGAAGCCTGTGTATGTAAATGTCAGGATAGGTCCTAATGGAGCCAAGAATCCCCCAGGGAAGTGCTAACCCCTCACCTGATGGTTCTGAATGAAGGACCCCGTCCCTGCGTCGAGGATGACACCCCGCAAGGGATATCAGGTCTCTGCCTGTCGAAGGATCAGCCTGCAGAGTCTCGGTCCAGCCTGGAAGGAATTCTCCTCTCTGTATGTAAGGGGGAGTGAGGGTCTTTTATACTAAAGTGCTCACTCCAGGGTTTTTGCAGAATTGATATGTTTTTAAAACATTCACTAATCTTTTGCTAATCCTTTTCTAAACAAAAACACTCATGCACAGCTGGCTGTTGGCCATGGATGACAAAAAAGTGGTGACCCTTATACAGAATAAATCTACCGTGCCTAGGGACATGTTTATATACGTCAGGTACAGGGATTAAGATAGGATACTGAGAGCCTGGTTGTCGAAGAGACAGAAGTAAGCTACTAGGTAAAAGGTCACCTGTGTTTAGGACCATTATGTCGTTTGGATGGGACACAATGTATGTAATCGGTATGTACATGATCGGACTATCCTAAAGAACATGACGCCCACTGCTCATCAAAAGGTCAACAAGGTCAGCTAGATAATGACAAAGTAACTGCTAAAAGAGGGCATGAAAATCATTTATAATGAAAGCATGCTATGTTATGTTATGTAGCTTCTAGAGCGCACGGCTACTCCCAACGGGAGTGTCCCGGCGCTTGAGACAGAAAGAGAGGTGGGGGGGATAGAAGTAGTGATTTCACAGGTGCTAAGGAAGACTAAAGAGCCATGTCTTCAAAAGTTTCCGGAAGCATAGCTCTGTGTTAGCCTTTCTGATGTACATGGGCAGAGAGTTCCAAAGAGTTGTGGTTCTAACGGTAAAGGATCTTCCTCCTATTCTAGCCTTAGCAAAACGAGGGATGGTAAGAAGTTCACGATGATTAGATCTCAAGTTTCTTGCTTGATAGGATTTATGAATTCTTTTCCGAAGATAGAGGGGCCACTTCCATTTATTGCCCGATAGGCAAGAGTAAGCGCCTTAAATTCTATGCGCTTTTTTATGGGCAGCCAATGAAGACTTAGCAAATGGGGAGAGATATGATGTCTTAAAGGAACATTTCTAATAAGCCTTGCGGCTGCGTTCTGAATTATCTGCAGTCTCATTAGCAGATACATAGGTATACCCAGATATAGACTATTGGCATAGTCCAATTTTGAGGTTATCAATGCATGTACAATAGTTTTCCTGCAATCCATCGGAAGAAAATGAAGAAATCTTCGTAATGCCTTCATTTTCCAGAAGCAGGATGATGTCACGAGACTTATCTGGGATTTGCATGAAAGAGTATTATCCACCTTAAAGCCCAGATTTCTCGCTGAGGGCACTGGCTGTGGAGGGGATTGAGCAGTGAAGGCCACCAGAGATCGGAGTGGGGGGGGGAAGGCTGATTAAAAAACAAAACCTCAGTTTTGTCAGCATTCAGCTGCAGACAATTCTTTGTCATCCAGGTAGATATGTCAATCAGACATTCCTTAAAATGTGTGAATGCGGCCTCTGAATGATCTTTAAAAGAGAACACTAGCTGGGTGTCATCAGCATATGAGATGACACCCACGCCATGTTGCTCTATAAGAGTAGCTAGGGGCGCAAGGTAAATGTTAAAAAGAGTGGGGCTGAGAGCCGACCCTTGAGGAACTCCACATTTCACCAATCTTGGTGATGAGACATAAGGGTGCAGCCTTACTTTCTGGGACCGCCCTTCAAGAAAAGAACTGAACCAGGCCAGAGTGGTCCCTAAAACTCCCAGTTGTTTTAGCCTGTCAAGAAGGATCTTGTGTGACACAGTGTCAAATGCTGCTGACAGGTCTAACAGCACCAGCATTGCACAGTTGTTCTTGTCTAAGGTTTCCCGGATTGTTTCAGTTACCTCCAACAGAGCTGTCTCGGTGTATTAATTTCTAGGAAGTGGGATAACTGCTTTTGTGCTTCTTTTTCAAGAATTTTAGCAGGTGCTGGCATGCTAATAAGCAATTTAAAAGCATTAAAAAATGTTCATAAAAATAAGGTCTATATTGAAAGCATTCTTCCCTAAAAAGCATTCATAAAAGGTCCTCTATATAACTGAATATATTGTCATTGTTTTTCTGAGCACCTTGAAAGCCACTATGTTCAGTTAGAGCAGAGAAGAAAAACAAAGTCAGTTCGACCTTCAATTTGGTACATGTTTAAAAAGTTGCTAAACGGTTCCCAGCGCAGGAGAGGCCAGATTGTTTTGGAATCCTGCGCTGAAGCCTCAACATCACTGAACATTTCATCCGCAGGGGGCAGTCCTTCTAGTACTTCCAATATGATATCAAGGGAGCAGAGGTGGTCATCACTAGTTCCCACGGCAGCCGTCGGGGAAGAATTAGATGCCTGTGTGCCTGAGACTGATGCCTCCACATCCGTGGTGGAGCCGATTTCCGTTCCAACAGGAGCTGAAGCATCCCGTGGAGGCTCTAGAAATGCCATCATCAACATGGGAATACGCTGTGAACAACTGTGCACATGGGCCCTCAATGGCGCCAGGAGCATGTCTATGTCCAGCGGCGCAACCGATGGAAGTGTCAGACAGAGATCCAACACGCGTACGAATTCGCAAAAGAGGCAGGGGAATTCTGGCAGAATGCAGTCAAGCCAGGCCGTTCTGAAAGACAGGAACCAATGCTCACTCAGCTCTCGTAGCTGAGGTATATCCACGAAGAACACCAATCGCTCACGACAACATCGCTCCAGCAGTTTTCTCTCCATGTCTTGAGTAATTTTGACATCCATTGTGAAGCAATAGAATTAAAATCAGGATGCCCGTTACTGAAAGCAGGACCAAAGGAAGCCCTCCAAAAACGCTTCCAAGTACGGAGTGTATAAATGATGGAATCACTCCGAAAATGATTTGAAAGGTAGTTAGTAGGCCTGATCCAATGCTCTTAAATAAGTATACTATTTCCCACGTATCAGACATGTTAAAGATACGATAGACCATTTCTCTGAAATGGAGCGGGAAGTTCGTACGGACCAGCACCTGTATCTCTGCCGAGGACCTTGCCACTTGGAGATCAAAGTTCTCTCAGGCTGAAGTTAAGGCCACATTATGCTGAAACAGCATGGCTTTCAGTCTGCTCAGAGAATCAAACCCTATGTTGGATGCATTCAGTGAAGGCCAGAGTGGTGCCTCCCTAACTGTGCGAGCTGGGGGAAACAATACTTGCTTACAACAAACAACCTTGGAGTTGACGGTCACTAGATAAGCAATGCCAGGCGTCATACCAAGGCAGCCTTGGTCATTCATCATCAAGTAACTCCCATTGGAAATTTACTCGAAAACCGGATGAATTACGGCAGCTGGAGATCCCTTTGGGTAGCAGGACAAGTTCGCTTTTGACGCATTACATGCTCCGTGCAGCGATATTTCTTTACACACTAAAGACCCACTCAAGGCCTTTTCGTAGTTTGAACCAATCAAAAAGAACTTCCCTGTCCTTATTCCTGCACCTATATGTGTATGGCAACTCCCAGGTTTCTCATATGTATCCTTCGCCCAATGCTTCATACCTGCCTACAGGGTAATATTTCAGGCAGTATTGGAATTGAAATGTCATGATTGGCAGTGTGATATAGCCATGGATTAACCATTCCGTAGACGGTGATTCTGCTTCAGTAAGAGGTAACTTCTCTAGTTTTTTAATGAGCAGCATGGTGTACTTTGCATCTCTGCATGCCATGGTCAATTGTCTTTCGGTCAGATTGTAAGCCGAAAACAGATTTGTGTCTTTAATGTATAGCCATGGAACGTGGCCAGAACGCAATGATTGAAGCATCCAGCTTAAATGCATAATAGCGCGTAGCTGAGTTTGCCCATGTTGTAGAATAGACAAATCTTGTTCCATTATATCGATAGCCGCTGATACAATGTTGCCCAGTGAATAAATATGAGACAAGAGTGTGGTCATGTCGTTGTCTACCTCAGCTAAAGCCTTTTCCAGGTTAAATCTGTCTATTTCATGAAGTCTCTCTGAGGCTTCCTGTTGGGAGACTTTCCAAACCTCCTTATAGATGGTATATAAGAAGCCTTCCCTATGTGGTTTCTTGGAACCTAACAAGAAATCCCTAAGATTCATGTTGTCTGACAGAAGGGACAAGTGTTGTTTCACCTGTGATAGTGTCGAGGTCTTTAGCCAATCTAGGCACAACTTCCCGACACTATAGGAAGTCACTACCCCTGGGTCGTCTGTTTGTACATAGCGTGGGTCGGGCCTATGGATACTAAACCCTTCGGTGGTACCCTTGAATCTTGAGTTACACATATTCGTGTCTACAGGCCAAACCAACAAACCCTTCCAATCGGGAGATGATATATTGTATGTACTTGTACCATGTGTCCCCTCATTTGTTAGTGTGTTATTTGGGAAAACCTTAATAGGTGTTGGTGAAGGGATGCTCGGTGTTTTCAGGTCCTCGATTTTTGCAAACCCATAAAAGGTAGTCTGTTGCACTGTTCTGTTCAGGAAAATCATCTGTAATGATATGAAGCAAGCTCTGAATAAAGCCTCAGTTCCCTGAACCTGCCACTCTCTTGTCCCACAGATAGATTTTGTGTCTATGGTGTCTCTCCAGTAGTTGAAACCCTGTATAGACACTTGGGAGATAAAAGGTGCTGAATATATCAGCTTTGTGTTTGTTAGCATAATTTTCTTCGCTGTTGCATTAGTCTGTACAGGTTCGTAGTAAAACGATTCTGGCTTGGATGTATTGAACCCCAAAAAGAATGCGAACTTCTGTGCAAATGTGGGAGAACTACCCTTTGGTGGTGTAGGGCAATGTTCCCATTGATGGTACACATTAGCAGTGCGTGGTACACTTGCTCTATGCAAAAAATGATGACCATAATGCTGGTAACAAAACATGGTATCGTAGTCAGTTGTATTCTCATACAATTCCCTGTAAGAAAATGCAGCAGATTGTTCTAAATCTGAAAGCATAGTATTTACAGTCTCAATGTCCCAATCATCAGAGAGTGTACTGGGGGTAATGAAATCATTTAAAGAAATTTTAAACAAATGTGGAATTTTCAAATGTTCAGTGGGGCCATGTACATCATAAGAAACTTTATCCCAAACTATACCATCCAGTATTGGAACTGCTGTAATGTTCACCAAGGACAAGTCTCTTTGTTCACGGTGTGATAACGTATGTGGTTTCAGGACCAAGTTCCCGGACTGTACTGCAGAGCGTTCTGGGAGATATTGTCCGTTCAGAAGCAGAAAAAAGACAGTCACTGTGCCAATCCAAATTAACAGGTATACTACTCCTATTGTGAACCAAATATGCAACCAAGGCGGCACTAAGTAAGTCTTTTTCAGCAAAAGATAGAATTGGCTAAATTTTTCTTTCTTTGAAATGGGTGACGTTTGATCAGGTTTACATGGATCTGAAGAGAAATCATCGAAGTTGATGAAGTAGCCAGATGCAGTTCGATCTATCTTTGGTAGCTCAGCAGGTTTTGTAGAACTGGCAGATGTGTCGTTTGAATGCACATTAATGTAAACATCATTGTTGGACCGAATTGCAACTTGCATTGTGGTTTCTTCTTGATGTTTTTCAATTTCAACTGGAATGATTTGTACTCCATTATTCGTTACTCCTTCACATTGCGTAGTGGAGTCTTGAAATGTTATTAGTCTTTCCATCTGAAGTTCCTGTATAGTAGCAAGAGGAGGTCTGCGGCTACTGAGGACCCCACGCGGCCTACTGTTGAGGATCGGCCACATGATGCGGTTTGATCAGCTCAATGGAGACGAATCTTTTTTCTTTTTTGCCGGCAAGAGGCGGAAGATGTACAGTTCTTGTTCCCACTACCGCTAGGACAGGTACAGCTGTTCTGTAAGATGGCCCAAACTCTCTTCTGTCCACGATCTTTTCCCTGACCAGGTCCCCAATCTTTGGGACCCAGGCAGGTCTTGCCAGAACGGGTTTCACTTCCCCACTGGGGGTGCGTTTGACTTGCACGTTGCTTTGTAACGCTCGGAATTCATTGAGTTCCTGTAAAACAGCCAAACGGTCATTCAGTTCAAATGGTTTTGCATCCGCCACTGTGCTGGCACAATCGAGGTCAGGTACCAGCATTCTTGTCCCAAACAGGATTTCATATGGGGTACGACCTCCCAAGGATTTTCTTGGCATATTATTTAGTGCCCTCTGGACCCCATATAGGTGATTGACCCAACTACCACCCGTGCCTAATACTCTTGCTGTTAAGGATTGCTTTAGGTCCTGGTTTTTTCTCTCCACCAGCGCATTTTCCTCGGGATGGTAGGGGGAGGAGTACCGCAAGGCCACACCCATACTTTCCATGGCTTCCTTGTAAGCACGAGAGCTAAACGCAGAACCACGGTCGGAATGTAACGTGCCAATTGCGTATGTCCAGATGAACACTCACAAATCCTTTATATTAGTTTGAGCGTCAGCCGAGCGCTGGGTCCAAACCCATAGGAATCTAGAGCTTGAATCTACTGCCACCAAGATGTACTTGTAAGCCCCGTCAAAATTTAAGGGGCCGCAGTGGTCCATATAGACACATGCGAGGGGTCTGTCTGAAATCAGAAATTGTGTTTGTGGTGGCCTGTGAATGGTAGAACCCTTCAACTGATGGCAAATATCGCACTTCAGGACATAGTCGTTTGTTTGTTTTGTCAGCCACGACCACCAGTAATGCTGCTTCAATAATGAAATTGTTGCAGTGACTCCTGTGTGTGCTGAGCCCAGACCCTCGTGTGCAGCTAGTATTAAACCTAATCTGAGAACTTTGTTTGGTATTATCCCCCACTCCTGGAATTTGAGCATATGGTGTGTTATGCGCATCTAACTTGTAGGAGTGCTTCAGTGGAAAGCCTTTTGGCAGGACGGCAGAGCCGTTCTTTGTGGCATTGATAGCTTCTATTATATCTCCGTCTATTCTCATGTGTGAACGAGTGATTGCGGCAACAGCAGCAGTTCGCACTGTCGCCTTGGCGGCTTCATCGGCCAGTGAATTCCTTTCAACTCGTATGCCAACACTCTGATGACTCAAGGTGTGAATAACTTGAGCCCGTGGCAGGCATGCTTTCAGCTTGGCCACTTGTTCCCATAACAATTTGTGTTTTATCGTGCAACCCTTGGGAGTCTCTGAACCCATTCTGGCCCCAGTAGTGAAGATATTCATTGTAAGATTGCACACAGTAAAACGAATCGCACACAATCAGTGTGGGGAATTCCTGATCCCTGTACTGTAGTGCTAGTATCAGGGCTTTTAGCTCTGCCAGCTGCGCTCTACAATCTCCTAGAGATTGCATAGTCGTATTGCTGGGATGGAACTTACCATCCTGCATCTGACCTTTCACTATAGCACATGCAGGGCTATATTGCTGTTTACTTCCAATAGCCGGTTGAGCAGAACCATCAGTGTAAATGATGTATTCATACTGATCAAGAGGCAAGATTTCATTCGGGAGACGGTATTCTTGTTCGTACTGCAGAAATGCTTGTGTTTCCAGTGTAGGATCATATCTGTATTCTACATCTGTTGCAGTGAGAGAATTAGCCCATTGTATCCAACGTGGATGCAATGCCTTTGCATTTGGAATGCTAGCTTTTGTTACCGCTTCTAAAGTCGGTATTGGGGTCACAACGATAATGCGTTTCCCCTGTGCTAGTGCTCTTTCTCTCCCTACAGCAGTCTGTACTGCTGTCAGTATTTTTTTGTTGCTGCAAATCGATTTTCAGCATTCATGTACAAATGAGATTTGTACGCGATTGGAACTGTCTCACCTTCATTGAACGTGATGTAGGTATACCCTGATAACCCGGGAACGACCCGTATTACCAGGTTGCAGACGTTTACTTGTGTCTGCAAGTGTTTTGAAGCCATCATGTCAGCTTGAACTGAACGTAGAGTGTCTGTATGTTTTTCAGTCCACTTGTTTGCTGTGAAATCTGGTCTGATTAGATCATAGAAAGGTTTTACTCTTTCTGCGTAGTCTTGAATGTATGTTCTGCCGAAATTTAGAAATCCTAAAATGGATTGTAAACCTTTCAGAGTTTTTGGAGGCTGGATTAGCGCGGACTTTTCTAAAAAGTTTGCGGCAAGGCTTTTGCCTTCACTTGACAGCTCATATCCCAAAAATGGGACGCTGAGATGGACAATTTTTGATTTTTTGAAGTTAAATTTGTAGCCCAAATTGGCGAAACCAACAATTATGTTGTTCACCCTGTACAAGTGTTCAAGTAATTCATTGTCCGTCAGATAAATATCATCAATGTAGAACACTACCTCTTCATCGTAGGTTTGTAATCGCTCTGACACTCGTGCCGAAAATAACCCGGGGCTGTTCTTATAGCCTTGGGGCAGGCGATAAAACTGATGCTGAGTGCCGAGGGCAGAAAATCCGGTCAAATATCGGCTTTCCGGAGCTATATTTTGGCAGGAGAATCAATTCAAGATATCTAGTGTTGTTTTGTATTTCTTCCGCACAATGTTATTCATTAATTCAGCACTATGAGCGTTCTGAACTGCAAATGTTTTTGTGCATGTGTTCAAGTGTCTGTAATCTAACACCAAACGATATGTGTTGTCAGGTTTCATTACTGGAAACAAAGGGTTGTTCATTGACGAGGTGCAAGTTTTAATCACACCTTGGTATTCTAGTTGGTCTAAGATTTATTTGACCTGTTTCTTTGCTTCATTTTTAATAGGGCACTGTCTCTGTGGAGTAGGAGTAGTTTTTAATGGGATCTTGTGTTGTTTTAACTCCACATCCCACCCTACATGGATGCGGTATAATGCCAGAGCTAGCCCTTGCGCCCACTTCTGCGTGAATGAGTGTTTTAAGGAAACAGGAACGAGGTCGGAAAAAGCAGGCAAAATGAAGCTTTCACCTTTTGGGCAATCCATTACAAATTCAGGCGGCCAATCTTTTCGGCTAACAGGATGTCATATCCATATGTCAAATTTTCCCTAAAAGAGACCTTTAATTTTTTTTGAGATGTCCCCCTCTATTTGGAGATTAATTTCGTGTAGACGATGTGGGACAATCACTCTTGTATCAGGTGTTTCCACTGTGATGTATTCATTCAATACTGCTGTCACCAGAAATTCCTTCAGGTTCTGGCGAGCTATTGTTACTTCTGCCGCGCTGTCTAGCATCGTCAGAGCCCATTCCCCGTTCAGAAGCTGAGCCCTCAGTAACCTGGGCATTTCTAATTTTTAAGCCAGCTACTTTCTTCTTTTTGAATTGAGTCTTTGCTTTAGGTTGCTCTTCCTGTTTGATAATGAAATCTGAAGTGCGATGTGTTACCCTTTTTCCCTTTGGTCAATTTTCAATTTTTTGTTCTGACCTTCCTTGCCTCTCCGAACTTTTTGATGAACCCTGAAAGGGAACGAAAGGAACGTATATCAGTATCCTGATACCAGTCCAGTTTCCTAATGTTATCACGATTCCTCAGGTTGTACCTCTTTTCAGAGGACTCCCGTTGGGGAGACCCACCCCTTGATCGTGAAGTGTTTCTGTTATTATTATTTTTAGATTGATTATTATCCCATTTCTTTTTAGAAGAAATGGGTGTTTGCTTTGAGTTATCCTTGTCAGAATTACTCACCACTTGTAGTTTCCCTGGTTTGGCTCCCAAACTATCTCTACCTAGTGAAGCATAGGTTTCTTCGATAATTTTTGGTAATGCACGCTCCTGATTTGCAGGAGTTGTTTCCCTTAAGCGTTGGCGTATGGCCACCGCTGCTGCTTCCCCCTTGATGTTGCTCAGCATAATTGCTAAGACTTGGTCAAAATTACCCATCAGTTTCATCCCCAAGTTGTACTCATTCTGTATCTGTTTTAATACTTCAGGAATAACTGATATGGTTGGGGTACCGTGTATTCTAATGTAGACTACAGCAAAGATTGTTCCCCATGTGGTACAATTCTCAAGTGAGGGAACCATTCCCAATGGCAAGCAAATTGTTAACATTCTGTGTTTTTCCTGTGGACCCATATGGGGAAATACTGCTTCCAACTGTGCTATTTTTTGAGCAATCCAGAATGGTACTTGATCCCTTTTTGATGGGAACGCACTCATTATTGCTTTTAGTGTATGTGGACTAATTATTGGTGTGGGCTGGGTCTGGACTATTCCAGGTGGAGCAGCTCTCACAGGTTGCAATGTGAGTGTTCGTATGACAAACTGGACAACATGTCTGTATAGCCTGACTACTTCTTTGTAAAGTGTACGCACTTCCCCTATTTGGAGTGTGCCTATCTCAGGATGTGGAGTGTAAGTCGTTAAGACCGGCCATGTCGCTCCTCCTATGCTGAGTGGACCGAGTCTTACGGCTGAAGTTGTGTGATTTAGGGCACCTTTAAACCAGTTTTTATCTTGCTAGTCATTTAATGGAACTTCAATGTCCTCGTATGGGATATATTCTTCTGTGGATCCACTTCAATGTATTCATGGAATAAATGTGTCTGTCGAACTGCAGGTGGGAATTTTACTCAGGAATAGAATACCTCTGATCCGAACACCTCGTGTGCCTCAATCACGAAGGTAACATAGCACCTGTTGCAGGTAATCCATGTTCTAACAAGTTCAGAGTTACTGCCTGTCTGGAGTTCTCTGTAATGTTAAGAGAGTTAGCAAATTCGTCTCCTTCCGAACCTCCACTGCTAGTCACAGGTTCAGTCATTTTGAAAGGAGAAGAAAGTAAAGGTTTCTAAGAGGTAGGGTTTAGCACAATATGGGAACCTTTAATCCTTACAAGCTTGTCTAAAACCTTCAGCCAATACACAGGGTGTGCCTGCTCAGCTGAGGCGGATTAACCTTCCCACTTCAGACGTCTCTGAAAAATGTGAGTAGGGCTGTCTGAGAAAGCATGACTGAACTACTCAGATTTTACTGTTAATATAAGAACCTAACCAACATTGGCGGTGCCATGTCGTGTAGTTCCTAGGACCCCCCAAGACCTCCGCATTTTGGATGACCTAAACTGAGGGCTTGGTGTGCAGACAGACTCTGGACACTCACAGGATGAGTCAGCCGTTAGACCAGCTAGCTCTACGGTGCCACTACCACCCCTCTGTATTCTAGAGTGGTGTAGGTAGGTTCTGCCAACCACTGAACATGACAACCCTGATTCCTCAGGTATCCTGGAAACAATACGCTATCTTTCGCTCAGTCACTCGTGCTTGCTTTTTTCAGAGTACACATAGAATGACGATTGGAACGGTTTCAATAATTATTTATTGATCAAGCGTCAGTCTAGTATGGAACCTGTTAGCTGCAACAATCAAAAGACAGGAGCAGACAAATGTAATCGCTAGTACCAATATCGTAAAAAGTAGATACATTTCTCCCATAGTGCTAATAAGATGAATAAAAACATAGTATATAAAACAATAGCATTTACATACTCCTGCGATACGTAGCCTACCTAAATGTACCTAGCCTAGGTATGTGGGTGAAGCCTGTGTATGTAAATGTCAGGATAGATCCTAATGAAGCCAAGAATCCCCAGGGGAAGTGCTAACCCCTCACCTGATGGTTCTGAATGAAGGACCCCGTCTCTGCGTCGAGGATGGCACCCCGCAAGGGATGTCAGGTCTCTGCCTGTCAAAGGATCAGCCTGCAGAGTCTCGGTCCAGCCTGGAAGGAATTCTCCTCTCTGTCTGTAAGGGGGAGTGAGGGTCTTTTATACTAAAGTGGTCACTCCAGGGTTTTTCCAGAATCGATATGTTTTTAAAACATTCACTAATCCTTTGCTAATCCTTTTCTAAACAAAAACACTCATGCACAGCTTGCTGTTGGACATGGATGAAAAAAAAGTGGTGTCCCTTATACAGAATAAATCTACCATGCCTGGGGACATGTTTATGTACGTCAGGTACAGGGATTAAGATAGGATACCAAGAGCCTGGTTGTCGAAGAGACAAAAGTAAGGTCCTAGGTAAAAGGTCACCTGTGTTTAGGACCGTTATGTCGTTTGGATGGGTCACAATGTATGTAATCGGCATGTACATGATGGGACTATCCTAATGTGCATAACAAGATAAGGACAAGCGCGAGAGATTGAGTGGAAGTGGATAGGGATCAGAAAAGGTGCAAGTAGGAGATAAGAGCAACATGGAGATATGAAATACAGAGGAATTGTAGGTAGAACAATGAGGGCACAAGATGCTGTGGCACCCATGGCCAGGGGTATGAGGAGCCCACTGTGCCCCTGTCATGGGTGTCTTTAATACTAACCCAGAGGTAAGGGGAGCATTGTTTCCTCATTTGCATTAGGGCCCATGGCACCCTTACTAAGCCGCTAATTTTGGTAGCTTGCATACTGCACGTGCTTGCTTATTAACTAAGTTGTTGCTTGTCTTCAGTGCACGCAGCCTTAGTTGCAGTGCATGGATCACCTTTATTGCCCCACATAGAGTAAAATAATTAGAGGGAACATTGACCACCATACAATTTGACCCCAGAGACAGTTGCAGAAAAAACGCCTGGAATTGAAGACATGTTGAGGAAAGTGGTCAAAAAGAGATTGTTGGAAGCCCTTGTAACTCTCCGATCAAGGGATTGCAGAAGCCTAATGGGAAAAAGCAGATTGTTCAAGACCTTCAAAAGATTAACAGTATTGTTGTTCCATGTTGTCTCGTGGTACCAAATCCAGACACCATACTTTTTCAGATTCCGTGCACTGCAGAATGGTTTACTGTTGTGGAATTGTGTCAGGCCTTTTTCTTTGTTCCATTACATGAGGACAGCCAGTTCTTGTTCTCTTTTGTATTCTGACAGAGTGTTTTGGCATGGTACCCATTTCCACAAGGGTATACAGAGAGCCTATCTATATTTAATCGGATTTTGAAAAATAATTTTGAATCACTGCAGATGCCGTACAGATCAGTTCTCATGCAATATATTGATGACCTGCTTGTGGCATCAAATACACAAGAAACCTGCAGACAGGATACAATTGCACTGTTAAATCACCTGGCTGAGAATGACATAAAGTGTCTCCACGTCAACTGCATTACTGTCAAAAGGAAGTTCAATACTTGGGACATATCATTGAGTAAGGAGCGAGGATGGTATCACCAGAGAGAGTGGAGACTATTCTACAGATGAATCCACCCAGAACATAGAGAGAAGTCAAAATGTTTTAGGGAATGGTTGGCTACTAAAGACAGTGATACCAAACTTTTCTCTAGTGGCTAGGCCTTTACTGAGGCTGACACACAAAGAGGTGTCTGATCCACTTCCATGGGACAACGAGTGCTTGAAAGCTTTCCTGTAATTGCGGGAAAGTCTCTGTCATGCCCTGGAACTAGGAATGCCTGATTACAGTTAAATGTTCACATTATTTTTCAGTGAGAGAGAGGGCTGCGCTCTCCCAGTGATTACTCGGATGCATGGAGATGCACGAAGACCTGTGGCTTATTTCTCAACTATCCTTGACCCTGTATCCCAGGACTATCAGACTGCCTTAAATCGGTAGATGGGATTGGTGCCAGCATAGAGAGATGTGAGAGGATAGTGTTGGGACATCCTTTAACTATTATGATTGCTGATTCCATAGACATATTGCTCACCAGAATGAAAACCCAGTGAATGACAAACAGCAGACTTACAAAGTACGATCATTTTGAAGCATTGTCAAATGTTGAATCTGTTACATTTGTTGCCTGTAATGAGGATTCCAGTGGAGATGAAGTTGAACATGATTGCCTAGATGTCACGGACGTATGCACTAAGAAAAGGCCAGACATAATGGATGAACCTTTGACTGAGCCGGAATATGCAATTGTTGTTGATGGCTTATGTCTGAGAAATATGGAAGGTACCCTGAGAACAGCTTAAGGTGTCTGTACAATTGAAGAAGTTGTTGAAGCTTCATGGCTTCGAGGTGTTACCTCAGCACAAGTTGCAGAATTAATTGCCCTTACAAGAGTTTACAGTCTAACAGCCCAATTGAGAGTGACAATATTTACAGATAGTCAGAATAGCTTTGGTGTTGTCCAAGATTTTGGACAGTTATTGTCACAAAGAGGTTTCATGACCTCTTCTGGTACACTCTTTCATAATGGGCAATATCTAAGAAAACTGCTTGAGACGTTGCAACTGCCAACAGAAGTTGCAGTGGTTAACTGTGCAGCTCACAGAAGTGGCAATGGATATGTCACAGTTGGAAACAGATACGCTGATGAAGTTGCACTTGTGGCCTGCACATTTAATGGGGCTTACACAGATGAATAAGAAGAGGACACTGTTTTTTCAATGTTGTTGTCAGTAGATGATAGGAATTCAAGACATTGTAGATGAATGTTCCAGAAGCAGAACAGCAGGGTTGGATCAGAGCAGGGTGTGAGAAAAATGCAAACATCTGGATGTCAGCAGATGGAGGACCAGTGTTGCCAGACAGTTTATTTTTTCGCATGACACATTTCCATGGTCCAACACATCGAGGAAGAGATGCAATGGTGAGATTATTCAGACTGAATTGGTTTAATCCAGATTTAGGATGCTTGCAGAAGAATTGTGCCATCGATGTGTGAGATGCCAACATATGAATGTGGGAAAGAGAACACCAGTGACACTAAGTCACATAGGGTGATCAGGTGGCCCCTTCAACAGAATGCAAATGGACTTTATCGAGATTCCTGTTTGTAACGGGTTGAGATACATCCTGGTTATAGTGTGCATTTTCTCTCAATGGGTGGAAGCCTACCCAACACGGAGAAATAACTGTCTTACTGTAGCAAAACTGCTGTTGTCAGAGTTGATACCTAGGTACAGATTACTGGTTTCTCTGGAGTCAGATCGTGGGACTCATTTCAACATTGAGGTTCTAAGAATGCTTTGTGCAGCTCTGCAGATCGAGCAGGGATTATACAGCAGTTATAGACCAGAAGCCTCTGGAATTGTTGAATAGCTCAATAGAACCATAAAGTCAAGATTGGCAAACGTTTGCGCATCCACTTCACTGAAATGACCAGATGCTTTACCGTTGGTGTTGATGAGTTTCTGAAGTATTCCTGACAGGATTATCTCCTCAGGAGACATTGATGGGGCATGCAATCCAATCCCTCTATTTATGGATGCAAATCTAGGCCTAAATTTCATGAACGAAATAATCAATGATATCCTACGAGCACCATCGTTGCTAAAATCTGACGGATCCATTCCCTCCAATCGTAACTCCGAAGATTGGAACAACCTTATCACTATGAGATGATTAAGATCACCTTACATGGGGCCATTATGACCGAATATCTGAAGGCAAATATTTGCCCAAATGGACTGGTAGTGAATAACGTTCCTAGGATCTTTCTTGAAGATGGCATCTTCAAAAAAGAATGGTCACATGTGGCATGGAAATGCACCAGAGAGTGGTTAGTGCTAATTATCAACACTGCAAAATGCCTTGCTGACGCACTGATCATCAAGATTAACATTGCTGAAGGAGCACTTAAAACCAGCATTCAGTTGACCTCCTATAAGACGAGATTAGCAGACAAAAAAATAACAAAACCACAGAAGGATATTAAGAAATTCAGAAAAGAAATGATATACCCCTACTTGAGAGCAGATTATGTGGAAAACACGGGAGATACCTCATCTGACGACAGTCTACCATCACACAGGCGAAATAATTCTTCTAATAGCAACTCCAGCACGGACAGTTGGAACAGTAACCAGAGTTGGAACCCCAACAATATTAGGAGGAATCCACCGCCTCCTGGACAATATGGGCATGGAATGATGCCCTACCAAGGACCGCCAATGTGGCAATATCCAGTATACCTTCAAGGGCCAGAACACCCTTACCAAACTCCCTATAACCCTCCTTTTTTACACAGAGGTTGGGGCAGAGGGAGAGGAAGAAGAGGAGGACAACAACAGAAACAAGTTCAATGGCAGGAACCACCTACGCCACAAATGACACTGAGAAGCCACTCGGGGAAGAAAGACTAGTTGTCAGATTATCCCCAAGAGAACTTATCACAACTGAAGTAGAAGTATTACAAAAAGGGCTAGGTTACATACCAACACCCAAAATTTACAAATTCCAGTGGACTCATGAATTGCACAACTTCTTTCGAAAAAGTTGTCTAAAAGCATACTTCCAGGGGAAACCGGCACCTGTTTAAATGGACATAGGCCTGCGGAATCCATCAATCTTCACCCCCAACATGGCTATGATACCACATGAATTGATAACATTTGAACAGGCTGTTTTTAAAGAAGTAGGGAACCAGTGCCATGCCTCAGCTTTTCAGAACACATCTAAGAAAGAACTTGAAGCAATAAAAACATTGGCCAATGACAAAGAAATAATGATCAAACAAGCTTACAAGGGAGGTGTGACGGTCAATATGGCTACCACAGATTATGAACATGAGTGTCTTTGGCAATTGGCTGATCACAAATACTACACCCCCATCAGACATGATCCCCACAACAAGGTTAAGAACACATATAATTTCGATCGTTCTACAGCTGAAACACAAGGGTGGATTACAAAACACAAGGCTGACTTCCTAATAAACAAAGACCCGTGAATCCCTTACTTCTATACCCTGCCAAAATTTCATAAAGGAATCTCCCCACCACCAGGTAGACCCATAGTTTGAGGGATCAATTCAATTTTGGAACCGATTTCTAAGTTCTGCAATCACTTTTTGCAAACTTATGTGAAAAAAATGCCTTCCTATATCCAAGACACACGGGATATACTGAACATAATAAAATCCAGTAACAACACACATCAGATAGACCTATTGGTCACCTAGATGTAGAGGCACTTTACACGAATAAACCACAACAAGCGACTCTAGAAGTCATAGAAAATACTTCACTAGCAGAGAAGTGGACCTCAAACACACCCATCAGTTTCATCATGGAATGTGCCACTTTGGCCCTCACTGAAATTTGTTTCGGATTTTGGTCACGGTTATAACAACAAACGCAGAGTCGTTCCATGGGAAGTACTTTTGCTCCCAGTGTAGCTTGTCTGTACATGTCACACTTTGAGGAACAACACATCTATAACACAACCAACCCATATGACTCCAATATCCTGCTATGGCATAGGTACATAGATGATATCCTCATTTTCTGGAGTGGAGATAAAAAAATGAGCAAAATGTTCTGTATGTGGGTCAATACCCTTACCCATATTTGAACTTCTCAAATACCATCACTGATAAGGAACTACCATTCCTGGATCTGATAATAAAGAAAAGGGACAATGAGATAATAACCAGCACATATAAGAAGCCAACGGACAGAAACAGCCTGCTACTTTACAGCAGTCACCATCCAAAAGCCCTACGTGATAATTTGCCTTATGCACAATTCTTACATATACGACGCAACTGCAATACAGTTCAGGACTTTGACACATATTTATAAACACTAGTGGAAAATCTAGAGATCAGACAATACCCTAGCACCATGTAAAAACAGCACGCAAACGTGCACGGAATTGAAATAGAGAGACACTACTAAAACCTAGGATAAGACAGCAAGAAGATAGCCTCACGTGTGTCACTACCTTTACATCACAATCCAACCAGATATGCAAGAGTATCAACAAACATTGGCCAATTTCAAAAACAGGGCAATTGTCTCTCTCACCACCAAGATTCACATTCAAACGTACAAAAAAGTTGAAGGACATGTTAATACACACACGTCCACGAGAGATGAAGGTGTCAGACCAAAGACCATTGTGGGATCTTTGAATGGTGGTAGGTCATTTTCCTTGTGGTTCATGTGTAGCTTGTGCCTCTACGATCACCAGCAGAGAGGTACAGCTCAGGACGGACTGGGTATGGACACTAAAAGTACATACAAACTGCAACACAAAAAACTGTGTCTATTTTATAACCTGTCCATGTGAGAAACAGTATGTAGGAATGACCACACTTTCCATTAAACTGAGAATTAACGAACATCGCAGCACTATCCCCTGCAAAAAGTCCAACACAAAAATGAGTATGCACTTCCTGACTAGGGGTCACACACCAGATGATCTACACGGGATCATACTAGAAACACATCCTAATATGAATAGGCAATTATTGTCCAGAAAAGAACAAAAATGGATCTTCCGCCTTTCCTCCAACACCATTGGGTTGAACGATGACATTCAGTGGCATGAGATATTGATACTCCATTCATAGGTTAGACTAGATCAGACCAGGAAGGGACACATGAGATCACCTTACATTGTAACGTAATTTGAGGTGCTCCACCCTGTCTTCCTCATAAAGAACCAACAACGGTTCTGAATGAAAACACCTAATGAAGGGAGTAAAAGTTTGTACTGAACAGTCCACATAGACATTGTTCCGATAGCGAGGCCTATTTCCAGACTGCTGAACGGAACTACCTGATCATACAAAGCTAATCCTCCTCTTAATACTCCTAATATTTTGTAAATATCTTGTTACTTTCAGGATGACATAGTATAATATGGACAAAAACACACATAGAGGCCATCCCTCATCAATGATAATTTAACCATTTTGATCACTACAGTTCCAAGAGCAGCGGAATTCTAGCCAGGCACGACTTAGACCTATAACTTGAGAATACGCTGTTAACAACCCCCATTGGTAATGGTTAATAAGTAGAAGTTTTAGTCCAATATGGATATTGACAATTGGATTAATTATTGTGTTAAGATGGCCGCCACGTAAGCATCCTTTTCCTCCCAATGGAGATAAATAACAGACTAAACCAGCCTAGTCAATCCCCGCTCTAGCATTTGCACGCAGTGCGGGTCCAATACCGGCAACACCTGGGCCTTGTTAATCCATCAGGAACAGGTTAAATACTCCCAACTTACCCGTGAGCTGACACTTCAGAGTCAGCACACAAGGGTAGGTCGTCCAGAGAGCAGGTCCTGACCAAACTTTAAGTACGGCATAGCCGCCAACGCTCAGCAGAACGGAACTCTTTCTAGACTCTGAATCAAACAGGGCCAAGTTGACCCAAACATTGATGACCTTTTTCACATGCAAATGGCGTGCTATTGTGCACAACTCGAGGAGGCACGAATTTTTACCCAATTTGGGTAAGTTATCAACTGTGATGGACTTTTAATTTATGCTGCATGTGTCTTGTGGTGTTTTTTACATTTACAGGTGACATACTTTGGCACAAAGCATGCGAGTTATGCAAACAAATAAGCATGCATTTGGTGTAACAAAATAAGCACGTGTTTCACGATTTGCGAATCAGAATTAACATTGGAAATAATGATTTGGAAATATTGAATTGTATTTTTACTGTGTACTATGTGTCTTTGAACTACAGGTCATCGCTAAATAAATCACAAATCAATACCGAAACCAAGGTATGTGTGATTGGGAGAAAATCAATTAACACATACATTAAAACTCCAATCACTAAGTAGATTAGGTTGATATTGGTCCTGATGAATAGCTACTAGATCATTGTTATGACTGCACTGAAGCTAGAAACATGTTGACCTATAGCTATCTTAGATAACTAAAGTCTAATAGATAGCACCACACATTTTTAATATAGGTAAGAGAACTTGTTCATTAAAGTTTTTCCTGAGAAGTACCGCTTTCCCTATTTTTAACCTCACACCTTCACACCTCAACACCATCTACTCCTTAAGCCCCCACACCCGCACTTCACCAAATGGCAGATAAGATCTCCGGCAAAGAGCCCACATTGAGGGTGCCCGTCAGGTATTGCAGCGCCGGCCCGACGAGGAGTAAACACCCTATGATGAAGCATGACACCTATCCAGGTGTGTGAGGGCATTTGATTCTTGCAGGGTCACACCCACTGCGTACTCTACAGAATAGTCGTTGACCCACATAGACACTCATTCTTGTATACCCCAGAGACATTCATGCAATGAGACTGCCTACTGTACATGTGAATGCACTTTTGAACATCACAGATGACATGATTACTGCAAGGTTTGGCTGATGTGGTGAGTTCTGTTTCTCACCAGGTTGAAGCTGTTACCTTAAATCTGTATCAAGAACAGTGCCATGACCTCAGTCCCAGTGACTAGTTGTTGGTCTAGAAGCATGTGCGGAAGTCTTGCTTGGAACCGAGATGGAAAGGCCCCTTCCAGGTGATTCTCATCACGAACACTGCTATTAAGTGTGCCGGAGTACCAAAATGGGAAAATGCATTGCAAACTCAGGGAGTAAGAAGTCCATATGAAGAAATAGTGTTCTTTGAGCCAGAACCAAGAGCACTGGTGACAGAATCATCACAGGCTGTAAAATTGGAAGGAGCAATACCACAAGGGAGATGACAGCAAGAAAGAGAAAGGGGTGAAGAACTACAAACAGTCGCACCAATCCAGGTTCCTGTGATTTCACAAAGTAGCATTGAAGGATAAGAAGAAGAAGAAGAAGAGACCAGATTTCAACCTGAGAAAACAGTTGAGACAACACCAGAACAAGTAGATGATCCGGGTGAAGGAACAAGTTCTGGTTCAAGAAGAATAACCCGCAATGGTAAATGGCCACAAATGTATGGACAAAATGAAATTGGGAACCAGTGTGTCAGTTGATCGCATACCACCGACTACTGCTGAAGAGACAGAGTCATGCAGTGTAAGTGACACAGTGTAAGTGACACAGAAGAAGATCAGCAGACACCAAGAAGGTCAAAAAGAGCAAAAGTGCCTTATCGAAGGTATTCTGCACTTTGAATGGACATACTACTCGACTCAAGTGCTGAATGCATCAGTGGAGGATTTGATTGACCTGAGATCCGAACCGTATGAGCCCCATGACATTACAATAGAGACAAAAATTGGGACAAAGCTACTCGTAAAGATTCCTGGAAAAAAACGAAGTTGATACACATTATTAAATAAGAAAGTGCAAAAGATTGAACTAATATTTTTTGTTTTAAGATTTCCCTAGGCCCAAGGCTACTGAAGAAGAGTATGGATAACACATTTATAAGAAGAAGGAGTAGGGGTAAGGCTGACTATACAAAGATTGTTGCAAATAAAGCTGAAAGAACTAACTGGGTAAAGAAAAAAAGCACAGAAGAAACAGCTTAAGAAAAACTGAAGTGAACTGTTGCATTATTGCTGCTATATTTCTGCTTAACGATCTGATTACAGACAAACATGTGTTCCCTAACCATGAATAGATACAAGATTATTAGGGGTATTACATTTTCAGTAGTAGTGTTAGTAGAACAATGCTAATAAGGATTTATTTTACACCAGAGTTAGAAAAGCCTTTGTCTACGCCTGAAACTCAACATTTGGACACAAAATAGATGAGACAAAATTGAAGGCATCATTTGTAAGCTACATGAAAGAAGATTATTCTACTAATTTTGATTCTAGATTAGTTCAAGAATACACACAGGCACTAGACACGAAGGACTGTTATGTCGGTGCCCACATCCCTTCATCAGCGGCAGAGGAAGTGACCTACCACCACATACCTTTGTCATATGCAATCCCATATAATATTTTGCTTAGCTCAGTGTATATGCGAGAATACTTTGAATGTTTTTACTCAAATTATGACTTAGTTCTTTTAAGAGTACCATTACAGAAGAGCATGAATTTACACCCACAGGCAAAAGAAATGGAAATAGCTTGGCATTATTTTCGACCATCCATGCCTATAGATAGTGTTAAGGCTTATGAAAGCAATTTAACCTGTTTAATAAGACCTATCACAACCCCCTCATGAGTCCTCTGTTTAATGGGCCTAGTGCGCAGAGCTCATGTCGCATTACCCCTGTGGTGCTTTATAGTGCGCTATGATAACTTGCCTGAGTTTTCCCTAGACCATTGATTCCATTACCCTTGATTTAGTGTAGTGTCAATCCCCAAACCACAAGTGTCCTTTACCCTTGACTCTGTGTTGTGTTAACCTGCAGCGCCTGATGGCATGCTATGATTTCACGTCCAGTTTCCCCAATCCCCCTGATTCCAGTACGCCTGAGCTTGCAAGTATTCTATGAACACATAGACAAATAGGTTGCTTTGCTCCTGCTGTTACTAGGGTCTTGGAGTGTTTTCCCTTGTGCATGTTTAGACAACATGATACACTTGTTTTCTGTTAACTGCTTCCATTCTGTTAGTTTGACTCTTTCTGTAAGGTCAATGCCAGTGTACTAACAGGTGTTTCCTTCAGGAGTCCTGGAGAATCTCCCAGATTGCCACACGCGCCATGTTCCATGTGATTCCGTTGTATCCATTGGATCCTGAACATATTATATATATAAACCACGTAAAAACCCAAGCCCCTTGCTTGGCCTACGCCTCCTGCAGAACAAGCTTCCTACCTATTCACTCACCTGAAGAATCGACCAGACCTGGGCAGAGCACTTCTCGGCTGTAGTTCTAGCTCCTCTGGTGATTCCCTTGGCTCCAGCTCCCTTGATGCATCCTTCATTACTGTCTCCTGCTCAGCTATTCCAGTTCCTCAGAAAATTTCGAAGTCAAGACCTTGAGACCTTCTTAGAACGTAGGACAAGGTGAAGTACTAGGCTAAGTACTTTATATCAGGTTAGTGCACAATATCCTTTAATAGTAGCAAGCAGGCCGGAGGATAGGCATCTTCAAGACTATAGACTTGCCTTAAAGTTTCCTTCCAGTGACTTCCCTACAGTTCACCTTGATTGTTCTTGCTCTGGACCCTTCCTGGAACCTTGGCCTTTGAATTGTGTTTATACAAGGACTAGAGAGGTTGCTCAGTGTTTCTCTGATGAACAGTAGTGGCTAAAGAATTCTACTCAGAGTGTTTGATTCATGTGTGAAACTTATACCTGAGAGCAATGAGCCTAGTAAACCTTGGGAGTGTCATACTCCAACCTGTGTTCCTAGTATACTTTGGAAGTGTCATACTCCAACCTGTGTGCCTAGTTTTACCTTGGGAGTGTCATATTCCACACTGTGTTCCTAATATACCTTGGGAGTGTCAGAAACTCCAACCCATGTTTCGAGTGTAACCTTGGGAGTGCCAGGAGCTCCAACCCATGTTTCAAATGTAAATTTGGGAGTGCTAGAAACTCCAACCCATATTTCGAGTGTAATCTCTGGAGTTCCAGGCACTCCAACCCATGTTTCGAGTTTTATCCAAGGAGTGTCAGAGGCTCCAACCAGTATTTGGAGTTCAACCTCGAGGGTCTCAGAGATTCCTATCTGTGAACCTGGTTATCCTACTTTTGTGCCATATTGTTGAAGAAGCTTGTCAGTGAATGTTACTAAAGTTAATTCGATGACAATGTATAAGAAGGCCTGCTAGTGTACTGATGGTAATTGCCTTTTCTTGATGTTTCTCGTGTTTTGCGTCTTCGCAAAACTATATATCCCTACCTTCGCAAACACAGAAGGTCTCAGGAACGACACATCCTGTTAAGCAGTGCGCATCGCCTTAGAGTACATCCAGTTCCGCAAGTCTCTCTTTCCTTATTTTGTCTCTACCCTCTTCCCCCTCGGGACAGTGCATGATTTAGGAGTCTCGTCCCTAGGTCTCGCACTTTCCTGAGAGGAATAGGAGGTCCAGCATTGACTCCAGTGTCATCTCCGCGGTTGGGACCATGTGAGTGCCTGACAAGACCCTTAGAGAAAGTATACATTCTGACATTAGAGGGAAGGAGTACAAACATTTTACATACCAAAAATAGAGAGGAAGACATTTTGGAAAAATTTTGGAAGAAAGAAGAAGATGAATTTCAAAAGAAAAGGAATTATCCCAAGTTAAAATTAGACAGGGGACAAAGGGGAAAAATATGCGTTTACAAAAGGAGAAACCAAAATTAAAGATAGACTCGTAGGGATTAGTAGTTGTGAACACACATTTGAAATTATATGTGGAACATGGCAATTTTTACAAGAAGAAAAATTCATTCCTGGAGTTTTTTCATTTGTGGGCAGGATGCTTATTTTTAATTGCCAGCTGATTGGGGCGGGTATTTGCTATTTAGCTTAGCTATTTTCTTTGATCTATCATGTATATAGTATAGATGCTTTAACAATGACATCTTCACACAGACATATACGTAGCATATGTGATGGAACACAACTAGTTGGAAATATTTTTGGCGTAATCATACCACCAGTAGGAGTTGTCTTAAATGATGAGAAGATTAGAAAGCTTTCAACAGTTGTGGGCAAATTGGCAACCAGTACTTCTGGAGCTTTATTACAGAATTAGTGGCTATTCGATCAATGGTTTACTAAACCGCTTAGCATTAGGCATTTTATTTGCAGAGAAAGGCGGAGTCTGCAAGATACTAAAAGCTCAGCATTGCTGCTCATACATACTTGATGAAAGTAAGAAAATTCAAGAATTCACAAATAATATTTCTGATCTGAAACCTGAATTAGAACCCTTAGAGACTTCTGGGGCTTTGGAAAATGTTTGCAAAGAAATTTCTACTATTGGCAATTGGTTTGCTGCTGCTGGAGGAGGAATTCTGAAGGCTATATTTGTACCAGTATTAATAGTTTGCTTTTTATAAAAGTTGTAAGTAAAAAAAAAAAGTGGTAGATATTATTTTAAAGGAAAAAAGATCAGAGAGAGAAACAGACAGATAAAGAGGGATTTAGAATTAAATGATCACATTATTCGAGAATATAAGAAGGTAAATGAATGTGAGAGTTTGACTCAACTGAGGATGAGAGTGAACTCTAAAGATACATTTGTGAAGAAAATGTGATGGTTAGATAACCATCAGATTGGGTAATTATAGGCACATTTAAAAATATTGAGAAAATAATACATTTTATAGTAAAATGTGCAAAATTAACATGTAGAATTTAATGAAAAATAAAATGCATTTAAATGCAGAAATTGTAGTAGGCAACCATATTTACTCGTACTAGGACTCAAATGGCTGAAGCATCATTGCCTGACAAGCTGACATTACTAGAAATGCTTTATGTGCATAAAATGTTTCTTTCTTGACTTTTCCATGAACATGTTTTTTTAAAATAAATAATAGTTGCATAAATGTTTTCATCTGACTCTGAAAAAACGTTCTACTTCTATAAAGATCACTGTTAGCAAATGATGCGAATTTTGTCATTTAGTGAGGTAATGAAGGAGTTTATACATGAAGATGTAGCATTTCTAAAGAAAATGAATGGTTGCTGTGCAAAAATGTTTTACAGATGTTTCGACTTCTACATAGACCATTGTTAGCAAACAAACAAATAAGCTTGATATTTTAGAAGGTTATAAATGTAGTTTATACGTGGAGAAATAGACTTGAATGGGAGAAAGACTCATATGAAACTTAGAAATGATACAACTTAGTTGCAAACTCAACATTGCTGTCAGTAGACTATTGTATTCCTGTGAAAAGACAGGGAGTGATTCTGTTCCCATTAGACCATTGAAAGCTATCTGGAGACGGAAAAAGCAACATATTGCAAAAGCTTCAGAGCGTGTTGTCTATAATAGTGTCTGTCCCCTTTTTGCCATTTTTATCCTTATTCCACGCTGCTTTGAGACTCTACTCAGTTTCTTGAACCACTCTTTATGGGAAGTTCTGCTTTGACTGATTATTGATTTATTTGAGATGACTTTAATAATTAAGGGGCATATTATCTAAAAAGTGCGCTAAACATCGCAAAGCGTGTTTAGCGAGCACTTTTTTATCGCCGGCTACCGTCGGAATAATTTGCCATGCTAACGCTGTATTAGCGACATTTAGCGCTATGGCGATAATTATTCCAGCCATAGCGGTGTTTTCCATGAAACATCGCTGGTTTTCCAGCGATGTTTCATGGAAACGGTGATAACCTTGCTGATACGACCCTGTGGTCGTATCAGCATAATCCATCCCCCCATGTTAGATATGGCTAACACCTGCTAATTGCAGGTGTTAAATAAATAACGATGACCCCGGTTAGCGCGACTTTTCACGTCGCTAACTGGGGCCATGGCCACCTTGCTAATAGGCGATAGGCCTGTTAGCGGGTGTTTCCCAGGTTTGTTCGTCGGGAACGCCCACTTTGCATGTCATTAGCGATAAATATCGCTGACATGCAAAGCGGTAAAAACACGGGCGCTAATGCCCGAAAACTGTCTCTAACTGCTGTTAGAGACAGTTTGCTGATAGGGCGATAAGAATATCGCCGCTTTAGCGGCAAAAAGTGCCGCTAAAGCGCCGATAGTGCCCTTGCTAATATGCCCCTAAGTTTTATGCTTTATGATTTCTCACTCTCGAGCTAGAACCCTTTTTGGGTTCTGACTGACACCATTTTTTTCCTTTCTCAGTATATGGATTTTTCTTTTCTTTAATGCGCTTTATTGCAATTTGTTGAATTTGTATTGATTGATTATTGACTATTGAAGAGATTCTAATGACTGAAATTGATGAATTTAACTTGTGATCAAATAAAGATGACTCACTAACAGTTTGAATAATTAAACCCTTTAACTCATACCAAACTCTCATTATTGATTGAAAATAGATTAGAAATTGTCTTTAACATTTATGTGATCTATAGCTCCTGATCTTCTCTAAAATAATGGCAAAGATCCATTGCCACAGCAGTAAGAGCAGGAATCAGCCAGGATGATGGAAAACCGAGAATTTGAATTGAGAACTGATTCCTACTCCAGTACTGTACTTGCAATTTTTATGGATGATGAGGCTGAATGGGGCAGTTCTCAGTTGGCTCTTATCATACCTCGAGAAGCACTGCCAACAGGTTAAAGTGGCTAACTCTCTCTCCAACTCCTCCTCATTGCTCTGATAACATGCACGACAAGAGTCCATCCTCTCTCCCACTTTTTTCAACCTTTACATGTCAACACTTGCTTCCTCCCTCAAACACAAACATCACATCCCACTTTTACACTTATGACACTCAGCAATAATTGAAAACGTCTTCCCCAAGAGACCTAGGGATCACAGCCCAACTTCCAGCTGATATCCAGTCCTGGATGATAAGACAGTACCTCAAATGCCCCATCTTCCTTATAGCCGAGTTACCCTCCCAAACTGAACATCTTTTGTGGATATAAGCCTGGGTCAACTCATGCTTTTTGCAGAAGTGCCACCCAGTCATTGTAAAATGCACTGAATCACTAGCTTCCTTCATTGAAAGGAATTTTAACCTGCAATAACATACACACTTTTTCATTAAAGGGGTGCAGCTGCCACTTAGGCTCCTATGAAGTAATAAACCCTTCAGCTTCGAAAATTATTTTAATGAAGTTATTCAGTCTCTGGCTGGACTATGGAAACTACACCCAGCCCATCTGAAAGTGGCATTATAATCAGCAACTGGTACAGGAAAATGTGATCATATGTTCCCAATTGTAATTACTTTGACTGACTCGACATTGAAGAAAGAAGTATCTATAAGATAGCCTGTTCTTCATCCTAGCTTGCCCAGAAATTCATGCAGCTATTGTCAACTTCAGAGACCAGACTCTCTCCTCCTTGAAATCATTTTGAAAATACAAAGGGCCTCATTTAGAAATTGGCCGTCAGCCCGTCATCTGCCAGGGCAAAGGAGCAAATTACAGCAGTTCCTGTCAATGCATTGTGATTTTGCCGTACAGCTCAGTCAACATGACAGGGCCATACTTCAAGCTTACAAAGTTTTTTTTTATTTTCAAAAAGAAAATTCTAAAGCAGGATTTTCTTTCTGAAGATAAAAAAAAACAATGCCCCCCCTTGCAATGAGAGTTTCCTCCCATAACGCGGGGGCATTGAGCACTTTTTAGTGCTCCTTACTGCCAGGTTTTTCCTGGTGGTGACGGACATTGGAAAAAGCTACATGTCCACCCATCTAAATTAAGTGGGCAGCCATATAGCCAAAGCCAAACCTTCAACAGCCCTTACTCTGTTGGGCCATCAAAGACGTTTGACCACAGAGGAGACAGAGTAGTCTCTGCCATCGTCAAACTATGGTCTGCCTGCTTTTAAATCGAGCAGGCGCACCACAATCTTGGCTGGGAGGGAACTCCATTGCCGCTACAATGGATTTCCCTTTCCACCAAGATCTAAATCAGGCCTTAAAGTAGTTGTTCTTCAGATATCAGGACATTACCTTCTTCTGATAAGTTAAAACAGAATTAGTGTATCTGTTGTTTCAATGCCACCGCAATTGGGAGGGAGTGACACGTGTCAGTGCCAAAATCTCCCAAAGCAGGAAAGTGTACTTTCTATATTAACGACGAACATACTTCCATATTATTATTAGTGTAGACCACCATTTTCTCTGCTTATTTGTCCTATGTTATGTTATATGTTACAAGTTATTATTGTGAGTTATTGTTTGATATTATGGTCTTCATATTTTTGCTACTTTGTTTTTGTATTTTATGTAATACTCTGTTGTTACACGAAACTGAATTTGCATTAAGCACGCTGTCACCTGCTGAGTCTAATCTGAGCTATATAAAACTGCTCATGAATAAATAAATTGATGTTCGAATAGGAAAGCAGAGAAATATTCTTGTGCCTTATTGTCTTCAAAAGCTACGGATACAACCACAGACTGTAAACTTGCCCGGGTAAAAGACAGGTAGAATATGATTTCTGCATGTTATTTAGTGCTTAACAGCTGTAATATGAATTATTCTGTTTCACAAGACTCAATCATGATGAATCTTAAGATAGGTTTGGGATAAAAATGAAAATACACCTCTTCACAAACAAATCCCAATCATCAAAATTAAAATGAACAGTTCTCAGGTTCCAGTAATATAACAACCACCTATTTCACCCAACCCACTAGTGAAATATCCTTTCACAGACTTTCCCCATCAAATACATCTTTAATACCATTTAAACAGCAGCTCATTCAAGTTGCACTCTTGATCTCTGTTCAGCCATTCAAGCCTTGCAGCAACTGTCATATCTCTCGACCTTGCGATAATCTCTATCAAATGTTTTCAAGTTTAGCTTCCTCTGACTCTTAAACACACTAAGGTCCCTCAACCATCGAAGAAGTCTTTGCTTGATTTTGTCATACTATCTCATTTCTGCAATGAAGTTAAAATTTGCATGGAAAAAACATGCAGGCAGGCAGTTGCACTAAGACAGTAGTTAGTCATCAGCTAAACATCCATCACTCAAGCTCCGGAGAAATAGATATCGTGGAACTTCTGAAAAGCCCTAACACTGAGGCAATTATTAGTCAACTTTGACATGCTCCACTGCAGGAACTCTTATTTTGTTTGTCTGGTTCAGCCATTGCTTGGAGGAACTCCTTTCTTATAGGACAACTCTAGCAGGTGACTACCATTTATTTCATCACCCTACATCACCATGCGGAATGTGAAGACCCTTGTGGTGCAGCGGCCAGAGCGTATGACTCTGGAGCGTGGGGCTCACGGTTTGATACCTGCCGCCAGTGGCAGCTCAGCTCATGTGACTCTGGGCAATAGCTTATTTAATCTCCCCGACGCCCCCACAGCCTTGAAACCTTAGGGGGTGATATGCTCACACTTTAAAAATACAAATAAAACCATTCCAAAACCAAACTGACAGCTTGCTCTAGGCTGGTCCGGTTTCAGTCAGACAGCAGGAGTGTGACCTCTTCGACATTTAACATGTCTTTGATGTATGGTTTTATTTTTATACAAATGGTAGGCATCTCATGAAAAAAGTGCTTGACTAGATGCATTTGCAATCCTGTGTGAATCCTGCTGAGAGACGTGTCAATGTGAGTTTTGTATTGTCTGGGTCACATGGATAAATCCACAAGAACATCCTACATAATAGATCACATTCATAGTATTGCAAATAAAATTAAAATCCAATTGAAAAGTTAATGTTATAGTTAAAAACTTTGGTATTAATTGTAGACTGCCAAACAGAACAGTTACCACATATATATTATCCTTTGGTACCAAAGACTAGTGATCATGGTGTTAGAGGCCTCGGCCTATGTGCACAGACCACATTTTCCCTCAGATTGCGATTCCTTTTAAAAGCAAACATAGGGATTGGAGCCTCAATATTAACCACAGAAAGTTAACCACAGTTTTTTTTTTAAATATCTTGTGATCTGATTGGAAACCGGGTTGAAAATGGAGACATATATCAACCTGTTTTCAGGAAGAGTATTACTTTTAGGTTCAAGCAGAGCCTCCCTCGGGTAGTACAAAGAGCTTTTTATTGCCTGTCTAATGAGACATCTATGGTATTCCACTATTCTGCAAACTTTTACCCAAACTTTCAGCCTCTTGGAAATAATCCTGTCGCAAAGAATAGTTTTGATGTATCCTCAGAACTGTTCATAGCAGAAGTTATCTCGGAGTGATGTTGGGTGGGGGCTCTTCTACAGTAGAAGATAGTTCATAGCCGCAGGTTTTTTTATACAAACTGGTGATGAGTTTACGTTAGTAGTGAGAGCAAGGTAATTCATGACTTCATGATGATGGCCCTGATTAATCCAAGTGAATAATAGGTCCAAGTCAGGTCTGGAATCTGTCCAAATCAGGAGTGCGTAATCAGTGTAATACAGCCTGCATTTGAAGTCCTCATGGAAGTGGTTCTGTGGGCAGTAGATATATTTGCACTCAAACTAGTAAACAAATAGAACCACTCGGTTTGTAGTGAAGGTCCCACCCATTGCAGTCCCCTTGATCTGTAAATAAAAATCTCAATTGAAGGAAAAATAATTACAACTAAGTGCCAAGCTAGTTAATTACATTATAAATTATGTGGATACAGAATGTGGTCGGGGTCTAGACTGCAAGCAATCACAAATGACACGTAATGCTTCTTTGTCTATTAAATGTTTCTGCAGTTACAAAAAAACTCCATGAGATTCTACTGAGTTCTGCCAATGGGAGGAAATAGGTGCATCATGCATCTCACACTTTGATTTAGCGCTGGGAGCGCATTTCGTGCTGAAAAATCTGTGCCAACAGCACCACACAGCATGCCAGAGGGTGCAGCTACTCGAGTTGATTTTGCTGCAGCTCAAGTAGATTTTCTACTCACGCGTCCGACTTCTGACCTCAAATGGTTGCTACCACCCGCGTTAGAAAAATCTCATCTGATGTCCTCCTAGCGATCAGCAATTGTGCAAGGGGATGCCAAATCTTGAGTTGTGCTCACTAATTTACCGTTCTGAAGCAGAGCACGAGAAAACAATTCTGCCACGTGGCGATTGCCGCAAGTTGCCTGGAACTCTGCCTTCCAAGATTAACGTGGAGTCAACAACATTCTACCAATTCCGCAGGCAGAGTGGAATATTCCACCCACCCCAAGTAAATAACTGTTGTTTATCCATTGTCATTAATAGTTATAAGATAAGGCCAAAGGACAAATCCCCAATCTGATAAACTAAGTTAGCTCTGTCCCTAAAATATGGTTTTGTCAAGGGGGCAAACTCTTTAAGAGAAAAATTCAACATATATACATAGCTTTTCCAGAACAGAACCAATCCTTATACGATTGGTCTACTGGGGGGGGGGGTGCCTCCTTGTTTTTATACGTACCTTAAGGAGAACATATATGACCAGTGTTTTCTGATGCTGCATATTCAAATAATGAAATTATTTTTGGCTACTATACCTCTCAGCTTGAGCGGATTTAGTCACCTCAAGGATATCTCTCTTTAGATCAGTCAATGGGTCTAAACCTACTTTTTTATAGTGTGTTTGGTTGTTCAACTGGTAAGTAATCTCATTTTTGTAATATTCAGTATTCAAATCGCAATACCCCCACCCTTGCAGCTGGCTTAATTGTGAGTGTAGTACTAGATTTTAATGCATACAGAGCTTGTCTATCCTGTTTGGTAATATTCTGGGGAATATACTGATTAGTTATTTGATTGGTTTAGTTATCAATCAATCAATCCAATCTTTATTCGGTTGAAACCATAAAAGATCTTACATATAAAATCACCATTGTATTGCATCGCATCGATTGTTTTCTGTAAAAATAAAAGATCCATATATGTGTCATAAAAAATCATACAGAGCGCATATGTAACCATAGGACACTCACATAGATCAGCAACTCCCTCAGCCCATCTCAGTATTTGGGACCACAAAGTGCCATGTGCAAATGTAGACGGGAACATGATCTGAGTACTCAAAATTAATCACAGACTCAATCAGACCAACCCATCTCTCCAGTTAAAATCACAAGTGCCTTATACACATAAAAACAGCTAGTATAAGTGTTCATAATCATCATAAACTCAGCCAAGTAGCCTGTCTATTTTGTTAAAATCATAAAGTGCCTAGTGCAGATGTAAACATTTTCATATGACAGGTTTGCTCAGATTTACTGCAGCATTTTACCGTGAGGCAACTTATTTCTGCACTGAGTTCCTCAGTCTCACGGCTGCAAGAATACATTTATAAATCATTATACAAATATATTCTATCTATAAAACTGTATCTAGAGCATGGCTGGACTACATCTTCTGATATTCAAAGATCTCAACAACGGGGTTAAAAATTCTTTCCTAAGTACACCCTATAATTTACAAAAAAGAGAAAGTACAACATAGACTAACTTGAATGTGAGTCGCAAGGTTCAAGTACAGAATCACAATATGCATTGTTAGGATATGAGACCAGAAGATGGGCTATGTTAAACCTGTACCTTATCAGATAAAGTCTTTGTGAGTGCTAAAATGGGAACAAGAGA
The DNA here is from genome assembly GCA_963921515.1 of Calotriton arnoldi. NCBI lineage: Eukaryota > Metazoa > Chordata > Amphibia > Caudata > Salamandridae > Calotriton > Calotriton arnoldi. The sequence continues at coordinate 107,915 of CAWUFW010007712.1, forward strand.
TAGGGTTCCTGTTAGACCTGGTACCATTGGCGTGAGTCTCCCTTCCACTTTTTTCTGATTGCCTCCTCTGTTTTTGATCTGTTTGCTGGTTTTAGATGCTTTGGACACTGTGCCACTGCTATTCAGTGCCACAGTGCAAGTGCTCCCTATGTTAAATTGATGTATTGATTAGTGACTCCATGATTGGATCATTTGATTTACTTGTCAGACCCTAGTATGGTGCACCAGGTGTGCCCAGGGCCTGTAAATCAAATGCTGCTGGTGGGCTTGCAGCACTGGTTGTGCCACCCACAGAAGCAGCTTGTAAAGTGTGTCTCAGGCCTGCCATTGCAGAGCCTGTGTCTAGTATGGAGCTGCCATGTCGACTTGGCAAGTGCACCCACTTGCCAGTCCCTAAACCTTCCCTTATCTTCATATCAGACACCCCTAAGGTAGGCCCAAGGGCAGGGTGCATTGTAAGTATAAGGTAGGACATGCCCTGGTGTGTGTGGCATGTCCTAATAGTGAATTACAGCCATTTTCGTTTTTCACTATTGCAAGGCTACCTGTCCCCATAGGCCAGAATGGGCAGTTTGATTATAACATCTTATAATCCTAACTGACCCAGGGAACATGGTAGAAATTTGAGTTTAGTATGCCTGAACTCAGAATGATAAAATACATCTTTTAGTAAAGTTGGTTTTAACATTCTGTGTTTGAAAATACCACTTTCAGAAAGTAGGTATTTTCTTGCCTAACTGTCCAAGCCTGCCTCTGCTAGGTTGTGTATTGTGTGTCTGGTTTTGTGAGTGACAGGGGCTGGGGGATTCCAGGAGACAGGGTGAGTGAGCACAGGGCTGAATAGACCTATCTGCATGTAGAGTGGTGGGAGGAGTTGCACCTGGGTCTGAATAGGGCTGTGCCTGCCTTCAACAATGCTGGCTCCACCTCCTGTGGTGCATCTGATGTCCCTGGCCCACCCTGCCAAAGGAAAGAAGGAGTCCTGTAAACAAAGTGCTCCAGGACTGCACAGAACTGGTTTGGACTAGGTACAGGCCCCTCTGCCTTCAGAGGACAAAGGATTTTGCAGTATAAATATGGGGACCCAGACCCCAAGACTTTAGATCACTTCTGGAACAACAAGACGAACCTCTGCCAAGGAGAAGAACCAAAGGAAGCTGTAGGAGTTGGACTGCCCCCCTGCCTGTGTGCTGTGTTGCTGGGTTGGCCTACAGTGGTGTCTTCAGTGCCAAGGAGAGGAGAAGGAACTTTTAAAGAACTTTCATCATCTTGCAGAATATTACTCCAAGGGCTTGAACTTGTGCTTGCCTCCTGCTGAAGTCTCAGGGACAAAAGACTTCACCACCAGCTCCCCTCTGAATTCCCTTGCTGGGGATTCTGTCTGCAGAAGCCTGCGTGTCGCTGGGAGCTGGAAGCGCAACTCAACGAGAAGAAGCATGTCGCAGTCGCAGCTGTTGCCGTCGCATCGCCGGAGAAGCGTGTCGCCGCCGCAGAGGTCACCGCCGCATCACCAGAGAAGAGAGCCTTCGTCAAAGCTGTTACCCGACGCATCACCGGAGAAGCGTGTCGCCGCCGCAGAGGTCGCCGGCGCATCACCGGAGAAGCGTGTCGCAGGGCCTGTTGCGGCTCCAAAGTTACAGAGTCGCCGCACGGCCACCGGGCGTGCACGCATCGTCTTCACGTCGTCGCATCAAGGACGCCATCTTATCGCATCGCACCGGATCGTCGCATCGCATTGAGGCGCCATCTTGTCGCATCGCAACCGGAACGCAGTACGAGAATCTACGCATCACCTCCTCTCCGGTAAGGACCAAGACGCATCCCCTACTCTGCGCAAGCATTGAGGCACGACGCATCGTCTCCCCGAAGCAAGGAACCGACGCATCTCCATCCCTGCGAACCTTTTTGTTTGTTTTGCGTTACGCATCCAGGTACTTTTGTGAGAACTTTGTCGCATTTACCATCAACTTGAACTAAGTTACTTCTACCATCTTTAAGTCTATTTTGAGTACAGTATTGTGGATTTTTGTCGTTTGTGGTCTTGTGTTAAGTCTATATAAAGAATACTTATTTTTATAAAACCTGTGTGGTGTCCATCTGTAGTGTTTTCACTGTATTACTGTATGTGTTCACAAATGCTTAACACACTGCCTCTGAGATAAGCCTGTCTGCTCGTGCCAAGCTACCAAGGGGGTGAGCAGGGGTTATCCAGTAGTGTAACTCCCTTGCCCTGACGTAGAAGCAAGGGTCCCTATTTGGTCAAACGTACCTACCTCTGCCAACTAGAGACCCCCAGTTCTACCATTGGTGGTCAGCGGTGGGGATTCTGGACTTGCATGTGTGACTCATATACAGTAATTGGTGTACACTATTAGTGAGTGCAGACCAAACGCGACCACATACTTTTTGGTCGAATTTTTTTTCCTTGGACTGTTATTTTTCCTGAGAACTGCCAATTCTTACTGCCATGAGTAGACCAGCATCTGTTGCATCTATGGATCTAGATTTTGAGGAAGAGAGGTTGGAAACCTACACTTTGAAACAGCTCAAGCATCTCTGCAAGAAATTGAAAGTTGCTACACCAGGCATTTCCAAAAAGGATGACTACCAAAAGGCGCTGAGGGCCTGGGTAGAAGCAAGAAATGCCCCTGAGTTGGTGGTGGAGCCAGCTGGGGATGCAGATGGGCAACTGGATAGGCCAGAGTTTCCAGCCAGGGGAGGGGTACCGTCCCCACCTGGCAGTAGCATCTCTTCCAAAGACCTGTCCCCCAGAGAGTTGGAAGACAGGGAGAGAAATAGGGCGCACAAGCTGGAGATGGCTAAGCTTAAGATGGAGGGTCAGAGGGAAATAGAGAATAACAAGTTGTCCTTGGAGAGAGAGAGAATGAGAATGGAGCATGAGAGGATGTTGACGGAGTTAGAGATCAAGGCGAAGGGTCTAGAGATCAATACCTCTGGTGGCAGCGCACCATCTGTGCCTTCAGAAGGCAGGGTATATATCCCCAAAGATGTCATCAAAGATTTCCATAAGCATGAGGATATTGGGCAGTGGTTTGCAGCCTATGAGATAGCAATGTTGGCCCACCGGGTCCCTGAGAAGGATTGGGGAGCTGGGTTGTGGGGCCGCTTTGTGAGTGAGGGGAGGGATACTTTGTTAGACCTACCCAGTGAAAATAGGATGTCTTATGCCCACATGAAGGAAGCCCTGATGACAAGGTATGGTTTGACCCCAGAACTCTATAGACAGAGGTTCAGGAATTGTAAGAAACTGGAGGCAACCACTTGGGTAGAATATGTATCTTTCTTTTGCAGAGCTATGGATGGTTGGGTGAAGGGTAGCAAAGTGGATACTTTTGAAGCGCTCTATGATTTGTTTGCATGGGAGCACTTGTCTACTAATTGTTTTCCAGAGCTACGCCAGCACCTTATTGATAGCAAGTTAACTAACCCTAGGAAGCTTGCTGAGGAGGCGGACCGCTGGGTCAGTACCAGGGTCCACAAGGGTCATGTGGGAGATTCCGCCAAAGGTGGGCAGGGTCCCCAGCAGAAGAGTGGGGGGACAAGGGTAAACAGAGGGAGTTCCAGAAAGGGCCCCAAAGTAATTCCCAAGGGAACCAAGGGAAGGGTTCCCAGCCTCCCCCTGAGAAGAAGCAAGAGGCCCCGACAGGTAAACCTGTTCAGAGGGGCCCCTACAAGTGCTTTACGTGTGGTCAAGTGGGCCACTGTTGGTATGATGCACAGTGTCCCATGAAGGATTCCAAAGCACCACCTCGTGCACCACCCCGTCAGTTGGCGAGTGTAGCCCTGGGAGGGGAGGAGATGGGTGCCCAAGGTGGGTGGGGTCCCGCAGAAATGTCCCTTGTCTCTTTAGGAGACTTTGAGATGGTCCCTAAGACCCAGCTGCCTGATAACACTAAGAAATACAGGCAGTGGGTGACCATCAATGGCCATAGGGTGGAGGCTCTGAGGGACACCGGGGCTAGTGTGACAGCTGTCAATTGCCGGTTGGTGTCCAAGGAGCAGGTTATCCCTCATGCATTCTTCCCTGTAGTTGCCGCGGACAACTCGCAGAGCCAATGTGAGGTGGCTCAAGTTCCCTTTGAGTGGGGGGGGTCTCAGGTACTCTCCAAGTTGCTGTGAGGCCAGCCATGCCTGTGGATTGTCTGTTGGGCAATGATTTAGAGAGCTCCCCTTGGGCTAAGGTGGAGAAGAAGTCTCATTTGGAGATGTTGGGTCTGCCTGAGTGGGCGTGTGTGACCACTCGGTCTATGGCAGCCAGTAAGGGTGTTCAAGAGATCCTGGAGCCTGAAAGTATGGCCCAGGAACCTGCCTTAAAGAGAAGAGGTAGGGGGCATGGGAAACCAGCCCCCATTGTTCCCACGGTCCAGGAGGAGGCAGACCTTGAGGGGGATGCCCTGGAACCTACAGGGGAGCAAGTTGCTGAACTGGGGGACCTGCCTGAGCTGACCCATTGGCAGCAAGAAGGAGGACCCTCCAGGGAGGAGTTTTGTGCAGAACAGAGGAAGTGCCCTTCTCTTGAGGGTTTGCGGCAACAGGCCACAGCCCAGGCAGCAGGTGATCAGTCTGGATCACATTGGATCTACTGGGAGAACGACCTCCTGTATAGCGAGCCTAAGGTTGCTGAGCCTGGGTCAGCCCGTGTGCTGGTGGTACCCCAGCGCTTCAGAGCCTTCCTACTGGGTTTGGCTCATGATGTACCTTTAGCTGGACATCTGGGGCAGAACAAGACCTTTGAAAGGCTTGTCTCCCACTTTCATTGGCCCCAGATGCGGAAGAGTTCAGACACTCATTGTAGGACTTGTCAAACTTGCCAGGCAAGTGGGAAAAGTGGAAGGAAGCACAAGGCTCCTCTCCAACCTTTCCCTGTAGTCAGTACCCCCTTTGAACGGGTGGGCATTGACATTGTGGGGCCACTGGACCCCAAGACAGCCATGGGCAACAGGTTTATCCTGGTCTTGGTGGACCATGCTACCCGGTACCCGGAAGCCATCCCGCTCAGGACAGTGACGGCCCCCGTGGTGGGACGTGCACTGATGGGGATTTTCTCCCGTGTGGGGTTCCCCAGAGAGGTGGTGTCAGACCGTGGTACAAACTTCATATCCAACTATATGAAGTCCCTGTGGCAGGAGTGCGGTGTTACTTATAAGTTCACCACTCCTTACCACCCCCAAGGTAATGGGCTGGTTGAGAGATTCAACCGGGCCCTCAAAGGCATGATAATGGGTCTTGAGGAACCTATGAGGCGTAAGTGGGACGTCCTCTTACCATGCCTTCTGTTTGCTTACCGTGAGGTGCCACAGAAGTCCTTAGGGTTCAGTCCCTTTGAACTGCTCTATGGTCACCCGGTAAGAGGACCTTTGAGTCTGGTCAAGGAAGGCTGGGAGCAATCTCCCAGGAAACCTCCCCAGGATGTATACAGTTACATGCTGGCCTTCAGGAACCAGACCAGGCGATTCAGGCAACTCGCTGAGGCGAATCTGGAAGCCAGCCAGGAAGAGATGAAGCGGTGGTACGATCAGAATGCCACTCTGATTGAGCTTCAACCTGGACAGAAAGTTTGGGTCATGGCCCCTGTAGAGCCTTGTGCGCTCCAGGACAGGTGGACCGGACCATTTGAGGTGGTGGAGCGCAAGAGTGATGTCACCTACCTGGTGAACTTGCGGTCTCCAAGGAACCCTTTGCGGGTCCTGCATGTTAACCGCCTGATGCCCCACTTAGAAAGGTCTGAAGTGGGCATGCTCCTAGCGACAGATGATGGAATGGAGGAGGAGACTGAGCCTCTTCCTGACCTCCTGTCTGCAACAGAGCAAGATGGGTCAGTGGATGGTGTCAGCCTCTCTGCCACACTGAACCCTGATCAGCAGCAAGATTGTTGCCAACTGTTGGGACAATTCTCTGATTTCTCTGATTTGTTTTCCCTGATTCCTGGTGTCACTGAGTGGTGCGTGCACGATGTGGACACTGGGGACAGTCCTGTGAAGCACAAGGCTTACAGAGTGACTGACAAGGTCAGAGCTTACATCAAGGAGGAAGTCTCCAAGATGTTTGCCTTAGGGGTGATTGAGTCCTCTCACAGTCCTTGGGCCAGCCCAGTGGTCTTGGTCCCAAAGGCTGCCGCGCCTGGTGCCACACCCGAACTCCGGTTCTGTGTGGACTACCGAGGACTCAATTCAGTCACCAGGACTGACGCGCACCCCATCCCCAGAGCTGATGAGCTCATTGATCGGTTAGGGGCTGCACGGTACCTCAGTACGTTTGATTTAACGTCTGGGTACTGGCAGATCGCCTTAACTGATGGGGCCAAAGAGAGGTCAGCATTCTCCACACCAGATGGGCACTACCAATTCCGGGTTATGCCCTTTGGGATGAAGAATGCCCCTGCCACCTTTCAGAGGTTGGTCAACCAGGTGTTGGCTGGACTGGAGGATTTCAGTGCCGCCTAACTGGATGACATTGCAGTGTTCAGCGCCAGTTGGGAAGAACATCTGCACCACCTCTGGGAAGTGTTGATGGCACTGCGAAAGGCAGGCCTCACGATCAAGGCGAGTAAGTGCCAGATTGGGCAGGGTTCCGTGGTGTACTTGGGGCACCAGGTAGGGAGCGGCCAGGTGGCACCCCTACAACCCAAGATTGATACCATCCTGACATGGGAACCCCCAAAGACTCAGACACAGGTGAGAGCCTTTTTAGGACTAACAGGGTACTACAGGAGGTTTGTCAAGGGGTATGGCAACATTGTTGCACCCTTGACTGAGCTGACTTCCAGGAAGCAGCCCAAGAAAGTGAACTGGACTGACACCTGTCAGAAAGCTTTTGATGCCCTGAAGACTGCCATGTGTACAGCACCCGTGCTTCAGGCGCCCAAATTCTCAAAGGAATTCATTGTTCAAACGGACGCTTCAGAGCATGGTGTGGGGGCTGTTCTATCACAGGTTAATGAGGAGGGCCTAGACCAACCTGTAGCCTTCATCAGTAGGAGGTTACATCCACGGGAACAGAGGTGGCGTGCAATTGAGCGTGAGGCATTTGCTGTGGTCTGGGCACTGAAGAAGTTGAGACCATACCTGTTTGGGACTCACTTCCGGGTTCAGACAGACCACAGGCCCCTCAGAAGGCTGATGCAGATGAGGGGTGAGAACCCAAAGTTGTTGAGGTGGTCCATTTCCCTACAGGGAATGGACTTTACGGTGGAACACTGCCCTGGTACAGAACACGCCAATGCTGATGGTCTGTCCAGATTTTTCCGCCTTAGTGATGAGAACTCCCAAGGGGAAGGGTAGTTCTCCCCACATTTCAGCTGGAGGGGACACGTGTTAGACCTGGTACCATTGGCGTGAGTCTCCCTTCCACTGTTTTCTGATTGCCTCCTCTGTTTTTGATCTGTTTGCTGGTTTTAGATGCTTTGGGCACTGTGCCACTGCTATTCAGTCCCACAGTGCAAGTGCTCCCTATGTTAAATTGATGTATTGATTAGTGACTCCATGATTGGATCATTTGATTTACTTGTCAGACCCTAGTATAGTGCACCGGGTGTGCCCAGGGCCTGTAAATCAAATGCTGCTGGTGGGCTTGCAGCACTGGTTGTGCCACCCACAGAAGCAGCTTGTAAAGTGTGTCTCAGGCCTGCCATTGCAGAGCCTGTGTGCAGTCTGGGGCTGCCATGTCGACTTGGCAAGTGCACCCACTTGCCAGTCCCTAAACCTTCCCTTATCTTCATATCAGACACCCCTAAGGTAGGCCCAAGGGCAGGGTGCATTGTAAGTGTAAGGTAGGCCATGCCCTGGTGTGGGTGGCATGTCCTAATAGTGAATTACAGCCATTTTCGTTTTTCACTATTGCAAAGCTACCTGTCCCCATAGGCCAGAATGGGCAGTTTGATTATAACATCTTATAATCCTAACTGACCCAGGGAACATGGTAGAAATTCGAGTTTAGTATGCCTGAACTCAGAATGATAAAATACATCTTTGGTTTTAACATTCTGTGTTTGAAAATACCACTTTCAGAAAGTATGTATTGTCTTGCCTAACTGTCCAAGCCTGCCTCTGCTAGGTTGTGTATTGTGTGTCTGGTTTTGTGAGTGACAGGGGCTGGGGGATTCCAGGAGACAGGGTTAGTCAGCACAGGGCTGAATAGACCTATCTGCATGTAGAGTGGTGGGAGGAGTTGCACCTGGGTCTGAATAGGGCTGTGCCTGCCTTCTACAATGCTAGCTCCACCTCCTGTGGTGCGTCTGATGTCCCTGGCCCACCCTGCCAAAGGAAAGAAGGAGTCCTGTAAACAAAGTGCTCCAGGACTGCACAGAACTGGTTTGGACTAGGTACAGGCCCCTCTGCCTTCAGAAGACAAAGGATTTTGCAGTGTATATATGGGGACCCAGACCCCAAGACTTTAGATCACTTCTGGAACAACAAGACGAATCTCTGCCAAGGAGAAGAACCAAAGGAAGCTGTATGAGTTGGACTGCCCCCCTGCCAGTGTGCTGTGTTGCTGGGTTGGCCTACAGTGGCGTCTTCAGTGCCAAGGAGAGGAGAAGGAACTCTTAAAGAACTTTCATCATCTTGCTGAATATTACTCCAAGGGCTTGAACTTGTGCTTGCCTCCTGCTGAAGTCTCAGGGACAAAAGACTTCACCACCAGCTCCCCTCTGAATTCCCTTGCTGGGAATTCTGTCTGCAGAAGCCTGCGTGTCGCTGGGAGCTGGAAGCGCGACTCAACGAGAAGAAGCATGTCGCAGTCGCAGCTGTTGCCGTCGCATCACCGGAGAAGCGTGTCGCCGCCGCAGAGGTCACCGCTGCATCACCAGAGAAGCGAGCCTTCGTCAAAGCTGTTACCCGACGCATCACCGGAAAAGCGTGTCACCGCCGCAGAGGTCGCCGGCGCATCACCAGAGAAGCGTGTCGCAGGGCCTGTCGCGGCTCCAAAGTTACAGAGTCGCCGGACGGCCGCTGGGCGTGCACGCATCGTCTTCACGTCGTCGCATCAAGGGCGCCATCTTATCGCATCGCATCCGATCGTCGCATCGCATTGAGGCGCCATCTTGTCGCATCGCAACCGGAATGCAGTACGAGAATCTACGCATCACCTCCTCTCCGGTAAGGACCAAGACGCATCCCTACTCTGCGCAAGCATTGAGGCACGACTCATCGTCTCCCCCGAAGCAAGGAACCGACGCATCTCCATCCCTGCGAACCTTTTTGTTTGTTTTGCGTTACGCATCCAGGTACTTTTGTGAGAACTTTGTCGCATTTACCACCAACTTGAACTAAGTTACTTCTACCATCTTTAAGTCTATTTTGAGTACAGTATTGTGGATTTTTGTCGTTTGTGGTCTTGTGTTAAGTCTATATAAAGAATACTTATTTTTTATAAAACCTGTGTGGTGTCCATCTGTAGTGTTTTCACTGTATTACTGTATGTGTTCACAAATGCTTAACACACTGCCTCTGAGATAAGCCTGTCTGCTCGTGCCAAGCTACCAAGGGGGTGAGCAGGGGTTATCCAGTAGTGTAACTCCTTTGCCCTGACGTAGAAGCAAGGGTCCCTATTTGGTCAAAGGTACCTACCTCTGCCAACTAGAGACCCCCAGTTCTAACAGTTCCATTGAATGTCTAGTTACTAGTGAAAGGTAACCAAACACCCTCTTCTTTCCCATTACTGAACGTTCTCTTTACCTTTTGCATGCAGGAAGTCTTGTTTCAGTTGGTGTTTGGAAACTGTAGCAATATTTTTAGTTATTTTCAAGATCAAAAGTTTAGGAGGATTGAAGTTGGGCAAGGGATGCAAAACTGTAACCTCCATTATGCCTTGAAAACGCACAAATCTTGAAGCTACAGTACAACCTGACTTACTAAAAAAACTTCAAAATTTCCAATTTCAATTAGAAAACATTTAGACATTCTGAAATTACAAATGATAAACCCCTTTTGAGTAATGACTCATCTGCTCCAATTTGATCATGGGCAGAAAGGATAAAAATGCCCATTGGAGTTGGGCCTAAAAGGATCAGACAGATGTGGTCAATTCTCAGAGCTTGTCCTTACACTGGAACATGTAGAGGAGGGAGATAGCTGGGATTCTTGTGAGGGTCCTCACTGTGTTAGGAAAGTTATGCTGAACCAGTGCTGCGAAGTGAAGAATCTGCTTCACAGGAGTCACCTGAGGATTCTCAGAATGTTACAATCTTGTTTTTCTTGTATCTACTCCAGGATTGAGTGTGGTGATGCAACTGTTGATAGAAATCTGTACTAAGGTAAGGATTTATATATTTTTATAGATGTTAGATTCCCTTCACTTTTTCACTCTTTTTGGTCAGACGAAAAGCCTTAAACTCAGCTATAGTGCTATTGAGCTTCTCAATCTCAAGTTTGGTGTTTAGAATAAGCTGACAATCAAGAATTGTCTTTGATCTCTGTCATTCTTCCTTATGAATGTGTTCCAGTGCAGTATCCACCCCAGTAACATCCCACCGATGGGAGCAGGTAGTTGCTAGACAGCTAAAGCTATGGCAGAATTTTGGGTCATCTAAGAAAATGACAGGCTCTTTGCGAATTTGTAAACCCAGGGGTATGCTGTTAGATCTAATTCATCAATTTTGTACAAAATGTTTCTTTTATTTTCTAACACATGTGTTAAATATTTTAATGATCACAAATGCTCCAACACTTTTCCCTTTTTAGGAGCCAGAAACGTTTTTCCGACTTCTGAAATGGGATTGTGAATAGAAAACAATTCAATGGAAGGGGCATGTTGTAGGCGTCCCTTCCAAATACTGAATCACTATCAAATGTATCAATGTTTTGCAAACAACATCTGGTCACAAAAGATCGATACTTTAGTGATACCTTAAAAGAGGGGGTAATGTATACTGAAAAGAGAAGGGGTCCCCTTGGGGTCCCTTCCCCTTATGAAGGTAAAAAAATTGAAACTTTTCTTTTTTAAATGCAGTCCTGCTTTCTTTCAGGAAAAGGGAATGCATTTAATAAAATGTTTACTTTACTGTCAGGCAACCAAAGATATAGAAGACTGCTGGCCCCAGCAGGCTATCATCCCTGTGATGGCCTCCAATCATAGTGAGTTGCAATTTGCGAACAACCTCATTAATATTAATGAGCAAGTCCAGATTGCGATTTATTATCATTTGGATTTTTAAGAACACACTTATTAGCACATAGGTCGATTCTTTAAACTTTTACTGGTCACAAAAATGCTGGCAACAGATTGCGAACAGATATTTGTACATCTGATCTCTAGGTCTGATTGAGGCAGATTGTTAGGGGTGGTACCCGTTCAACAGAAGAGAAAGGAACCACTCAGTATTTTGCCAAAATGTTGTTCAGAATAGGTGAAGCGTATCTCTTGCCGCCATAACCCAGTTAACTTAAAAGATATTAAAAGAGACCAATTGAACAGCATTATATCAACCAAAGCCCTTTCCCCTAATCAGACATGCATGCAATGTATATTAGAACAGGGCAACCCAAAGTTCAGAGGAACCTAGTTATATATTTATAAAACAATAAGCGGCTCATCCACTGAATTAACATTGAAAAACTTCGTAAAGCATTTATTGTTGTTTGTGGGGTTTTTTCTAGCTGTCTCAGATGCCTTTAACATTGTATTTTCTTATGATGACTGTTGGGCCATTAGCATGATTTCCCCCAACATTTTACCTTCCAACCCCCTGTTTTGCTGACTTCTTTTTTTGCTGGATTTAGGGCTCTGCACACTTCACCAGTGCTAACCAGTGCTAAAGTGCTTGTGCTCTCTCCTATATAAGTAGTAAAATTGGCTTAAACCCATTAGGCCTATTTAATTTACTTGTAAGTCCCTAGTAAAGTGATACTACATGTATCCAGGGACTGTAAATTAAATGCTACTATAAGGCCTTCCATTACAAAATAATGGGGTAACCAACGGTAAACCAAAGAACCTGGGTACAATGTGATACATAAAACAAGGTGGTCCTAATGGTCATACTTTTGTCAGAAAGAAAATAGACCCAAAAATATATTAGACCTACGAACAAATGGATTGGTAAAGATGTGAGAGAGACACCAGTATGTATACCAGAGAACAAAGGACAACACTACGTTAGAGAAACAGATTCAGATTTTATATTTTGATATAAATCAATAATGTATACATACATTGAAACATGAGTTTTAAAAGGTTGCTCAAAAGAGGTGTGTAGAAAAGTGTTTTTGAAGGTGCTCATGTGAAAAAGTGAGATAGAAGAAAAAAGGGTGAAGGAAAAACAATTCTCATTTTCTCAACGAACACTGGCTGATATAACTTCAGGGTAAAGACCAGTGTAATAGGCCTGTTTGAAAATAATTTATATATATTCTTAAAGTCTGTTATTTTGGGGGATAGTGATCATAGATTCCGAATTCACCATCCAGGAAGGAGCTGCATAAATCAATCCAGGCCTAGGGGTTTGAAAATGTCGACGTTTTGACCCGACTACTGCATAGAGGGTTGATTAAGACCTCAGCATGCATGTGTTTTTCAGGACAAAATGGATGAGGTAAGGCAACCTATGGTTGGGCGCAACACTGCGGTCCCCAACACGATAATGTTCGGACCCACACGAGTTTGATGTCTAAAGAATTGTAAGTAAAAAACCCTCTTCAATCGTAAAGTTGGATTCTTAGTAACAATTATGAAAATGTTACTTTTAGAAAGTTGCCATTTTCTTGTCTTAACCATTTGGTGCCTACAGCCTGTTCCTTAGTCACCTGACTAGGTGCAGTTGGTCTTTGTGTATTGCTGCCAGACAGTGAGACAAAGGGAAGATAGGTGTTGGCAGGATAAGCCACTCTGTGTTAACAAGGGGGAGGAGATGTCACCTACCATAATTGCACACCAAAAAGGCTTTTCCTGAGCACTCTCACAAAGGGTTTGTCATTAGTCTTTTGTAACTGCAGACAATCTGGAGCCAGGGAAGGAAGAAAGGGGATGCCTGACACCTCAGGGGGCTGGGGGTGGAAACTTTCGGAACATTCTCCTACTTCAAAGTGGGCAATAGGTATAAATATTGGACCCTTAGACCCAACTCTTCAGTACCCATCTGGACTTGTGGGGAAACTCAGAAGAAGGACTGCTGTGCTGTTCTGCAAGAAGGACTGCCACTCGGCTGCCCTGCTGCCCCTCTGCCTGCTGTCCTGCTGCCTGAGAGAAGGACTGGACCTGCTCTTGAACCCAGGACCACCAGAGTGACTCCAAGTGCTAGTTGGCTGACCTCGTGACCAGAGCCTTAGGGACAGAAGGCTCCAACCACCTTGAACCCAGCACCTGTACTCTGCCAGCTGTGAGTCCTGCCCTCCCAAGTGCTGCCACCCCAGTCCTGGACCCTTGGAAGTGGGCCTGAAGGTTCTTTGCCAGCCCAACTGTGGCCCCAGCAGAGCCTATCCATTGGAGCCGTAGTGTGACACACTGACCACCAGAAACTCAGCATCAGAGCCGCTACGCGATGCATTGCCTCTCCAGACTCCGCATCAGGACCGCTACATGATTCATCTCCAGTGCAGGACTTTGTATCTCCGTCCACAACAATCCAGGAACCATAGCTGTGAGACACATCCTCGATGCAGGCCTTCGCATTGCAAGCCCCTTGTCGACGACATTCTCAATGATGACACATGAATCCACATCACAAGCCCTGCAGCTTCTTCGGAACCAGCCAGTGTGTGATGTATCTCGACGTAAGACTTCACATCACAAGCCCTTCATCGATGGCATCCTTGACGACAATGCAAGACCTCACATCGCAGCTTCGCAGCTCAGAGGAATTGCCACTGCATGACACATCCTCTACTCGAGACTCCGTAATGCTATGCATCCAGGATTTAAGCTATTCTTGTTCAGCTGGATTAACTGGGCCCCTGTAGCCAGCTCACACTCCATCACAGTTGGTTTGAACTTGTGACGTTGTCCTGGTTGGGCATAACTAGATAACTACAGTTGGCACTTTTTTGGCACTATTTTCACTCACATCTTTAAAATTGCATATCCCAGGTTCTACTGATTGGATATTTATTGTTTTGGTCTTCAATTATTTATTACATTTTACTCTATTTTTCTAATTTGGTATGGAATTTTTTTTGGTTGTGTTTCACTTTATTACTGTTTGAAATACTGCATTAATACTTTACACATTGCCTCTAAGTTAAGCCTGTGTGCCACCTCTAAGTTAAGCCTGTGTGCCACCCTACCAGAGGGTTGAGCACAGGTTCATTTAGGGTTTGCTTCTGACTTCACCCTAACAAGAATTGTGATTGCTGCTTGAGCAGGGTTCCCCCCTTTAACCAGTTACCCAATTTCTTACAACGCCCCTTTCAGTTTTACATTAGGATTGAAACATCGACATCTAATAAGTCCACTGAAAAGAAATTTGGACTCAAGTTCATACAAAGATGATTCCTTGACCAAAATAGTTTCCCCCACTTATTTTACTTCTCTTTCATGGCCTAAACTTGCTTTTCTGGTGACTAGTTTCATATTGTATGTACAGTTCATTTTACCAAACTTAACAGTGATTCCATTTTTTATAATAATATTCATTTTTTTCTTAACATAGAATACAAAAGTAACACATTTTTCTTATTGTAGAGTCTGCTCGGCTCTAATGGCTGTAATAATTAAATGCTGAGCTCTTAAGAGGCCATTTAGCTTGAACTGGCATGCAAAAATGCCCAACAAATAATGTAGAAAATATTTTTGGGATTTATAGGAAAGTGCAGCTTTCTGTTACTTGTATACTATCTGTCATCAAGGAACGAAATGTAAACAAAGAAATGATGGATTGACGGTATGCAGCATATTTTAAGGTCAATGCATGTAATTGTAGCTATATTTTGAAACCATATTAGAGGAGCCAGGAAGAGGGGTCACAATGCATTAGCTATCATCAGCAGTCAGAATATTGGCTTATAGCTGACATTACTTTTGTAGCAAGAAGCCTCTGCTTACTAGTTTCTTGCCAGTTTCATCAATGGCCCAGACCACATCCTCAACCTACCAGTTTTACAAATGAGTTAATAACAAATTGTAATGGGAACAACTTGGGACGGTGAGGCACCAGACTAAACCACACAGTACAAACCACCCAAACGCCGTGATCTTTTCTTGGCCAGGGTGCCTGAGCTATATTAATGCCACAATCATTCAGTATATTTCTGGCAATTAAAAGACGAATTCTGTTTTCTTTAGTAGCATTAAACTGGCAATTGCAAGTTGGAGAAGGGCCTCTCTGGTCATAAGCCATCCCCCAGTTTCATCTACACTTACACAAACCACTGCAGAGCTGTGCTGCGTCATTGTAAAGACATTTTGCAGCAAAAGATTTACTCTGAGTCGCACACTAATGACGTTGTCGACCACGCTTCCTCAAAAAAACCTGTGAACTACAGCATAGGGGCAAGCCAGCGAAGTCTAGTATGAGATTTGCACTTAAGGTACAAATTTAACGCGATGACAACCATCCAAGGGCAAGCCATGTAAAGTGAGTAATTTTGCAGAAATTTCACATGCTGTGAAAGGCAATATTATGTGATATTCTATTTAACCTTTTTTCTGTGGTGTATGGGTTTGACATAAAGTCATGTCACGCTTAGTAATTCGTGGAATCTTTGAAATATTCTGAACGTGTATTTACAGGGCCCAAAGATACATTTTTGACATATTTCATTCAGAGCTGAATGTGGCAGATTCTAAAAAAAGCGCAATATGAAATGTGGTGTGCTTGGCATAATCCCGTGGATATGATTCGGTTGATTTGATTTAATAATTTGTGCAAACCCATTGAAGGGGCGTCGAGGCGAAAAACAGGAGGCCTTGTGAAGACCTGGCATAAAGTACCGCTGGGGTTGTATTACACAAACTACCCCGGGGTGTAACGTGTGTTTGCATATATATCTTCACCCCGGGGCACTTTGGTAGTA
This sequence comes from Calotriton arnoldi, assembly GCA_963921515.1. Lineage (NCBI taxonomy): Eukaryota > Metazoa > Chordata > Amphibia > Caudata > Salamandridae > Calotriton > Calotriton arnoldi. Next base: position 123,880 of record CAWUFW010007712.1, read on the forward strand.
TAGAAGAAGCCAGGATGCTTGCTCATCCGTTTGCATTATGGCCTGCATGGGTGCACATAATACACCTGCACAATCCTTGAGGGCACTTCCTCATTTGTATGGGGGCATGGCCCCAAACAAATGAGGCAGCACCTTCGCCCCTTCACGTGCGCCATATTACATATGCGGGCACAAGAACCAACAAGCTGTTTGGAGATGCACTAACTGTGTGCCACATAGGAGTACCATACAGTCCGCCCAATATTTACTAAAATTGTTTCACAGGTGCTTGTGACATGCATTGCAGTGCTACGCAAACCCAAATGGCAAAGACATTTCACGTGCAAAAGATTTTTTTCCTTGAAATGTAGACAAGAGCACAGAACTAAATACCTTTTCATCACACAGCATAAAACTCCTAGAATTCATGCAAAGTGGCCATACTGAAAAGTGCACAGCACGAAAGTGCCTAAGGTTCTAGAGAATGATAATCAGCTAAAGTAGTGTAGCTTGGCTTTGTGTAGTATCCTAACTCCAAATAAAAGCAGGAGCAAACAATGAGCAGAAGCACCATCACATTACTTTAGCATTCTTACCTTTTTGCACAAGTGAATCGCATTATGGACCAGATGTACAACCATTCCATTTTGCGAGTCGCAAATTGCGAGGTTTTGCGACTCGCACAATGGAATGCACAACAGTGTCGCACCACTGTTTGCGATTTCCAATGGGGTCGCAAATGACCTGCCTCATCAATATTCATGAGGCAGGTCCCAATTTGCGACCCATAAGGAATGGCCATCACTCGCAGGGATGGTGGCCTCCTGGGGTCAGCAGACCACCATGTCTGTGACTGCTTTTTCAATAAAGCAGTTTTTTTTAAAAATGCAGCCTGTTTCCTCAAAGGAAAAGGGGATGCATTTAAAAAAGAAAAATGAAACGTTTCTGTTTCATTTTTTAAGAGCAGGCAGTGGTCCGTGGGACCACTGCCTGCTCTCAAAAAATATTTTCGCATCCATTCATAAAGGGGAAGCGGTCGCCTCGGGACCCCTTCCCGTTTGCGAGTGGCTTACCAACTTCTTGAAGGAGGTGGTAAACTGTGAGTATTTTGCGACCGCAAATGCGGTTACAAAACAATGGCACATACCATTCTGACTCGCTATTAGGAAGGGACGCCCTTGGCATGCTCCTTCCTAATAGCGACTCGCAAACACTATTTTGCGATTTCCCGTTTGCGACCATAAATACGGTCGTACATCTGGCCTTAAGTGTCTTCTTAACACAGCATTATTTGCACGAACTTGAATGATGACATCATTGGCCTGTAAGTCATAAGATGTTGCAGTTTGTATGGCAATTTGTGCAAATCAATGCTGCAAATGTCTTCGTAGTGCTGCACTGCATGAACTTGGGTACATTTTGCCCATATTTCATACCCAAGAAATCCCTTGGCATGGGGTGTGGGATTCTAGGGTCCCACCTCCAGTGTTCACATCTAGCGTAAGGTACCTCTGTACATTGCACATGCCTGTTGGGGATTCATGTTCCCTTCTTGAAATTCAGCTCCGCAGTAAATGAAAGACAGAGTCATGATTTGAAACCATGGCTCTGTCTTTCACTCCTGTGCTCTCCCCGACATAGGCACAAACAGTGACATTGTACAGATGGTGAGGTGAGAATTTTTTTTCTGTATTGTGGTAATTGGTCCAGGCTCTGTCCAAGGCACATTCGATGAAAGAGCTCTCATCAGAACATGGAAGTGTAATCTGGCAACTAAGGGGTTTGACTAGAGTACAGTGTAGTAGAAGGTGTGGCTAAGGTAGTGAGCACAGAAGAATGTGTTTAGGTCAGGGACATTGAGCAGAAGAAGTTCTGTTTTCCTTCAGCATACCACAGCAGTTAGCACTCACCTAGGTGTGGTTATATGTCACTAAATCGAGAAAAACAATATTGACATACACAAATATCACCAAATATCAAAAACATAAATATTGCAACTGTATAGTTAAACGGTTAAGACAAATATGAATGACAAAACTATCACTGAAAAAATATCTAAAATACAACAAAATATTGTAAACAAAAATTAAGAAATATCAAATATCACCTACACATAAAAACTAAGGGAATATAACAATAATCGCTAAAACTAAAATATCAAACACCATAAAATCAACATAATTCTAAATAAAACAAACAATATCACATTTAATATAATTAAAAATAAAATTAATATGCAATAAATGTATAACAAAAACACTAATTAGCGTTTACCATAAATATGCAAAAAAATGCAAACTGGCCTCCAACTAACCTATCAATTTTAACATAATACAGTTATCAAATAGAGGAACAATTTTAGCAGGAAATTCTAACTCTGCTGGATTACAAACATACAAAAGTAGACTTCTATACTTCTACAACTTACTGATCACCACAAACAAAGTACATTTAACAATAAATGGAAACTAACAAAAGTAATACAAAAATAAAACAATGTTAAAATAACAAACAATTAAAATTATACTACATGGTTGGTGTCATACTCAACAGTAAAGAACAGACTTAACTTTTCCAGAATTCATGGGGAGAACTACCAATCACACCAGTTTTCATAGGGAGGGGCGGGGGAAGAAAGGATGTGTCAAAGGAAAATATGATACACAAGAAAGAACAGATTTCTAACGTTATTTTATTTTTTTTAAAGTCAAATTTCACAATCCAAAACTAACATGTTACTCAATGAGACAAATACACAAAACTAGAGCTAGAAAAACTGTTAATTTGGCTTTTTCTTTCCGATGAGAGGGTTAACAAATTCCTGTTGTGTGATAGGGTAAATGTGAAATTCCATATTTATCGTTTCTTACATGAAATATAATGTTTGATGTGTAGTTTTACGTTTCAAAACGCCCCTCTAAAAATGATGGTGTTGTAAGAATTCTTTTTAAATTGCCCTATTCAGGTAGGTGGTGTTTAGAAATGCAAATAAGTTACACTTCTGGGCTGCAAAGGTACATGTACTCGGGCCAGGACATGCCTGTGTCATTTTGCTTGCATTCTTTTGTTATCCTATTAAGAGGTGTGCAGAAAAATAGCAGAAATATAATGAATATGTGATCCGAGGGCTCTGAATGTGTGCTTCAAAAGGCTTCCTAAAGAGATAGCCACTGCCTCTTCTCCAGAGCTCGATCAGTGCTGTTGCGTTCTATGTGTGCTCTGTGAGTGGAAGTTTGAAAAGTTGCTGGGGTCAGCTATGACTTTCATCCTCCCGAGACTGATAAAATAAGTAACATTTTCAATTGAGTAATCATACTTTTGTATGGAGATGTACTTTCTAAAGTACTTTGGCAGACGTGCAATGATCAGCAAGTTATTAATGGCTTTGGAGGCATAGGAGGGAAGGAGGAAGTGCAGTGACTGCAAATTTTATTTTGATGAGGTAGTTGAATAGAATTCTTCTAAGTTTAATTTTGACAGGTTCTAAAAGCATGCCCTATTATTTTGTTTATTTGAAATTTGAGTTCTTTGTGACCCCAAATCCAGACCTACTTAGTAACTTGGTATCTTTAGCTTGAGTAAAATGGGGACATGTTTATACTTTGGCTGTCTATTTGGATTTGATTTGTTCAACATGAAATATTACCCCAGAAATAAATACATCTGTTTTTGCAGTAATATCACAATTCATTAGTGAAATATTATTTCATGGACGAGTTAAATCTCTAGTTCGGCTCAGTAATAATTTGTGAAGCTGGAAATAATTTATAATTCATTTGACAGGTAGACTGAAAAATATTTAAGTGCTTTCTAAATGGACTAAACTATTTTTATGCGTTTTATTTGTAAAACATAAGGCAGTTATTAAACCACAGTCAACATGCCTGATTCAGATATTAAAATTCCACTATTGCAGAAGGGATCCCAATTGAGTCCAATTTGTTCCAAGAAAATATGATGTGTTGTTGCTTCAGATCCAAGTATGGAAATGAGCTGCTGGACTCCTCAGGCTTTCTGACAAACTTTCGAACTCCAAAAGAAAAAAAGAGAAAACAGTTTCCGCCAGTATCCCATTAAAAGATGAATGGTATGTATATCACCAGTGCAAGTAAAACGACTTTATGGATTTCCAAATATCACAGGAGGCTAAACGTATTAATTATTTCAGAACACTGGATTAATATTGAGTTACAGGGTATTTATCAGGTAAACAAACTACAAGAATGTTGACAGGCTAGCTGCTTAGTTTTCTAACCGCTACATTGGTGTGTTGCAAGAGTGTCTACTTTTTAAAGTACTTAGGACTCATTTAGGCTTCAGTTTCAGTCAAAGATGCTTTATTCTCTCTCCCCTGCTTTGCAAGGGAAAATTCATGCAGGGCTTTGGATTAGAAGGGTGTAGGGCGATCTTGGCATGGGAAATAGAGATGGATTGCACCAAAGAATGAAAATATGTATCAGGCACCTATGGAAGATAAAGGGGGATATTCACAAGAACGTGTGCTAAACATTTCCAAAAAATGTTAACGCAACTTTACACATCGCAGCCTATCGTGGGAAAATAACCCCGTGCTAACGTGGAATTCACAACACTGAGGTACCATGCTATAGTCCCCCGAAAACACGGCCAATGTCCGCGATACAACCACCATGATGGAGATAAAAACACAAACCCCAACGTGTAAAAAGACGCGATGTGCCCAAACGCGATAAGAAAACAGTGACAACCAGCAAGAGGCCAGCAATACCCACGCGTAATGTGGGAAAAAGAACAAGAACAGCATACGGAAAATGCCACTAAAAACGAAATCAACTGCGGAGTACCACGGATGCACCCTGATCGACTGCAGAGGACAACATGAACCCCACAATCCCCACGGAGGAACACCCAGGAATACAGGGCTCGTGGAAGGGCAATGAGAAGAGGAAGAGGAAGACGGGGTACAGTCTACAGGAAAACCCGATTATCGCCACGGATGAGACAGAACACCACCACCAACTGTACGTCACCTCCAACGTGTCATTGGCAACAAAGAGGCAAAGATGGCACACCACCTCAGACCATGTGAATGCCGTCGCATGGCAGAGGAGGACAATGGAAGAGCACAAGAGGCGCTGGACTGATGTGAATGGCAAAACCAAGCAGAAACTCGCTGCCAACACGAAAGCAGCAACGCATCCCGGAGGAGGGGGGCCAGCAGAACACCAGGAGCTGAATGACATGGAGAAGATGGTGGCCACAGTCACCAGTCGGGAGACGGTGACATGAGTTGGTGATCTGGACACTGCCCAACATGACCCAACATTACATCAAGATGGTGCGTAGCGACCTGGGAGTGGGGGGATGGGGGGAGATGGGCACAATGGCACACATGCACAATCAAGCAGGGCACACTGCACACCCACAATGACTCTGGATCATGTCCCTGATCCCACGGGAACACTTCAGCACACACACAAACACCAAGTAGTCCCACAAACACCCTGTGCCCAAAGGGGCCACCACCCAACACATCAACATTCACACAACCAACACATGCCCACGTGCGAACATGCAAACATGCACATACGTCAGCCACACTGACAATGCAAGAGACACCACATGACGAGTAGCTTGGCTGCAGTCCTATCATCATGGCAATGTACACGGCACAACACTGAGGTGGCTGAGTGCGGACAACACCCGAAAAGGAGCAGGTCACACTCAGACACAACTACCTGCACAAACAACCCCTGACGTCAACGACACATCTGCGGACAAACCATGCCCAAGAGTCACAACTCGACAAAGAGCACAAGTTACCCAAGTCTGAAACATCTCAGCACCGAGGAAGCACAGAACTGACAGGCACACCGCATGAAAGGGATCAGTGGCAGACAAATCAGAGCCACAGGAGCGAATCACCCACCGTGCAGCATACGCACATAAGTATAAGTGCACCTCGACATTGACAACATCCCGGTACAAACAGTAACACCTCCACAACAGAACACAGGACACAACTGGTGCCGCAAATGTGCACAACATGGCAAATCACATCTGGCACAGCAGGAAACTGTGACATGACAATGTACAAGTACAACCTGTAACCTGCAAATAGGTTTTATTCACACATGCTGTGCTTTTGGACATTTTGTACTGTCCCATGATTGCCAGGAACGGCCACAATGTGACGTTCTCATGAGAAGAAATTGGCAATGATGGTGTTCCTACGGGCCATTCCTGCCGCTGCTGCAGTGGGATGTGGGACACCTGCCCCATCGTCCCCATCATCGTCCGGTACTTCTGGAACTGGGATCCATGGGGCATTGGTGCGTACACAGATGTTGTGCAACACACAACATGCAACAATCATCTTGCACACGATGTCCGGGCTGTACAGGAGCTTTCCACCTGTGCCGTCCAGGCACCTGAAACGTGACTTCAACACACCAAATGTGCGTTCAACGATGCCCCTGGTGCGTATGTGGGCCGCATTGTACTACCTCTGGGCGGGTGTGTTAGGGTCTCAGAGGGGTGTCATCATCCAAGGGCAGAGTGCATATCCTTGATCACCTGGGACAGTGCAGTGAGAAAAGAGTCAATACTTGGTTCGGCATGATGTGATGGCAGGCCCACTGATCCAGTGGCGCCTGTGCTGGCTGTGTGTGGGGTGAGTGTAAGCCAGCCCTCAGGGAGTAGCTGGTGCTGGCAACAACTCCAACAGTCATCAGGCATTCAGAAATGCAATGTCAGAACAACAAGGGAGCATGACTTGAGTCGCACAGGGTTAGTGGCCCCGGATGCACAGCGGCCGACACGGGCCTACCGCCATGGGACGCTGACCTGCGGGAGACTGGGGTAGGGTCATGAGGGCAGAGCAGGGTCTCGTATGTCTCAGAGGTGCCTTCCGCGGAGTGTTTCAGGGGAGAATGGGAGGTGTACCCCCAGGGCATGATGCAGAGGGCACCTGCCAGCTGTGTCCGGCAACATGGCGGATATGAATGCCACAGACTCATGCCAGACACCAAGTCCGTACCTGCCCGTTGCTGATGACAACCCCCAGGCCACAGGCTCAGACACCAACGATGTTCAGCCGGAGGCTGAAGGTCACTCACGGCGCACAGGGTTAGTGGCACCAGGCCAGTCCTTGCTACTGGTTGACCTCCTCCGTAACCGTGATCCGTGTTTCCACCGGACTGTGACGCATCTCCCTCTCAGTCCTCCCCCTGCATACACTGGCATGGACCCTGCCATTGATTAATGATGACTCAGTTCAAGATGTGGGACATGCTGGACTGCAGTGTAGCCCGGCTGCAGCGGTGGGGTATGTCAACGAATGGGGACCCCTGGGGGCCTGTGTCACGGAGGACAGTGATGGCCTGAGGAGGCCGCCAAGGTCGCGGGCATGGGTCTTGGAGCTAGCACCGGCACGTGGTGGGCCCTCTTTGACACACAATGGTGTCGGCAGAGGAGCAGTGTGGCCTTGGAGTGCTGGGGTGGGCAGGCCTGGTCTGGGTATCAGCATCCTGGGGTGCAGCAGGCGCACAGGCTCGCAAGCCCCGCTGCTCACGGCGTCGGCCTCATGGCGGACTGCGAGGCGCCACCCTGGCAGTGACGTTGGCCTTTCCGGGAGAGAACCATGCTCTGCGCCACAGGGTTTTTGTCCACACCCCTGCGCAGGCCTGGTGTACTCCGGGCCCACCCACTACGCTCACGCACATAGGGGGGGAAGCAGCGAGCGACATTTCCGCGATCTGACCCACGGCCTGGGGTGACATGGTTGCGTCCACTGTTCACTACTCTCCAGTCACCAGCAGTTGATGTCTGCATGGACATATCTGTGGTTTGCATACCCATGTCTGTCCAGCACATGCACGCCTCACTTGTCGTTGTGTACATTCCCATTCACGGGTCACTTGCATCCTTCGCACATGGCTGCATTCCGCATCTCCACACGTTCAGCTGTTGTGTGGCTGTGGTGCCATGATATAGCTGTATTGTGTGCAGGGGAAGCCCAGGATCACCATGGAGTTGTGTTGTCGTGTCTGGTAGGTGGGCATGTTGATTGACATGTTGTATGTGATATGGTCACGTGTGCATTCCCACAGTTGTGCGTTGTGTGATGGTGGCTTTGAGGTGTGTGGTGTGTTGATTTGGCACTTACCAACGAGCAGTCCAGTTCCATAGATGCCATCCTGGAAGCGCTGGTTGATGATGGACTGTCGGAAGATGTAGGAATCGTGCACACTGCCTGGGTAGTTTGCGACGACATTGGTGAACATTCCCCGGTGGTCCACTATTGCCTGCACATTGATGGAATGCGTGTGCTGTCTGTTGCGGTAGTGGTGTGCAGTATCCGCAGTCAATGGCCCCCAACACGTGTGGGAAGCTAGCAAAGGCGTAGAAGCCTTGCTTTTTCTCCAGCTGTTCCTGCACAGTGTGGGGGAAGTGAAGGTACTGGGGTATGAAGCTGATGATGGCATCCAGGACAGGTGTGACGAACTTTGATAGGGCTGGCTGTGAGACTCCTCCGACTCTGGCAGTTGTTGGTTGGAAGGTACCAGAGGTCAACAGGTGCAGCACAGCCAGCAGCTTTGTCTGCGGAGGGAAGTTGGTTCTCCGCTGGGTTGGGACCGTCAACCTGTGGCCGATGTGGGTCATGATGCGGATGATGGTTGTCCTTTTGATCCTGTAGTGGGCGATGACTTCCTCAGGCGTTAGGTCTGTGAGGCTGGTGCATTTTTGGTAGGTCCGCTGTCTTACTCTGCGCTGCCTCTGTGGTGGTCCGAGGGGGTGCGGGTCCGGGTCCTGGGGGTGGTGGCGGTCCTGGGGCAGGTGGCGACGGGTGTTGTGGCCCTGTTGGGGCTCCGAGCTGCATGATGAGTAGCTCCATGGTGTCGTTTGTTCTTCGGGTGTGGCTGTGTGCGGGGCTCCATTGCCTACTGCAGGTAGTCGTCCGGCTTTACACCAGCAGGAGGCAGGTGTTAAATACCTGCTGCTACCGCGGCTTATCGCGTGGTTTTGACTCGCATCGCAGATCTGGCAGTTCGTTGTGAAAGTGGTGTTGTGGTGTTTTCATGTGTTTTTGCACGGGAACGCCTACTCTGCATCTCATTAGGGTTAGTTGGTGGTGTCCTCCCTGGGGATAAGTTTTGGGGCAGTTATCGCGGGAATACTGCTGATGTCTGCAGTTTGCACCCGCTTGTGAATGGGGTGTTAAATCTATCTCCACTTTTGATGCGTTAAGGTGGAGATAAATCGGCGGTAGGTCCTTGTGAATATGCCCCAAAATGTTTTGGGGACTTAGAGCACCACACTTGAGAACCATTTTCATCTACATATTTACCTACTCCAAAGAAAAACTAAGGGATCTAAAGCTGCTAACTCCAAAAGCATATCTCCCAATGCAGACACATTCTCTGAGCTAGGTAATCACTCTAGCTCATTATATTATATGGGCCTAATTTACAAGCCCATTGTGCCGCCTGTGCGTCACTTCTTTTAACGCACCAGCGGCGCAATGGGTTTGCTCATATTTAAAAGGCCACGTAAAGTCACCTTGCGTGCATTACTCTGCGTGAAAAGGCGTTCTATGGGTGTTGCTGTGGGTATTCCCATGAAGCATCCATGGAACCTGGCACATTCCCAGATTTACAATGTTTGGTAAAGCTGGGAATGCGTCAGAATCCTACGCCTCCCCAGGGGAGACATAGGAGTGGCGCAATGAGGAGAAATACTTTTATTTCTCCTTGTTTTTTCCTCTTTCGATGCCTGCTGCTTTCTGCAGAACGCATAGAAAGAGGAAAATGCCATCAATGATTGTTTTTATGCAGGAAGGGATGCCTTCGTGCACAAAAACAATCATCCCCGCAACACAGCTCCCTTGCAACATGACGCAAAGGTGCCTGGGCTGCCCCATGGCAGTCAATTGTGCGCCAGCGCTGGGGAAAGCACACAGATGTGTCGTATTGTTGTTAATACAACGCATCCCTGTGCTTTTAAAATGACACAGCTTGGTGCAGCAAAATGGCTTGAGGAGCCGTGTTGCATCCTTTTGTAGTAAATGAGGCCCTGTGAGTTTTGGAAAGCTGGATCTACCATTTTAAACCACACTTGTATCATTGATAAGGACAATTTGCTGGGATATGTATTTAATTCTGATAAAAATAATTTTAGTACTGTGTATAATTTAACTCAGCTATTTTTCGCACCCAGTACTGTAACATTAAAAAGATCTTCACATGGTGTTCATTTTAACAGAGGATCAAGTTCAACAAGGCCCACATTTTAATGACATTACTTTTTAGTAGAAATCAAACTTATTTGCTACTTAAGAGACTGTTCCCTCATTTAAGAATACTCCTGTTTTTCTGCTCCTAAAGAGAATTTGTCTGTTCTTAGCCTTTTTCTTGCATACTCTTTAGATGGGAATTTTTAACTGATATTTCTAAATCAATTTTATAACCAGAAAGTAGAAAGATTGGTTTATTTGGTGAAGCAACCTAGGGACAGAGATTGTTGTGTCAGTCACAAACACCAAACAACTTTTATCACATCAGAGCACCTTATATTCCTTTTCATCTGATTTTGTTACACGTAAACCTCCATCAGACCTCAGTGTGAGAACTAGGGGATATTCTGCTTCTGAACCTTTTTAAACTATACTTATGTTGTTAAGAAACCAGTTGTTTAATTTTGTTGCTTCAGAATATTCCTTTAAGGTTATGATAACCCTGAAGCTGTTATCATCAAAGGCAGTGATGTTTAATGTTTATATTAGGAAATTCCAGGTTACCCATTTTAAGCATTTTCCTCATCTGGGATAATGACAATCTGTATCTCTTTCTGCATGTCTACCTCTAATGAAACTTAATGTATCTGTCCCTAATTCCTTCTTTAGTATCTCGCCTAGCCTATAGAAGATCATTAAATCATAACCTTTTTTTCCATGTTCAGATGAGAAACTACTCTATTGTTTTTCCAGATTTGAGTACTCAGTCATCTTGATGTCTAAAATATATTTTGAATACTTGTTCTTACCCAGATTGTGATTAAATATGTCTTTTACAAAGGAGGCTTATTACTTCATAGAGACTTTGTAAAATTGTGACGTAAGGTCATCTATGGCAGGAGTTTCTCTTTCATTAACATTTGGAGGACTCATCCTATTCAGTTTGTGCATTTTATCATTCTGTTTGCTCTTTTTTTTTAAGGATTATTTTTCAAGTTTAATTAACAAGAATTCAATGATATGGACTTTATAAATGGTTTCTTTGTAGCTTTGGATGTCTTGTTAGAACTTCATAAACTAGTTATTAGTTTCCCAATTCCTCTAAAAACCTGCCCATTTTGTGTTGTGATGGCCAGAGTTTTGAAGGCTTTAACACTTTTAATCTGAAGGCTAGAAGTAAAACACCACATTTCACCCAACGTTTCACTAATCATGTTGAAAACCAAACAGTTAAAACTCTACATTTCTATAATAATGTTTGACAACTTCTTAAGAAAGTAATACATCAAAGTGTCTCCTTTGTACTTGAATTATCTTAACTTGATAGCTACAGTCAACAAGCCCTCTGAAACTCAAATTTCTTAAGAGTAACACATAGGCAAGTACCTTTTCTCCAGGTTTGTCCACTGAGGTGTTGCAAACTGAAGCAACAGAGTAATTTTTAATTCCAACCTATTGATTAATCATTTGTTTCTAGTTTATTTTTTGCTTATTTTAATTCACTTCTCAAGTCCATGGGTATTGACACATGTGAATAGCCTAACAAAGAAATACTATGATTTGTAGATTGACTAACCCCTGCTTACTCCATGTTTTGGCCCCTGGTTCAGTAACTATTCTACACTAAACCGAAAATCAGTCCCAGTTTAACATGCATGACTTCTTGCATACTACAGTGATCCACCAATGCATCTCTGCTCACCAGTTTGCTTTTGCTCTATTTTTCACATTTATTCCTGTATATGATTTCATTTGCAATAACACAAATAATATTAAGGATATATGTTATGTTATCATATTAAGGATTATTTTATGCAAACAGCCTGCAGGATAGCACAATAGAATCATGTGCTAAAGGTTCCTGACCACCGACAAAGAGACAACAGCTTTCATTACACAAACGCTGAACTTTTTAACAGTGGGAGGAATTGGAGACCAATTTTCTTAATGACTGTTGGTGGAAAATGATTACAACATTATTGGTAAAAAGAATTTCTAAAATAGTTTCATGTATATTATCAACTAACGAAGCAGCTATAATTTGAATAGACTGGATATAAATGATATCAGATAGTGTAATATTTTTTAAATATCATCTTGGATAATAGGACCTTAAACTACTGGTGTGAACCCTGAGTATTGAACTCACAATATCAGTGGGACATTGAGGAAAACGTATAAAACAAATATTGACAGGGGACTACATCTAGATTTTCTAAACCTAACTCCACATATATCTACCTACAGGGTGCATTTATCTTCAAGATATATAGATGTGGAGATAGGAACAGTAAATCTCTACATTCCTAAATGCACTTACCATTCCATATTTTGTTCCTGAGTACTCTGTACTTGATATTCTTGTACCACAATATTGCTGGTGTTTATATTCTGTACTACAGCTAAACTACTGAGACTATGATAGATCCAGAGAAGACTATTGGTCCTTTTAACAAAGCATGTAATGGAACTTTTGGGTTTCTCTGAAGGTCATAATTTAATTTGAGTTATTGATACCATCATCAGATTTAGCACTCACCCTAGCAAACAGATTTCATATGATTTCAGAGCATAAATTGGAACAGGGCTGTCCCCTGTAATCATATTAGTTTGTCATTTACCCTGAACACCTTTCCTTTGCCATAAGACAGAATGAAAAAAGAACTATAATAAATATAAGTACAATAAACAACACATTAATTTCTATCATTATTGCATTGTCATAGGTCCTTGGACTGATGAATTCACCTAATGTTTACAAATTAATTACTGCTGATGAAAAGCAATGTGAATGAGTGTGTAATATTAGGTACCACCTAAAGTTGCAGAAGAGCCATTTCACCAAACAGAATGCTAATTGTACGAAGAGAAAAATAAAATAACTCTGCACATTGATATCACAGAACCTGGAATAACATGTGAAGAAAAACAATCAATCTGCTTTACAGAATGCCAAAGAGACAGGCATCTATCTTACAGTAGAAAATTGATGCATATGAAATGTTGATTTTGGAGAGACAGGCATAAATATTTAGGTTTAAAATTCCCCTTATACAGCTGGACACAATAACACCAGATTTCATTCGTGAGAAAAGAAACATACTTTTATTATCACCACAAAAAATGATAGACCACCTCAACCACAGTGAGTTTCGGCTACCTTAATTGGTGATTGTTGATTATATAATGATGTGTTCAGATGCTTGTAGAGAGGATAACCATCTTTATTGTTGATCAATAATAAGGCCCGCAAAAGACGGCTCCCAACTGCTACACAGGCTGCCTCAATACTGACTGTCCTGGGTTTAATAGCCAACAGTGGTACAAGCAAAGGAACAGAATGTAAAGAGAAAGTTCTATAAATGATACATACTAAAACAGAAAGAAAGAAATACAAGAAGCACTAATAACAGTTTCCCTTACTGAAGCAGAGCCAGAAAGGAAATTAAAGAACAAAAAGGAAAAATGTAAGCACAATCAAAGCTCAGTACACAACATAATCCTCAAAGCTTGCTGTTTTTTTCACTAGCCTTTTACAGCATCTGGATTTAAGAACTGAAGATATGGGGGATTAGTTATGAGTGGTAACATCATAGCTGGGAAGAGAGACATTTGAGTCAGAATCTCCATCATTGCAAATCTGTTGTCAGGGTCATTACATCCAGTGGCACTAGTGTACTTAGATCTTCCATGCCCACTATCATCTCTTGAGCCAAGTCAAAATTCATGCAGGAGCAATGATCAGTCAATTTCAGACATTGGCACTTTCGTACTATGAGTGATGGCATTTTGTTTGATTACATGTACCCATCTGCCTAAAAAGAAGTACATTTTGGTGTCAGGGCTGATGGGATAATACATTGCAAATGCTTTTTTCTCTCAATTCTTTGTCCTTTGTTATTTGTAGTCATCCTTGTGTGTGTTATGTTAAGTCTTGAAGTTACAGTAGTTCAAAGCCAAAAGTACCTTTTCTTTGCACCAATAGGAATCATAATTTCATGTGATGTGCACTAAACCTAAATGGAATTTCTATACTTGTTCTAATTACATCTTTCTTCAAAGCAGCTCATGCAGTGTTCTATTAAAATGATATGTGATGGATATTTTCTTTTAATTTTTTTCTTTCAAGCATGAGCCAACCATCTTTAGGTGGTGCCATGTTTTCTTTTGTTTCTTCTATATGTGTATCCTATGTTTGTAATATATAAAATAATTAAAAAAAATGTAATCATCACATGAGCTTGTCAAGGAGAGACATATTGACTTTATTAGTGCTTGTGTCAATTACGCTAAACACTATTGACAATAGCTTTGCCTAAACTTGTACCACTAAATAAATAAATGGTGCCTTAGGTGATATGTATGGATGAAATGTAAACGCTGGTTTCCGTTACTGTATTTTGTCCTGGTTAGTAAAACACCCAAAGGTTCATACACCAGTAATTCTGTTCAACACATGTATTTGTTCATCTCCTGGCCAAGCGGCAAAGGGCAATCAATATTATCTAGAATTTGAATTGAAGAACAGAACTGAAAGGTGAGACAGGGAGAAACTTAGAGCAGGATATGATTCAAAGGGGATTTAATTAAAATAAGGATCAATGACAACTCACTGAGAGCACTACATTAGGAATGCTTGATGTAGTCTTATGATTAGATATCTTCTGCCTCTTCTACCAGAGAGTATAGGAGAACAGAGACAGGGACATCTTAGATAATTTGGCACATAGCCTGAGAGAGATACAACACTGAAGTGGAGGGGTGGGATGTGTTAGTGCTGTGAGCGGGAAGGTTATATGGGCCAGTACCTGGGAGGAAGTCATTCCACAGAGCAGATTAATAAAATCCTGAAAGTGGGGGTATATCATTCAAATTAGTGAAACAGTAATGTGTGGCATGATCTTCCATCATTCTAATAATAACCTCTTTAAAGATAGCAACATGTGTCTATCTCAATAGCAAAAGGAGACCACATTTGTGATGAAGGCGCATTCTTAATGGAACAAGCTAAAAATAAGTATGTGATCCAAATAAGGATCGGGTGAAGGAACATTTAAGGTGCAAATGTGCAAGACTGAGTGAGGTTTGGATAAAAATGTATTTATTTGTCAGAAAGACACCCATGAAGAATACCGCAAGTATACTATAACTACTAATAGATCAAAACCTGAGAATTCAGGTAAAGAAAGTAATTTGGTCATTATAATAGGAATATAAACCCATATATTTACAGTCGCGTCCAGTGCAGATAAGCACAGTGGGGCGGTGGAGCGGGGCGGGACGTGGGAGGGAGTAGACAGATGACAAAATAGGTTTTATTTATTTATTTAATTTTACATATTCTGTCATCTGTCGACTTCCCCCCCAACCCGGCCCGACCCCACTGCACTCCCCCTGCGCCAGCCGTCACTGCGTATTTATTTACATTATCTAACTTCCCCACAGCAGCCATTCCAACATATTAAACGAGTATGAGATATGGATCACTAACATTAAAAACAGTCACTCTGGACATACGTCTTATGTCACCAACGTTGATGTTCCAGATGACATTATGAATATAGAAACAGAATTTTACTTGCCTGTTTGCATGAGCTTTTCATAGTGTGTATTTGCCATCCTCTTTGCCATTATCTGTCGTTTTTAAGTTAATTTCTATGTCTTTCTAATTTTCATTGGTGGTGTATGGCCTGATTCATATTTTTTTTTTTTAACTGTATACCTGAAGGTTTTCTCCTACATTTTTCTGGTTTAGATGCTCACATTTATGGAATTCGTAGCAGTTTCCATGAGTACTCCAGGAAAACTGCTACATATGCAGCTTTCCAAGGAGTACTCATTTGTGATTTCACATTTATTTCACAGCTTGGAGTGAAGAGGGTATGGAACACTTGTAAATGAAGTACAAGGGGTGGAGATGCAGTTGGAAATCAGCAATCTCTCTCTATCCTAGCCTATTCACAGTTTTGCCACTCTTCTTTTTAGTGTGAAGCGCTCTGATACCCGCTTTGGTCTTATTCGCGCAATTTAAAACATTATAAATAAGTCTATCAGCACATAAATGTGATGAGAATGATGGGGGCAAAAAATTACTGTGAATGGGTAAGAAAGTGAGGATATGCCAGTCTCTCTTTTTTTATAAAGTTTTCTTTATTGGATTTCTTTGATTATGCGTATACCAGCTTCTACATTTATTATTTTCTATAAGGGTATGCCGCTCTCTCAACCATTGTCTAGTCCCAGCTCCCACACCTGGGGCTACTGACAAATAAGGGAGACAAATTAACGACGTACAGGTGTAAGGTAGATGGGGTCGCAGAGTTCTCCCCAGAACTGAGTCACTGACAGCAACTATTTATCACTGGAAACTTATTAGATATCATCTGGTGTGTCCCATTCTCCTATGCATTCAACATGGAGACTGTTTTTGGAGATGATGCCGTATATGCTCTGTACCCCTGTATAGTGGCTGTACATGAAGGGGTGCCCTATGCCACTGAATTCAGCAGAATGAGTAGGTTTGCTGTGGTATATTCAGGGCATGTGTATACTTTATGCCTATTTCTCCTGTGCCTCTAGTGGTAAAGGGTGGTAAAGGATCCTGACTTGCAGTGATGTCCTGCTTGTTTTTTTTTTTAATGGGGTTTTATATAGCGCGAACTAGACCGGAGGTATCAGAGCGCTTTACACGAGCACCAGTTACGTTACAGACGGACACATTCATTTTTGTTAGGAACGGGGAGATTAAGTGATTTCCCAGAATCACAGACTGTTGAGCGTCCCTGCCGGGACTCGAACCCAGTTCCCCAGCTCCGAGGTCGACCGCCCTAGCCGTTAGGCCACATTCTCTCCCCGTTGTACCACACCACATAAAGAACATCACAACATACCATATTGTGTGTGTCCTGTACACTGTGTGCTGGACTGAGAGAATGGGAAAAAATACTTAACCCGCGATGAGAAAGTTAGAAGTGGTAGCAATTATCAGACAGGCAGCAAAGCATAGCTTGAACAACAGACAGGCTCTTAATCTGCGAGACAGAATATTTAGACTTAGCCAGGAGAAGACAGTGAAAGTGGAAAATTTCAATTTCAACCATTATATATTTTACCTCATCTTTGTTTAAACACTTTCTGAGAATGTACATCATTTAATTAATAGAACACTTACAATCTATTACACACTGTTCACTTTGCAAATTTGCTGGATTGGAATGTTTTACCTTTGCTAACAATGTGCTTTTCACAGTTACACGCATTACCTGCAGAAGTCACTGATGACATTGAGACCATCCATGAGTCTGTGACATTGAAGAACATGTTCGATTTGAATCGCGTTTGACTATGATATTAAGAAAGCATATGTGTCTTAACATGTCTATGTTTTTCAAAGTATTCAGACTTTAATATTTTCTTTACATTACTTTAGTATTCTATATTATCTCTTTACCCTCTAAATAGTTTTTTTATCAATTGCTATATTGTAGAAGGAAGGCCCGTGGAACTATAACTGGGTTTTGAAAGGTGACATATTGGGCTAAAACCAGAGTATTTTGGTCCATTTCCCTTCTATTTATATCTGGATGACTTTGCGTAGATTTGTTAGGAAAACTCCACACACAACATTGGGCTTTTACCCTAGAACTACAAGATATATTTAAACGATGTGATTACTTTTGATTTAACACCAATAGATTTAGAACATGGTCTTAATGCACTCTTACTATATGGCAAAAACATTTCTTAAACATAAATTCCCTTTAAAGTAAATATATTTCTCTGACAAAAGGCTGGAAACAAGTTGCATTTAATTTGAAACTAGGGAGGAAAGAACTGGCCAAGGAACAATGTTATAGTTACCTTGATATGACAATTTCTCGAAATGTGTCCGATCTTCCATATATTGCTCAACTAAGCATGAAGCCTCTGTCACAAGAAGGAGTTTTGCAATCATTCTATCGATCACTTGGTAAAAATATTTTTTTACATTTCTTGGAAGTATAAAATGGAAAGTTACTCCCAACACTGTTATATGGGACTGAACAAGTAGAAATGTTATGCCTTGCATTCTCGAACAAAATTGAAGGCACATTTTTAAAACATATATGTAATTTTAATAGAACTACTCAAGTAGAAGAACTTCCCCTGGAATTCGGAATAACTAGCTCTAACTGCAGAGTACTAGGTGCAGTAATTTGCTGGAGATACCGTATTTACGTTAAGGTACTGATAACTCGTTGTGAGCTCCATTCAGAAATGAATTACAGTTGATACTCTACAACATGGAAAAGTACGCATAATTGATCTTTAGCATTGCAACAATTAAATATAACTTGGGATGACGTTCTAACCTGGGGGACTCATTTGAAACCAAAGTTTAAATTGAAATCTAGGATTGGAAAAGCAAGCTTTGAGGAAGATTGTCCATATTGTACAAGACTCTCATTATATAAAATAGTAGTGGAATCAACATTTTTGGAAAAGCCTCAAGAATATGTGAGAACACAGACTGAACATAACATACCAAGACTTGCATTCCTTTTAAGAAAGAGAGCAAGGTTACCCTTGAAAATGACTTTTAGGAGTCATGTGTTTGTGAGCCGAGGTCAATGCCTATGGCCTTTGTGTAAATATGGGCTCAGCATATGACAAATGTAATTTTTTTCTGTTGTGTGCAAACATTGACACTTCGAAATTGTTTACGCCCTATGTTCATTTTCAACAAAATTTGCACTGCTAATAAAGCTTTGTTTTATGTCATTTTTTAAATTTACACGAAACTGGTGCTTTGTATTACAAGACGACTCTGTAATTATAGCTACAAGGTACTAGAATCTATAACATGTACTTTTTTACCTAATGTTTGTCGACTTCTTTTTAAGGCTACAAATCAAATAATGAAAAAATAATATGATATTAACACAGGGTGCCAGCCTCTCTGTGGTTAACATGTCTATGTTCATCAAAGTATTCTGCCCTTAATATTTTTCTCCGTTGCTTTAAGCTATGTTTTCACTCCTTTCACCTCAGAAATGCCATTATCAGTTGATATGTTGTGGACGCGATGAGTGTGGAACACTAAGTGGGATTTGAAAGAAGATTTAATGGGAAGGTTACAAAGGAAGGCATGGTTTGTTGAGTAGTAACAGTTTATAGTTTACTAATGAATATTAATGGTCCAACTCCTTTTGGGTGCCTCTATCGGTGATTAATTGGCCATCTTCCCCCTCTTCATCTGTCTGCTGATGATAGGGAGGTTCCACTCTTGAATCACCGAGACGTACTAATGCACAGTGCATGCAGACAGAGATAACCTTTACTTACTCACCATGATTTCTTTTACCAGAGAGGGAGGATAATGTATTTACCCGCTCGTTTCAGGGGATGCTAAACACAGTAGTACTCAATGGCTTTCTGTCACTGTTTGTGCCACTGCCTATTAATAACAGTTCTTCGTGCCTTTTGTGCCATCCCAGAAGACCACAAACCAACACTAACAAGGGGTTTCGTTAAAGTTATTTCAGCAACATTCAGTCTCCCACTATGGTATGAGTTGTGGGTGTGCCAGATTAAAATAGAGGAGTGAGTGTGCGTGTGTGTGTGTGTGTATGTATGTGTGTGTGTGTCTGAGAGAGAGAGAGAGAGAGAGAGAGAGAGGGTCTCTTAGGTGATGCTCTTTGCAGTTATTTTACAAACGACCTTGAAAGTTAGCAGAGGGAGTTTAGCAAAAAGGTAAACTGTACTTATTCTAAGATCCAGGCATATCATGAACCACAAGGGCCAGCAAGGATACTGTACTGTCATTGGCATCTTTCATGATCTGGAGTGTACCTCCCTATCAGGTGTGATGCTTTACTTTTCTGTGTCAAGCGTCATTGATGGGTCATTTACAATTGTAGTCAAGTGTATAACTTGGACGTGCCAGACTGAAATCAACAAACTCCATTCAACAGCAGACCAAGAATGGCACTGGTCTTTATTGTATTGCAATTGCATTTATATAGCGCTTACTACCCCTGACAAGGCGTCAAACCACTTTTCCAGCGAGTAGCACACTACTCCGGGAACACATAAACAATTTGGGGTGAATTAGTATAGTGAAATATGAAAGTAAGTTGAGTGGTGGATATGTTAGTCAGTTATTTAGATTGAGAAGGATAGTGGAGGGATAGAAGAGGGAAAAGGTTTTCATTTATATAGGGTTTGCTACCCCTGATGAGGTGTTGAAGTGATTTATTGGCAAGTAGCACGCTACTCTGGAACCCATACAGTGCTAGTTGTGAATTAGTATAGTGAAATATGAAAGTAATTTGAGTGGGTGATATGTTAGTCAGTTATTTGGATTGAGATAGATTAGATAGAGGGAAAAGGTCTGATACCCACGTTTATTTTAGTTGAAAACAATATTGGTTTTTTTAACAACTAAGCATTCTCATCTTTTTTCCAACCCATTCCAATGTACTGGTTCAATTGGAGAGGCTACGTTTGCATTATTTAGGACATTTTAGGACTCATCTGGTGGAGCTTCTCCTTTGCTGCATATGACATTTTAAAAGGCTAAGTTGGCAAGTTAACTTTCATCATGTTGCATCATTAAAGTTAATAGAATTAAAATACATTTTTCATAGGATGTTTTCCTCCAATTGTCCTTTGACTTTCAGTCATTACTGGATGTCACAACAATCCAGAAGAAAACATCATTGTGCAAGTATACATTACACACCTATATCTCGAAGTCACCTGAATCACGTAGATGTAACAATCTATATCTCAGGGATACAATACAACATTTTTTCAAGTCTGCACTCCCACCACTCTGAAGGTGAACTATTGTTTGGGGGGTTAGATGTCTTTACCAGCATTTATGCCCACTCAACAAGGTCCTACGCAACCTTTCCATTGCTGCATGTTTTTTTTCATGTGTTGTTCGTCAGACACCAACCAGTCAAACAGATCGTTCCTCCAGCGTATCATCCTCTGGGCACCCGGGAATCACAATATCAAAAAAGAGAGAGGGGGGACCAGGAGCTAGTTAATGGTCCAGTGCCCGTGCTCCAAACTAACCATGAAGTCAACAAAAAGGGGGGACACTGTTCCACAGTGAGTGGTGCAAAAAACGTACACACATTCCTGAGAAATTAGAGAGAGGAAAGTACTAGGTCAAGGACTCAGTGGGAAAGGGGGTGGGAGAGACACAAATTGTCTCTTGTAGCCCTCACACATCCCGAGGGATGTCATGCTTCATCATTGGGCAGTTGCTCCTCGTCGGGCCGGCGGTGCAATGCCCTACGGGTCCCCCGAAGGGTCACTTTGGCGGAGATCTTTTGAGAACTGCCGTATGGTGCATGTGGGTGTGTGACCAGAGTCCTAAGTGAAGGGTGATAATGTGCGTGCAGTGTGATTAAAACTGTCTAAGGGTTACCAACCAGCAACATTTTTAATAAAAAGGGTACCCTTGGCAGACTAAAAAACCCGTAGGTTTAGGAGTTACCCAAGGAGGCGTAATGTGCCCAGGTAACTACCAGGTCGACATGTTTCACGCCCTAATGGTCATAACGATCCCCGGCGTTTCATCAGGACCAGAAAAACTGTGGAGGTGATATAGTGCACGGAACAAATATATATAAAAAATATAATAATTAATAGAGGGGTAACATTAGCCCTCTAAACGGTCAGTAGGGGCAATAGCATAAGAAATTATGAGCTATAGTTTGAACACAATAGTCGAATATGCCCTCTTGACCGTGACCTAGAGTAACAAAAAAGAAGAAAAGAAAAGAGAAGAAAAACAAAACAAAGAGATATGACTGCGAGGCAAGTACATATGTAAAACTTGCAGATATGCCTCCAACGGTAGGTATCCTAGAGGCACATCTCGCGTCAATAATGTAAAGTGCAACATGACTAGTCAGATGACACCATCCTCCATAACATACACCCAGCGTTGTGGCATCCAAGAGTGGAGACGGGGGAGAGCCGCTGGCATGCCGCATGGGAGCAACGGCCGTCCATGGGGCTCCCCGCCCACCCCCCCGGAAAAATGTCAGCAATAGCATGGGGGCATGCAGAAGATAGGGGATCTTACAATGTACACATTAGGAGGCAGAGATGACCAGCTGAAGATTAAGCTAACACCAAACGCCGCACGTTTACGGAACACGTGGAGGTAGCTAACACTAGCCCATCATATGCGTTCCGGCGCATCTAAATTGTCAGGTGTGTGAGGTTACTGTATTTCTTACCTAAGAACTAGGAGAACAGTGCTCCATAGGCTAAAGGAGTAGGGTGCCCGCACCTTACTTGGCTGTTAAAAGAACAATGAGACAGTGCAAGGGAGAGAAATCGGTGAGTAAACATGTCTGACAATTATAGTTAGTCACATGAACTTACTTCAAACAGGCGATCACCATCAACAGCGCTGCGGTCTTAGTACTCACATATTTACTCGGGTGTCGGCTCCATTAGACCTGCCCCGTCCTGACGCCTGCCTGAAGGTCAGGAACTGCGGTCTAGGGCCGCGTATAAGTACTAGCATCAATTAGCATGAGGGAGGTACCTGTTTCCGGTATTCCCCATCATTGACCTCTTCAGCGCGCATGCGTGTGTGCAGTGGAGCTGTCTCAGTGTGGCGCATGCGTGCCGAACAGAGTTCAACGACGGCTGCGCATGTGTGTAGTTAGGTGTGGAGTGCGCCTCAGGTAGCTGGTTTGCGCAGTGGCAGAGTAGTCTATGCCAGGGAGGTGCAATCTAGATGATAATAACCAGACCAAAATACAGTCTGGAAACATGTCATTATACTTCCAGTGAGATACAGAGAATAGAGAACAGAAAGTTCATGTTCAAAAACAGAAACGAGGAATTTATAAACCACACCCCCCCCGGGGGGGAAAGCGAGAGACAGGGCACCAAGTGTCATGCCCCGTAAATGTTGAATGGGGTGCGGGGTGTGCTATACTTTAAAAAGTAAATTTGGCATAACAACTGCAAGGGTCAGTGACAGCGGGTAGCAAGAACAATCAGACCTAAAAGGGATGTTAAGTATGGGTCGTAGTTATAATGGTAATTACAGCTAATGGCAAGATCATCGTGTAGCGCTAAGGCCATTGTGTTTCCTATGATGGATTAGTGGTAGGAGGATTACAGTTCAGACCACGGAATTTCCTGATTGAGGCCTAGTCTATGGGTGCGAAGACGATGGACCCACCGTTGCTCTCGTCGCAGTAGTGAGGAGCTGTTCCATCCTGGGTTAGCCTCTAGGATGGTCCAGTGTATGGCTTCACATGGGTGTCCTTTTTCAATGAAATGGTTCGTCAGCTTGGTAGCAGTGCGTCCACGTCTCACGGTACTCTTATGCTCACTAATCCTTACTTTCACGGCCCGGGTTGTCATCCCTACATATCGAAGCAGGCAATCACCCAAAGTATAGCAATCTGCCTTTTCCCTAGGCCAGTACCCAAGGCCCCCATTCACAGTTTCACTTTACAGTGTTTGCACCATGGCCATATCCCAAACAAGCAGGTCAAAATGGATTTTGGCATGGACATGCTGGTAGTCGCCACAGCACTCCGGACCCTTATCCCTAGACACCTCCATGTCATATGTAAATAGACTCAGGCATGCCACACCTGCCTCACATAGATATTCTGCCTGGATAAATCAAAGTAATTTACTGGGCATTAAGTATGTTTTGTACAGATCATTAAATTGTATCAGTTTAAAGCAGGAATTTGGGGCTATCCTCTTAAATTGTTTGCTTTCTTTCTGCATGTTTGCATGCTTTCTGCCATTCAGGCTTCAATAGCTCTTCTGGGCAGTCTGCCTCCCATCTAACACAGGCTTGCTTTGTGTCCCCCTGCCCCCGTACTGAACTAGTGCAGTATATAACAAAGTGATCAATCTCCTACAGCCAGCCATATCCACAGTCTCTGCATGACAGCGTGTTCTGTATGGGCTTCCGGGAACATGTTTCAAATCACACGTGTCATATGGGATAATTGAGTATACTGTAAAAATGGTCCCACTCCCACCCCAAACTACTCTTACCTGGTCAAAAGCAATACATCTGTTATAGAGGAACAGGCCTCCAGCTTATAGACAGCCTCCCTCCAGCCAACTACAGAATAACGTATTCTTCTTCAATTCTCCAAAGGGATTCAGGGACCAAATGGGGATCCCCATTACAAAGGGGGACCTCCTAAGAACTCTCATCAACACTTAGTTCAGCCACCTGTGTAATCAGGTAGGGAACATTTCTTGGTACCCCCGTCCCCTCATAAACAGCTCTGGCAATATATACTGGTCATATGTGCCAGCCAGTGGTAACTTCACCCAGTTAGCACCCTCTTTGAACCAATGGTTGCATGCTGTTGCTGTGCCATTGCATAGTATAAGAAGAGATCTGAAAGTCCCAATCTGCCCTCCATCCACAGGAGTTTTAATGTGTTCAATTTAACCCCAACTACACTTTCCACACCCAAACCAAAGTGTACAGTAAGTTATCTAACTGATGAGATTTAATATTCAGCATGGGACAAGGAGCATTCTGCAGCACATACGATCCTCGGGGCAGCAAGACTATTTTTTCCACATTTATTTAACCCATGATTAAGAGGGTTAATGGTTTTCAGAAGTCCAAGGGGCGACCCAGTCCGTCTACCACTCTGCCCATATTAAGTAAGTATTGGGCCTGCGGGCAACAGGACATCCATATTCCCAAATATAAAAAACTCAAGTCCCATGTTTAGTGGGAGATTCTGATTCTCTCGAGGAGCTGGTGTTGCAGCCTACACACCAGAGTCTTGATAACTGCTGCAAACAACAATGGCGACAGCGGACACCCCTATCTACCGCCCCTTTCCAGAGAACAGAAGTCTGAAACTATGCCGCCATGTGTACTCTGCCCTAATAGCTGTGTACAACAACTTTACCCAACTTATATATATATATAGCCAATTGCCATAAGCATCAACACAGCCCATAAAAACCGCCAGTTCACTGTGTCAAAAACACTTTCCAAGTACAGGAACCCAAGTGCACAGTCCTCCTCTAATATCTCTACTCCCTGCATGATGTGTAAATCTCCTGACATTAAAACCAGTGTCCCTACCTGAGATAAACCTCATTTGGTCAGCAGCAATCAGGGAGCCTATAACACCAAATAGTTTAATGGCCAGAGCCACGCTTAACATCTTAATGTTAATATTTAGCATCATCAGAGGTCAGTACAATAACACAGAGCTGACTCCCTACCCTCCTTTGGGTTCAGCACTTTCACTGCCTCTCTCTGTGAGGGGGCAACTGTCCATACTCACATGCCTCTACAAAAACCTCTGGCAACCTCTACAAGAAAAGCAAGGGCATCATTTGATGATACACAGTGGGGATGCTGTCCACACCTGGGACTTTACTCTTCTTCATACCCTCCAAAGCCCCCTTCAGCTTCCTCATCCCAAAGGGGGAATCTAGGAGCTGCTTCTGTTCGTTAGTCAGATGTGGCAGATCTAGTCCCACAAATACTAATCAATAGCATCTATGGGGACTTGTACAACCTAAGAAAAGCTGTCCTTTAAATATGCACTGCATTCTTCATTGATGCAGTCTCTATCTATGATGTCTGGTCCCTCTTCCCTTCTCAGTGTCAGTATGCGCATCTGTGGTGTTTCGTTTCTCTTATTAACAACCAGGCTAGCATATGCCCTGGCATGCCCCCATCCTTGAACAACCACTTTCTATATTGTGTGACCTGGAAAAACCTGTCCTTCAAATAAGCACTGCACTCTCCATTGATGCAGTCTCTATAATATCTGGTCCCCCTGTGTATCTGTGGTCTTTATCTGTTTAACAGGCTAACATACAGCCTGAATAGTGCCACTAACTGAACAACCATTGTCTATATTGTGTATGCGGATTCTTGCGAAGTCTAGACCAAGTGTCCTCTATCTGTTGCATCATGTTTATTCATTGGCGGGCAGCCTCAGGCCACTGTTAACTATTGGTCTAGTTACAACTGTGTTCTCTGTTCATTCCTGTTGTTGTTTAACCCTAAACAGCTGATCCATACAGTCCCTCCTAAGGGAGCCTTATTAGCTTCCCATTTTGTAGCTCTACAGTTAGTTGATTTATGATTTTGTTATCAGAACTGTGTAGTAAATTCCTTTTTATGTCCCACAAAGGCGAGAGGAGAGAGGATATAGCCCTACAGCTAGAGCGGTCGACCTCAAAGCTGGAGAACGGGGTTCGAGTCTCCGCAATGACACTCAACATCATGTGATTCTGGGCAAATCACTTAATCTCCTTGTGCCTAACAAAAATGAATGTATCTATCTGTAATGAAACTGGTGCTCATGTAAAGCCCGCTGATACCTCTTATCTTCGGGTCTAGTTCGCGCTATATAAAACTAAAAAAAAAAAAGGTTTTATCTGCCAGGACCTCAACTCGCATTGACCGTAATGGTATATGCAGGTGAGTGTGTCTGGTTTTATGTGTTAAAATCAGAGGTGCATTGTCAGACAGAAACCGTTTCACATATGTTGGATTATCAAACATTGCCATGTCCCAGCACATAGTCCCATCTACTATTAACCCACATGTACACCTGAGTAATATGAGAATTTATTTTATGTTGGGTCAGGGAGGCACCAGACTTCCACCTTTTCAAAGCTTAACATGACTGTCCTCAATGTTGACTCCATGTCCGGCTTCAGACACTGTCTGGGAGAGGGAAACTAGTCAAATTGCCAAGTCAGGACTCAATTGAAGTTGTTCACTCATATTACACTGATTTTCATATAGGGCGCTGTCAGCCTCACTAGCGCTGGAAAGAATGTTTTCTCATCTACATTAGGCACATAAATATTTATCAAACAGGTTTCAAAGCACTTGAGGAGCCATGCTACTATTACATACCTCCCGAATGCATCACCTACTGTCTCTCTTTAAAAGGAGTACCTGACACTATCCAGGTTAGCACGCCTCTATCATAATTAGAATAGATGGTAGCCCAAATATATCCTCACCACCATTTGGCCGATGTATCTACCTTTGCCCTAAGCACGTGTGTTTCCTGTAGCATTCCTAACTGAAGTTTGTACCTCCAGAGGTAGAAATGCCATCTCTACTTGTTGGGGCAGCTTTTCAGACCCCTCACATTCCATGTCATGAATGTTTTGTGCATGACCCAGATGTTTCAACTGCTCGTATCTCCCTCCTGGAGCTTGTCCCACCAACATCCCATCTCATGGCCATTTCTTCCTCAAAGTTGCCTCTACGTACAGCCATTTTCCAATTCTGTGACTACATGTGCATAACAACATCCCTCGTATTCCCCCCAGTGCAGACAGATAGGCCTGCAAATCATAGTCCATCCAGGTGTGCCACTAAGTCTCTCAAACACCTTCAAGAGACTGTGCAGCAGACCTCCCTTCCCAGAAAAGTAAATTTAACTCTGCAACTTAGCGTAGCAGACCCATACTCCGCAAGCAGTTTCCATTCAGCTCGGGGCCAAACCAATACAGGGGTACCCTCTACAAGGAGCGAGGCACCCAACCAAACTCCCACCTAGGAGCTCAGTACCTGGCCAAGACTTCACTCCACTATGAGACCCAGTGGTCTAGTAGTTCCATCCCAACCCCCAACAGCCTTTCATGTTCAAATACTCACCGCAGACATACAAAAACATATAACATTCCATCTTAATGTATTCAATAAAGCTTTCTGCCAATCCAAGGCATAGATGCTTTCACACAATATTGCACATGTTCAAATCCTAGTGTTCTGAGGATAAAAGCTTCTTAGCTTTGAGTATTATTACAATTATCAAAGGTCTCTCAGGCACACTCCTTTTCAGATCTCATCATCCACCCAGCCAGGATGTGATTACACCTCATCCTGACTGGACTCCATGTCTGGCAGGCCTCTCAGGGGTACTTCAAATTAACCTTGAAAAGAAGAGGAATCCAAGAAGGTAAGTTAAACTTCTTTATTCTTGAAAAGATCTTCAGAGAACCGACCGGCCAGAGTGACAGCAAGATACAACTGACACTCTGACAATTCCACATGCCACCATTCTGGAATGGAACAATGATAATGGTGGCATGTGCAGGTATTCATGAGTAAACACCACACTAAAAGAAACATAGGACCCAACACATCTTCCCCCTTAAACATTGGAAAAATTATGGGAGAAACATGTTAATAACACTGAATAACAGAAAGAAAAATAATAGACTACAAGGAACACAACTATTGAAAACACAATAAAATTATACATAATCTTTAAACCTGGTTGGTGGGTTCCGTACTCTTGCAGGAACTCTAATACTGGGTTCACCCTGCATTGAACTGGGTACAGCTTGATATTCCATCCTAGGCTCACCAGACAGAGACTGTCTTGATAATCTTTCCATATTCCACCATTTTCCATCACATAACTGGACAGATCTGTTCTTTATGGAAATGATTTGTTTAGAACATGAAAACTTGGAATGACCTTTAGCAATGACACCAGGAAGTCTCACTTTGACCCAATCCCCTTCTTTGAAAACACATTGTTTTCTACCTTTAATAGGTTCATTAGTGATGTACTTGCTTTGAGCTATGAGACAATTTGCCTTCACAGAATCCGGATTGACCCTAGAAACACTCAAATCACACATCCACGGCCTAACCAATTTGGTGGAAGCCGATCTACCCTTTAATAATGCAAAAGGAGAAACTTTAGTGACAGCATTGGGAGTTGTACGCAAAGCCCACAACAAATTAGATAATTCCTTCCTCCAATTCAACCCATTGACCATGGACAATTGGATACTATCTTTTATCACTCTGTAACAGCGTTCCACTAAACCATTGCTGCGGGGATGATATAAAGATGTGGTGATGTGTTTAATCCCCCAATGGGACAAAAACTCTTGAAATTCCTTGGATACGAATTGTACACCATTATCAGTGACTAGTTCAAAAGGTGCACCTTCTCTCAAAAATAAAGACTGAAGAAAACTCACTACCTCACAAGTGGTCGCGGACCTCACAAATTTCACCTCAGGCCACCTGGAACCATAATCTACAACTACCAAACCATACCTGCTTTTCTCATCTAACACAAACATGGGTCCAATGATATCTAAAGCCAATTTAACCCAAGGTTTGTCAGGAACTGGAACAGCTTCGATAGGACTAGGAAAGGTAACTTGGGTCTTGTCGCTGGTAGCGCATGAAATACAGTCTCTCACTACATGCTCAACAGAACGGTCCAATCCAGGCCACCAAAATATTTCTCTAAGTCTTCTCTTCATTGCTCTCATACCTATATGGCCTTCATGAGCAAGCATTAAAACTTTATTCTGCAGAGAAACAGGTACCACCAACAAATCTAATCTTTTCAATATTCCGGACTGAAAATTCAATTCAGGGAAAACGTGCTTAAATGCATCTACTTCCTCATTACTGGGCTTCCAGCCCTTACCTAACATGGCAATTACTTCTTGTAACACTGTATCTTGCTGAACAGCAGACCTCCACTCTTCCTCCAAAATGCAGTCAAAACCAGAATCCATTAAAGAGGCAACAACACAAAATTCTTCCTCCCCTTGTTCACTCGAAAACTCATTTGCTAAAGGTAGCCTAGACAAACAGTCAGCAAAAATGTTCTTGACCCCAGGAATGTACTCTAAATGAAAGTGAAATTCCATCAACCTGTAATGCCACTTGGCAATGCGAGGAGTGGCATTCCCCGCACCTTTTGTCGTAAACAAGTTAACCAAGGGCTTGTGATCCATGCGAATGGTAAACTCAGAACCCCATAAGTACTGTCTGAAGTGATCCACACCCCACCAACAGGCTAAAGCTTCACGCTCCACAACTGAGTAAGTGGACTCAGTACCTCTCAAGGTACGTGAGGCAAAGGCCACTACTTCCTCTTTCCCTTCTCTTTTTTGTAGTAGAACGGCACCTAAACCGTATTGACTGGCATCAGTGACAACAATGGATTGGTCACGTGTGTCAAAAGGCTGTAACGGAATGGCTCTGCTTAAGTCTAACTTTATGGATTGAAATTCCTTCTCTAGATCAGATGACCATGCAAAATGTTGATTTTTCTTTAAGAGTGATCTCATATTATGTGTTTTGCTACTACAATTGGGAATAAACCTGGCATAAAATTCTAACATGCCAAAAAATGATCGTAGTTGGTCTTTGTTCAGTGGAGCAGGAAAACCTTTTATGGCTCTGGCCAAATCTTCCTTGGGTTCAACTCCTTTGGCTGATAACTTGTAACCAAGGTAATCCACTTCTTTAACCGCAAATTTACATTTTTCTGATTTTAAAGTGGCACCACGCTCAGATAGAATGGATAAAACTGTAGCCAAAGTCTTTGTCATGAGACTCCATATTTTTACCATAGACCAAAATGTCATCTTGAAAACACCTTACATTAGGTACATTGGAAAACATGGATTCCATAACTCTTTGAAATACGGCAGAGGCTGATGCCAAACCAAAAGGCATCCTCTTAAATCTGAATGCACCCGACGGGGTAACAAATGAAGTAAGATGGCGACAGTCTTTTTTGAGAGTGATTTGTTGGTACGCAGATGACATGTCTAGGGTAGTAAATACTTTAGCATCTTTGAGGGAACTTAACATTTCTGTGATGTTAGGGAGAGGGTGTCTGTCTACCCATATCCTGTCGTTAAGATCTCTTAAATCAATGCACATTCTAAGTGCCCCATTGGGTTTTCTGGCCAAAACCACGGGAGAAAGCCAATCTGAGCTCTCTATGGGCTCAATGATTCCTTGATGCACAGATATTCAAGTTCTTGGGATAGCTCCTTTCTCATAGCAAAGGGTACTCGTCTAGACTTGTGCACAACAGGTTGAACACCTTGCTTTAGAATTATCTGATGAGAGAAACCTTTTATTTTACCAAGAGATTCACTAAAAACTGATGGAAAAGAAGCTTTCCAATCTTGGGCATCAACAAGGCAAACAGGTTTGAAATCATCTTTAAGGAGAACCTGATCAGGACTGTTAGGATCCAAAATGATGCCTACATTTTTTTGTTCTAACCAGCCAAGAAGAGAAGACCCATCTTCAGCAACATAAACAGTGGCTGGAGTAGAGCGCTCCTTGAATGTCAAGGCACAATCAAATTCACCTACGATCTGAACAGGTTTCCCACCATATGCCACAGGTTTGACAAGAGATTTTCTTAACGGAATATCCGTTAATTTGCACCACTCTTCAGGACCAATTAATGTAAAAAATGAACCAGAATCTGCCATCATGGAAATGTAATTACCATTAACCCCAACTTGGCAGTATGGGCGCTTAACCAAGGTAGGTTGGCATTTTAATACTTGAGACACACTTACTGGGAAACCAGAATCAAGAGGAGTAGGTAAAACATTTTGGGTCATATTGGCATGTGATTCATCAGCATTGGATAACATCATAATTTCATTACTGTCCTCACTATCTGACCCAGGATCCACTTCGGATCTAGTATCAATAGAAATAACTTTTTTGGTTGACAATTTCACATTGGGATTAGAGAATTTTGATTTGGAAACTTTGGAAAAATGTCCTTTTTTTTGCATTTGGCACAATATTTATCAACAGCAGGACAAAAAGGAGCGTTTCCCAAATGATTTTTGCTACCACATCTATAACATTCCCATGTTTTACGTTGTTTATCATATCTAACTTCTTTATTGCTAGAAGCCTTGTCAAAGTTGAGAACATGAACTTTGGTTTCCAATGACATTTGATCCATGTATAAAGCAGTAGATTCAATATTCTTGGCTATTTCCAGAGCTTTATCTAATGTAAGATCTTGCGTAGTCAATAGTTTCTCTTGAACCTTTTTACTATTAGTTTTCTCTACTAACTGATCTCTTAACATTTCAACATGAAACGTTTTGTAATCACAGGTGGACGCTAGTACTCTTAAATCACTTACGAAAACTTCAACAGGTTCACCTGGTAATTGCTTCCTCATGTAAAACTTATGCCTTTCCATAATAACATTACGCTTTTTTTAAAATCTAGAATCTAAAGTTTTTATGGCAGAGGCATACTCATTGATAGCATCACCCTCCCCCAAGACTAAAGCAGGAGGCAAATGTTTTAAGACCTTCCTACCCTCCGTACCCAAGGAGTGACGTAGTAATGCTAATTTCTTCTTTTGCGTGAAGACTTCAGCTTCAATGGCTTCTAAATAAGCCTCAAAACCCTCTAACCACAATTCCCAATCGACAGGTGGATTACCTGGAGAGGAGAGAAAAGGAGATGGAGGAAGAACAGATTGCTGCATCCTAATAATAGACAATGCACAGCTCAATAATAATCAATTATAATATATAAATGACACACAACTTCACAATACGGCTGTAAACGCGCAGATTCCCAATATGGCTGAAAGCTGAAAATGTTAGTATAAGGGTGTGTGCATCACCGGAATATGCAAATGAATAGTTGTTGTAAGTAATAATGTTTGAAAGATGAAGGCCGAAATGGAAACTTCACAATGTAGCTGTAAGCAGAAAATGGTGGTATAAGGGTGTGCACATCACCGGAATGCGGAGAAATAACAAGCTGTTGTAAATATTAACTGTTAGAAATGGGATCTCTGGTTGGCTAAGGCTTGCGCCAACACCAGGCAGAGACCACCACTCTAGTCAGGGCGAGGGAGTTACACACCCAAGATAACCCCTGCTCACCCCCTTGGTAGCTTGGCACGAGCAGTCAGGCCTATCCCGGAGGCAATGTGTAAAGCGTTTGCGCAACACACTCACACAGCAGCAACACACTAGGCACACCACAAAAGGAACTTCACACAAGGTTATATAAAAAATAGCCTTTGTATTATCATAAATACCTTAGAAACATAATCACATAATATACAGGGTGCCAACTGGCACTAGGCAATATTCACAGGGGAATTATATACAGGACCAGGCCAATCGGGCCACGGTCAGAACCATCAGAACTGGTAAGTAAAATGTAAACCACAACCAGTAATTACCGGTAAAGTTAGGAACTTAGCACGAGATCCTGTAACATAAAAGATGGGACACCTAAATCACATTAGGCATAAATCTCGTTAGCATCACACATTATGCACCAACCTCATTATGCAATAATCACATGAGGCAATAGGCCTCGTAAGCATAAACACAGTGTGCCCCAATCGGGGGCACAACGCACTGACACTGGCCCCAGGCCAACTGGCCTCTCACAGGGGCTCAAAGGCCCAACGTCCAGAATGTCAGGGCTGGCTGCGCATGCAGCGGAATAAGAGTGCGCAATTGCACGAGCCTAAACGTGGCAGCTGCCCACTACTTGCTGGGCAGCTGTGAAAACAAAGGTGGGTATGAGCACTCACTGTGCCAACTGCCCTCAAAAGGAAATGCCCCCAAGTTGCAGCTGCCCGCTCTCTCTCGCGGTGCAGCTGGAGAATTAGGCTTGGCACCACTGTGCCTTCTGAGCCCCCACTGGGACTCTACAACAATATGCCCCACGTCACAGCTGCCCACTGTCCGGCGGGCAGCTGTGAAAATAACCACGGGCACTCACTGGCCTCTCCTGACCCCCCCGCACTGGGACTCTGAAAAGAATCTGGCCCAAAAGAGAAGTAAACACTGGCACCAACTGTGCCTCAAGAGGTACGACCACAGGGGGGAAGGGCCCCGACAATGGGCCCCGACAATGGGCCCCGACACGCCCCCCCCACCGGACTTAGCAACGCGGCCCCACTCACCGGGCTCCTTCGTTGTCTGCTCCGTTTCCCTTTGGTGCCACCTCTGGCATCCGCACTGCTTTGCGGAGCCCCCCTTCACTGGGGCTCCTCTGGCAACGACGCTGAGGCAGCGGGAGGACACCGGCAGTGTGCGCAGGCAGCCCCACTCACCGGGCTGCTCTGGACGCTCTAGGCGGCACGCGGGGCTCTCCTCACTCACATGGGAGCCCCGCCTCGACTTCGCCTCGCCTCACTTCAACCGGTCCCCCTTCTCGGGACCGGGACTTCTGGCCGGGCCTCACGGAGGCGGGGTAGGCTCCCGTCCTCCTCTACCGGGGCTTCCTCTGGCCCGCGCTGCGACTGGCCGGCTGTCTGGATCCTTTCCCTGGCCCCGCCCACAGTCAGGCGTCTCTTGCCTGGCTTCCGGGTCGGGCCGATCCTCGGCTGCTGCATCTCCCTTCCTTTGGCGGTGCGATGCGGGGTGGGCACCCGCTATAGAAACATCACAGATGCGGGGTGGGCACCCGTAACAAGACACCCAAATGCGGGGTAGGCACCCGCCCTTTTTAAATAATCATGAAGCGGGGTGGGCTCCCGCCTCATTAGCAGCACGGGGGAATCCCTACGCCGGGGATTCCCTCTTCCACGATGGGCAGCTCAGCGCTGCGAAGCCCCAGCACTCTCCCCGTCCTCGGAGAGATAGATAGCGCTCAAGAGGCGCTAGGAGGCTACAAAAGTCCTTAAAAAGACAGAAATAAAGAATCCTTGGTGCTGGGTAGACCACAGCGCAGCCAGGCAGGCCAGCACGCAGGGACCCCGAGGAAACAGCAGCTGGGTCCCGCGGCGGTTCCTCCTGGCAGAGTGTCCCCTGCAAGTCAGCACAACAGAACATTTACATGGGGTCACAGCCCCTTCTTTTATACACCCTTTTCCCTTGTCTAAAGGTGCAGGGTTTAGGGATACCAGTTAGAACTGGTTTTGGGGGAGCTTTGGAGCACTTTGTTTTGCTCAGCTCCTCTCTCCTTTCACAGGACAGGCTAGGGACATCAGACGCACCACAGGGGGTGGAGCCAGCATTGTGGAGGGAATGCACAACCCTATTCAGGTCCCAGGTGCAACTCCTCCCTCCCATCTAGATGCAGATCTCTCTATTCAGCCCTGCGCTGACTCACCCTGCCCCTCCTGGAGCCACACACACCTCCCAGCCCCTGTCACTCACAAAGCCAGACATGCAATTCACATCAGGCAGGCAGACACACAGCACACAGAAATGCCAACTTCTAAAAGTGGCACTTCTCCACTAGTCACAATAAATCTTCGCACACCATTGCGCAGCATTTATTCTCACGAGTTCGCACATACTAAACTCGCCCCTGCACTCCTCTCACACCAGGAATTACCATGGACACACATATCCCCCATGCATTCCTATGGGAGGGCAGGCCAATCTCACCACACGTACTCAGAGTGCGCACGCACTTTACACTGGGACCCAGTGCTAAAGTGCGCAGAGGCCAAAAACCACCAACACTACACAGGGAAATGGCTAGGAGACAGGCAAAAAGTTTAGGGGTGAACCTGCCAAAAGGGCCAAGTCCAACACAACCCCCTTCCAGCCAAAACGCAGGGCAGACCAATCACCACTGTGATGGGCTTCCCTGCTTGGGGCGATAGAACACGGACGTGGGCCCGCAACTGCAGGGACACCCTGCTGTTCTACGCCACGGTGAACCCATGTGGTTCCTTCTGAAAAAGCTGTCCGGAGCAACTGGGCTACCCCACTGGTACTCCCTAGCTGTCCGTGGCCAGGACCAGGCCCTAGGCCACCCAGATGCCACTGGTCCTTGCCCATTCACAGAGTGGGGGTAGTAACCCCTGGCACATAGTAGCCATTCTCCACTCTTCCCCTCATCAGGGCAGGTCTAGACTGCCACTGATCCTCCAGCCTAGGGTCTGCACCATCAGGCGGACCAGAAGTCATGGGTGAGGCTCCTCTCCCCCTACCTCTCCTTCTAGGGTTCCGCCCTCTCCTCCTTGGAGAAGCACCCTCAGAACACAACTCTCCCACCAGTTCAGGACCTCTCTCCAACAACTGGTCTCCCAACCTAGGGTCTAAACCCTCAGGTTGCACCGGGGTCAGAGGCGAGGACTCCCTCCCTCTGCACCCCCTTCCAGAGTTCTGCACCCTCCCAACTGGAGTGGTACCCCTGGAAGATGAATCGGTCAGGACACTGGTTACAGATGTCCTTTCCTCCAGGTCAGGCGGATCCTGAACCTGGCCTCCCAACCTTGGGGCTGAACCCCACGGCTGAGCATTTGCCTGGCACACCAGGACTTCCGGGGGCGCACACAGCAGCCCCCCGAGGGTAACACATGACTCATGTGTTGCGTGACAGTCTGCATGGCGCAGACTTCCCGACCCCTGTCCATCTGACAGTGCGCAGAGACCCCCCACGACAGAAGTGGTGTCACCATGGTCACTTCTAGGAGACTCAGCCCTTCTGGCTGGCCCCTGACCCACTGGTTCTTCCACTGGGGAACACATCCCCCTCTCACCCCTCAATCCGGACTTCTGTACCCTCCCGACTGGAGCGGCACTGCCAGACACCAGAACCACTGGAGCTCTACTTACAGACGCTCCAGGTTCTCCAGACACTAGGAGATCCTCCTCAAATGGACTAACAGGACAGCCTAGGCTCCCAACCTGGTGTTCCCTGAAGAAACCATCCAGGTTCTGAGACTGGGTTTCGGGCACCTGGGGACACTCAGTCCCACACTCACTCCTACTCCACTGAGACAGGACGTGAGCCCCTACACCCCTCCCACTACACTGGGACCTAGCTGGGCTACACTGAACCTCTTCCCCAATACAGGACGGGAAGATACCTGAGCCACTACTTTTGGGATCACTCCCCAATGCCTCTTCAGAGCCTCGGGCACTTTCCCAGAGGTCTGCCTCTCGCGTAAACTCCCATAAATCAGAAAACCCACACTCCAACAGGTGTTGGCGCAACCCCGGAAAACAACAACTGAGCAGGTGCTCTCTGATAACCAGATCGAACAGTCCGTGAAAATCCTGTTCCGTGTTAACTGTCACCCAATCAGCCAGTGCATCATTACATTCATCCACAAACCTCCCCCAAGACTGGTGAGACAGTTTCCTACTGCCCCTGAACTTCAACCTGTACTCCTCTTCCTGGGAGCCAAGTACCATATTCTGGGAACTGGGAATGGGACTTCCTGCACTGGACTCCATATTGCTGCCACCACTGGATCCCACCCTTACTGGTGAATCCAGACAATTGAAACTACTCTCAGGGGATAACCTACCCTCCAGAGCTAATTTCTCCCTGGCGAAGGCCCTCTCAGCCTCCGCCATCCTCTCCTGCGCTAAGACCCTCTCGGTCTCTAGCTTTTTCTCCTCCACACTCAGCTGCGCTATCTCCCTGGCATGCTCTAACCTGAGCTTCTCCAACGCCAGCTGATGCTCCCTTTCTTCCCTCCTATCCACCCACTCCTCTGGGGACAGGGAAAGGGATGGGGCACTGCCCCGACACTGGACCCAGCAAGGGACTCCCTATCCATGGGGTCCTCACTATCTACTGGCGTCCCTGTCCTGTCACTTTCTTCCTCCTCTTCAGACTCCTCAGGGCCCCCCTCAGACCCACCACCCTCTTGGCGTGCGGCCAGGGCCCTCTTCTCCTCATTGCGCTCACAGTCCCATTCATCCTTTTGCCATTGGATCAGGTTGTCCCTCAGTTTTGACTGGGTGTCTGACCCACTCACTGCTATGTCTCTCTCCTTACAGAAGTCCACCAACTCCCACATGCTGTATCTAAACAGACCACAAAAATTAAAAGCAGACTCCATTTTGGCAGGACGCTCAGGGACACGTGCAACACAGGAGACCTAGGTGCCTGAGCTGAAGCAAGAGTATACAATTTACAAATGACACTTTTAGGAGAAGAATTAAAATAAAACTCAGAACAATAATCCCCAAACACGTGATTATCTAAATGCAGAGTTTGTAGTGCAACCAGTTGTCGCTGTGGTACTGCGCAAACGCAAGTCCTATCCTCACCGCTGACAACCAATGTTAGAAATGGGATCTCTGGTTGGCTAAGGCTTGCGCCAACGCCAGGCAGAGACCACCACTCTAGTCAGGGCGAGGGAGTTACACACCCAAGATAACCCCTGCTCACCCCCTTGGTAGCTTGGCACGAGCAGTCAGGCCTATCCCGGAGGCAATGTGTAAAGCGTTTGCGCAACACACTCACACAGCAGCAACACACTAGGCACACCACAAAAGGAACTCCACACAAGGTTATATAAAAAATAGCCTTTGTATTATCATAAATACCTTAGAAACATAATCACATAATATACAGGGTGCCAACTGGCACTAGGCAATATTCACAGGGGAATTATATACAGGACCAGGCCAATCGGGCCACGGTCAGAACCATCAGAACAGGTAAGTAAAATGTAAACCACAACCAGTAATTACCGGTAAAGTTAGGAACTTAGCACGAGATCCTGTAACATAAAAGATGGGACACCTAAATCACATTAGGCATAAATCTCGTTAGCATCACACGTTATGCACCAACCTCATTATGCAATAATCACATGAGGCAATAGGCCTCGTAAGCATAAACACAGTGTGCCCCAATCGGGGGCACAACGCACTGACACTGGCCCCAGGCCAACTGGCCTCTCACAGGGGCTCAAAGTCCCAACGTCCAGAATGTCAGGGCTGGCTGCGCATGCAGCAGAATAAGAGTGCGCAATTGCACGAGCCTAAACGTGGCAGCTGCCCACTACTTGCTGGGCAGCTGTGAAAACAAAGGTGGGTATGAGCACTCACTGTGCCAACTGCCCTCAAAAGGAAATGCCCCCAAGTTGCAGCTGCCCGCTCTCTCTCGCGGTGCAGCTGGAGAATTAGGGTTGGCACCAATGTGCCTTCTGAGCCCCCACTGGGACTCTACAACAATATGCCCCACGTCACAGCTGCCCACTGTCTGGCGGGGCAGCTGTGAAAATGACCACGGGCACTCACTGGCCTCTCCTGAGCCCCCCGCACTGGGACTCTGAAAAGAATCTGGCCCAAAAGAGAAGTAAACACTGGCACCAACTGTGCCTCAAGAGGTACGACCACAGGGGGAAGGGCCCCGACAATGGGCCCCGCCACGCCCCCACCGGACTTAGCAACGCGGCCCCACTCACCGGGCTCCTTCGTTGTCTGCTCCGTTTCCCTTTGGTGCCACCTCTGGCATCCGCACTGCTTTGTGGAGCCCCCCTTCACTGGGGCTCCTCTGGCAACGACGCTGAGGCAGCGGGAGGGCACCGGCAGTGTGCGCAGGCAGCCCCACTCACCGGGCTGCTCTGGACGCTCTAGGCGGCACGCGGGGCTCTCCTCACTCACATGGGAGCCCCGCCTCGACTTCGCCTCGCCTCGCCTCACTTCACCCGGTCCCCCTTCTCGGGACCGGGACTTCTGGCCGGGCCTCACGGAGGCGGGGTAGGCTCCCGTCCTCCTCTACCGGGGCTTCCTCTGGCCCGCGCTGTGACTGGCCGGCCGTCTGGAACCTTTCCCTGGTCCCGCCCACAGTCAGGCGTCTCTTGCCTGGCTTCCGGGTCGGGCCGATCCTCGGCTGCTGCGTCTCCCTTCCTTTGGCGGTGCGATGCGGGGTGGGCACCCGCTATAGAAACAACACAGCTGCGGGGTGGGCACCCATAACAAGACACCCAAATGCGGGGTAGGCACCCGCCCTTTTTAAATAAAGATGAAGCGGGGTGGGCTCCCGCCTCATTAGCAGCACGGGGGAATCCCTACGCCGGGGATTCCCTCTTCCACGATGGGCAGCTCAGCGCTGCGAAGCCCCAGCACTCTCCCCATCCTCGGAGAGATAGATAGCGCTCACGAGGCGCTAGGAGGCTACAAAAGTCCTTAAAAAGGCAGAAATAAAGAATCCTTGGTGCTGGGTAGACCACAGCGCAGCCAGGCAGGCCAGCACGCAGGGACCCCCAGGAAACAGCAGCTGGGTCCCGCGGCGGTTCCTCCTGGCAGAGTGTTCCCTGCAAGTCAGCACAACAGAACATTTACATGGGGTCACAGCCCCTTCTTTTATACACCCTTTTCCCTTGTCTAAAGGTGCAGGGTTTAGGGATACCAGTTAGAACTGGTTTTGGGGGAGCTTTGGAGCACTTTGTTTTGCTCAGCTCCTCTCTCCTTTCACAGGACAGGCTAGGGACATCAGACGCACCACAGGGGGTGGAGCCAGCATTGTGGAGGGAAGGCACAACCCTATTCAGGTCCCAGGTGCAACTCCTCCCTCCCATCTAGATGCAGATCTCTCTATTCAGCCCTGCGCTGACTCACCCTGCCCCTCCTGGAGCCACAGACACCTCCCAGCCCCTGTCACTCACAAAGCCAGACATGCAATTCACATCAGGCAGGCAGACACACAGCACACAGAAATGCCAACTTCTAAAAGTGGCACTTCTCCACTAGTCACAATAAATCTGCGCACACCATTGCGCAGCATTTATTCTCACGAGATCACACATACTAAACTCGCCCCTGCACTCCTCTCACACCAGGAATTACCATGGACACACATATCCCCCATGCATTCCTATGGGAGGGCAGGCCAATCTCACCACACGTACTCATAGTGCGCACGCACTTTACACTGGGACCCAGTGCTAAAGTGCGCAGAGGCCAAAAACCACCAACACTACACAGGGAAAAGGCTAGGAGACAGGCAAAACGTTTAGGGGTGAACCTGCCAAAAGGGCCAAGTCCAACACAAACGTTGAAAGTTGAGTGCTGAAATGCCAAATATAACGTTGCTCCGTTGAACAAAGACACACTTACGGAGGTAAATTATGGCTCTCGGTTGCTAGGAAATGAGCGATGCTTTGGACGCGAAGGACGCGTAGACGTCTGTGCAGGCTGTTATCCCAGGTTGCCAAGGAACAAGGAATGTGTACCACGAGATTGCGTGGCAACAGGCTCGCGCACAAGGGGGGGCGAGCAAGCCAACGTTGAAATGCTCGAGCGCAGCTTAGGAAGATTGTGTAGAGCGTGGTCGCATGGCAACAGGCTCGCGCTAGAAGGCTGGCTGAAGCGCTCGAGCGTGGATGGAAAATCGTGAAGAAAAGCCAGAAAACATGGAGGAAAGGATATAAACAAATATCCTACCAGGATTCAAGTTCGAATGGCCACAGCAGAGCTCCAAGAGTTGCCGGAATGATATCGCTGTCCGGAAGAGAGACAAAGAACAGGAAGCAAAAGAGTCTTCTTCCAAATGGCTCTGTGCCGGTCCAGGGTTCGAAGCCAATCGTCGCCAGTGAAAAGAAGAGGAATCCAAGAAGGTAAGTTAAACTTCTTTATTCTTGAAAAGATCTTCAGAGAACACGACCGGCCAGAGTGACAGCAAGATACAACTGACACTCTGACAATTCCACATGCCACCATTCTGGAATGGAACAATGATAATGGTGGCATGTGCAGGTATTCATGAGTAACCACCACACTAAAAGAAACATAAGACCCAACACCTAGAACCCAGGAGTTCTCTTCCTCCCTTCACATTGTACCATCTTCCTGGATCACCACCCATGTGGTCTGACTGCGCTCAGGCCTGCACCTCTGGGACCTCCTCAAATGCATCCACCACTGTTGTCAGCACCATGTCTCCCCCTCTAGAAGCGGACCTATCCTCCTCTCATCGGTTTTGTCTTGTCCACATCTCGAGCCAGCTCCATACCTCATCTGGTTGGTCAAAGAAGTGGCTCTTCCCTTGCTCAATGACCCACAACCATGTCTGAAAGAGCAGAATGTACTCGAGGCCCATGTCTCGCAATTTCTGTTTCACTTCCCAATACACTTTTCTCTGAAGCTGCATGCAGATTTTTAGTGTAATCAGAATACACTGCAATAGAGTGCTTTTTTAATGTCATGTTTTCTACTG
This sequence comes from Calotriton arnoldi, assembly GCA_963921515.1. Lineage (NCBI taxonomy): Eukaryota > Metazoa > Chordata > Amphibia > Caudata > Salamandridae > Calotriton > Calotriton arnoldi. The sequence goes on from CAWUFW010007712.1 coordinate 165,786, forward strand.
CTCTAGGCCCCTTAGGGATCCAGTCTCTGTCTCTATAATTAAGGATCCAAATTATCAGGGCTCAGGGAGGGGCTCCGGGAAATGGCCTATCCACCAGTGCTCTATGCGCTTACTCCACCACAAACATCATTGCATTCTCATCGCTATTAAGATCCACTCCTCTATAAATTTACCCATGTCGGTACTTTTGCCTAGTCCGGAAATCCAAGAAAGTGAAGGTTATTTCAGCGGAGCAATTCTCTGCATCCTCGGCTATGTTTTCCAAAGTATTAGTTAGGGGTATCCATTTTACCCTGGGAGTAGCAACGTCCATCTACACCTCTGCGACTGTACCCTCCACCATTGGGACCCTATCTACTACAGATCCGTGCACAGAAGGCCAACCTCTACTGAGACAGTCTCAATACTGCCCTCCAGGGCATCTCTTGACCCATGTATGGCCACCAAAAGCTCCACGTGTCAGGGTTGTTACCTTCCTGTCTGTTGGGCAGCCGCCCTTCAAGGTGTTATGTTAGCCTCTGTGGGGGGGGGGGTTCTGCAAGGTTGATATTGCGTAATTGTGTTGCCCTGCTGTGACTCTGTTTCCTTCACTACCCTATAAAGGCCTGCACCTTTATCAAACACGTGTTGACCACAATACAGCATCTTGACCAGGCCTCAGGGAGCCCTCTGTATCATTAACCAAGGGTGCTATGCCAGAGTAAGCACTGCTCCCCAGGAAGGGGCGTTGTATTGTCCAGCTGCACGACTCCACTATCACAGCTCCATTCAGCCAGGATCCTGCTCGCTCCACAATGCGCAACCATCCGTGAGAACTAGGCCCTTCACAGCTGCCCCTCATCAGCACACTCCATGGAGTCCAGCTTACAAGAGACCCTCCCATGGGCTGCACCGGTACGGCCCAGGATCCACCCAGGTACCCAAGCACCTACTTGCTCTAGTCTCACTCCCTGTCATTTTTTCTCGGAGGAGGGTGCCTCCAGCCCAGGTCTCCACCTCCCAGTGCCAGTAACCGACCAGCTCATTAGGTGCGCCTCACTTCAGGGGGTAACCATCCCGCTTCCAGCCTCAGAGGCTGCACACCCCGATCAGCCGCGCCACGCCAAATCCAGGAGGCGCTCAAGGACAGGCCTTCCACAGGCAGTGCAGAGCACAGCTCCATGCCCGATGTCTATATCACTGCAGTTTGGAGGGAGGATGGACTAAGAGCACCCATGACCTGCAACCTCCACCAGTGAGTGACCAGCCCACTTGTCTCTCACACCACCTTGGCCCAAGCAGTGCAACCCCTAGAAGGGCTGCACACATCTTTTAAGGCAGGCCACCAGGCTCTTCATTCCGTAGTATTCTGAGCATCATTTCACTAGCGAAGATACACCCTAGACTCCTCTCTAGTCCTTGAAAGACCATAGCTCTTCCCAGGAAACATCACACTTTTGGGGGGGAAAGTTGTGACAGCTATTGTGGAGGAAGGCATGCCTTGTCTCCCATTTTGCCTGATGTTCAGTCTAAGGCTTCAGAAGATTTATACCCCACAATTGAAACCATTCTGTCCAATGATTGTCATAAAGTGTAGCTACATATCTTCTGTAAACAGACCACAAAATAGTCCATTACAACAGCATATATAAATTGTGAGCTCACTTCTTTCACCATCAGTATCAACCATACTACTTAAGACCTGTATTGCCTTGATCCAGTTTCTCAATTTTGAGTGCTTTTTTGTAATTGCAAATCTTTTTGAATGCACAGAAAATTGCCACCTGTAGATCATTTGTCACTAAGGGTTTCATTTTGTTGCTTTCTCACATGCCCTGGCTGAAAATATATCTGTACAGACTTAATCTCACATCTCGCTGCCAAACATTGACTATGGTGGATGTTTCAACTTCAATAATGCCTGTCAATGCCACACAGAGACTATCGATGGATTTCACATAAGACTTCAACACAGTGTTGTTGTAAAAATGTAACAATAAGGATGACATGATATACATGTTCGAATATTATACAGACAACTGATGCACTGAAACATTTCAGGCAACTGCGACATGCCACTTTTGGATGTTCATTCTGTATGGAAGCCTCCAAACGTACTCTTGCTAGATTATTCTGTCAACTGGACAGCTATTTGCCAGTGGCCCACTTACTCATCATGTTGACTTCCATCATAAAGTAAAATTAGGCCCAAATACAACCACTTTTGACTTGTACAACACATTTTCTCATCACTATGCCACTCTCATCCTTGCAATCACTGCTCGCAGCCCTTACACACATCTAGAACAGTCTCCTGCAAGGAAAGTGCAGTGCAGCAAGACACATCTGTGGATGTAAAATGAAATGTTACCATGCCATCCATATGATCTACCATCCTGATGAAGGCATCTAACCAAAGACTGCTGAAACTATGAGATCAGAGCTGATGTTTAAGAGAAATGGCTGGGAGAAGAGGAATCCTTTTAAATAAAATTTAAGCTGATCAGAAGATTAAATAAGGAACCTCAAGGAGGTCTAAAAAGGAATTCCCCTCACCATAGATTATTAAAGTGTATTGTTTAATTGAAGAGTGTGTGGGCTAGGTTTTCACTATAAAATCGTTGTATAGATATGTCTAACGTGAAAAAGCATGGTTTCTGAAATGACAAAATAATTTTGTATCATTTTCTTTTGATACAGACTTGTTCCCCTATTGCTGCAGGTAGATGAAAGTTCAACACTAAACTACTTGTGATGATGGAGAGATGAGCTAAGGTAAGCTAACTTTTATTAGGTCAAACCCTGGTTCTTTGATTGAGTCTTAGCCTCTACTGGCATGTTTCGCAGCTGGGTGATTCCTAAGCAGATTGATAAAATGCAAAAGATTCCACTTAGAGAGCCTTGCTCAATCCCTCTAAACATTGATTAATAGTTGTATTCCAATAATGAATGGATTCAATTGCTGCACACAATATCACACACTACAAATGTTGTACTGACTACTGTACATCTTTTGAGCCAGGTGATTTGCTCAAGGTACATCATACGAGAATGAACACAGCCAGATAACAAAACTAGTGAAGGTGACACGCAAAAAGGACAGGGTTGCCATGAGGTGGTCAAAACCAAGCACATTAATTAATATTGACAAAGATATACCCTACTAATAAGATAAAAAAGAGTTGAATACTCCACATCTTATTTACATGACAATCCTGCTGAAGACCACGAAGGGACTATAAAAGGGCTCTCACCCACATGATGTACGTGGCATGCACCATCATGGAGTCCTTCATCCAAAATGGCAGTGTATTTAGATGAGCTCAACATAACATCAAAAACTCTCAAAAACAGCCATTCAACAAGATCAGGCCCTCCTATTTTTCTCAAAACATGTTGCGTAACCAAACTCCAAATGGTGGCGAATATACAACTCTCACATTGTCATGTGTCTCCCACACTGGTAAGCCTATCAATCGGAGGGAATGGCCCGCTTGAGGATCGGAGGGATGCTCCTGGACATCTTGTCCACCATATTAAAAGGGCCATAGGCTAAACTGCACTTGTAATATGGCTGACAGGATGTCCACCATTTTTGTGTCCACCGTAGTTAAGTATCCCACCATGATTGAGTATCCCATTCGCCATCCTCCAAATAAGGCTGAAGACCGCCTTATTTGATCTGGCATGATGCAAAGCTTGGGCCTCATCACATTGCAGAGCCTTACAGCTGAGTGCCTCACCGCCCTCATAAATCAGTGCAACGATATGAAATGATGCACATACACACTGTTATAAAATAGCGCTATTCAATAAATAATTGTGTTTCCAATTTGTTTTAAATCTTGAAGATCTTCTGTGGCATGTTGGCAAAGAGAACAGCAATAAAAAAAATCTTTCAGAGCTGATAAAATACAGTGATATTTTCTGCCTAATAAGTACACGAAGTTCCATAACTCCCCTGATTAAACACATTATCCTTCTCTGGAAAGTCAACGTGATTTATGCAAAAAGTGATTTGGATGTATTCTCCCCTAGCTCTCGAGATTTCATAACTCCTAGTGTGCTCTGGAAAATATCCACTCACTCTGAATCCAAACCAAATTAATGTCTTCTCGAATGACCTGAGGAATTAATGAGGTTTTAGCTGTCAGTCTTACCCATGCAGGGTCAAGTAAATCATTCGCTGGCCCTTAATTCACAATTTCTCTTGTTTTTTTGCTGGCTTTCTGTGTCCATGCTAAAATGATAACAGTTCCGGATGCCTTTGAAATGCAGCGTCGTTGGCACCCTCTGTCCATCTTGTGTGTTATATTTCAGGCTCTGCTTTCATAATAGCTGTAAACTCTGAATTAACTGGAGTCAGCAGTGCTGATTAATGAGGTAGCAAAGGAGTCAGTGGACTGTAGGGCCTCCCTTTATTTTCCAGTGATGTGCGTTCATTTAATTTCTCCCTTCCCATGTCTTAAACCTGTTGCACGTGCTTATCTGCGGTTCTTCTCTTTAGCTTTTTTTTTTTACATAATTCGTTTTTATTAATAATCTATACAAAATTACAAAAATTGCCCAAAAAGCTGATTATTTATATAGATAAAATACGACAACCCACATGAATCACTAGTGATTTTAACTCCCCACTATTGCTTTTATTTTGCATTATTTTTTAAACTATTGCCCCCCTCCTGTTCACCAAACCTTCCCTAAATCATTCAGAATTTTCTTCAAACTGTTTTGAAAAGTGCTTACATGTATTATGTTTCAGAACTTTCCTCATTTTTATCTTGCCGTGCATGGAACTGTAGTGATTGCTGGGCACACATGGTTAATGAATTGCCAGGCATTCTGGGTAGATGATAAATACATGTAAATGCACTTTCATTCAACCCTACTTAATGGAAAGTAGACTCCAATAAACTAATCAAAAGCCAGGGATATATCGATGACTGCACACAAGGAAATATATTAAAATACTTTTGTCCAAAAGACTGCGGCCCAGATTCTGAAAGGTGTCATGAAACGCAGCGCATCAGCCAAAAATGCTGCACTGTGTTGCGTGACAGGGAGAGAGCAGGAGAGCGCCATGTCACAGAGATATGGCTCTCTCCTCCCCTCTCCTTAGCACCGGTGTCATAGTGCTAGGGTGGTGCCTGAGGTTTTGTATAGGAAGGGAACCCTTCCTGTACAAAATACTATGGTTAGGCAAGTTTAAGACCTTTTCCTACTATGTATGTGTGCTGCACAGTGCAGCACGTATGCAAAGTTGGAAAAGAAAGGAGAAATTTAAACATTGTTCCTTTAAACGCCCGCTTTCCAGCAGCGGTAAGTTTTGGCACTAAACCCTGTGTACTAATGTTAGCAGATAAGGCTTAGTGTAAAAAAGTATGGGGGGTTGCATAGGACTGCCCATGTGACACCCATGTAATGCCCCCTTGATGCTAAGTAATGCACAGCAGAGTTTTGCACTGCTTTGAGTTACTTTTCCACACAAATGCTAATACCAATTAGCGTTGGTTTGTTAATACCCAAATAGATTTAGCGTCGGGTTAGCGTTACAAAAGTGACACGAGCCTGATGCTAAAACTTTGTGAACCTAGGCCTTCGAGTTTTGGACAGATCCATGCCATATGCTATCAGTACCCCATGCTGTCATTTCAACAATGAGAGCAATAGTGTGTGGATATCTATATTGGTCCTGTGGACAAAGGGCAGCGTAAATTATGGCATCCATTTCTCTGAGAAATGTATTCTACATAAGTCAGCTCTAAGAATACATGCAAAGTCAACCTTCAAGCCTCCATGTACATGAGTCAAGTAATTGCCAGCCCCGTTTCAGATTCCAATTATATTGAAATGATTTCTACTAAAGAACAGTGAATATTTCGAGTAAGAAAAAAATAACATTGCCCAATGTCCTAAAAAGCTGGAGGTTTACCAAATACTCACAACATAACGTGCACCATCCTGGCTATCTCTACCAGTGGCATGATCCTGAGTGCACTAATTGTTGGTAGGAGAAATCATAGTAACCTCTTTGATCAGATGGATCATTGACATAATACCGATCACAACAATAACGTGATACAGAATTATTGCGCCAACAATATCGATTACAAAAATATAGTTTCCTATACTTTTAATGGTAAGTACAAACTATTAAAAAAAATATTGTTTCACACTAATATTGGTACAAAACATACAAAATTTCGTTTTTTAATATATATATATATGTAGTTTAAAATAGTAAATCATAAATATTTATATATAACATTAATATAATGTAAAAAAAGTAAATGTAACATTTAATACTATATAAAAATATAAACTTATTTAAACATACACACATAAATATATATGTGTATGTTTATAAAAAATTACTGTTCCCACTCCAGTGTGTGCAAAAGTAGGGAAAGCCTTGGACTTCGGAGGGGTAAAATTTACTATTTCCACTTTAGTCTATGAAACAGTAGGGAAATTGTTGAACTTCGGAGGGGTTACATTTACTATTCACACTACAGTCTGTGCAACAGTAGGGCAAGTGGTGGACTCCAGAGGGGTAACATTTACTTTTCCCACTCCAGTCTGTGCAACAGTAGCAAAAGTGTTCCACGCCAGAGGGGTTAAATTTACTATTCCCACTCCAGTCTGTGTAACAGCAGGGAAAGCACTGAACTTCGGGAGTGTTAAACTTACTATTCCCATTCGAGTCTGTGCAACAGTAGGGAAAGCATTGGACTCTGGAGGGGTTATATTTTCTGTTCCCTCTATAATCTGTGAAACTATAGGGAAAGTACATCACTTCAAACATAAAACCTATATGAAACATAACCCTATTAATGTATAACAAATATTAAACTCTTAATATGAACTTTATTAATTAACTAATAATATGTAAATATATAAAAAACAATTAAACAATTAACATACTTATTAAACAATTTTATAATTAATTGTCAATTTAAAAAAATGTTATTTATTTAATACTTAAGTAACTTACCACACTATACTCCCACAAAGCTAGCAGCCCACACTTAAAATATAACTGAAATAAATAAATGGAACAAAATTAATTGAACTTTCAATCAATTAAATATTAATTGACAATTTATTATTGATTAATTAATAATTGACTTCCTACCCTATACCCCCTACAAAACCAGTAGCTTGCACCTAATAAGCAACTTAAGAGATGCAATTATCACACAATTTACATAAATAATAATCAATGAAATAATTAAGAATAAATTGTTCATAAATTGTTAATTAATTGTTACTTAATTAACTTCCCACCCTATACTCCTACAAACCCAGAAGCCCACACATAACACATAACTTAAAAAATATAATTATTACACACTTAACATAATTAATAATCAATTAAATAATGAATAATGAATTAATAATTAATTGTTAATTAATTATACTTAATTAACTTTCCACCCTACACCCCTACAAACCCAGCAACCCATCACAACAGTATAAATTACTACTAGCAATTACATTACAAATTCTAAATCACTTAAAAGTACAAACTATATTTAAAATGATTATTGACAACTCTGCAAACAATAATAAAATGAATTAATATATGAACTAACACATACATATAATAAAAAAATTATATTTTTTACAACTATATTATTGAAAACGAAATTAACAACAACGATATTCTTGAAAATTATATTGCTTGACAATGACATTGCTGCATCACAATATTTTGGTATCACAATACTTGTTTTCCTGATATTTCTGCAACTTGATATTTAAAACTCAATATTTTGTCCAAATACAATTCAGATATTCTAAGTACTGCTGATCCCCATGGTGTCAATCTGGCTTCTAACAAGAGATCTTCCACCCAGATCATGCCCCCATTGCCCCATTGTTTTATTGCTGATTAGTCAATTAATAAAAACAGCACTCTGCAAACTTCAAACCTACTATCAGCATGCCCTACCTGAATAACAAAACATTCTTCCTTTGATGAAAACCATGCAAGAGCTTGTCACAAATTTGTTTTGGGTATTTGGGGATATTAATAGTCCATGGGGCCTTCATAGACATCATTTAGGGATCACTAGGGGTTACAGCCCTTTCGAACTCTTTCACTAACTTTGCAACCCCTGGTCTCAGAGGTGGCAAAATCCATGCCAAAACATAGGGCTGTTTGGGACTCCACCGTCGTTATCTGCCCGTTTTTTATTTCACTAATTATATTCTAATAATGTAAAAAAAAATGGGTCTCCAGGAGCTGGAATAGGACCTTGCTGGCAGCCGAGGTAAGAAAAAAAATGTATGTTGTGTGTGTGCTTGCAGATGATGGTGGGTTTGTGTGTGAGAGAGTGTGTATGCGTGAGCACTTGTGTGTGAGGGAAAGTGAGTGAATAACAGTCAGTGACAGGTAATGAGAGTAAGTGAGCATGAGTGAGTCAGATTAAGTGAGGATGAGTGACAATAGGAGTGACCACAACTTAGTGAGAGTGGATGGGGGAGAATGAATAAGAATGAGTGTTAATGTGTGAAAGAAAGTAGTGACAGTGAGTGAAACTAAGAGTGAGAATGTATGAATGAGTGAGAAAAATAGGAAATAAAAGTGAGTGTGAATCAATGAGTAAGAATGAGAGAGTTAGTGAAGGAGAATAAATGAGAATGAGGGATTAGGACTGAAAATGATTGTTAGTGATTGGGAAAGTATATTCAAGCATAAGTGAGAGTGATTTTGAATGAGTGAAAATGAATGAGAATAAATGAGTGAGTGAGTAACAATGAGTGTAAGTGAGTGAATGTTTAAGTTAGTGTGAGTGAAAATGTGGTGTTATGCTTGTGAATCAGCTTTTGGTTATGGGATGTTAAAGGTAATTCTTGGCTTATAGAGATACTTGTGGAAACATACTGGTACTGGCACATTGGTGGCAATTCCTGGCATAAGGGAAGTGGAATATAAGAGGGGGCAACTATGAAAACATACCAGACCTGACATACTAGAGATGCATTTTGACGTAAGGATCACCTATGCAATATGCATGGTATTAATGGCAAAATTCTGATAATGGCATATTTAAATGGGCACCCATGACAAAGTACTGGCCCTGGCATAATGGAGGCAATTTGTGACATATAGACACAGGTTTTGAAAGAAATTGGAGAGAATGAGGCTTTGTTGGCTTGGCACACCATGAAAGGACTTGACTAAAAAGTGCCCTTATAAAGCCCACATGGTTTTAGTAAATTTATGTGAAAATTGTCCCCTAAAATGTACCCATTGTCTTCAACATTTTCTCGGAGGATATCACCTAAACCCCCTTAGAAGAGGTCTGCCTTACTCACTCACTAAAAGTTAGGGGAAGTATTGTATTATGTCCCACGATTTTCAAAGACAATTTCGGCACCCTAGTATAGGTAGTATCTTCAACAGACATTTATGTTGTGTTGTTATAGTAATCATGCAGTTATTATGGTACTTCAACAATGTCAATTATTGTGATATCAACTGGGGTAAGATCATGTGACATCACTTCTGTGAAGATTCACAGTTAAAGGTCATGTGATGTCACTTCCTGTGATGAAATTAGGGTTAAAAGGTGTGTAATGTCACTTCTGCTATCCAGGGCATTTTGGTAAATCGACGTCAATGGTGGGCTTTACACATTCCAACTGAAACAAATAGCCCCATACTAAGCTATCGTAACTATAAACTTCCTTAAAAAGAAATTACATAGTGTCTAAATTAATCCAGATAATAAAACATTGACTTAGCAAGAACTAATCCTCCCTGATCAAGGAGAAGATGTAAGTTTCATAGATTAATGCAGAGGTGATGGCTGGATCATAATTATCTTGAAATCATACTCTCAATATGCTTGAAAAATCTGACCTGGAAGTGTCATGAGATTGTTGAACATAAAAATATGAACGAAGGAAAAAAAACATTTTAGGAACAGCATCTTGGCCTAAAGTGAATAAAAGAAAGATTTCCCAGTGCTTAAAAAGCTCTTTGATTTTATGAAAAAGAGGAGCTTAACTTAAGTCAAACAAAAAGATTTTCTGGCATCTCCCAAAAGTATTGGGTAGCACTTGACCTTGCTCATTAAACAGCAATATCTATGTCTTGAATTGATTTATTTTATAGTCCACATCTCAGTGAAGCTATTGAAGACATCTAATATGCACTAGATATTTAGATGACCTGCTTATAGTAATTCTATCATATACTTTAGCATAATGCTTTAACCTATCTGTGGCCGGATAAATACATAAATCCCCTGCTGAAGAGTTTATAGTAACCTCAAATGTCTCTATAATCAAAGTAAATAAAATGGGAGAAAAGGTCCCCTTTGTCAGTTTAACTGAGCCACAACCACTGCCATTTGCTATACTTCACCACTTAAAAGATTGAAAGCCTTTTCAGAATCCAGCAGAATATCAATATGGGGTCCTGTGTGCCTTACTTCTGAACTCTCTCCCTGTAGGGTTCCCAGCTCACAGTGAACGCTGCCTTGCCACAGCACTTCCGGAATGATTGTGTCAGGTCAATGTATTCTCCATGTGCTGCCAGATTTACAAGATCAGCATGTTCAGCTGCCTTGAGTCACTACGCCCAGGGTCAGACTGTCCCATAGGCATGGAATGACCTCCCGTTGCATCTAAGGTGCTTGGCAAACCATCTGGACTTCAGGAAGTCTCTGAAGACGAGGCTTTTTGCTGTCTAATTTACTTCCCTTCACTACCCCCGTGTCTTAGGCCTCCGTAGGACATCGTGCTCAGCGCCAGGACACCTTCGGGTAACAGTTTGCGCTTTAGAAATATCAATAACATTAACATTAACATATAGGGCAGTCAGGTAGTGCCCAATGGGCTGGTCTGACAGGCCAGTGTGCGGGGTCAGTTTTTTGGCTGTTTCTGGGCAGTTTATTTATTGTTTATTTCCCTGATATTGAAACAAACATTTCCCCCAGCAAGCTCCAATCCATGCAGTCTTCTACGCCATGCGAAAATATTTATACAGCATGTCTGCACAAGTTAAAAACTGCCACAATTTGCATACACTGGCCACTTTTTTAGCTATCTAATTCACTAATGAGGGCCAATATTACTAGGTGTCCACAATGCTTCGGCACCCCATTTTACACAGTAGGTGGCTCAGATCTCGCAATCATTTGTCTAAGTCAGCATCTCTCCTTACTGCTTCCTTCAGAACTCCAACATCACTTCTAATCATTTTGAGATTGTGGCATTAAAGATAGTGCACAGTTGAACATTGACTTTTCCTCTCTAATTCGTCGATGGCAAATTTAGGACATGGAGGAGCTTGCCTTGATGGAATACCACTGGTATATATCAATCTACACCATTAAATATATGCCATTAGAAGCATCAAGCTATTCAACACAACATGAAGGGATTTTACCAAAACTGAGTCTGTGTAGCATGTTAACATTTTCTTTACATATTGAGTCACATTGGCCACTTTTTGCTAAGCGTAGGTAGAGACACTGTAGTGAGAGTAACTTCTGGTGTTGATAAAATCAGAAATAATATGGACCACATGGAAGACTTTCTGGAACAGTGCTAAAAAAAACCCGAATAGGGTGGCATCTCTCACTACATCCTTATCTGCAAGCTCCACTGCTCCTGGGTCTTCTTGGGCAGAGGAGAAAGAAACATTGGCATAGTCTAGTGGTGTCCATGCTCTGCAGCAACCACTCAATCTTCATGCCCACACCAGTGCCACTTCAAAGACAGCTAAATTCCAATTCAAACTTCTCAGAGTCATCAAACCACTAATTTCCGCTGATGACTTTAAAACAGTAGTCTAAGAGCCGGTCCTCTCGAAACTTGACTAAAGCAACTCTCTTCTCACAGATATCCCTAAGTTCCACCTCGCTATGTTGAGAGCAGCCCTTAACTCGACTGCACACCTCGTCTTGGGTACTAGACAACATGACCACATCACTCATATTCTCTCTGAACTGAACTGGCTCCTGACTGAATCAAGGTGTACCTTCCAACTTGCTTGCATCATCTACAAATCTCTCCACATTAGTGCTCCAAAATACCTTTCCAAGAAACTAATTGTCACAGGAGGCTCCTGCTTTCTCAGGAGTTCTAACTCCCTAAGGCTTGAAACCCCAGCCTTCAAAAAGTAGAGTACTATGAAACAAGCTTGCTTTGGCTCTGCCCCTGGAATACGGAATGCCATCCTACCCTCCATCAGTACAAAACCATCTCACCCCTCCATCAAAAAGGAACTTAAACTTCTCCTCCAGCAGAGGCACTTACCTCTATAATTTTTGTTGTGTTAGACCATTCATGATCCTAAGAAACATCCCCTCCTCCCTACCCTCTCGAAGTCCCCACCCCCTCTTCCTTCCTGATCGAACTATTTCACTTGAATGAGAGTTGTTATATGTTGTTACATTGTTATTTCTTGTAACCTAGAAGGACTAAGCACGTCTGCCCTGACAACAACCTAACTTTCTATTCCTGTATATCCCTCAGCTCACCTGACGATGCCCTTGTAAAGTGCTATGATACCCCCTGGGTTGTGCCATACAATGGTAACCTTCAGAATTTGTTTTGCATATGCATGCTATTTCACTTGAATGTAACAGTTGTTATATGTTGTTATTTCTTGTAAGCTTGAAGGACTAATCATATTTGCTCTGCCAATGAACTAATTATATCTTACTGTACATCCCACGGCTCACTTGGCATTGCACTTGTAAAGTGCTCTGATACCCCTGGATTACGCTATTTAGGGCCCGATTCCGATCTCGCTAGAAAAGCCATCCGTACGACTCGGATCCAGAGGGCTTTCCGAGCGAGACGTGCTCCGGGAGTCCGAACGAGCGAGTACGATGCTGCTGTATGCCTACGGACTCGGTTCGCTCAGTCTCCCATTGAACTCTATGGGAGCCCGTGTACAGACACGTACACAGGCTCCCATAGCAGAAAAGGGGTGGGTGGGGAATGTTGGGTAATAAATCTTCCAACCCTCCTCAGAGCGACGCAAAGCAAACACAGACACCAGCAGCCACAAAACACAGGAAATGTATTTGCACCTTTCTTCTTTTATTGGCATGCCAAGGCAGAAGGCAGACGCACATCCCAGTGTCACGTCTTGGAACAAGCTTCTTCTGCCCCGCTCTGACGTTAACAGGAGTTCATATAGTAAAATAGTGCTGTTATCAGTAAAATCCTTAGATGTTGACAAGGCCAAATACGGTTATATATACAAATAGAATTGTCATGCAAGCACAAGACATAGAGCAAAATATACCTATTGCCGTAGAAGGACACAAGGGAACAGAAAGCAAGTTTAAGCTAAACCTGCAAGAATTAGAGGCCTTTTGACAGCTGTTAACCAAGGACGTGTCAGAGAGGGCAATAAAGGCCCTTGGGCCAGGCTGGAATAGATTTGTAAAGGAGGGGGGATTTTAGGAGCACAGAGCAAGCAGTTTGGTCAGAGACAGACATAGTTAGCTCAGTGGGTCTAAGATAGTGCGGTGGAGAATTGGGAGTGATTCCCTTATCTGGCTGGTGCAAACATATAGATATATATTTTTCCTCACAATATCCCTCCTTTTTGATAGCAATATCACAAACCGTTGTAAGAAAAATATGAATATATATATAGAAGAAAAAGTACCAATAAAGTACATATCTTTGAATTGCATTGCACAGTTTTTAAATAACATGCATATATTGGTGCGTAGACATATCCAAGAGGTATTCGTTATTCAACATAGACAAAATGATATACTAGTACTCAACACATTTATGTTATATGTCTATAGCCATTAATTCAAATGTTTCTCTGTGTGCTTTCTCTACATCCTGTTGTATCGTTGTATCTGAAGATATCTGAAGGCTAGCTCCTGCTCTGTAGGAGGTAGAATTTTAACTGCAGAAATTGAAAGGATGCTTTTACTACACAATTGCTGTCCCATGGAGCAACAACACTGAAGACAACACAAAGATATCACTATTGTTATAAAGATACCCAGTAGTGCTAGAACTACTAAGTGCTTTAACCATCCTGTTGGTAGCCAAGACCATAGCCAGGACCAGTCATCCGAATCTGTAATTTTCTCTGCTCCACTGAATATTTGAACTGCATTCTTAATTTGTGCCACATCCCTTGCTATGTTTCCACTTTTGTTTAAAAAATAACAGCATGAGGAATTTAATAAAACACACAGTCCTCCTTGTTGTAGTGTCTGGAGGTCAAGTGGAATTGGATGTTGAATAGTCATGGCAGCTACTGAATTAATTTCCATCTGCAACTGTTGAAGTGCATCTCTTGTGGCATTGAATGCTACAGCTAGCTCAGCAGACATATTAACGAGGGTCAATTCTAAATCATATACCCCATATCCAGGAATAAATATACGCATTAGTTCAAAGAATAGACCTTGTCTAGCTTCCAGAATAGGTGCATGTATATCTCTTTTATATCTATGAGCAAAACTCCCCAAATTTAGCAGCTCATGTGCTGCAATATGTGGCACGACATAAATGTTTGGTGTAAGATAAGAAATAGCATGCATGCCTTCCCAGTGCCGGGGAAGCACCTTGTATGCTTTAGTGCCACAAATAAAATACATTCCGCCCTGTAACTGTGTGTCCAATGTGTGATATTTACTGAGGAAGGCCTACACCTTCAGGAAAAGTGTTTTGGAATTGATCACACCATTTGTAATCAATCCATGAAGAATTTATAAGTGTAACATTTGCCCATGGTGCCATGTATGAGCAGCGAGCTGACCATAAGGGGTATTCTAATATTTTAGAAATCACATTTGGTGCCCTAGCATGCTTATTCTTTTGCTCAATTAATGGATTGTATAGAAGACCATCAGGTGTTATTAATAGTGTCTCTCCATCTACAGTGATGTTCCAGTAATGTAAAGTGTAGTTTACTTGTTTTCCTCGTACCTTAGCTGTCCAGTTCCTACTTACTAACTGTCTGTCTCTTATGTTCCAATTACCTGTGGTATTATCAAATTCTAATATGTTAGGACACTGGCTACTTTTTAAATGTCCTAAGTATCGGGAAGCTGGGTTACATCCTGAAACATGATGCTTTAAACATACAGGAAATGCTTTTTCCTTGTCTTTGTATTCTACTGTAGGTGACACTTGGTATTGGGCTTGAATATTTGGCAGTATGGTACAACGTGGGACCCATCCAATCCTTCCTTCTCCACAATCCCAAGTAACGCTGGATAGGAGGCATCCTATTCCTTGCGCATAATTTTGTATAGGCACAGGTGTTTCATATAGGCCAATTGGGTCGCTGGGGTGTCTGGATAATTCTCTACAAATTCAGCAATTTTGAAGACCTAAAGCATGGGCGACTTTCTCATGTACTGCAATGAGGGGATGGTCAGCAGGTTGTTGCAATACAGGTAGCACACCCATAATTAAGGTACTAAAAAATAGTGTTAGCACAATGCAATGCATTTTCTTGACAGTGGTAAATATCACTTTCAGGATTTAAAATATTGTTAGGCAGTGTCTTTCTGTCTCAGTTCCAGGGCACTTTCTGTAAGTGTCAATAATGAAAGTTCTCGTGGTGCGCTGTCATCTGCTTCTCCTCCTGGTCCGTAGTCATCTTGTTCAGAGGCGGTTTCCCGGACCTGCCCTGCGTTGTCCTCTTCAGCCTATTTTTGGCAGGTGCAGACCATCACCTTTTTCTAGACTGCGTTGCGTGCTTCACTCAACAGCATCAGTTGGTATCACCGCTCCTGGGACACTTGATGATGGACCCTCAGCGTTGTTGTTAGGAAAGGTCTGGTCTGTCTTTCCCTTGTCCGGTGTTTCGCGCTGCTCCACGGGTGGCCGGTGCTTATCTGTTATAGGTACCTCTGCCTCAGGCGTTGTTGGTGCAGCCCTGCATCGTGTTCCGTGCAGCCACTAGGGACGTCCCTGCACCTTTAGTGATGTTCGGGTAACCAGGAGCACAACGTGGGGTCCAGTCCACCTAGAATTAAGAGAAACATCTTTTATTTTTCTCACCATGACCATGTCTCCAGGTTTAAAAGGGTGTGATTGTTCTGAGGAAGGATGGGGCAAAGCTTCCTTCACCTGGAGATGGTGATGCCTCAAGACCACTGACAACTGTACAGCATAGTCAGAAATCTGCTCATCCGTCCACAGCAGTGCTGATTGGGATGCTGTGAGAGGCAACCTCAACCCCACCGACATAGGCCGCCCCATCAATACCTCATGGGGGGACAAGAGAGTTTTCTAGATGGTGTTGCTCTTATGGCATGCAGCACTAAAGGCAGCGCATCTGGCCATTTCAGGCCTGTTGCATCAGTTGTTTTGGCTAATTTATTTTTTATTGTGGAGTTTATTCTCTCCACCTGGCCTGAACTTTGGGGGTGGTAAGGGGCATGCAGTTTCCACTCTATTCCCAAACAGTCACACATCTGGTGCACAACTGCAGCCACAAATTCACCCCTTCTGTCACTGTTTATGCTCTGGGGAACGCCAAACCGGGGTATGATATCTTTCATCAAGCATCGCACAACAGTTGCTGCATCATTCTTCCTTGTGGCAATGCCACTCCCCATATTTCGCTTCCTGTTCCTGTGAGTGGTCAGAGGTGGTCAGAGGTCGGAGTGTGGAGCTGCGGAGCTGCGGAGCTGCGGAGTGAGGAGTGCGAGGGTGAGCACTTCGCTGGCTTTCATGCCTGCCCGCCCGCTCGACTAAACCACCAACCATATCGCACCGACTCGCATCAAGCATCAAGCTGCCGCTAAAAACCTTTTCCGTGACGCGGCAGGAGCCGCGGGTGCTTATGAGGTGATTACGAGGTGATTACGAGGTTGCGGCTGGAGCCATAACATCGTCCCCTGGTGCGGCAGGAGCCGCCAGCATTTGAGCAGCATTGAGCATTGGAGCTGCAGCAGCTGAAACCAATTCATTTAGGAGCCGCGGGTGATCTCGACTTTGAGTTGCGGCTGGACCCGCAAAACACTTTCGGAAGATACAAAACTTCATGCCCAGTACTGATGGTAATGCACTGAGCACCCCACTCGGCTCCGTGTGGCCTTGTGCAGGGAAACGGTGAAGTGGTGAGGCAAAGCGAGGGTGAGGTCATTGTTGAAGAAGCTGAGAGGACAGCGTGGAGAGGCAAGTGGCAGGTGGCAGGTGGTTAGCGGTAAGTGGATTTGATACACTGTGCCAGCTGTCCGCTTGCTATCTGCCTGCTATTGCCCCCTGTATCCTGTGATCTTTCACTATCTTCCATCTACCATCTACCATTATCCCGGGCTGCCTGCTCTGTCGTGCTGCCTTTGTTCACCTGCTCCCTGCGCCCCGTTCAGCCCCCTGCTTCCTCGTTTTCCCGCTGCCGCGTGGGAGCGAGTAAGTGAGAACTAGAAGGGGCACGGGGGGCTGTGAGGAGAAGAATATCGAGGATTGCTATCGTGTGAGCTTTCACTACAGTCGGAATCTGTGAGATTGTGATAAGAACTGTGTGGCGTCCCTCTGCAGTTGGTGTTGAAAGGGCAGTTCTACGTCATCTACTGTACCCATCGTATCCATTGTGTGGCGTTCCTCTGCAGTTGGTGTTGAAAAGGCAGTTCTACGTCATCTACCGTATCCATCGTATCCATTGTTTTCGGAAGCCCAGCAGGGGGGACGGATTTAAGCTTATAATGAGATCAGGCCGACAGCGAGGGGTGCCGACCAGACCCCAATCAAAGAGGCGACAAAAGAATGAGGAAAATTTAGATACTTGTGACTCATTAAGGAAGTGTACATTACAAGAGGCCCCCCTGAAGGATCCAGCTAAACTGGCAGTCACTTCTACAAATTCTGGTTGTGTTTACAAAAATCAAGTCCACGATAACCAGTTGTCCATTAAAAGCTTTTTTAAGCATCATCAAAATCAGCATCAAAAACAGCAAATAAATAAAAGCAATGAGATTGATAATAGTCTTTTAACACCCTCTTCCTCAATAAGTGTAAAGAGAATCTGCCCGCGGGGGGCTCAACAATTCCAGTTGTCTCCAGAAATAGAGGAGTTAAAAGACGGATGCAAAATCCAACTTGAGACTGAAAATCCTGGCCCAGGAAAGTTTCCAATGTTTCCAGTGTCTCCAATTTTAAAATCGATTCCAAAACTGTCTGGCCTGTTGCAGGCGAAAGTCCAAATTCATGTGCAAGGTTCTGTTACTCAATCTGTTACTCAATCTGTTGTGGAACTTACGGCCGATGAATCTATAATGGTAACTCCAACTAGACGAAAGGAGTCTTCCAAATTACTGGTTAGTAGTCAAAGTGAGATCGGCTCAGTGATCAACATTTCCTCAGGCCAGGACCAAAACCTAAGTGACGAGGTCTTCTTGTTAGCCTATGTGGCAGATGAGGTAGAAAGTAAGAGGGGGAGTCAAATATTGACTCCAGAGATACCGGATATATCATCCAGCCCAAATGGCCCAACAAATACAGATGGTATTGTGGGGTTATTTAATCCGGTTCAGTCAAGTATAATCCTGGAAAACAGTTTTATAAACAACAAATCACTACTGGTACCAGGTATTATAAGTTCAGAAAACGGGCTCACTCCAAATGAACAAAGTAAACTCTCACAAGCAGTTGCAAATAACCAGTTTAACTCGGTGGACTTATCATTATTAACAAAATTTGATGGGAATTACCATGCTAGAGTCGGTGATACAGAAAACAATCCTTTGAGTTCTGACCGCGGAATATGGGAAAGTCTACTCCACACTATGGATTCGATTACCAACGCTCTTAGCTTTCATTCAGATAAATTGAATATTCAAGTTGACATTTTAAATATATTGGCTACCCATGTAGCAGGGATTGATGCGAAATTGCTCCAACTAACTAATTTGATAACCAAGGTTCAATCAAATAATGAGAATCAGTTAGTAACTTGTACCTGTGCACAACTGATTGACAAAATTTCAGACCTTCCGTCAATTGTTAGCTCTATGGTACAAGAGGTAAAATTGATGGCGGGTAGATCGGTTCAAGGTAAAATAATCCCCGGTGAAGATAAAATCAATTTACATGTGGCAACAAATTATTCAAATTATTCAAACAAACCGGGATCGATTAATATAGAGAAGCCAGTAAACTCAAAAAATAAAGTGAATAGAGGGAATCAAATTATAAATGAAAACTACTTAATGAGTGAAAGTCAACTTAGAAGTGCAATTAGCACAATTAGCACAAATAGTAAAGTTGCAGTTATAAATGATCAACTCGTAAATAAAAATATAATTTTGAAAATGTCTAAGTCACCTCAAGATATGCTTAAAAGATCTGAATGTAGGGAAGAATCAATATTGGATGAGGTGAATACCATTCAATCTAAAGTAGACCAAACATCAAGTGCTACTACAAATTCGGAGACCCTGTCAAAAAGGGCAAAAAAAAGACTAAGGAAAACCCATAATAAACTATCAAAGGGAAAAAAAGCCATAAAGGATGCTGTTTTTAAAGAACTCAATGAGCCTAAAGAACCCGATAAGATGGTATTATTTCCGATTTTTAGATCGGAGGAAAAATCTGAGATCAAACCTATGGCTGACCTGAATAGTCAAGATATCGGCATCCCTGCCCCCGATGCGATCATCGACGGTATATGGTCTAAAATTCCAGCTCCATCAAAGTCAGGGGTTTCAAGTGGTGAACAGTTACCTAAAGATTTGGCTAATCAGTGTGGAGAACAAAATACCTTCATACGGAAAATTATAAATAACGTCTGCCATCTGAACCATAATGAGGTCTCTTTAGAGCATCCAATTATCACGGACCAAAATAAATCAGAAATCCACTGCCAAGGAGAATCGGCATTTCCAGCCTTGGCTTCCATCGCCAATATGAGGACCCCAATTAGTCATATAAATAATGAAAAAATAGAGGCTATAGATAACTTGCAAGATTTGAAGAAATTAGTCTTTTGTCCTCAGTATATCACAAGAGGCCCCCATGATATCCTAAACCGTGGAAATATTCTGAAATTATTGAATGCAATTGTAGATTTGAAGAATGTAACATCAGATGATTTGGAATCGGTGGAGTTTAAAAAAGATTGCAATATTCCCTATAATGAAATAACTGTTACAACTTGGAAAAGCAATGAAATCATCAGTAAAATAATCTCCAATGATAACCAATTTGAGAAATGGGGCATCAAAGTCTGGAGAATTTCTGGGCCCCAATACCCGTGTTTGTTGATTCCAAGTGGGTCATCATGTAGACAGGACTTAAAGATCAATGGGCAAACCTCTGGATTGGGGTCCCACGTTAGAGTTTTGAAAGGTGCCTCAGGACCATCGACAAAGTTGAATCTATCATTTGGTATTAAGGTTAGGAGCTGTCAACCGGGTATTCGAATATGTGAAGAATTAAAGAAAAAAACTAATCCGGTTGAAGACTGGAGTTGGCTCCCGTCAACTTTGGCAAAGGGAAGTGTGGTGAAGCACGATTGATGCCCAAATTCTCTTAATAAAGTTCAAAAACTTTTCAAAATTTGTTCTTGGAACACCAATGGTCTTAAATTGCTTCTTGAAGATCCAGATGTAATATGTTTTCTTAAAGACTTCGATATATTATTGCTCCAGGAAACTTGGAACATGGTTTGTGAACCCCTTATTGGGTATTTTGAATATTCGAAGGTGGCTTGCCGTAAGGCATCTGTCGGTCGTGCCAGTGGTGGCCTTTCTACTTATGTTTCCTTGAACTTGGATGCTAAACACTTTGAGATTGACTTTCAGGTAACATGGCTACAGTGTATTAAATTAATTCTCAAGCAACCTATTATCTTTTTAAATATTTATATAGGTTCAAAACATAAGGATAAATCTACCCAATTATCGAGCCTGTGGGAAATAGTAAAAGTGCTGTACTATGATCATACAGACTCATTAATAATCATTTCCGGGGATTTTAATATGCACCTCCTTACAAGTAAAAAGCCGTATACACATTCGAAAATTTTGTCCCAGTGGATAAATTTTCAGTTTACAAAATTTAATCTTAGGTTACTGCAAGATGAGGACCATACACCAACATTTAACAAAACATGTAATCCTTCTATTATCGATTACTCCCTAATTTCTGAGAAACTATTATATTTGCTCCAAAGTTATAAGGTACTACCGAGGATAGAGAGCGACCACAACCCACAATGTATTTCCTTCGCATTTTACTTAGACCATTTACCAGAAACAAGAATAATTAAAACTGCTCCTACTCCATTTAACCTTAAAAGGTTAATATGGAATGAGAGATCCGAAAAAGATATATTGAAAGTTCTTTCTTGTTTAATTTCAAATGCTCAAGACGCAAAAGTCGAAGGTAAATCCATGGTTGCCCTCTGGCCCAGTTTGTGTTCTGCTCTTGTGGACAGTTTTCCAAACCCTAAAAAATCAAAAGGTGTAACTTTGATTTCAAATAAACCAGGGTGGTTCTCTAACCGGTTACTTTACCTTAAAAGAAGTTCTAATAGAGCAATAAGAGCATTGTATAGAAAAGTGAAAGGAACACCTAATTTCTTAGTGTCTGAACAAATTAAACAATTGAAAAAGGGATATAAGAATGAGATATGGAAGGCTAAACGAGCGTACTATTCAGGAATTTGGGCTAAATTACATTTTTCTTGTAAATCTAAAGACTCAAGGTCATTTTGGGGTATCATTAATAATCTTGAACTCGGTAATTATAGAGGTAATAGTGCCAACATCGAAGAATCGAGCTGGGCAACTTTTTTTAATAATCTCCATGCTACCCAGTCTGACCCTAATAAATTTGATTTTGCCCATTACGAGTCTCAAGGAAAGATAAAAGTCGGTGGGTCATGCTCAAATGCTCACGATACATTGAGTCTATTCGACAATGAGCCATGGTCGGTAGAGAAAGTAAAAAAAGCAATAAAAAATATCAGATCAAATGGAGCCCCCGGCCCAAACAGAATCCCTAATATAGTTTTTAAAACAAATTTAAAGTATTGGCCTGAGGTTTTAACATCCTTATT
Source organism: Calotriton arnoldi (assembly GCA_963921515.1). Classification (NCBI taxonomy): domain Eukaryota; kingdom Metazoa; phylum Chordata; class Amphibia; order Caudata; family Salamandridae; genus Calotriton; species Calotriton arnoldi. The sequence goes on from CAWUFW010007712.1 coordinate 187,786, forward strand.
CAATGATGTGCTTAAATCTGGTTCTATTCCTGAGTCATGGCAGGGAAGTATCATCCAACCGATATATAAAAGCGGTCCCCAAGATAACCCTGCTAATTACTGTTTAATCTCTTTAACGGATGTAGAGGCCAAAATATTTGCCAGTTGCCTCTTGGAAGAACTGGAAGCATGGGCCTTGAGGAAGGATTTGATTCCAAATTTACAAACTGGTTTTAGAAGAGGGGAATCGACCAATACGAATTTGATTTTACTGACGTTACTAGGTGATAGGGCCAAATACAGGAAACAAAAGTTGTATATTTGTTTCATTGATTTAAAAGCTGCCTTTGATTCTGTACCGCGAAATTTGTTATGGGCGAAGTTGACCGATTGGGGCATATCTAACACCTTATTAAATATGATTAAATTGTTATACTCTAATACATGGGTACAGATCAAAGTCGGCGATGGAAGACATACAACTCGTCGTCTTGAGACTAATACTGGACTGAAACAAGGTTGTGTCCTGGTTCCTTGTCTTTTTAATCTTTTTATGTCTGACCTCCCAACTCATCTTAAACATATTAATGCCCATTCTCCCGCAATTTTAGGCAAGGAGATTAAATACCTACAATATGCCGATGATACTATTTTATTAAGTCAATCTGTCATAGGATTAAAAAGACTAATAGATTCTTTTAATCAATATGTTACCCAAAATGGACTTAAAATAAATATTAAAAAGACAAAAATAATGACTGTAGGAAAAACGAAATTAGGATTGAAAGAATGGAATATCAATGGTTTGGTCGTCGAATGTGTAAAATCGTATAAATATCTAGGAGTCACATTTGATGATAATATGTCGTTTAGGCAGCATTTTAATAACCTCGAGGCTAAGGGCACATCACTGTCATTTGCCTTTAGAAAACTGAGGGACAAGATAGCATGCCCAAATTATGACCATCTGTTGAAGGTTATGAAATCAAAATTGATACCATCTTTAGATTACGGTTCTATTATCTTCCGTGGCAAAGACGCAAAAATCCTTGACGACATCGAAGTAAGAACTTACAAATCAGTTTTTAAGATACCCAGATATATTAGCCGTGCCAATATAAGATTAGAATTTGGCCTAAAAAGACAAATCTTGGCTAGCCAATCTACATTTTTAAAAACATTATTGTCATTGTCTCGTGCTGAAGAAGGTTCTCTTGCAAACCAGTGTTGGCTCGAGATGATGAGAAATGAGTATGCGAGCAGCTGGCAAACATTCCTAAAAGAATGCCTATGTAATTTTGACTGCCCAAATTTAGAAGATGAAATTAGCAGTAAAATTGTCTATAAAAAATTAATCAATCAATCAGCCATTTTTTTGTCGACTTTAATAGATAAAGATGAACTTAGGGGAAAAAATCATTTATGGTCAATTGTAAACTCCTTTGGTAAATTGGCTCCCCAACCATATCTGTCGTTTTATTTAAATCCCTTAATTAAGAATACATTTATGTTACTACGGTTCGGAAGATATCCGACTAAAGATGGAATCCCAAAATGGGAAAATAAATGGCCTTCCAATTTGTGTAGGTTATGTGGGTCCAGCGAGGAAACTTTAGTGCATATAGTAACTTTATGCCCCCAATTGTTAGTAGAGCGGAAAACCATCTTAAAGCCTATTTTTAATGAATTGGGGGTAAGATCTTGTAGAAATGCCATCATCTTTTGCCTTAGCGGTGTCAACGCTTACCTTATCTCCCGATTTGTTAAGTTTACTATTATAGCTGCAAGGAAACTTCGTAATACTGTTAACTGAATGTGATAACTTTTATGACACGAAAATTATTTACAATGCTACATTACGTTTTTAGGGTTAAGTACTGTTTATTTTAAACCATTTTTAAATGTATTTTTATTGTCAATGTTGTTTCAATTGCAATTTTACTAAAGTTTCCTTCTAGAGTTATGTATGGCATATTGATCATTTTAGCTGCTAGCACAAGATATTTTATTATTTGTTGCTAAAAGTTTTCCAGCACAACTGCACTTTATTGCTAAGGTTGTTCCAAATGCAATTTTATTATGGCTGTTTTTATCTTTTGTAAACTCACATAGTTTTAAAGTCTTTTTGGAGAATATTGTATGGTATATTGTAAACAATGGCAGCTAGCACAAAGCACTTTATTTCTTGATTGCCGATCATTCGCTGCTAAATAACTTATGTTGATGATTATTTGTAGATCTTGCTTGAATATAAATGTACACTATAGTTACAAAATATTTATGAAGGGATCATGAATTTTTCTGTTTTTTATTTGATTGTCATAATCCTATTTTAATTTTATTTTATATGTGTACTTTGCTGTTTGTAATGATTTTAAATAATCAACAAATAAATAAATACTACAAATGCCTCCACCCATTTTGAAAATTGATCCACACATACCAGCAAATATTTGAATCCATTCACTGGGGGCATATAGGCGAAGTCTATTTGAACGTTGGTAAATGGACCCTCTGGTACTGGCAAGTGATCATGGGTAGCGGGGGACCGACGTTTAGCATGTTGGGCACAGACAAGACATTGGGAGCAGAATTGTGCAGTGAAAGCTGGTATCCCTGGTGCAAACCATTCTTGTCTAATCAAAGCATTCATCCCTCCTTGAGCCATGCGAGTGGGTCCATGAGCAAGCCTTGTAAGGGGCAGGAACATACTGCGTGGGGCCACAGGCCTCCCATCCTGGTGGACCCACAATCCCTCATCATTCGGCTCACATCCAGCATCAATCCACACTCTTTCTTCCGGTGGTGCAGACCATTGTGCTTCCTTTACATCAGCTAGCAACAATTGTCTCTGAATGAGCTGTATTTTTGGAATGCTTTTTGCCATTAAAGGTACCATCTGTACTGGCTGTAACATGCTCTCCTTTGCTGCTGTGTCAGCCATGGCGTTACCTCTAGCTATCTCAGTATTAGCTCCTGTATGTGCTTCCCATTTTATTACTGCTATTCTGTTGGGTAGTAGTATTGCCTGTAGCAAATTCTTTACTAAGGGGCCATTTTGAATGGGGCGTCCTGCTGCTGTTATGAAACCACGATACTGCCACAGCTGGCCAAAATCGTGAACAACTCCAAAGGCATAACGTGAATCAGTGTAAATGTTAACATTTTTCCCCTCAGCTAGGATGCATGATCTTGTTACTGCATACAGCTCGGCTTGCTGGGCAGATTTGCCAGGGGGGAGGGCTGCACTTTCAACTATGGTGTCTACTGTTGTTATAGCATACCCTGCTCTGTAATCAGTGTCTGTTAGTCTGATGGAGGAACCATCAGTGTACCATTCATAGTCAGTTTTTTCTAATGGTGTTTGCTGCAAATCTGGTCTGGGTGTGGTGCATGTCTCTACAACTTCAACACAGTCATGGTCAGGGGTCTCATCTGAATCTCCTATTGGAGGTAATAATGTTGCCAAATTAACAGGTGGGCATCTTTTAATGGTGATATTGGTGTTAGACAACAGAGTGACCTCATAACCTGTTTGCCTGGCCGCCGAAAAATGTTGTATTGCTGCAGATGACAACAACAACTGTACCGAATGTGGCACATAAACAATACAAGGGTAGTCCAACACAATGGGAGCCGTCCTTTCTACCATCACAGCTGCTGATGCCACTGCTCTCAAACAAGCTGGATGCCCAGTTACTGCTGCAGGCAAATTCACAGAGTAGTATGCCACAGGTCTTTTTCCTGAGCCATGCTGCTGCGTCAGCACACCATTTGCAATGCCATTTTACTCTGACACATAGAGATGGAATGGCAGTTTGTAATCAGGCAGCCCCAGGGCTGGCGCAGTACACAAAGTCTCTTTCAGTTTCTTGAAACAGTCTGCAAGTTCATTAGTCCATACAATGTTGTTGGGAGCATCTTGTAGTGTACATTGTCGCAGGATGGCATCATAGGATCTGTACTCAGGAATCCACTGGCGGCAGTAGTTCATCATCCCCAGGAATGACAGCATTCCTTTCTTGGTGGACGGAGGCTGCATGCCCTGAATCATTTTTATCCTGTCAGGTGATATGCGGCATGTACCTTTGGATACCACATAACCCTGGTAAGTCACCTCTTTTTGGCAGCACTGGAATTTTGACAATGAAGCTTTGTGTCCTCTCTCCTGGAGGTGATTCAGCAGCGCTACAGTGTCTTTTTCACAGGCCTCAAGTGATGGAGATGCCACAAGGAGATCATCAGCGTACTGCAAGATGATGCTACCACCTTCCAGGTGCAGGCTGTCCAGGTCTCTCTTCACTGCCTGCGCATAGACCGTGGGACTCTCAGTGTATCCTTGAACTAGTCTTCTGAAAGTATTTAGGGTATCTTTCACTGTGAGGGCAAAAAGGTACTCGCTCTCTGGATAGACTCTAATACTGAAAAACGCAGAGGAGAGATCAATGACTGAAAAGTACTCTGCCTCTACAGGTATAGAAGATAATATAGTATTGGTGTCAGGCACAACAGGTGCTAAGGGAACCACAATGTTGTTTATCTGTCGTAAGTCTTGTATGAACCTATACTGCCCCGTATTGCCCTTGGGCAAGGGAATGATGGGACTATTACAGGGGCTGGTGGTCTTTTTAATGATACCCTGTTGCAAGAGAGATTCAATCACAGGTTTTATTCCCTCCTCTGCCTGAGGTGACAGTCTGTACTGACGGACATAAGGAAGTTCTGCATTTTCTTTAAGGGTCACTTTATGGGGAGGGCATGTTTTCAATAATCCTGCCTCATTTTTGTGTTTTGCCCAAACCTCTGAGTTCACTTGCTCTAGAACCTTATTTTTAGTCAGCTGTAAAGCCATATTCTCTTCAAGTTTGTCAAAAACTGCAGTCCTGTCATTTCTGTTCATACACAATGTCCAACACCACCCTTCTCCACCTCCCAACACAGACACAATTGCTAAAGGAAATGTAAAATCCTTAGTTCTAGGTAAGTCCTGAAGGCGTTTGACCATGGGGCCCAAATCCTTAGGGTAGTAACCTGGTGCTACAGCTATGGATACATGTGGTTCAGAATCTGGCACTTGAAATAACCTCATTTCCTGTGGTCCTAGTTCAATGCTCACTGCACACCCTTCTTTTCCTACATATAATGTGTGCTCGAGCAACTCCATTGTCCAGTACAAATGCTTGTCTGCCCTGTAGGCGTACCATTCAGGCACTGCTCCTGTGAAGAATGCTGCAGTACAGTGTATGGGCCCAGGTACTAATGTCAACTGCACTAAATGAGTGACCAATTTACTCTCAATGTCAGGGCTGTATTTAAACAGTTCTTGAAACATGTTCTCATAAAAATCTCCATGTAATGGAGTCCATTGGTAACGTGTTGGAGAGAGAGACAAGACGGGGGTGCACATAACACAGAGTCCTCACTTAATTTGCAAGCAGTAAGTGCTCTATTATCCAATTCTAACCTGTCCTCAGGTACTTGTAAGTAAATCCCATTTTGTGAAAAATATAATGTTGCATGCAATTTACAGAGGAAGTCTCTCCCCAGCAAATTGATGGGTGCATCTGGTGACAATAGAAACTGATGGGTCAGTGTGAAGTCATCAACAGAAACTGGTAGGGGTTCTGACAAGTCTTCATGCATCATCATTCCATTTACTGCTATAGTAGTGACTGTTTCACCACTACTAGGACCCAACTTTTTTCTTACTGCCGATAGGGTTGCACCACTGTCTATTAGGAAATCGATCTCTTTACCTCCTACCTTAATTTGGAACATGGGATTCTCCTCAGGTGTGTCTGATACCTTCATCATAAAGTACTGGGCTCTGGTTTCCGCCGTTTGTCCCATCTCTCTCTCCGCGTGGTCCTATGCTGATCCATGTTGCTCCTGGAAAGGATTCCTCAGGGAGTGCTGGGTCTGCTTCAGGTCTCTGGGCATGGGTGGTGCTGATGGCTGGATCTCATTTCTGTCAAACCCTTCATTCCTGTTGTTTCTATCATTTCTATTATACTGGTCACTTCTCTCATTCCAGTCCCTTCTACCTCTATTATTTCTACAATTACGTCCCCAGTGCCCATACCTCCGGCAAATATAATACTGATCCCTACTCTTGTCTCTTCTCTGGTATCCTTGTCCATTATCCTGTCTATGCTGTGCCCCCTGTTAGTACATTCCCTCTGGCTCCTCCTCTATTTGTACTTGCTGCAACATCATTCCTTTGTCATTTTTAGCGATGTCCTTCCTTACCCTAAAAATACCATCTCTTTCCATGGTTATGAGAAGTGTGCACAACTCGTGATATCCTTTAGTGGACCAATCAGGGTGGCGCAGTTTACAACTGTGGGCCACAGAAGCTAGCAATCCATTCATAAGTGTTTGAGTAGCTAAAGCCTTATAGGCATCATTTGTGCGTGGAACCTCTGTACTGTTATCCCATGCTTCATTGTACCTTAAGATGTAATCAGCCACTGACTCACCTGGCTTCTGCAAGTGGCAGTGACTTGAGAAAAATCACCATGTTTAACTGCTAGGCCATTAATTGTGTCCCTGATAGACTCTAACCAATTAATCAATCTATTTTCTGTGACATCCATATTATTAGTCAGTATGGCCCAATCTCTTTCCTGTGGAATTTGGAATGCACTTTTTACTAAAGACCATCTGCTCCCATATCCTATTTTTAATAACATTTCTACATCTCGAGGGAGGGGGGTATAGGCAATACATATTTTATGAAGCCACTCATAATATTTCACACTGGCAGTGAGTGGGTCTGGCACGTCCTTAGTCATCTGTGTCGCCTCCAAGGGGGTCCCTGGCTTTAGAATGGCTGTCCCCCCCAACACTATTTTTGGTGCAGTTATTTTAGTGTTCAATAGTATGTCATCAGTATATGAGTTCTTACCCTTTCCCTTTAGTGTCCGTGTGCGTGACCGTGTATGTATCAGCCGTTCCCTTTTTTCCAGCTTATCCTGGAGTTTATTAATGGAGCGTTGTATTTCCTACCTATCAGTGTTCACTTCTTCTTGGAACTCATCTGCCTCTTTCCTCAGGTGTGTCAACTGCTCGCGTTCCTCCTCATTGTTTCTCTCTTCTACACTTAGCCCTAAATGCTCCCTCAGACAAAAAGTGGGAGTTTGGGCTGGGGATTCAAAAGCATGTAGCATGTCCCCTCCTAAGGATAAGTGCCCATTCAGGACTGGTGTCCTAAAACTGCCTTCTCTGGGGCTAGTTGGCCTGTCACATACCCTGGTTAAATCACCTTCCAGGGATATGTGGAAATAAGGGACACGTGATAAGCTTGGTTGTGAAGCCAGTGCTTGCTCAGGTGTGCTATTTCTTTCACACTGTATGTAGGGGCCTGAAAGTGATGGGTAAATTGAAGTTGCTGGAGGAGGAGCTGAGAATTGAGGTGCAGGAGGAACAGGCCCTGCAGACTGGATGCTTTGTCCCAATGTTGGGTGGCTGTTCTCATTGCTGGCTCTATCTGAGATCCATGAATTAAATTCACTATTTACATCTACTCTCTGGGGCATATTCACAAGAACGTGCGATAACCATCGCAAAAGTTACTTAACGCAACCTTAAACATCGCAGTCCATCGAGGGAAATTTACGCCGTATTCACAACACGGCGGCACCATGCAATAGTCCCCAGATAACCCGACAACTGTCCGCGTTAAAATCAACGCCACGCCTCAAAAATGCGAAACACGAATGCAAAAATAGCTGCGATGAGGCCAAGCGTGATACAAAAAGCAGCGAAAACCAGCCACAGGCCTGCAAGTCACACAAGTCAGGTGGGGACAAACACCATAAAAGCAGACCAAACAAACGTGAGATGACAACGTCCGAGCACAACCCCCCAGCTGTGATGCAGAACAAATGACCATTGTCCAAATCTGACAGTCAGTTCCCCACAAACAGCCACAATGTACATTGACATGCATTCAGCAGGTAACCTGCGCCAATGCGGAAACAAACATGGAACACACTGTGAAACCGCATCTCCCCTTCACATTGCAGAGGGACAAACAACACCCCCTGCACACCGACGTGCCATGTCCATGACCAAACAATAATGGAACCACGGACCAATGTAGGGGCAGTGACTCCCCCCACGTACATGTCGCCCATGTCACGGGACTTGAGTCACAGGGTGCATCCCTGCATCATAGCGGCACATAACAGACCCCAAAAGAAGCTCTCTTGTCACTTGAAGGCCACAAATGACAGCCAAAATGGAATGAACTGGGACACACGTGAAACGCCGAAGTGTGGGATACCGTAACAACTGTGATACACAGTACTGGCATTACTAAAACGTGACACCCTAAACAGCCTCACTGCACAGAGGTGACACACCCACCATCCATAAACAAATCCCAAAATCTGCAGCACAACATATCGCGCCCACACTTGTCTGAGTGAAGTGCCTGTACAGATGAGTGACATGCACGCAGGGAATGTGTCTCAGAATGCATTTATTAGCACATGCTGTGCCTGTGGTCAGTCAACGTAATGTGCCATTACTGCTAAGGACCCTCACAATGTGACGTCAACCAGAGAAGAAATTGCCAATGATGTAGTCCCTACGGGCAATTCCTGCTGCGGCTGCAGTGGGGTGTGGTCCACCTGCCTCATCTCCATCATCATCGTCCGGTGCATCTGGCACACGTATCCATGGGGCTCTGCTGCGTACACATATGTTGTGCAACACACAACATGCAACGATCATCTTGCACACGAGGCCTGGGCTGTACAGGAGCCTTCCACCTGTGACGAACAGGCACCTGAAACGTGACTTCAACACGCCAAATGTGCGCTCCACGATGCCCCTGGTGCGTCTGTGGGCCAAATTGTACTGCCTCGGAGGCTGTGTGTTCGGGGCTCGGAGGGGTGTCATCATCCAAGCGCAGAGTGCATATCCTTGGTCACCTGTGACAGTGCAGAGAGACATGAGTCAAGACTACGTACTGCATGATGTGTTGGCAGGCCCACTGGTTCATTGCTGTGTGATATGTGTGAGTTAGTGATTCCTGTATGACATGTACTGCGTGTTGCTAATGAGCGGCATCACTGTGTAGTACGTAGCCACACTGCTGCACCTCACCCCCCCAAGCACATTCACTATTGTGCGCAGGGTGATTGCGTCACATGCACCCCTACGGCACACCATTGTCATGCCTGTCTGCGCATGTCAACAAGCCTGACTACGACACAGTGATGATGCTGCGCAGAATGTGGCCGGCCACGTATGTGTCGGCCCATTGCAAGAACAGGGCTGACACAGATGTAGATCACCTGCCTGACTGAACCCGACATGCAGTTGAGGGTACATCTTTGGCTCATGCAGAGATAATAGCGACACACACAACAGTTGGCATGTGTGATCCCTGACCCCGAGCGGGTATGCCCTCCCCCATGTACCCCTGTGGCCCAGCACGCACACCGGGGGCATGCCACATGGCAACATTGCCCATTGCGGGACGGGTGGCGCAGACACTACAACAGAGACACACGCATTAGCCACATCCTTGGCAAGGCCTACACTGCACCACACCCAGATCCACGTGTGGAGTAGCCACACCCCTACGCAGTACCGACGTACGCCAGTCCACCCCGCTTACGCTCACAGGGAGGTACGACACGGTTTCATGTCCCAGGTCTACACCACTGCCTGCGGTGACATGGAAGCGCACGCTGTACACAGCACAATGTTATGTGGAATGACCCCGGTCCCCCTTGCATACATAATAACCACACGGACACACTGAGTGAGTTCGTGGGACTGGCCATGGGCACGTGCGCCCGACCCCTTTTATTGCCAGGCTCACATCTCCAGTGACGCCTGTGCTGGATGGGTGTTGGGTAGTGTAAGCCACCACTCAGGGGTTGGTTGGTGCTGGCAAAGACAACAACAGTGAGCAGACAATCAGCAGTACAAGGTATGTACATCATGGGTCCCTGACTTGAGCAGCACAGATTTTGTGGCCCCGGATGCACAGCGGCCGGCACAGGCCCACCGCCACAGGACGGCGACTTGCGGTGCACTGAGGTAGTGCCACGCGAGCTGAGCGTATACTCGTAAATGTCCAAGGGGACTTTCGCGGAGGGTTGCGGAGGACAGTGGCAGGTGTCCTTCCAGGGCATGATGCAGAGGGCAGAAGCAAGCAGGAACAGGCAGATGGCGGAGTTGAATGCTACAGACCCCACTTTTCCACCTTGTCAGTATCAGCTACATGTAGATGACGACAGCCTCCAGCCTATGGGCTCAGACGCCACCGACGTCCAAACAGAGATTGCCCATGGATTTCAGGGCACACACTCAAAGGCGCCAGAGCTGGAAGGGGATGCAGTCTGTGATGAGGCCTGTACAATGATATGGACTCTGCTATGCAGAGAGCAAGACTCAGTTCTAGTCGTGTGACCTACTCCACCGCAGTGTGTGCCGGAGGCAGCGGTCAGCAGGGACCCACAGCCACGTGTGGTAGGCATGCGCGGCACAGAGTCAGTGGCACCAGTGCAGTTGTTGGTAGTGTCCCATCACCTCCGTAAAGGTGAGCCTTTTCTCCTCCGGACTGAAGCGCGTCTTCCTCTTACTCCTCTCCTTGTGTACTGTGACATGAACACTGCCATGAAGAAATCATGCTCAGTTCCAAGAGTGCCACCTAGTTGGCTGCAGTGTCGGCCGGAGGCAGCGGTCAGCGCGGGCCAACCGCTGTCCAGCCATCTCCTCCTGGATCTCTCACACACGACGTTGGAATGGCATTTGTATTACTTTTGTGGCTGACATAAGTAGTGGCACCAGAGCTGAGCGGGTGTGCAGCCGGTGAGGAGGCCGTATCCTGCCTATGACGGACTGCATTGGATTGGTGTGAGGCTTGCAGGACCGCAGTGCAGGCACGAGCTCGGAGTCAACAAGGGCCCACAGACACGTTTGGTGGAAGTCCTATGCACAGACTTGGTGGCACCACATCGGAGGGAGTATGGTGACATGTACTCAGCCTTCAGACATGTACTCTGCCATGGTGTGATCAAGACTCAGTTCCATATGTGTGACCTACTTGTCCGCTGTGCATGCTGGTGGAGTACGTCAACGGGAATGGAGGTCCGCGGGCCTGTGACGCAGTGGCCGTGATGATCCGAGGAGTCTGCCAAGGTCAGGGTCCTCAGGCTTGGAGCAGGCACCGGCACGTGGTGGGCCCGCTTTGGCACACAACGGTGTCGGCAGGTGAGCAGTGATGCCTGGAGGCGCAGGGGTGGGCATGACGGCTCCGGGGACCAGCGGTCCGTGGTGCAGCAGGCGCACAGGATCCCAGGCAACACTGCTCACGGCATAGGCCTCGTGGTGGGGTGAGAGGCACCGCCCTGGCAGGGATGTTGGGCATTCAGGAAGAGGTCCACGCCCAGGGCTACGTGCTTTTTATTCACACCCATACGCTGACCTGGCGTACGCCGGGCCAGCCCACTCCTCTCACGCCTACAGGGGGGGACGTGACAAGCTACTTTTCCTTGGTCTCCCCCACTGGCTGGGGTGACTTGGTTGCGTCCACTGTCCACTACACCACACACCAGAGGTGTATGTGGACATGGATATGTGTGTGGTCTGCATACTGCAGTGTGTCCGACACATCCTCGCCACACTTGGCATTCTGTGCAGTCCCATTCATCAGTAACAGCGCCTCCTTCGCACATGCCGGGTTCCCTCCTCTTCCCACATTCTGCTGATGTGTGGCTAAGGTGCCATGCCGTTGATGGCTCATGTACATGGCTAGGCCTGGTTCCCATGGTGAGTTGTGCTGTCGTGTCTGGTGGGTGGGCATGTTGTTTGGCATGTTGTATGTGGATTGTGACGTGTGCATTTCCAGGATTGTGAGTTGTATGATTGTGGAGTTGAGGTGTGTGGTGTGTTCATTTGGTACTTACCAATGAGCATTGCATTTCCGTAGGTGCCATCCTGGAAGCGCCGGTTGATGATGGACTGTCGGAAGATGTATGAATCATGCACACTACCTGGGTAGTTGGTGACGACATTGGTGAAGAGTCCCCGGTGGTCCACTATTGCCTGCACATTGATGGAATGCGTGTGCTTTCTGTTGCAGTAATTGTGTGCAGTGTCGGAAGGGGGCACAAGTAGGACATGTGTGCAATCTATTGCCCCCAACACGTGCGGGAATCCAGCTATGGCGTAGAATCCTTGCTTGGTCTCCAGCTGTTCCTGCGCAGTGTGGGGGAAGTATAGGTACTGGGATACCAAGCTGATGATGGCATCCAAGACAGGTGTGAGGAACTTTGATAGGACTGGCTGTGAGACTCCTCCGACTCTGGCGGTTGTTGGTTGGAGTGTCCCAGAGGCCAACAGGTGCAGCACAGCCAGCAGCTTTGTCTTTGGAGGGATGTTGGTTGTCCACTGTGTTGGTACCGTCAGCCTGTGGGCAATGATGTTCAGGATGCAGAGGATGATTGTCCTTTTGAGCCTGTAGTGGGCAATGACATACTCTGGTGTCATGTCTGTGAGGCTGGTGCGTTTTCTGAAGGTCCGCGGTCTGTGTCTGCGCTGCCTCTGTGGTGGTCCTGGGGAGTCCGGGGGGTGGTGGCGGGCAGGGGGTGGTGGTGGTGGGTGTTGTGGCCCTGTTGGGGCTCCGAGCTGCATGATGAGTAGCTCCATGGCATCTGTTGTCCTTCAGGTGTGGCTGTGGGCTGGCCTCCCTTTTCTGGTGCCGCCTGCCGTCCGACTTTACACCAGGTCAGAGCAGGCATTAGTTTCCTGCTGCTAATGCGCCATATCGCATGTTTTGTGGCCTTATCGCCGATCTGCCTGGTCGTTGTGAATGTTGCGGTGTGGTGTTGATGCAGCTTTTTGCACGGGAACGCCTACTCTACATCTCATTAGCGATAGTTGCGGGGGTCATCTGTGGCGATGTTTTTTGCGGATGCTATCGCAGCTAAAATGGTGTTCTGGGCTGTTAACACCAGCTTGTGAATGGTGCAATGAATTTATCGCCACTTTGGCTGCGATAAAGTGCCGCTAACTCGGCGATGAGTCCTTGAGAATATGCCCCTCTGTCTTTTCCTTTCTTCCTCAGTAAACAACAAAATCTCCTCCTCAGTCAATGCACTACTAGTTATTTGCTCACTGTCTGCTCCTTCCCCCAGTTTGACAAAAAAGCCTTGAGGCTTGGAGGCGATAAACAGTTTCTTTAACTTATTTATGTCAATATTTACTTGGCGGTGCTTCCAAATACATAGCAGAGTGGCAGCCCTTCTAGAAGTAGTGGCATTTGGTATTGCTTTAACCTGGTCTGCTTCAATTGTTGAAAACCCACACTTTTGCCATAGTGACAACAAATGCTGTTCTGTTTGCACATAGTTACTTAATTCCAATAAACACTGGCTATAAGATGTGGGCCAATCTTTTGCTAGTTCTAGCTCCTTTTTAGTAGGCTTCTTGCACTCACTGTTCACCATTGCTATTGCAGAGCAGTCTCTGTATTCAGTGGAGGCATTCCCCTGGCCTTTCTTTTTTGAAAGGAGAGCTTTATTTTTTGCAATTGAAAGCCACTGCTGTAAACAATCTTTTATATAGTGTGAATCCCATGATGGGTCACCCTTTAAGTGTATACTTTCTGTCAAGCGTTCAATATCATCTATCTCAAGAGAACCAAATCTAGGCCACAGCCCTTCATTCCCTTCCCACATCCATACTAGCGCGCAAAAAGGTGTTACATATTCTAAACAATTTGTATCTTTTACAACCTGAGCTGCAGGGTTATCTGCTGGTAATTTAAAATCCTTCTCTAATGACAGTTGTTTAAGCAATTCTTTTGTCTTTTTTATCATGCGAGGCCTTACCACCTCCATGGTTCCTTTAGAATTGCTGGTGCCCATTGTGCCCTTTACTCACAATTTTAAACCCTGAAAGACAAACAGATTTGTCTCCTAGAAGGAAAAATTTGTTAAGATTTGGATAGAGGGATTTGACAAAAAAAAAATATCAACAGTTGTGGACCACTCAGACACCACATAAAACTATTTGTTTTCTCTGATGCAATAATGTACTATTTTTTTATATCACTCAAAGAAGCATTTCAAAGAAACATAGCGGGACAATACTTTTAAAGATCAACACATAAACATAATTAAATACAGTCATTGATCAATGACAGAACAGTGCAAATTTGAAAATCATTTCCTTGTGTCTTGCTGCCATCCAATAGTCAATGCTTCCCACGCTACACTCCGGGAGGGTTGTTTTTATTTCTTCGTTCCCCCTACCTTTGGGGTCATAAATTATTCTCTAGCCTAGGCTCTCCTGTTGTGGATTATGGGGTTCCGTAAACCCCTGCCACATATCAATCAAAGGTATTGATACAGAGAAAAATTTCAATGAATCCACATATCAATTCAAAGGTTTTGATAAAAAAATTCAATGAATGTTTCTCTACAGTCCCCTGTTTAGATTAAATGCCAGTTACTACCCTTTTTTTAAAAATTAATACTATGTTCTAACTAAGCATTTGAAACACTGAAAGGTCACTCGCAGCAAGGTATTTAGCGCTTTACAGCTTACTTACCAACTGGTGACATTACAGTCCTTCAATGCACCCCACTTCTGGTACCATCTGTTGGGTAATAAATCTTCCAACCCTCCTCAGCACGACGCAAAGCAAACACAGACACCAGCAGCCACAAAACACAGGAAATGTATTTGCACCTTTCTTCTTTTATTGGCATGCCAAGGCAGAAGGCAGACGCACATCCCAGTGTCACGCCTTGGAACAAGCTTCTTCTGCCCCGCTCTGACGTTCACAGGAGTTTATATAGTAAAATAGTGCTGTCATCAGTAAAATCCTTAGATGTGGACAAGGCCAAATACGGTTATATATTCAAATAGAATTGTCATGCAAGCACAAGACATAGAGCAAAATATACCTATTGCCGTAGAAGGACACAAGGGAACAGAAAGCAAGTTTAAGCTAAAAACCTGCAAGAATTAGAGGCCTTTTGACAGCTGTTAACCAAGGACGTGTCAGAGAGGGCAATAAAGGCCCTTGGGTCAGGCTGGAATAGATTTGTAAAGGAGGGGGGATTTTAGGAGCACAGAGCAAGCAGTTTGGTCAGAGACAGACATAGACAGTCTGGATGACCAACAGCTGCCTGAAGCTCAATGCCGAGAAGACAGAAGTCCTCGTCCTTGGTACCACCCCTTCTGCATGGGACAGCACCTGGTGGCCGACCGCCCTCGGAAGCCCACCTACCCCCTCAGACCAGGCCAAGAACCTCGGCATCGTACTCGACTCATCACTCACCATGAACCGACAGGTCAACGCCGTCACCTCCAGCTGCTTCAACACCCTCCGCATCCTCCGCAAGACCTTCAAGTGGATCCCCCCTGAGTCAAGGAAGACAGTCACCCACGCACTCATCACCAGCAGACTGGACTATGGAAACGCACTCTACGACGGCATTAATAAGTCCCTACTCCGCAAACTCCAGACTATACAGAACACCGCCGCCAGACTCGTCCTCAGCATCCCCCGACACGAACACATCAGCCAACACCTACGAAGTCTCCACTGGCTCCCCATGGAGAAAAGAGTCACTTTCAAAATCCTCACTCACGCCTACAAATGCCTACACAACAACGGACCCAAATACCTCAACGACAGAATCAACTTCCACACACCCAAAAGAAACCTCTGATCTTCCAACCTCGCACTGGCCGAAACCCCGCGCATCCACAGAGCCAGAGCAGGCGGAAGATCCTTCTCTCACATTGCAGCCAAGACCTGGAACGAGTTACTGGCAGACATCAGACGCACCCCCTCCCTGAACACCTTCAGGAAGACCCTCAAGACCTGGCTCTTCGGCTAAACAGATTTGCGGACCCCCCCCTCAGCGCCTTGAGACCCTCACGGGTGAGTAGCGTGCTTACAATTCCCTGATTGATTGATTGAGTTAGCTCAGTGGGTCTGAGATAGTGCGGTGGAGAATTGGGAGTGATTCCCTTATCTGGCTGGTGCAAACATATAGATATATATTTTTCCACACAGGGAAAAGCGTACACCCTGTGGTGGGCACCCCATGGTGCCCACCACACTGTGGATGCTTGGATCGGGGGGACCCATGGGAACCCCCCCGTGATAGATTCGGAGGGCCCTGGGTACGGCCCCCTGAAACATGCTTCCGACAGCCGTTTCGTCTCGCTAAGACCGAGGCGAAGCGGCTGTCCGAATCGTGCATCGTACTCGCTCGGTCGGAAATCGGCTCCATTGCGCGGCACGATTCATCTACAAACGAGACGTACGGAGCGGTTCGGGTCCGGAAACGATTCGGTCGGCGCTTACGCGATCTTCACATCGTACTTGGTCGTTCGGACTTGTGTACGATTCGGTGGTAAACAAGGGCTACGAATCGGATCCGGTAAAGCCAAATCCGATTCGGAGGCCTTCCGAACAACATCGGAATCGGGC
The DNA here is from genome assembly GCA_963921515.1 of Calotriton arnoldi. NCBI lineage: Eukaryota > Metazoa > Chordata > Amphibia > Caudata > Salamandridae > Calotriton > Calotriton arnoldi. The sequence continues at coordinate 204,242 of CAWUFW010007712.1, forward strand.
CCTTAGTGGTAAACCTCAGGATTTGTCTTTGCATATGCATTCATATTTGATGTCCTAATGTAAAGATGCTGAACTGCTTTCTCAGCTTTATTGCCTTATGTAAAGCACTCCGATACCCCGCTGGGTCTGGTTTGTGCTATATCGGAATCACAAATGAATAAAATAAATAAACAACCCTATCTTGGTGCTGAAAGTCCCTACCAGCCAGATATCTCAGTGAGAGACCGCTCATTGCCGACATTTGCTGTGGCCAGGTCATAGATTCAAATCCTAGCAAAACTTCTTAAGTTTTCAAAATTTTTAATGCGTTAAGGTGGGAAAATGAAGATAGGTAATAGCAATGCCATTCATGCACAGCATCTAGAATCTTCAAAAATATGAGCTAAACCAAACCCCTATATAAAAATAAATTGTTACTCTAAGAAAATAAATGTGCATTATTCTTGTTTGAACAAACTTGTACAGATATATAACAGGCTGTCAACAACTGTCAAGATCAGTTCTGATATAGCCCTATAACTCCTACACTGAGGTTAGCCGCAGGTCATATGCTTTGTGGGAGATAGGAATCATTTAATTCACCCATAGCTGCAGTGTACACTGTCTGGCTGTGTCCTTTGCCGTGGAGATGTGGATGCTTGTAGAGCACTCAAGATCTTTGGGCCCAGCACTACTGGTGACGTACCCACATGTTTAGTTTTTTTTAATATTGTTTGGCAAGTTGGGCCTTCTCTGATCCAACATTCCTTTTGGGAATGTGCTGGCCATTTTTGCGTGCATCCAGAACCCCTGCCCCAGAATCATTTTTGAATTATGAACATCACAAACTTGCATTATTTGCATTTGTATAATTATGCAAAATTCTGCAAAAATTAAGTGAAATGCAAAACTAGCATTTAGGGCCACATGTACGACCGCCAGATTGTGCAACTCGCAAATTGCAAGTTTTTGCAACTCACAACCAGAGAATCGCAAAATCTGATGTACGGTCACATGTGGGCCAGAAATAGCGACTCACCAACGAGTCGCATCGTAAAAATTGAAATTGCTAATAGCGTGTTCGTATCCAGTTGCAAATAGCGACAACTGTCGAAGTTTGCGATTGCAATGATTGAAAATTACCTTTCTGCTTCCTGTGTCAGGTGAGGGACTCCAAAGACAGGAAGTGCTGGCCTAGGATAAGCCAGGAGAGCAGGCAGAGTGAGGAGGGTAGTCCTGCAGCACAAACAAAGAGAGCAAATGAAGTAAACAGCATCCAAATCACCCACAAATAGCCAACCAACAGTCAGAGAAGGAAGCAGGGCAGAGAAGGAGAAAATTAAAGTTTTCTGAAGGGGAACTGGAAATTTTAACTGAAGAATGCTGTAATAACTATGACCAGTTATTCGGTCATACCTTCATGACTGTGGCAGAGTCACAAAAAAGGAAAATACGGAAAAACATGGAGCAGAGGATTAATCCCCGGGAGTGGCTGAACGTTCCATAGAGAAAATCAAGAAGCGCTGGTATGACTTGCGGTTTCTTACCAAGAGAGGGTAGCAACATGTCTGCGGGACTCCCAGGCAACTGGAGCTGGTCCTTCAAATGTACTCCCGCCCTCAACAATGGAGGCAATGGTTGAGATGACCCTTGAGTATGAGGCAGTCGCAGGAATTGGGAATCTGGACACATCTGCCCATGCACCATCACCATGTAAGTGCAAAACTTCTACTATGTCAACATTTCTGCCCTTACACCTGGTGCCTACATACATTCAACATACCCCTACCCAGACATAGCTGGATGGTCCATGTAGATGGTCAAAAAATCACACATGGTGTATTATGGGAAAAGCAGTCAAAGACAAACAGTGCAGTTAGTGTAACATAATGCTGTTGTACGACCAATGAGATAGTGTGTCACAGGTAACATTTTATTGATCTCCCCATTTACCACATAGATACACCTGTGGAAGTACATGAATGGGTGGCAGATGAGGGAGAAAACCAGGGCCAGATGGAGGAAGAGCAGAGTGAGGTGCCTGTGAGTTTGCCAACCACATTACATGGCCAGTCCAGCACTGTGTCCATCTCCCCACAGCCAGCTGCTGTAGAGGTGCAGGATAACCACCAGCCAACTACTCCAAGGTGCAATCCAGTCACCAGGGTCTGGCAGCAGCGCTCCACTCAACAGGCACGTAGGCGCCAGCAGGCAAGGCAGGAATCTCGGTCCCAGGCGGAGTCCAACAAACAGGTGGCATATGGTGTGCTGGAGGAGGCAATGCTGCAGGTTCAGCCCCTACAGCAGAAACAAATGTGTCTGATTAACTGGAAACTAATAATGGGCTTCAACACCTTGACCCAGCAGTTGGCTGACAATCACTCCCGCATGGAGTCCAAAATGGATGCACATGCAGGTGCTATAAGCCTACTGTTCACAGAGCTGCTTGAGGACAGGAGCCTACAAAGGCGAAGGGAGAGAAGCAGAGGTGTCAGGATGGATGGCATGACAAGGGCCATCGGGAGGCTTGCACAAGCAACAACAACACTATCCAAGCTCAAGGTAGCCCTACAGGTGGAGATGGGCCTCTACAGAAGGGATGTCTCACGGAGGCTGGCACAGATCACAGCAGCCGTGAAGGCCATTTAAACTACCCACATTGCCAGCAGGGTGAGTGCTGAGGAACCAAACAGTGAGGAATCAAGCCTCAGCAGTGTATCAGCCTCAGAGGCCTGTGTGCTGCAACGGAGTAGCAGCCACCCATCTGCACCTACACATGGCACCAGTTCCCATACTGAATGCAGTTCTAAAAAAATAGTGCACTGTGACAGTCTGGCATTGTGTTTTGTTCTGTTTATTTCCTGTTTGCGGTGATGTAACCGCCTAACATGTTCACCCAATGATCATAGGTTTTTGTGTGATTAACATGTTGTCTATCAATGTTTTTTTAACAATGCCATTAAAGGGAATATAATTGTGAGCATTCAGTAACTTGTTGTGGCATTTTGTGTGAGTACTGTGTTAATGGACATGTCTTACCATGCAAAGTAATGAGTGGCTAAGTGGTCCCTGCACCTTCTCCACTTGGATGCTCTGCTTGGCTACTGGGCAGGTGGGCCAGGGTCATCATCCTCGTCCATTCTGGTCACCTCAATGGGTAAGCCTCTCCTGGAAGCAATGTTGTGGAGTATAGCACAGGTTGCCACATTCTTGCAAGCAGTCTCGGGCGCATACTGTAAGGACCCCCCACTCTTGTGCAGTCACCTGAAACGCGATTTGAGGAGACCAAACGTCCGCTTGATCACTGACCTGGTGTGCCTATGTGCCATGTTGTACGACCTTTCATGTGTGTTGTTGGGAGACAGGTAGGGTTTTAGGACCCATGGACTCAGGGCATACACACTGTCACCTGATAAAGCAGGTATATGTGTGAGACACCATACAGTGAGTAATGAATGGGAAAAACATTTAAGTGTTGACATTACTTTCCGGTACGTAGAAGGTAACCTTCATCAAAATCCCCTCTTCCTAGTTGCTGGCATATACCACTGTGCCTGAACATGTAGGAGTCATGGGTGCTCCCTGGATATTTTGCCACAATATCTGTGATCATATTGGGTGCATTGCAGACAACTTGGATTTTCAGGGAATGGGTGTTCTTGCGGTTCCTGAATAGGTATTCCAGACGGGATGGGGGACTTATGCGCACATAGGTCCTGTCTATACAGCCGAAGACCTGTGGGAATCTGGCTATCCTGTAGAATTGCAACTTCACAGTTTGCATTTCCACATCATTCCTGGTCAGGTAAATGTGTTGGTGTATGAAGAGGAGCATGGCATCTAGGAAATTGTGAATAAAAACAGGAAAGCATGCTCTGTGACACCCCTCCCGACACTGCTATCACATTTTGGTAACTGCCACTGGCCAATAGGTTGAGGGAGCACAACACCTGAACATGGGTGTGGATTGCATTGCTGCGCTGCGTACTGCCTTCAAGGTGTGGCTTTAAGGTGGCTATTAGCTCCAATATCACATTGCTACTCAGCCTGTATTGTTCATAAATCTCATCCCTGTCTTCTCAAACATGTATAATCCCATGTCTCCGCCTCCTCTGCTGAGCAGCCAGTATGTGCATCCTCTTCACTATCACGTACAGGGCAGCCATTGTGGAAGTCCCTGATGTATTTTGGGGCTGTTTTTATACTTTAGGCACTGGTACCACCTGTTTTGTGTTGGTGTTGAATTGCATGTGCAAACGGGTCATTTTGCGTCTATTAGCAATTTGTGACTCACTTCTACATACCGTTTGCGACTCACAATTAGGGATTTCCTAATTGCGACTTGCAAAATCCGGTCACATCGCATCATTATTTTCACTTTGCGAATGCTTATCATACATTGAGCACGGTCGTTTTGCATTCACAAAGTGAATACGACTGATTTGTGAGTCGCAAAATTGTCATACATGCAGTCCTTAATGCTATATTTGAATGTAAATTGTATTTTGGACATTAAAACGTATTTAGCAATAAAAAATAAATAGTGCAAAAAACACAAATGCCACAAACAACAGCAGCTCGTGTTATGGTAATTTGTGTTGTTCCCGGACTGAGAGATTTCGTTTAACAAGCATGATGCAAAACTCATGAAATGACACAAGATTATGCTGGTGTAATGGAAATTTTGCCCGGGCTTAATTTAAACCAAACCGATTTACCTATGCATGTTCCTCATCAGGGCCATTCCACTTGTCAGGTCTGACAAACAGTTTCTTGAATACCCCTGTGTGGACCATATTGCAGTAGTATATTCAGGCCATCAGCAGAAAATGGAAAACTTTAATCTATCATCTGGTTGGAAGAGTGGAAGAAGAGTGTGAAGTAGAAACAGATGGAAATAATAATGTTTAATGCAGCATTAATTTGTGGAAGAATGTTACATCAGAATCTAGAATTTCCTCTAGATCCATCACCTTTTCGATTGGTATTAACAGTGCTCCAAGAGTAGAAGCCTATACAAAGTGGTAACGGTTCTTCAAGGTACATTCAACAATTTTTGTTTTAGTTTCACAAAGGCGCAAAATAGGTTCTCTCATCAAGTGGCCAACATTAGTCAGGCACTCTATGATGCTAATTCAGTTAATTGGGTTCCAGGTTTTGTTAACTAGATGGATGTAGATTAGAGTACCATCCATTTATATCTGAAATTGAAGATTGTATTGTTCAGTTAACTGGCCAGAGGGCTTATAAAAGTTTCAATATAATGAAGGTAAGAAGAACTCTTGGGGTACTAATGATATAACCAGCATGTTATTGCTGTGTAGTTGTCCTCTGCTTGTGTGTTGGCTCACTCTCATTTTGGCTTACAAGGTTTATGGCCCTCTCATCAGGTCTACATCCTTATTGGCGGTCATGGAGTAGGTTGCTTTGTTCCACGTGTTTCTGCAATTGAGTAATGACTTCACTTTTAAAGATGTGGGCCCGATTCTTAAAGGAAATGTACATGTGAAAATCTTCACACACATAGATTCCTGTCTACGCATAGGTGGAGATCTCCCCCAGATGGTGTCCATCACTTCAGGGCAGAAACCTCCACCTAGTTGTACAGTGTATGAGTCCCCATCATGGAAAGGAAATTAGAACTGCGTTCTACTGTAGGGCTGTTGGAGGAGTTATTTGCCCTGGGGGTGGAGATCTCTGTGGCTGGGATGAAGAGCTCGACCATGGTGGGGGCAGGGAGGGTAAAGGAATAGGGAAACACCGTACACATGACCCAAATTCCAAACACACACATTAACTCTCCGAACATACATATACAGCACACACTCTATGCTCTGCCCTCTTTCCCTGGACTGCATAATTTTTTTTTTTAATAACATTTTTATTATTGTGCATGAAATCACAGCCAATTACAATCATATTGTCTTGTGAATTATCAGGTCTAACATTATCCAGATCGATGCCACCAAGTACATTCCACACGTGCATATTTGTTCCCTCACAGTGCCCATTACCATTGACCGTACCATACATAACAAAATCCCCTGTAGAGCCACCTCTGTGTGTGTCATTCGCCCAGTTCCGGATCAGAGTCTTCTGGCGGTGGGGCGCATATGTTCCCTCGGAATGTGTTCCATTTCCCCCACACTCTCATCCACTTTCGCGGGCACCCTCTATGGCTGAATACTGCTTTCTCCGCAATCATGGCGCTGTCTAAGTCACGACACCACTGTTGGTGAGAGGGGACCGTCTGTGCCCCCCAGTATTGAGCAATATTTCGTTTGGCTAGTGTAATACTCAGGGTCACCCAGTCCAGCTCCGCATGGTTGAGGTCTGTTGGGTCCCACACATTGAGTAGGCATTTCCTTGGTTCCTGAGAAACATTGGAGCCACTCACTCGAGTGATTGTAGCCAGGACCGCCCTCCAGTATGGTGTGATGCGGGGACACTCCCACAATGTGTGATAAAAGGAGCCCGCCAACCCACATCCCCGAAGACAGAGCGGTGTATCAATCCTCCCTATTTTGTAGAGTGTAGTTCTGGTGTAGTACGTTCTGTGCAATATTTTAAGTTGCACTAGCTTTAGTCTAGATGGGATCGCCACCTCCTGCGGGGACGCCAGTGCCTCCTGCCAGTCCTGCTCGTCCAACGCACCCACCTCAGCCTGCCATCGCTCCCTAAGATTGTGTGTGGGGTCTTTGCGGTTATTGACCAGTTTGCGATATGTTAAAGAAATTGCCTTTTTTGTGAGATAGTCCGTTAATAGTCGATCCTCGAGTGGCGAAGACTCAGGCAGGTCAGTTCCGGGGGGTATGGCCTTTGTTAGTGCGTGTTGTATCTGTAGTGCTCTGTCCCTGCCATCTGGTATGTTGCTTGTAGCTGTGTAAAGGGGACTACTCCCCCCCTCTTCCACAGGTCTCCCACCTTAGATATGCCTATGAGATCCCATCGGGAGAAACCTTTACTAGTGCGTAGCTTGCCCAACTTAGGGGTATCCCAAAGTGGCGTGTGTTGTGTTAACACTCCCTCCCAACCGAGCGCGCGCTGTGCCGCAAACCATACATGTACGGTGTGTGCCGGGGGGCCAATCAGTGCCTTCCTGCCCGATTTATTGTATAGGGCACTCAGAATGCCGTCTGTGCCTAGAGTGTGCCTGTCCATACGCAGGGCTGGTTCCTCCTGCGGTGCATGGAGCCACTGATTGATCACGATAAGCTGAGAGGACCAATAGTATAATTGAATGTTGGGCAGGGCGATTCCTCCATCATACCAACTCCTTGTAAGTTTACACATCGCCACTCGTGGGGGCTTCCCCTCCCACAGGAGGTGTCCCACCTCCGCCTCAATAGTCTTGAAGTAGGAGTTAGATACCGGGGCAGGTGTATTTTGAAGGGCGTATAAAAACCTGGGGAGAGCCATCATTTTGAACAGGGCCGCCCTCCCCAGTAGTGTCAGCGCCAGGGAATGCCACCATTTCACATCACTGCGGAGTCTCTTCAAGGGGGGCAGGAGATTGCGCTCATAAAATTGTGTGGGGTGTGGCGTAATGTGTATGCCTAGGTATTTAAACCCATCCGTTGCGATCGGTATTTCAACACCCCGGGGCAGGCGCGGGGGCGGGCCCTTCAGTATGTATAACACCGATTTCGCCCAGTTAATAGTGTAACCTGAGACTCTGCCGTATGACTCGCAGATGTCAAGCAGGCGGGAGAGGGACCGTCGAGGGCTTGCCATATACAGCAAGATGTCATCCGCATAAAGGGAAATGCGGTCTTCCCAGCCCTCTGCCCACAGCAACCCGCGCATGACAGGATCCCCCCTTATCCATGCCGCCAAGGGCTCGAGTACTAAAGCAAACAGGAGAGGGGACAGGGGACATCCCTGCCTGGTCCCACGCCCCAGAGGAAAGTCCTCTGAGAGTCGTCCGTTGACTACTACTTGCGCCAGTGGTTGTGCGTAGAGTAGCCGAATCCGGGCACAGAATTTGGGCCCGAAACCAAAGTGTTGGAGCACAGCGAAAAGAAAGGGCCACTCTACTCGGTCTAAGGCCATACTGGCATCCAGCGAGAGAATGACCGCGTCCTCCTGGATGGTGGGCACTCTGGCCAACACACCATGGAGTCTTCGAAGGTTCATTGCCGTGTTTCTACCCGGCATAAAGCCCAATTGGTCGGGGTGTACTAGGGTCGCGAGATGGGGCTGTAGCCTGACCGCCAGTGCCTTCGCAAGAATTTTCGCTTCTGCGTTAAGGAGCGAAATCGGACGGTAGGAGGTGCACTCCTGCAGGGGTTTGCCCGGTTTTGGAATCGCGATGAGCGTCGCTACCCGCTGGTCTCTAGGAAGTGTTCCTGTCTCCCGACTGGCCTCGTACATTCTCAACAGGTGGGGTACCAACATGTCTGCCTCTTTTTATAAAGTTCCACGGGAATACCGTTGGGACCCAATGCCTTCCCTGACTGAAGCCCCTTGATGGCTGCAGTGATTTCATCTATTGTGAAATCCGCCTCCAGCGCCTGAGTGTCTTGCGGTAAGAGCCTTGGCAGGCGTATATCATTAACAAAGGCCAAATTTTCTTCTTCGGACGTCGTTGCCACAGGGGTGTACACCGCCTCGTAGTGATGTGCAAATGCCGTAACTATATCGTTTGGATCCGTTAACGTCTCTCCCGAGGGAGCTGGAGCTGTGCCACGTTCTTTTTTGTCCAACCAGGCTAGGAGTTTGCCCGCCTTGTCCCCGACTTCATAGACGGTGTGTTGTGTTTTTGTGATTCTCCCCTTAGCTTCCTCCCATACGTGATCCCTATAGGCTTGTTTTGCCAGGCTGAGGGAGTGGGCCGTGTGATCAGTAGGGTCCGCGGCATGCGTGCTCTCTGCCCGACTAACCGCCTGTTCCAGTTCCCAAACCTGCTGTGTTTTGTCCCGTTTGTGGGCTGTGATAAGGGAAATAGCTTGTCCGCGGAGGACTGTTTTATAAGCTTCCCATAAGGTAATGGGAGAGGCCACGGACTGCATATTTTCTCGAAAATAGTGCTCTGAGGTTTTATGTAGGCGTTTCCATATTTTTGGCTCTTTAAAGTACCCAGGATGTAAGGGATATGTGCGTCTTCTCCCCGTGAGGTGTGATGTGTATTTCATGAACACAGGGGCATGATCTGATATGCCTCTGGGGAGGTGTTTGATCTCTAATACACTTTCCATATTCGTGGGGGAGGTAAGCAAATAGTCAATTCGCGATAGGCTATTATGTGCCCCTGAGTGGTAGGTGTACTGGCGCTCTCTGGGATGGCGTGTGCGCCACATGTCGATCAGCCCTAGAGCGTCCAGGAAGTCCTGGAGGGGCGATGTAGTCGTCCCCTGTGCCCTATGCGGGTGTCTGTCTAGTGTGGCATCTAATGCGGCGTTAAAGTCGCCCCCTATGATTAACTCCCGGGCGGGAGTGCTAACAGAAAAGTACCCAGGGCCGGGAGGGCGAGATTGTGGAGCGCCGGAGGAATGTACACAGTGACCAGATTATATGTTCGCCCTTCCCATTGACAGGAGAGTGCTGCGAAGCGCCCCTGATCGTCTGTCCATGTCTTAGTTATTACCAGAGGGCAGCTTTTCCTGAGCAGGATCCCCACCCCTCTGGAACCTGATGTAAAGTCGGAGTGAACCGCCATTTTAAACCCCCACCTGTCCAGCGCCCTGGTGGCCGTGCCTACTAGGTGTGATTCTTGGATGAGGGCGACTGATGGGGTGTGCCTCTTGAGGTACTGTAGTACTAATCCCCTCTTTATTTTGTTGCACAAACCGTTCACGTTCCAGGATATTACAGTTAGGGGAGCTCAGTGTGTGCGCGTCCTCTGGCTGTGGGCGCGAAGGGTCAGGCGCTATGGTCCCCGGGTATGTGAGTTATCGGTCATCAGTGGAGTAGTTTTGGTGGGGTACCACCTCTGTGTGGCATCGTCCTTGTGGCAAATTGCATTAGCTGTGAGTGATCTCTTATAAATTGCTTAACAACAACAAATTTAAACTTAAACTGCACCCCTCCCTCCACCCCCTCCCTGCTCCCCTGCAAGACGGATTCCCAACTACCCGCCACCCCAACAGTGCAGAGTGCTTCATTCCCCTTAACAGTACTTGCGTGCGAGAGGGAGTGAAGTCCGAGACGTCCCCTGAAGTCCCCCTAGGCCCCAAATGTATGTAACATGTAGAAGAACGTGTATCAACGTGTTTCCATTGTAGCGTCCCAGTCTCTGATCATGGCTAACCGGCCTGGTTTCGTTGCTTGGTACTGTTCGTGTTTGGACAGCAAGTCTCGGTGCCCCCGTCCTGGAAGTCCCTCCGTTGGTGGGTGACCTCCACTGCTCGATGCAGCCCAGCGTCACCTTCCGGCCTCCTCCTGTGGCGTGCCTTGTTCCTCGCCGTCGTCTCTCTCGTTGAGTGAGGCCTCCCCCATCGGATGTCGTTGGGGCTGTCTCGCCGGTCGTCGTGAGCCTCCTACCTGTCGCCAGCCCTCAAGCCAGTCGTGTGCCTCCTCAGGCGTATCGAAGAACCAGGTCTTACCATTAGCCACCACCCGCAGCTTTGCTGGAAACAACATTGAGTAGGTGAGTTCTCTGCGCCTAAGCTCTTTTTTTACTTCAAGGAAGCTCCTTCTCTTCCTGGTGACTGCTGCTGTGTAATCCGGGAAGAAGGAGACCACTGAATTCTCTATACGCAGCGGTGGGGCCACCCGTGCCGTCTGCAGAATGGCATCTCGGTCGCGGAAGTTGAAAATTCTAGCCAAGACGGGTCTTGAGGGAGCCCCTGGCTTGGGCCTGCCCCCGGGTACTCTGTGGGCCCGTTCGACCGAGAAAAAACTGGATAGGCCTCTCGGCTGGAGCCGTGTCTTGATGAGCTCTTCCACGTATAAGTCCATCGCCGGTCCCCCTTCACTTTCCGGAAGGCCCGTAAGTCTAATGTTATTTCGCCGTGAACGTCCTTCTTGGTCATCAAGCTTCGCCGCCATTAGCTTGTTTTCCGCTTCTAGCTGACTAACTTTCCGCTGCAGGGTGCTGGTGTCTTTAGCGAGGGAGGCCGTTACCTTTTCCACCTCGGTTACCCTCGTGGCCATTTTCTGAAAGTTAGCTCTGAGGAAGGAGACGTCCGCTGATATTGATCCCACTGTGGTCTGGACACTGGTGAGGGCGGACATAATGTCTTGTAGTGTGACTTCTGACTGGCCCCCCTGCGTGGATGTCGTTTCTTTGGAGGCCGTCTTATCAGGCAGGGCCGGGGATTCTTTGGAGTAGGCATATTTGTCTATTTTGACCTGCTGTGTCGTGCGCTGGCCTCTGCCCCCCATTGGGATTTGGTTAATAGGCAACTCGGTGCCTGATCGGAGCGCAGAACGGTATTCGCCGCTGCCTGCTGTGTGATTGTGCGTCACACTCAGCCTTTCGGTTTTCCCGCTGCGTGCTGTGAGCAGTGTCAGTGGGGGGGGCAGTAGTGTGGGCCCCTGGCCCGGCCCGGTTGCGACCCGAGAGGTCGTAGTGCCCCGCGTTGGTCCGCTTCTCCTCAAGCCCTTGGAGCCAGGCGCGGGTACCACAGCGAGGGTCTGGCCAGCAGTGTTTCCGGGATTGCTCGGCACGGTACCGCAATCGATACCACGTAGCGTTAGTTGCGTGTTGCTTGTGGTCTCAGGGCCCCTGTGCGCCCACGTGTGTAGCCAGGGCTTGCCTCCTATGTCTATATGGTGCGCCCATTGTTGTGTTGGCTCGCCCTATTCTGTGGGCTAGAGTGTCGCCCCTCTGTGCGTGAAAAATGGCGGTCAGCCCCCGCACGGCCATTCCGGCTCGATTCCTCCGTCGCCGCTGCTCTTATTGTGTTTCTCGCCTCCGGGGGGCAGCACCGAGGGCCGCACCGTTTCTAGGCACACTGTCGGCAAAGCCGCCCGCTGCCGGTCGGCCGCTTCGTCCGTCTGCCGGTCTGATTACCGCACCCGCCGTCTGTGGTGCGGCCGCCGCGACCTGGGCGCTCCCCCGCTGGGTCGTTGTGCGAACCGAGGCCGCTGCTGCTGTTAGGCGTGTAGGCCCCACCACGGACGCGCCTCCGGAGATGCCCTGCATACATATACCAGCCTCTGACTGCGGTCGGCGGGTGCTCAACACGTTCCGAGAGGCGATTTTAGCCCTTGGGGTCAGTTTTGGATACGGATTATGCGTCGGATTACTGGGGGACTTCTCGGTGGTCTCGGAGCTCCTCTAGGCTGTGGCCATCTTGCGCGGTCGCCACAACCCCTCGGACTGCATAATTAACAGGTCATCGCACAGCACTTAAAGGGTCCAAGATGCAGGCAGGCCCACTGAAGAAAGAGAAACTTCACTGAGAAGGAGACAGACTATGTATTTTGGAGGAATGCACTTTGGGGGAGGCTCAAGAAAAAGTGGCAGAACAAGAGGAGGTGTGTGAAGAAGAACATATCTGGGAGGCAGGTGGGAAACACTCTTCTTGGAGGTGGACCTAGATCTTGTCTCCATCTCATACCTCTTAAGGACCATGCTGCCTGGCCTGCAGTATGTCATTGTGCATGGAACCCCAGCATAAGGCCGGGTACCAAATTATCCCCTCACTTGCAACTAGTTTTTGTATCAACACTCAAGTCACTCTGTCTTTCCCTCTACTCTTCACAAACAGGCAGACTCACACACTCGTCTGCCGATCTAACAACATCTTGCACTCACTAACCGGATATGCTAAAAATGACTTAAAGTACACCTAACCAACCGACTTGGTAACACATTATTAAATCCTCTCTCTCCTCCCCTCTTCTCTCCTTCTCAAATAATTGTTTTTCAAAATGAGGTGTTAATCAACAACAATGTTTACCTATATAGTAAAACAAATGTTTTTTGGTGTAACTTGATTTCTTATGTGTGCAGGATGTCTGTGATTGGTTGCTATTGCAATGAGTTCCACCTGTTGATGGGTGTGGTAGAGCATAGCCTTGTACGATTGTCCATGTGTAGAAAAAGGCACTCGAAAGTGTGCCTCAAGCACAATTTTCATGCAAATAATATTTTTAGCATGGGCACAACTGATGACATCATTCACTATTTTTTTAATTTGACAGTATTTGGAGCTGTGGCATTTCCAGGAGCAGTGTTGGATTTTTAGTAAATGTGGGCCTACATTTTCTAACATTTGTTTTTTTATTAGAGACAGAAGCCCATATCATTTTGTCAACAGATATATATGTTTCTGGGCATTTCTTTCAAGAAAGATTGATTCCCTTCTTACTTGCTTCATAAAAGTATGTTCATCCAATGAGTAAAATCTATTTGTTACAGTTCTTTGTGAGAAGGTTGATGTGTACTAGTTCAATGTTTAATCCTATTATTCTGTGGGTTTTCCACAGGATAGGATCTAGATCATAGGTACTGCAAAGAACAATGCGTGTAGTCAGGGCAGTTCCAGATAGTCCAAATGAGCTTGAGAACAGAGTTTACAAAGGCCTTCCCCATTCCCATCCTGCTCTTTTCTTCTTGTTGCCTATTGTATGATATCCGGACTGGAACCATCTTTTCAATTAATTCTCATTTCTTATTGGAAGCATAGACTTTGTGGCTCTTCCTCTTATTGAAATGTATGCTATGCCTTTTTCAAGTCCATTTTGGATGCAAGGATGCATTTCGTACAACAAAAAATAGTATAACATCACTTGTCAGATAAACAACAGCCACTTGCGTTCTGTTTGTTCACGTTATTCCCGTGCTCCAGCTTCAGGATTTTTACACAAATGCAATCTGCATTGCATGATACGATGTTTAGGCATAGTTTTAGGCATTTCTGGTGTCAAGTGCATGTAAATTGCCTGACGTTATGTGAGATTAAGTCGGCATAATCAAAATTTCTCCGGGCCCAGTTTAAAGTAAAGAAAAAAACAGAGTGTTGGACCTGACCCATTGTGCAGGGTCACCTCAGATTTTTGTCTTTCTTTGCTGAAACTGTTTTTGGTGACACTAAGACTCTGCACACTTTACTCCTGCTAACTTGCAGTAAAGTGCTTGTGCTCTCCCTTGTAAAAATTGCAAAAGTGGTATACACTGATTGGTCCATTTGATTTACTTGTACGTCCCTGGTATATGGTACTACATGCATCAGGGCTGGTAAATTTAATGCTATTAGTAGCACTGTAAAACATATCTCAGGCCTGCCATTGCAGCTTGTAGTGTAGCTTTAAACTGACATTTTGACCTGGCAAAATAAACCTTTTGCCAGGCCTAAACCATCCTTTTTAATACTTATAAGTCACCCCTAAGGTAGGCCCTAAAAGCTCAAAGGGTAGGGTGCATACATTTAAAAAGTAGAACATGTGTACTTAAGTTTTACATGTTCTGGTAGTGAGAAACTCACAAAGTTGTTTTTCACTGTAGCAAGGGTTGCTCCCATAGACTAACACTGGGTTACCATATTACGCTTAATAAGCGATAACTTCAGTTTGGAAGCAGATAGAGAAATACTTCTTCCACTCATTTGAATTGTAATATAAAATTCTATTTAGTGGTTAAGTCAGATTTTAATTTACTATTCTGTAAATGCCACTTTTGGAAAGTTGGTATTTTTCTACCAACATTAAATGTGCCTTTCTGCCATGGTCCAGGATCACATGACTGTTAATTGTTGCCCTTTGGTGTCATGTGTATTCCTTCTAGACATAGGAAGAAAGGGCCTAGAGTGTGGGGAAGGGTGCCCCTCACCTGAACAGGATGGCCTGGGGGGTTGTACTCAGCCCTTCCTCAGCTTCAAAGGGTAGCCTAAGGGCTGTACCCTCCTCCTTCCTGACTTCAGAAGATGCCTATCCTGTCACTGAAAATGCAGCTCACATCTGGGCCGGCCTGCCTCCCATTTGTTACCCAACACAGATTGAAGCCAGACCCAAGAGAAGGGGAAGAAGTGACCAGAACCAGTTAAGGTTAGACAAAGGGGGTGATCCTCACATACTGGGTATAAAAGTGGCACCCTCAGAACTGTACCGGAGATGATTCAAAAGAGGGCCTGCCCGGCTGTCAGAAGAAAGAAGACTGGACCTATTTGCCCTGAATCAAGGACCCCAGAAGGGACTCCAAGGGTCAGTTGGCTGGCTTCTTGTTTAAGCTGCAGGGACACAATGAGCTTCCAGAGGCCTCCCCTGCAACTATCCGGCATCAACTGGACCTGCCTGGACCCTTCTGCTGGTCTCTTCTGGAGTGAGTCCTGACCCTCAGAGGTGCCTTCCCTAGTCCTGGAACTTTGACTTGTATCAGAGTGTAATCCCCCAACTTAAAGATTGCAAAAACTGGAGTCCAGGTGAAAATTCAGAGATTCTGGACTCTTCATGTTGAAAAAGAACTGTCCCTGGTCTCCTCACGAACACAGACTCTGGACTTCACCCATTTGGGGCTCCTCGTGATGACAATTATCGTCCCATGTTTCCTGCCAATGCGAAGCTCCGACCAGCAACCAGCTCTTCATGCCAAAAACCATCCCCTGCAGTCCCCTGCCAACACAAAGCTCTCTCTGAGGCTCCTTGCATGGAACTGGACTAAGTTAGACTAAGTTAGACTGGGACGAACATGGTCCCTGTATCTGACCTACGCTCCATTGTGGTTGGTCTAAACTTTTGACTTTGACCTGATCCAGTGCAACCAGGTAACCGCGGTTGGCGCTGTGTGATTCTTGGCACTAATTTGTAATATAACTTTACAAATTCATAACTTCGGTTCTACTTATTAAATTTTTGTCATTTTGGGGTCATTTTAGGTATTAGAATTTACTCTATATTGGTTTGGGATTTTTCTTGTGTTGTGTTTTCACTTTATTCCTGTTTGAGTGCTGCAGAAATATTTTACACATTGCCTCTAAGTTAAGCTTGACTGTCTTTGTGCCAAGCTACAAGATAGTAATCACAAGTAAATCACAGGTTAATTTCTTGTGACTTTTGTGGTTCACCCTGACAAGGATTGTGTTTATTATTTGAGTGCAGCTCTCATCCCTCTCAACTAATGACCCAGGGCCTCATTTTGCTGCACCAAGCTGCGTCATTTTGAAAGCCAAGGGTTGCGTCGTATTAACAACAATATGACGCATCCTTGTCCTTTCCCCTGCGCTGGCGCACAACTGGCTGCCATGCACCACTGCAGGCCCACTTGGGTCATGTTGCAAGGGTGTCTGTGTTGCAGAGATGATTGTTTTTGTGCAGGAAGGGACACCTTCCTGCACAAAAACAGTAATTGATTGCATTTTCCTCTGCAGCACGCATAGAAAGAGGAACAAATGAGGAGAAATTAAAGTATTTCTCCTCGTTGCACCACTCCTACTCCTCCCCTGGAGAGACGTAGTATTCTGACACATTCCCAGCTTTACAAAACTTTGTAAATCTGGAAATGTGTCAGGTTTCATAGAACGCCGCTTTCACGCAGAATATTGCGTGAAAGGGCCCTTATTTACAAGGCCATGAAAAGTCACTCAGGGTGACTTTACGTGGCCTTGTAAATATGGGCAGGCACACTGCGCCACAGGTGCGTCAAAAAAGTGACCCACCGGCCGCACATTGGCCTTGTAAATGAGGCCCCCAATTTCTTACACCTCTTCATAATAACATTTAAAAAAATAGCTGTTACAAAGTTGTTAAACTCCAAAGTGGATCAAACTTAGTCCAACTTTTATGATACTTCATAGTCCCACCTGTTTTTCTGGCAATTAATTCTTCAAATGCATGACAGGCCAAAAGCTCAGACTACTATTCCCAAAAGTTAGAAGCCTTCATTCTGCTCCAATTATGCAGCTATCATTCTGGCAATGCTTAATGCATATAATAATAGATTGCCACTATGTTGCACACTACCACTGAACATTATCATTTGTCCTTCAATAGTTATGGTCAGGTCAATCATTTGAGCTAAGCAGATGCTGATTTGCACACAAAGAACATGTCATGAAATAAATATGGCTATAACAGAAGTAAAACTTGGACTTACACTGTTACATTGTATATTTAGATGCCACTGGAATAGAGACCACCTGGTAGGGCCTGGTGGATTACTTCAAAGGGATTTGTTTTCCACTCAACCAAAATACGTATCCACCCCTTTAGTAAAGTCTTCCCCTAAATGATAATGAAAGTTGGAAATAGAAGGTATGCTAACCATAGAAGTAGGCAAACATCCCTGGAATTTTCAAGGGAATCTAATGATGGGAGAAATAATCCCTGATATGAAAATTATTGAAAAATCTCTGCTCTGTAATATTGAGTTCAGATGATACCTGATACAATGATTTTCAGTTGGTATCATCGAATGGCTGATATGCATATGATTATTAAGAGCATTTCCATGGTAGTCAATGGCCACCATGGAATATGGTGAGTAGTGGAGGATGGTATCAGATGGAGGATAACTCATGTAAAATTGGAACATGACAATGCCTTCTAACATATTCTAGGACCTGGAAAATAAACCACTGGGTCTTAAAATGAACCTCTTTAAAAAATCTATGTCAAACTATCCCACCTATCAGAAAATAAAGCATTAAAATATATACTTTCAAATGGCCTGACCAGGTTTGGATACATAAATCACGTTCCGCTGAGAGACCATTATTAAAGCTGGACCTGGTTCAGATACAGTTATTGCGTTCTACTGAAAGCCCACAAATAAAGCTGGATGTTGTTTGGAAGTCTTTGAACTAAATGCAGATGAATATACCAATTTGCTTGTCTAGCATTTTTATGACTGATTAAAACTAAAAATTACTGCATCCGCCCTTTTGAAAAGTGAAGCTGTGACAAACAATGGTAAAGCCCAATAAACAAAAAAAAATTGATAGGTACATTTTGCCCTTGTTAAGTAGTTTTATACATTCTTTTAATTTATGATCATTTTTCAATCTGAAAGATCTGTATAGTTCTCAAGGGAGACTGTCCAAATATTTTGGTACATACAATGCACGCGTCAACTAACTGAGCCCCCAGCCAAATTCTCTGCAAGTTCTTCAATTGCTACTTAAGATTCTTTGTGGTTAGGACTTAATACTGCCACATGGTCTGCATATGCAGTGGCTTTAACTAGGATCCATGCAGTGTGGATGGGAATAACAGAGTACTTATTGGGAGCTGCTGCAAAAGTGGCACCATATGCACATATACAATGAAGGTGACAAAGGCTGTTTCTGGCGTGTCCAGCGTTCTACACTTATTCACTTCTCTGCATCTAATAATATCATCATTAATGACTTGAATTTCCTCAGCTTGATCTAGTAGACACTTAGAAAGGTTGGCAGGTTCTGATATTCCCTTATAGAGTTCAACCCGAAGTCTGGCTGGCCCAGATGCTTTGCAACTGGCTCAGGGTTGATAGCCTCCTCTACTTCTTCCTTTGAAATATCTGATTTCAGGTTATCAACATCTCTTTGGTCTAACGCCAGAGACTAATTCATGCAAAGTATACCTGAAACCAGAGCCAAGCACAGTGGCTTGGCCACTGCAATGATCAACATAACATTCCTAGTAGGAGAGAGATGCTGGTTACCAGGTAACATGTTGCCTGTGTTCTGACAGAGCTTTGAGGAAAATCATCCTCTAGTCAATTGGCAAATAAGCTAAAGGGTATGTGCAGGGTCACCCTTGCTAGAAACGAATTGAGCTTCCTCAAAAATGATTTCCTGATGCTTTCATTTTTGTGTATTAGAGCTTGGCAGTCTTTTGGCTCCATCCTGCTGCAAACACTTCACGATCCCGGTGGCAGGATCCATGCAGCGGTACAGCAGTGGCAGCAGGCAGAGATAGCAGTGTCCTATGATGCACTACACTATACTATACTATAGCATAAGGAATAAAAACACAGTATGTGGTGGCTCTGCCTGTACTTTATATTTATGTGCCCCTGAACCTCTTCTGTAAGGTCATAACATCGAGAAGGCTCAACAAGAAGGAAAGAAAGTGGGCACATGAGATTCAGGAGAAGCCTTTGGGAGAGAAACAAAAGCGCAACCTAGCAGGACCATGGAGCACTCAATACTTATATTTGTAGAGATGCCATGTACAGTGAGATAAAGAGAGAAGTGGGCGGTGAGGGTACCTACCTCTCTAGAGTTTAGATACATATTTTACACAAGATCTAAATAAATTACACAGAGATAAACATCCCTACTAGGAAACCTGCTGTAAAATACAACATATAACATTGTACCTAGTATATTACCATTTTGGAATCCAGAGGGCAATTATCAAATGTTAAGGGAAATTTGAGCAACTTTCTTAACTAGTTCTATATCTGTGCACTCACTTTTGCTAATTCACACATGGGCATTATCACTGTCCATGATGGATATCTCAGTTTATCTTGGTCATCATTTCTGTGGACAGTCAACAGCAGTCTGATGTTGCACTTCTCAGTCAAGACTATGGAGAATCTTTTTAATGGAAGGCATTGGTCACAGACTTTTTGTGGCATTGTAGGTCTGGCTTCAGCTTTAACTGTTTGGAGGATTTCATGTTATTAATTCTTCAGACAAGTTCAATATTATGTAGCACAGAGAGAAAGTAGCTTTGGGACAGCCCCCTTTAGCCATTAGCTTTCATATTTTTCCATGGTTTGAGAATACTTAGATGGGCTGTCCAACATAGCCAGGCATTTCAAGGAAGGTTACATTTTCCCATTGCTGTTCCCACTAGGGGTTGGTGTTGGGGACATCAAGAAGTCCTTTTGTTAAGAGCGAAGATGCAACATGTAGCTTGTGCTTAATTCCTGGTGTGTATTCTATGATGTAATTAATGTTCTGAGACAATGGTATTTTATTTGCTGAATTATGGCGTTTTAGTTTAGAAAGTATGTGCGGTTTGGATACCTTCCTCTGTCATGAGAACATAGTACTATTCACTAACCGTCCTTGCATGCATACTTATTTCACTTTGATTTCGTGACAACATATTGATAGATTTATTATTTTTTTTCAAAATAAAGACGTGTGCACATAGGCTTTCTTAGAAGATGCAACAAAAATACTGGTTGTTTGTCAAATGTATCTACTACATAGTACTTTGCTGTGTATACATTTTAAGTTCCGCACTTCCAACACAAAATTTGTCTTCTTACCCCTGTCCCTAACACTCTTCTTTTAGGGTACCACTAATCTCTACTTTTTTAGTTTTTTCAGTAAAGTTCCAAGCTTCCAATATGGTTGTACCACAAGATGTAGTATCATTATGGGATTTTCTTTTTTTCCAGTACAGCGGAGGGAAACACATACAAAGTTACCTAACTATTGCCAAACACTTCTTCTGACAAAAAGTCAGACTAATTGGCTTTGCCACTGTGTGTTAAGATACATCGGTAAGACATTCACTCTCCACTAAAATTCACCTCCCTTTTCCATTTTCCTGATTATAAAGGTGAGAGGTGCTGTGGGGAAAGAAGTCACAAGGAGTGATTCCTGACGAGGCACCAAAGCACATTAGCAGATGGCTGCACATTACACGATGGATGAATACCTGCTTGAAAGCATATTGAAATACATTGTGGTCTATGTGGGAAGCACTTTTGTGTCATACATTAGTGAACAGTTTGGTGCACTTATTTTGTCTTAGGACCATAGTATGTGTTAGATATAGGCAGTCATGGGAGATGCTCCATTTCTTCTTCTCGAGAGTGACAGGTAAGCGAGCCACAAGCATGCACTGAATACAGCCAGCCATGCTAAATGATCTGCGTCCATCAAGGACTGATGATGAGTAACACTCAAGAGAATCCCAGACATAGGCAGGGCTACATAGGAGAGACAAAGGAGCAACCTACTGGAAGGAAGTGGCTTGTTTATTTATCTATTTTTGCAGACTTACATAGTGCAAACTTAGCCCAAAGGCATTGGAGCCATCTATATGGGCACCAGTTACATTGCACAAGGTCAGATTACATTTTTAAGGCATGTGGAAATTAAGTGATTTGCCCAGAATCACAGGATGTTGAGTCAATGCCAAGACTCAAACCTGGTTCCCAAGTTCCAAGGTCGGCAGATCTTTCCTTAATGCAACATCCTCTCCCCTGGTCATTCTCTGGTTGAAGGCAGCCAAGATAGATTCTCAAAAGAGTATATCAAGGAGTGACAGAAGAGTAGACCACAGCAAGCATTGGTTACAGACAGCCAGTATAAATGCACATGAGGGTGTATCATGGAATAATCCACAGATGTACCGTGGCTACAGACAGCTAGCCTGAATGCTCAATAGAATCCATTGAGGAGCAATAGGAGACCAACCCGCATGTCGGCACTGGTTATAGTCGGCATAGTAAGTATTGTAAAGAGTATGTCCAGGAGTATAGGAGAATAACCTAAGAGGATGCAGCCTTGTTGATGCACTTTAAGAGCTACCCAGAAGTGATACTCTGGTAATCATCAAGCAAGCAGATTACAGGCAGCCAGAGCCCAAAATGCAATGTTCCATTATGATCTATGAATACCCTTTCAATGAAGAACTTCAGAGCCCGTCTGCCTCCCCCTGTAAACTGTACCAATTCCAGCTATCCTTGGAGACACGCTCACCAATATCCAAAGACTCTTCATCTTCTCTGCACCCTTATCGACTCCTGGCCTTCATGAGCCCACCCTCCATTGTCTCCAGAGACATCCATGCTCCATTCCTTCTACTGACACCTCCATCACTCCCATTGATAGAACATGTTCTGCCTTCTATGCCTCCATGTAGACACTCCACCTCCCATCAATGAAGAGCCTCCAGCTCCCATACCTCGAATAAGATCCTCCACCGCCCCCTCAGTGAAGAGCCTCTAGCCCACCATGGATGCGTCAATCCTCCACTGCCCCTTAATGGAGAGCCTTCAATCCAAACAGATCTCCATGGAGACTGTTTAAAGCACCCTCTATAGAAATTTGCCAACAGTCCATACCTTCAGTCATATGCTACGTCCCCTTTCCCTCCATGGAGGCTCTGCAGCCCTGCATGTCTGAGAAACACTAGAGTTCCTTACAGTTTTTGGCTGTCATAGGAGGCCTCTAATGGCTGGCATTAATTTGTGCTACTCTTGAAATTTGATGTACCAGGCGATGATTTCAACAACGGCAGCTCCCGGCAGGGAGTAGACCAGCTATTATGAATTATGAATAGTCCTCGTGATGCTCTGAGCCTCTCTGACCTTATTTCTTACCACAACGGCTACAAGGGTCTTCCAGCACAGCAATGCTGCTGCTCAATGTGAGGCTTCACTGATGCAGGCGGGTGTATGGACAGACAGTGTGCAACTGCCCACATCAAAGTTTTGCACATTCCATGATATAGCAGCTGAATATTTAAGCGGTAGGGCTTAACTCAGAAGTTGACACATTAACAAAAAAACTCACAAAATTGGCGGAGGCCAACTTTGAACATTTTACACAATGGTGTGTGGGATTCCCGTGCTTATCTTTTTCAATAATACCCTTAAAACATATAAAGATCTCATCTGGTTGTCTTTCTGCTAATAGTGCAACAGTTCCTACCTGTGTGTTTAATTTTATACCTTTCTTATTCTTCCTTAAGTGAAACACTTATTCATTTCAAAGGCCCACCTCTGTCAGGACTACTGTGGTTTGCATGATGCAGGGTTACTTTTGGGGGTACTCTTCATTGTTTTTAGAGTGCTTTTGTAGTATATGTATTTTTGGAATATGTGATGTTACAACGCGTGGTGTTACCAGGCGGTAGGTCACAACGCGGTCGTTACATCGTCCGCGTTGTTACCACGCATGGCATTACATCGCAAGTCGTTTCAACGACTTGCGCTAGATGGCGCGCTGGACTTATGAATAGTATAATTTACTATTCCTACTCTAGTTAGCGCAGCAGCAGGGAAGGTGTTGGATTTAAAATCCAACACATTCTCTGGTGTTGCACGCCACCTAGCGCAAGTCGTTGAAACGACTTGCGATGTAAGGCCATGCGTGGTCACAACGCGGACGATGTAACGTCCGCGTTGTTATCAACCCGCATGGTATTACAAGCGTTGTAAACGCTGTCTCCCGTATTTTTGGTCCTTAAATGTTTAGAGCAAGCCACGTTCATAAAACAGCTAAAAAGAGATTACTGTTGATATATTGATGACAGGCTAAAATGCGAAGTCTGAAACGTTGTGTGGTCTTACACAATTATAACATTTTCTCCTCCAAAATTGTCTTTTTGACGCTTTGATCCTAGTTGATCCAAAGCTTGTGTATTTATTTTATATTCCAGAACCCTCTACCATATTAAGTTGGACATGATTGATAACAGTATCTGCCAGAATAGAGTTTGTATAATCAATACATTGTGGAAAGGCCAGCAATAGTGAGTGTTTGTGAAGCAGGAAGTCTTCTTAACATAAAACTTGAGTTTAATTCCAAAAATCGCGCTGGTCTAAAAATGACTGTACAAATAGATGAGGTTAAAGTGAATGCTGTCTGGGTGAGTCACATTGCCAAATCAGTATGTCCCAGGGTATGACATGAGAACACGAACTGCCTCAGCAACCACAAACGCACATAAAGAACACAAAGAAGCAAAGCCCCTAAAGCCTATTTAGAGCAACATGCAGCGAAGCAAAAATGCCACAGTGCCTGATCTGCAGCCTTTTCTACCCACAGCCTTAGGACAAGTTATTCCCACAAAGGCTATCCCGAGGAAGAAATTAACCAAAAGGATATTCCCGATCAGGTGTTAAACTTCCTTTAACAGCCTAGGTTTTCCTGGATCGTTTTCTTTTTCTAAATATGATTTTTCAATATAGCGAAGTATAATTACAATCGAAATAAAACATGGAGATCAGGAGGTATTTTTTTTAGCAATTTATGCTTGAGGTAGGAGGTTTCTTCTCTTTAATACTTTTTCAGCTGCTCACACAGTACATTTAATAAAACTGTTAGCTACCAGTAACAACTAAGGGCAATAACTAAATAGCCCAAGTGGGGGGCACTTGTGGTTAGAAGACACTAGACAATTAAAAAACACAGAATCACTACATTTCGAACGTTTTATTTTCCTTGTTGTTCAATGATTTCTTCTTTAAATCTGTAAGCGTGGGCTGTTAATCAGTGTGTTGTACATGGGGTGGAATGTTGTGTGCTACCGTCCACAATGTGTTCATTTGCTAATAACTATGACATCTTTTGAGGAATCCACATTAAATTTGGTGGATATTTGCCATGTTTAATGGTTTGTGTGTCTGGCAATGTTCATACAGATCCATCGGGAGAGGTTCAAAGTTGAGGGGGGGCAAAGATGATTTCATGTACTAATAACTTTGGTGCTATGAGTGAATTATCTTGGCATTTTGCAGGCTGTTAACCTATTATGGTAAGTGGAGTAATTTTAGGTTTCATGCTGTCTGATGGGGGAGGGAGACAAAGTTAAATGGAGGGGGAGGCATTTGTTTCCTAAAAACTTTGGCACAGTTTTATTTATCTGCACCACATTTGTTAGGGACTTACAATATTTAAAGTATTCTTGATATTTTCAGTTTCGTGTAAATTTGTCAAGGGGGTGGGCACTTAATGTGGTGGGTCAAAAAAGCACCATTTCCTATTTTAACCCATAGAGAAATATTTTCTTTCCACTATGGATAAACCCTGAATAGATCATCCTGAAACCTGAGATTGCTGCACTGGGCTTGATGTGCGAATAGCTTGATAAACATCATACTGACTCATTGACCAACACCAAAAGTGTCAGCACATCCCAGGTTCCATGGCCAACCCATGTGGGGCTGACAGCCTATGACAGGTTAAGTGCAAGGACTGGCCAAAGGGAAGGCCCTACACCAAAACGTGCTGTCCACAGCCTTCCAGCCCACTGGTGTCCCACAGGGTCTGGCCAAAACCCACCGACCCCTGCTGTGTACAGTCTTTAGCCAATCAGGTGCCCAAAAGTGACCTGGCCATCCCCTGCTGGGAACGGCACTTTTATGTTTGCCTCTCTTATCAGAACACTTGTTGAAATGTGAGATCCCTCTATTGGGCTTAGCGTTATTACAGCCTTTCAAATGTCATGCAAATTCATTAACCAGCACCAAAGTTGTTACAAACAAATTCTTTATTGCCACCTGCACCCTCATCCCAGTAACAGCTCCCTCTCTTGATGGATTTGTAAGCAAATCAACATACTATGAGTAAACTAAACATGCTACGTATCTTACACATTTAGTACAGACTCGTGATATAGCACCTAAGCTATAAGAAAATAAATGTTTTTTGACTACCTTTAACTTTGCCCCTTTGCCAGATCTGCTTCAAAACTGAGATTCCTGCACTGGGCTTAACATGCTAAAATCCTATCGAATGTCAGGCTGATTCATTAATTGGTGCCATTTATTAGCAATGAATGCTTTTTTGACCTTCATCATTTAACTCTGCCCCTCCATCGTGGATTTGCATGAACCTCAATTTATCGAAGATGAGCTAAACAAGAAAAGAGTCTGCTAAATTCTGTGAAGATGTGATAATGCACCAAAATTATTAGTATATGAATAATTTTGACCCCTTCCTTTTAAATGGGCTCCTCTCATTTAAACTGTATAAAACTAGCCATATCAACAGAAAACTCAGCATGCTGAAGGTTTGCCAAATTTCATGAAGATTAGTGAAATGGTATCAATGTTATTAGCAAATAAGCCCCTTTTTGACTTCCCCTTTTAACTGTTCCCCCAGATGACTCATCACGAATTTGAAAATACTACAAGTGAGTGGGACATATATACATTACACAGGCAGTGATGGTGTCTGTGTAGTTGTAGTTAGGTCAGAATTTCCATTAAAAAGGCATTTTTTTTATAACTTTGTGCCATTTCATGAATCTGCATAAAACTTTCTAAGAAAAAAGTGCATCCACATTAGGTTCCTGATGACCGGTGTCATGCAGATCTGTCAAGCGGTGGCTAAAAAAGGAGGGGTCCCTTAAGTGGTATTTGCCATTTTGATGCCATAGGATGCTCTGCTCCTCAATCCAGAAAAAAAATGGCTGAACTGAATACACAAAAATTGCCATGTAAATAAGTAGAACTGTAGTCAAGAAAGTGTCTTTGTTCAGTTTGGGCTAAATCCCTTTAGTAGTTTTCACAAAATATGCCTTTAAAAAGTGATTTAGTCTGAACACAAAGATTTTAAATTAGAGAGATATCTGCACTGTTGGAAAGATCAGCGATTACAAGTTCGTGTACCTCCTGCAAGCGAAAATTTTAAAACTATTGAAACCTAATTGAATGGGCGAGATATTTTTCCAGAAAAATCTGCTGCTGCTTTCATGAATTCAGTGTTTTAGTCATGAAAAATAGATTGAAAAGAGTCAAAAATGGACAGGAACAGAATCCCTCACCCCCTGGCTCAGGTGGGATAGTCCTAAAAGAACCTTAAAGAACACAATTAAATAAGCGGTGGGCTCTTGCAGAGAGTTGGGTGGAGGGCTTGACCGACCTCCTCTGTGTCATCCTCCCTGGCCATCGCCGGCTGCACTTTAACTAAGGTCATGTGCAGTGCAAGTTGGCCATAAATAGAATGTTAGTGCATGGAAAAGCTGGATGTGGCAAAGGAAGAGCTGGATGTGGCATATGATAAAAAAAACACCAGAAAATCACTGAAAAAAACAAATGTTAAATTTAAGTTATGGGTAGCTGTGGTTATGTCGTCAGCCTTCTTAACCCCGAGTAGGTAGTGTTTATTGCACCCTCCTTTGAGAAAAGAACAGACAGGTGTCTCTAACTTGTCTCTGTGGTGAATTAGGGTCATCTTGGTTCATAGTGTTAAGAGTCAGACAACCTAGCCAGAGAGACTCTTATCTGCGGGGTGATATTTGTATGTATGAACTTTCACTCCATCCCAAGAAATAGTAGACACACATTGGGGCCGATTATAATCTCGTTAGGAAAGCATTCCTACCGAATCAGTTATGGAATGCTTTCCTAATGACTCGGATCGGGGGAGACTGACCAATTGATTTGGGTGCATCTGGATACGATTCGGTCGGACTCCCACCGAATTCAATGGGAGCCTGCATACCCAGCGTGAACACAGGCTCCCAGTGACAAAAGGGGTGGTAAAAAGTGTGCACCCTGTGGCGGTCACCTCATGGTGCCCGGCACACTGTGCATGCATGGAAAGGGGGGACCCATGGGTACCCCCCGTGGCCGAATCAGAGGGCCCTGGGTGAAGGGGGGCCTGCTATGGGCCCCCAAAGTCTGATTCCCAAAGCCTTTTTGTCTCGTCAAAACTGAGTTGGTACGGCTGTTCAAATCGGTCATCGTACTTGCTCGTTCGGAAACCGTCCCCATTGAACTGCACAATTTGGCTCCGAACTAGTCGGACTGCCTGAATCGCATTCGGAAATGATTCGGTCAGCCCGGATGATTTCCTCGCATCGTAATTGGTCGTCCGGAAAGGGGGACGATTCGATCGGAAACATTAGCTCCGAATCGGATTCTCTTCATCCGAATCCCGTTTGGAGTCTTTCATAACGAGATCGCAATCAGCCCCATAGTTGTTGATATTTACTAATATTATAGTATCTCACAGTTCCTATTGTGGCTTTCCTGATAAAGGCGCTTGGCACTGAAATGCCCGTAGATGAAGATTCATCAACATTCTAAAGCCACGTGTAATGTTGTTTAATGATCATGTTGTGACATACATTTGCATTTAAAATGTATGTCTTATCATGCAATTGTGTGTATTTATACTTTAAATTACTGTCATGTTGTATGTTTGTGTGATTGTATGAATATTATATCCAGTTTTGTAATTCGATGTTATGCTATTAATTAATTTTTTCTACTTATGTATAAAGATATTTTTTATATACTAAGTTAATGAATTTATAATAAAAAATATAAATTAATTCCAAGTATTGTGTCTGTTGACCCATATATATATATATATATATATATATATATATATATATATATATATATATATATATATATATATATATATATATATATATATATATGTATACATATATATATATATATATATATGTATATATATATATATATATATATATATATATATATATATATATAAGTTGTTAATAATTATAGCTGCTCAGGGAGTTTGTTCATACATTATAGTCCTATGAATTGATCATTCGGCTAGGCAGTTTCCATCCCAGATCCCAATCATTCTTTCCAGGCTTGCTGGCTGAGAAAAATTCAAAGCAGGATACCCATATTCTAACTAAACGTCAACTAATTGAAAATTGAGTTATTACTCTTTTCCACAAAGCCTTCTCACATCCCAATTCAGACTTGAGGGAACACTCCCTTGCAAGAAATGGTCGCTGATGGTCTCATCTCAAATGCTAAATAACTTGGATTTCATCCAAAGAACTAACTTCATATCGACCTGGAAATGAATACCATCATCAAGGGAGCGTATTATCAACAATCTTAAAGGAGCATAGCAAAGTTAAACCTCAAGGACGATCTTCACGCAGTGGCTCAGGGGTTTGAATAATGGAAAAAGTATTGTTTTACATTTTTGAATGGCAAAAATAACAAACAATTATCCAATCTCAGAGAATTTGACAGGAAATAAATATAAAGTTCAGCATTACGAGCCTCAGAATATCACCACTTCTTGTGCTCCTTCTTCTGCTCGAGATTTTCAGCTTTTCTTCTAACTATGTTGGAGGTTAGAGGTTTTGAGATTAACAGTTTTAAAGGGCAGACAAGCTATCTTAAACTGCAGTGTCACCGCTGTATTTGGTGTTGAGATACCCTCTAATAGCACAGTGCCTCTTCAAAAACCATACTTTAATCAGAAAGGCTTCATTGCATGTTGTAGTAAAAACAATCCTTCTACTAGTTGGGCAAAACTGGGTGAGTTTTTCATAATTCCATCTCAAATCTTTGCATCCAGGACAGCTCTAAGAACTAAGACATCTCTGAAAATAACCACAGAGAATTAGTGATACTTTGGTGTCACTTCTCCCTGAGACTTTCAAGCACAGGAGTCTTGGAATGTTGTGTGCCAAACAGGGTTGCTGCACCTATTAAATAAATGCTATTTAAGGTGCTTCTTATGTTATGTTATTAAGCTCTTTTAAAGTGCTCAGTCACTGGGAAACTTCCAAAGCACTAGGGTGATCCAAACACAACTCTATGCATTTTCATTTTCTAACTTGCCAAAAGAGTAGGTTTTCAAAGTTGTGCTGCTACTGAAAAGTCTTCAGGATCAGGCACCGGTTGTGTGTGAACTATTCCCAAGACAGTAGTGGTTGTGGGGTATGGGGGGGGAGAGGGTCGAAATTGCAAAACTTTTCATCGAAGGATTTTTAATTTTGATGAACTCCATAACAGCCAATGTGCTCCTGCAGTACCTGTGGCAAGACGAATTCCAGGACAAGGCCCTTTACCTGCATGGTTAGAACTTTCTGCAATAGGAGCCATCAGCAACAGTTGAGCAGCAAACATTAGGCTGCAGGAGCAATGTAATTTCAGACACAAATTCTCTTACAGGAAAAAACCCATATCAATGTTAATGGGATTGATTTATCAATCTCAGCATTCTCCACTGGCATCTTTAAGAGGAATGGCTAAATTGTCGATAAGGTTCCTTAGGCCAGTCTGGTGATCCCATACTTGCATAGACGTTGTCTGGATTCTATCTACCTCATGTCACGCTCTGCTTCTAGCTTTTATTAAGTCATTCCCTGTTAAACTCCATCTAATGTTTGGGAGCATGCTCCCACTTTTCATGGTTATTTCTTTTAATTTTAACGTTTGTTCTTAATGCTTTGATATTCAAATTCGTTTTACGTTCCTTGCACTTTCTTTGCATTTGTCTTAGCTTTTTAGCCATTGGCTCTCCTGACATCATAGCTTCTGGACTCCTCGTTTTCAGCTTTCACTGTCCTCTTTCATTTCCGTTGATGCTCCCAAGCCGAATGCTCT
Source organism: Calotriton arnoldi (assembly GCA_963921515.1). Lineage (NCBI taxonomy): Eukaryota > Metazoa > Chordata > Amphibia > Caudata > Salamandridae > Calotriton > Calotriton arnoldi. The sequence continues at coordinate 234,123 of CAWUFW010007712.1, forward strand.
TTCCCTGGAGATGGACACACCCACCGCTTCAGTCTATCTATGCACCATTTAAAGAAAGCGCAGGTGCATAAGTGCAGTGGAGTAACTGGCGTGCTGGAGTGCACCAGCCAAAGTCTACAAAAACCGGCCTGATGAGCTCAAACTAGGGCAAAACCTGCCGTAGGTTGCTTGTGTGCCAGTTCAGAGAGGGCCTGGCCTGGCAGTTCGGGCTGGACTGTTCCCATTGGGAGCAGGGTCAAGACTGATTTGTATATTGCTGGGTCCAAACTGAGGTAGCATGGTGTACAAAATTACAATTGGACCAGAATGCAGCCCTAAGTGATTACAAGTGGCTGAGATTATTTCATGCATTCCTTCCTTCACTTTTTTGTTTTCTTTAGTGCACCAGCCAGGCACAGCAACAGGTATGCTTTCATTCACCATGCTTCACATACTGGGCATTACATTTATTCTAGAAAACAAATGGTACGGTATGTCCTATGCTCTTGTCCCCAGCTAGTGGTGCCCTGTCTCTTGCCATGATGCCTATGGACACTCCTTACTTCTGATAGTCCCTTGAGTTAGTATGCCCTCCTTTGTATTCAGCCATGGAAACAAAGGATGCTCCTCAGCCCTGTTGTCTCCTAATTAAGCTGCTCCTCAGTTGCCTGCTTCTGCAAACATGTTCCTTCATCAAACACTGTGTTGAAATTAACAACTGAATCACTGATCTGACCTCTGTCTTTCCTTTCTCAGACAGACTAGGTATTATAAGGCATTTAGACCGACAATTTCACCCGTTATTTTTTAAATGAAAGACACATTGATATAATTTGCAAATAAAATATAGAAGTTACAAAACTATCTACCATGCTTTTTGCCATGGCAGAGGTGCTTGTGATAAATACCCACTTGGTATAATTATCTATCTGGTCCTGCATGCGTAACACCTTCCTAGTCCTGACTCTAACTCTTGACATTATTCCTCCACTTGCTTTTCAAGCCTGCAAATTTCTACTCCTTAGTGACTTTAACATTTGTACTGTAGGTAATTGCCCTGAGAGTGGCATCCTTCAATAGGCGTGTAATGCGATGTCCTAGATCAGAAGGTCCCCAGTATGACCCTTCTGGCTGGGCACACTTATGACTACGTTGTGCCTTCTCCAGAAGCTCCTCATTTTACATTATGAATTTTCTTGCCGTGGAGTAACCATGAACCCTTCTCTAGACGCATATTGTAGTTCTACACCTGTCTTTTCAAAATGGCGGATCAAAGCTTCTGCAAGCAATCTCGATGTGGGTTTATCTACTGTCTCTCAATCTCCTGTTGATCCCAATATTCCTTCTGCCTTGTTTAATGGATGTTTTTCAATCACCACAAAACTTTGAAAGTGTAAACACATTAGCAAGCTAATTCTGTATACATCTTCTGAGACTCTCTACAAACACAGTCTGCTTTTCTTTTCTCCAAACTTAAAAAAAATCACATTTCTGTTCATCCATTTTCACTCTGTGTCTTGGGGGTCTTCTCTGGGTACTACAGAGGTTTCCTCCACTGCCATCGCTCTTACCAGATTTGAACATCCTACTCTAGAATGTCCCTGTATTCTGTTCTTTTCCATCAAATCCAGTTACTCCTCTTGATTTTCTACTTATGAAAATGATCCATCTTTCCATCCTTTTCAGTGCTCGATATCTTGGAAAATGGTTTATCAATCACTTCTCACAGACTCTGTTCCACCTTGCTGGGAAAAGCCTTACTTTTTCTTCGTTTGAGGAAACCTGGTACTGAGTCTTTATTGCGACTAATTTCCTCTCTATGTCCCTACTTCTGTTCCCTGCCAAACTTATTGAGGCAGGAGCTTTTTTTTTTTAAATACCTTTTTATTGAGCAGAGTAAAAACATAAAACATAAAAGGAGTGTTAAGAAGGAATACTGATACAGATAGCCAAATTCATACTTGTACAATCATTTCCAATAGACATTATTACATTATCAAAAACTATTTCTTGGATAGTAAAGTGCGAGTGCTAAAGTGCAGATTTTTCCAAACTTCCTCTCCACTAAATTGTCCATATATACTTTCTAATACATTTGTCTATTACATTGACTTATCTTCTATCCAGTACTTTATCAAAAGTGCAAATGTGCTTACATGGATTGCTATAGAGTCAACTGGGTACGTTTATCCTTGGAGATCTTTTTCCATCTGATCCAAACACTTCCATATTGAGATAAATCTTTTAGTAGCTCCCACCCTTTTCGCGTAAGCTTCTTCGTATTTTTTTACTCAGCTCATTTTTTAAACCATTCTAAAAAGGTCGGTACTTTGGTTGTTTTCCAGTTCTGGAGGATCAACGGGCGTGCCACCAAGGAAGAAATTGATAAAAACATTTCCCCCCCTCTGGTTAGTAACTGGGTTTGACTCTGTTTTAATAAACCGAAAAGTGCTAACTCAGGCTCGGGCTCTACCCTACTCAAGAGAGCACGGCTAAGTTCGACACAAATTTTCTCCCAGAACTGGCTCAGCCTTGGACATATAAAACAGACATGCAACCAGCAACCCTCTCCCATCTGTTGACACCGGAAACATTTATTCTCCACCTCGGGATACATCTTATGGAGTGCTTTAGGGGTGTAATAAGCCATCCAGCAAGATAAAAACGCCATTCTTTTAGTTTGCCGCTCTCAATGCCTTACTACCATGTTGTGAAATGGTTTGCCACTCCCCATCTGAAAATTGGCAAAGTGTTTCTTGTTTTATCTTTTCAAGAAAATTGGTAACCAATAGGGGCTCCCCTTGATTTCGAAATAATCGGTACCAATTCCCTATACCTCGCAATTTAGTTCTAAACAGAGCGGCTAAAACCGGAGGGGTACCTGCATTGGCTGGAAGTAGATATTTGTTTAATAGTTGTCTAATCTGGAGGTAGCTAAAAAAAAGGAACCTACTCTGATTTCCACATCTAGCTTGAACCTCCTCCCAATTGATACATCTCCCTCCAATTAAGAAGTGGCCTAATTCCTTGAATCCCTTTGTTTCCCAGAATTTTACATAAATATTCTGAATATGAAGGCCCAAACTTTTACATTCTATAAGCCGAAGATATTCATATCCTGAGGACTGAGCCTTTAAAGAATAACATTTCTGGAGTCTACTATTAAACACCTGGAGCGTCTTGTATCTCGTTTTTTTTTGAAGTTTTTATGTTTTTATGAAAACAGGAAGCTGCGATCCAGCTTCCTGCACCATCTTATTCAGGAAAAAGCAATCCGAGGATCCCTTACTATCAATGAATCGAACAATTATGTCCAAAAATGCTGCTTCATAGTAGGTACGAGTATGAGGAAGTGCCAGCCCACCCCAGCTAGTATCAAGTTGAAGTATAGATAATTTTACCCTTGACGCTTTTTTATTCCAAATGAATTGACGAAAGATTTTTTCCAGTTCTTTAAAATATATTGTATTGATTTTAATCGGAATGTTAGAAAAGAGAAAGATTAACAATGGTAATATCGACATCTTTATGAGTGCGATACGACCAATCAAGGTAAGGGGAAGGAGTATCCATTTATCCAATAAATCTTAAATTTTTCTCAACATGGCTTCGTAATTTAACCTAAATAAATCTGCAAATTGATTTGAAACATAATTCCCCAGATATCGTATTGGCTTAAGAGAAAGAGCTTGGTGTTTTAGATTGTCTGGGAAAAAGTTGCTACACACATTTAGGGCCAGGACTTCAGTTTTTTTGTGATTAATTTTGTATCCTCCGATTGCCTCAAACTCTGCGAATTATCTTAAAATTGTTTCAATGTTTTGCCTTGCAGGTTTAAGGTACAATATAACATCGTCTGCAAATAATTTTAGTTTTGTCATTCCCTCTATTGGAGTTTTCATTTCTATATTGTCCCGAATTCTAACCGCCAAGGGTTCGATAAAAAAAAGTAAACAATACTGGAGACAAGGGGCACCCCTGACGGGTTCCCCGTCTTATATCTATTGTACCTGCCAGATAAGAGTTTATCCTGACCTGTGCCTGAGCCCCTTGATATATGTTCTGAAGCATAGCGATAATCTGGGGGGGGAAACCAAACCTTTCGAGACCATAAAATAGAGCACCCCAGTTTACCAAGTCAAACGCCTTCTCTGTGTCGACCATCATTATCAAGACGGGTGTTTGATTAGTATTAAAAAAGTCGATCGCTTGGACTAAATAACCCGTATTAGAAGACATTGACCTGCCTGCTATAAATCCAGTTTGATCTGTATGTATCACATACTGGGCCACTGGAGTAAATCGATTACCCCAAATTTTCATCAGGATCTTATAGTCTGAATTTAACAGACTAATTGGCCTGTATGAGCTATCGTCTCAGGGGTTTTTTCCCTTCTTTACAAAGCTAACTATCGAGGAATCTTTAAAGGCTGCTGGAACATCGCCTCCAGCCTTAACATAATTAAAAAGCTCCAGCAGGAATGGTACTAGTTCTTCCTAGAACGCCTTGTAAAATTCAATCGGAAGGCCGTCATTACCACAGGCCTTACCTCCTGGCATTGAGGCCAAGGCCCTAGAAATTTCAACTGCTGAGATATCTGTCATTAATGCTTCTTTATGGTCTCTAAGAATCTGAGGGAGTATTAGACCATGGAAGTAGTGTTGAAGTGCTGGTTTTGATATCTGGTAATCAGTTGTATATAGTTCCTTATAATGATCTATAAAAATTTTGGCAATTGTATCTTTTTCAGATGCTATAATCTGCGTCCCGGGTACCACCACTTCATCGATTACCGCCGCTTCTTGTTCTACTCTAGTGGACCATGCCAGCAATTTTCCTATCATCTGGCTTTCCTCATAAACTCTCTGCTGGTATGATTGCGAGCTACATATCTCTTCCATATTAAAAAACTCCCTCAATTCCTGCTTTGCCTTAGTTAGTTGCTCCCCCACTCGATGTCCTCCCCCAGAGGAGCTATTTTTTCTTAACGAGGCAGCATCGACTGCTTGCTGGAGTTCTGCTATTCTGCTCTTACGCACCCTTGTTTGCTCCGACATGTAGGCGATCATTTGCCCTCGCATTGAGGCCTTAAAAGCACCCCAAATTGAAAAAGGCCTAGCAGTACCCTTGTTGACCTGAAAAAACTCCTTGATCCATTCTCGCATACTACTAATCCATTGTGGGTTGGTTAATAGAAGTCTATCTATCTGCCACCTGGATTTTTCCCTCCTTCCTAGCTCTAAATCGATTTCAATTTTTACCAGAGAATGGTCTGAAAAGGAGTTAGCCCATATCTCGGTATTCAAACATGAGGCAGGAGTTAATGTACAATTTTAAACTTACTTTGAAACCCAGTCTTTGCTTGATCCTTTCCAGAGAGGTTTTTGTCCGGCTCACAGGAATGAGTCCATACTTGTAGCTGCTGCAGATGAACTCAAGAGGTATCTGAATGCCAAGGATCAAACTGCCATGATACTTCTTGACCTAATGGCAGCTTTATATAAATCTCACTCACCTGTGCTATTGTCCAGATGTAGAAAAACTGGGGAGGGATGTTTAGTACTTGGTTGTTTAACCTTCTTCCTAGCTAGAAACAAAATGTCATCCTTCCTACTTTGGGTTTCATCGGCTGTCTGGTGGGGTCTCTCAGGATTGCTCCCTGAACATCACAATTTTCAGTACCTATATGTCCCCTGGTGAACTTGATAAGATCCTTTGGTTTCCAGTTCTTTTTTATGCTGATGATCTGCAGCTGATTGTCAAACTGGAAATCCCTTGAATCTATTTCCTCTTTCATGATTGCCTTTTCATGAATGCCACCTGGATGTTTGATAGTCATCTGCAGGTCTCCAGTGACAAGACTGTGGTACTGATCTTTATAATTTCTACATCTCTGCAACATGGTTCCTGGTGGACTTAGTCAGTGGGATAAATCCCTGTTCCATAAACCAAGACCAGGAATTTGGGCATACCATTTAATTAATCCCTCTCCTTCAAACGTTGGATTTCTAAGGTAGGTACTTCCTGCTTCCATGCTCTTTGGTCTAAAATTCTTCCAGTTGGTCCAACCCCACCTAAAATACTTTCCTTCCGGAGATTATAATAGCCCAAATTGACTGTGGCATTGCTACCTACATAAGCCTGGCACAATCTGCTGCATAAGCTCCTGCTTATCCAGAATGGGACAGCCAGATTTGTACTGGGCCTTCCACACAGAGAACACACCTAAGTGTTTAGCTTAAAACTGCCATTTCAACTTGGCAAAATAAACCTTTTATCAGGCCTAAATCTTCCTATTTAACACTTGTAAGTCACCACTAAAGTAGGCCCCAAATGCACATAGGGCAGGGTGCATGGTATGTAAAAATAGAACATGTACATTTACATGTCCTGGCAGTGAAAAAGTAGTAATTTAAATCCATCTTAATGGTAAAGTCAGATTTTATTTTGCTATTTTGGAAATGACCCTTTTACAAAGTTGTCACTTTCCTGCCTAAACGAGAAGGGCATAACTGCCAGTGTCCAGTGTCACTGGACTCCTGATGGCTTTCCTGAGAATATTGTCTACTCCTCCCAGACAGAGGACAAACGGATTAGGTGTGGGTAAGTGCTAGACTTCCCTTGACAGGATCGCCTGGGCCTGTGCTCCAGGGCTAATTGCATTTCAAAGTAGGCCTCTCCTGTCACAGGCAGATGCAGCTAACAACTAGGCCTGCCCCCTATGTTGTCCAGCTAGCCATCAGGCTCCAACCACAGTGGGGCGCTTTTTGGCATTACAGTGATAGATCTGCAAGAGGCTTATAATTAACACTTGGAGTGCACTTCAACGGGATGTGGGCAGGATACAGAAACAGCTCTTGTATATTCACTGTCTAGCTGCTGAAATGCCAGCTTTTGTTCTACTATACTTATGTCTCTGAGTTTCTAAGGGATACAAATACTGCCTCAAACAGGATTTTTGGTGTTAGATGTGTGAGGACACTATGATTACCATCGTACACTACCCCCACACACACACACATCTCTCAGAGCCACAGTTTAGTGTGGCGAAGACTTCTGCCATCTTGAAAATGCTCACTAGCTCGTACTAGGCATGAACACAGCACCTCCAGGCAAACACTTCAGAACACTATCTGGACCTGAGAACCAAAAAAGGACTGCCCTGCTGTCTGGGCCCCTTCAAGACCCCCAAAGACTGGACCTGCTCTCCTTCTTGTACCCAGGACAAAGAAGTGGACTCCAAGGATCATAAGGTTAGCTTCCTATAAAAACTACAGGGACACAACTAGCTGCAAGAGGCCTTTTCTTGCAAATGGCCAGCTGACCAGTGGTAACTGAACCTCGACTGGACCACACTGTGGATTCTAACTGCCACACTGTAAGTCTCTGAGTACCTCCGCTGAGGTGCTGGGGGGCTTTTCAAGTGTACTCCTGTGGTGGATTGAGACTTGAAGGACCAAAGTCATAAGGTAAAATCTTTGATCAAGACAAACCTGGTTAGTGTATCTGACCTGTGTTCATTCGTGGTCAGCATCAAATTGCGTCTAAGTCCTGTTCTACCATGACCATTGATTGACTATTGTTAGCACTTTGTGCTCCTTGGCACTATTTCAATTTAAACCTTTAAAAACTCATAACTCTGGTTCCTCTTATTGGATTTTTGTGTTTTTTGTGTCATTTTGTTATTAAACCACTCTATTTTTCTAATTGGTTTTCAGATTTTTACTGTTTTGCATTTCAACTTTATTTCTGTTTTAGTACTCTATAAATACTTTACACAATGCTTCTAAGTTAAGCCTGACTGATTTTTGCTAAGCTACCAAAGAGTTTAGCACAAGTTTATTTAGTGACTTTTGTGGTTCACCTTGACACCTGGGGCATGGTGTGTGTGCGTGTGTGTGCGTGCATGCATGCATGTGTGTGTGTGTGAAAGAGAGACATAATGGGCTATTGCCCTCCAGTCCTCATATGATAGATTAAAGATGTCACCTCTTTGATTTGCTTTTAAGGTCTGTTGATTGAGTTTCCCAATCAGTCCCATTAGCACAGCATCCTGCAGATTGCTAGCACTGAGCTAACGCACCTAGTGGACCCATTGAATGCAGTGGTGGCTCACAGAGGGAGTGCTGCGGGGCGGTGAGGCGGGGCGGGGGAGGGGCCGAGTTGGCGATGCAGCGCGCGCAAGGTAAATAGTTTTATTTATTTATTTACTTCCTTTAGTCCGTTCTGTTGTACGTCTGAGTCCACTACCCCCCACCCTGCCCCTCCCCGCCCCACCGCCCCACAGCACTCCCTCTGCGAGCCGCCACTGATTGAATGCAGAGTTCATCTTTTTCAGCGCCCTCAAACTGCACCCTTCACGCGGATTAGGAATTCTTCACTTTCTAAAACACCAGGTGATCAAGGGCACTTTTCATTAAACAAGTTTCATTTCAGCCAAATATTGAGGCAATAAGTATACAAGATAATTTATTTAGTAAAAAGGGAGAATATTTTGTCTGCTTCATGACTTCCATGTGATGGGGTGAATTTCAGGATAAATAAAATGTTGCAAACTTAAGAATATCACCATGTTCTCAGTCTCCCTGGTAAATATTGTGGCACAAATATCGCCTAACAAAAATATAGTGTCCTAAATATTGTTTACGAAAATGTCACCCTATTAGAGTTAATAACAGGAGCTATACAACCAATGGGGTTATATTTTTGTAAACAATATTTAGGCCACGATACTTATGACAGATGATGTTTTTTATGGCAAACATCCGCTCTCTTAACTATACATTCACACCCATGCACTTATCCATTCACTCATCAATCTATACATTGATCTGCGAACTCATTCATCCATCAAGGCACTCACGCCCATTTATCCATCCACTCACTCTCTCATCCAGTTATTCAGTCATCCGTCGGTATGCTCACTAATTCTTCACACATTCAACTGTCCATGCGCTCCCCTAGCATCCGTTAATCCATTCACTCACCTACTCACTCATTTATCCATCCATCCACTCGCTTGCTCACTCTTGCCAGCAATCCCTTATCTATCAAAGCACTCAGTTCGTCGCCCATTCACCCATCCATGCACCCACTCATCGCCTACTCACTCACCTGACTGTGGAGTCAAACACACAAAGTTATTAATCAGTAAAGATTATAAAAACAAATCATATCTATTGGTTTTACGAGTGTTTGTTAATTTACACCCTAGCTATACTGTCAGTGGTGTATTTTTTACAGTTTTAATTTCGTACAGTGACTTATGTGGATTTAGCATTAGTACAGTTCCATACATTTTATAACTTGTGGCATTATGCTGTGGAACTTTTCCATTCCCGTTGAAAGGTGAAATATAAGTTTAAAAATATACCTTTATCTTCTATTCCGTATAAGTGTCTGTCCGTGACGCATGTCATTCGTTTGAGTCCGCCCTACTTTGTTGCCTGTAGGTCCTTTTAATCATAGACCCTCACTGTGAGCGTGACAGCAATCCAAGTGGAGCCATTAAGGGCCACAATTGGCCCTATTGTGAGAGACCCTGCGGGAGCACCATGGGTTGGATGCGTTTCACTTGGACACTTCACCTGTTGAGAGCATGGAACATGCCGATGTGATTTATGCCCTTGATTTAGGAGAGCCCTGATTCCTGTCTGTTAAACTGACAACATTCTTACATGACGAGAGGAGCGCTTCCTGTAGACCCTGATGCAACATGGAGGTCACAAGTTTGAACAACCGATTTAGCTTTTCACCTGTCTAAGGTTGAAAGGCTGAGTACCGTTCACCTGCGTAATGGTAACACATAACTCACAATTACGTAGCGGATGCACAGAACCTGGTCTAACTTGAAGATACCGTCTTTGGGTGTGGCCAGCACAGACCGGGTAGAAGCGCCCAATTACAAACGAGCATTGCTAGTTAGTGAATCCAGTGGAAAGAGTGCAGCATTAAAAGATGGCGAGTGTGGTGTTGGGCCTCAGGCCCACATGCTGCGGAAGGACGGACACAGACACTCAGCGGTATAGTGTGATAACTGGCCCAGGGCACGTGCGCCCGGCCCCTTTTATTAACAGGGTCACCTGACTGGTGACGCCTGTGGTGGGTGGGTGTATAGTGTATGTTACATCCTGGTGGAACACTAGAATGTATCCAGCCGGATACTACATCCCTCCCAAACTTTAATGAAAAAAAACAAACGAGAGTCCAACCTGTAATAAAAACAAATAAACAACACATAGCACCAAATGAGTCTCTTCAGGCCGTCAGCCAGGCAGTGCTGGAGCTTCGGACCGCATGGTCAGGATGCCTTCATCCGCCTTGGCGATGTTCTTTAGACCGGCCTGCTCTTGCGGTGTTGAAGTCTATATATAAAAGTTCAGTGTCGGTGCATCTGGAGCTGTGGTGGAATCCACTCTGGAAGATCTCTCAGGCGCTCAGGCCCTGGTGGACGACAAAACCTGCAGCTGTTGGAGATGATCTCTGTGAGTGAGGCCTTCCTTTGGAGGTGGCGTGCTTGATGATCTTCCTTGCCCCTGACTGCCGAGCGATGCCCGACTTGCCTCTCTCGCCGGACTCCTCTCTCACTGGAGCCTCTCGGAGGGCCTTCTTTCTGGCTGCCATGGGACCGTGTGGACCGTGCGGGGCTTCGTGTGAGCCGCGCGAAGGCATCACTGGGGAACTGCCAACGGACTCACAGCCAAGTCACCCATGTAGCCTCTGGTGGTGGTGTCTTCATCTGGGCGTCCTCGCCATCCGGACTCGGGTTCTGCGCCTTCCTCTGACGATATTGTGGGTGACCAGTCTTCAACCGTGATCTCCATGCTTCCCGCGCCTGACATGGAGCAGCGGCCGACACATCTCTCCTACTTGGACTCCCTTCGCACGGGAACTCTGTCGAGGCCCTTGTCCCCTGGACTGCCATGTGACCGCGTGGGTTGTGCGGGCCTTTGCGTAGGCTGTGGAACTCCCAACAGGGCCACAGCCAAGTCTTGTGTAGTCCCCAAGGGCGGATCTTCCAATGGCCGGGTGTGCTCGACTTCGACAGGCTGTAGGTTGAGGGGGTGCACAGAAGGTTCCTGGGTGATTCGCCTCATCGAACTCCGGTTGTTTGGGGCGTGTGTGGATTCACTCGGGTGGTGCGTTGCTCCTTGGTGATGATGCACATGGATGGTGATAACAGAATGTTGGTTTTCTTCAGTGGGCAAACAGGCGGCGATCTTCTGTCGGGGTGACCTTAGGGAGTGAGGAGGACTTGAGGGACTTCGTGGCACCGCTCCATTGTCTTCAGGCAGGTGCACTGCGAGGTGGGGTGCTATCGATACCAAGCAGCTGGTGACAGGTGAGAGGACTGTCGAACTGCGAAGCGTTGGGCCAGGACGCAGATCGCGCTTGCTAGCGGCTTACGGTAGGTCCTCCCGCGGAGCTGTCTCCAGTGACGTCTCTGCACCCTGGTGGCTGGCTCGTGCTGATGAACACCTTCCTCATAGTTGGTGCGAGTCCTTTGTCCTGTCGCTCTTCTCCGTTCCATCTTGCGCGCCTGTGGTGGTTGTCTGCCCGGTGTCGTCATGCCACTGTTCTTTCCTCCTTTGCGGAGTGGCGTCGTGCCACGCTCCTCTCCTGCTTCCGACCAGGCTTTCACGTGGATGTGGCGTCCTGCCACCTGTCTCATGTTTGCTCCACATGGACATCTCACTGGTCGTGTCACTCTTGTGACGGTCTTTCCTTTTCTTTTGAGAACTTGTTGCAGGCCTGTCCTGTCAGTAGGACTTCCATGTACCTCTGGGGAACTTCCAGTGGCACCATCCCCTCCTCAGGGATTTCACTGGGTCCCTCTTCTCTTCACTCGAGGGCGTCGTGTTTGCGCCTCGAGGCTGCGCCGTCGTGGCTGCCGCTTCTTCCTTTCTTCCAGTGCGCTTGTCCGGACTGGTCACTTTGCGTGACGGGCTCCTTTGTCGCTATTCGCTGTGACGTCCGGTCACGTGTCGCCATGCTGTCGGAGCGCCTGTTGCTGTGGCGGCCTGCCACATGGAGTGTGCGACTCCTCTCTTGCCTGTCGTGGGCCACTGCTGACTCCGTCCTGAGGCAGTGCGAGTGAGGACACTCTGTGATTCCTTTGGCCCACTGCGGTACTTCGCTGAGGCGGTGGATATGTAGGGGATCTCCCTCTAGCAGTGCTTCTTCGCTGCGACCGTCTGGCAGGTCGGCTTCTCTTTTGGCGCGCATCCGACTGCGCCCTTCGTTTGCTTCACTGGACGCGCTGGCTGCGCATTCTCTTCGGTCTGTCACTCCTGGAACGGTAGCAGCTGTCCCTGTGCTGCTGTGCACTTGCTTGGTGCTGTGCTCTCCTCTTCAACCTCGGTGCAGTAGAGATGTGGTCGCTTTCTGTACTGCGTTTGATCCAGCGCGACTAATATAATTTCTTCTCCTTTGGACATGACATCCAGGTTGAAACGCTCTTTTAACAACTATACCAATATGACGGTGGGGCCCATAACACCGCATAAACATTCACTCACTCAAATATTCCCTGGATCCCATCCACTTTCACCTAGGAGAAAAAGTTAAGACTGCTGGAGGAAAACGGGATACCTTTTAAAGTCGACAAGATAATTTCTCAACCATCATACATAATTAGTTTTAATCCTGTCAGTTCTAAGACATCAAGGTATTCCGCTCTTTGGTCGATGGACCAACTAGTGAGAATAAGTTGATGGTGATTAAGACCAGCTCAATCACATTTAAACCTATTTAAAACATTACACTTATTATTGAGCTAAAGAACCACAAACTCGTAGTTTTAATTATAATAAAGTTTATCTACTTTCTTTAAATGCATGAATAAGTTTCAATTTTATTAATCAGTTTAATACGTTTTAATATCATTATAAGAAATAAACTTTAAAAGAATTTATGCATACCCTTTTTAGATGAAAAATAAAAGTTCGCCACAGCAGATAAATTGCAGATCACAGCATAGATCTCCCAAAAACTGACTGTCTGTCCCACTAAACAGGCCTCCTCGACGGACCACCTATACAGGTTTCCCGCAACGGTCTCGTTCCTTCCCAGTCAGATTTAAAGCAAAAAGATTAATTATATTAAAAAGTATGGCCTATGGAAAATAGCAGCAGCTCTCCAGCGTCAACGTCCAGTGCTCAAAAATTAAGTATGAATAGCGCTCCTCCTACTTAAGAGTAGGTCCTCTTATACCCTATTACTAGCTTACTAAACAGAAAAGTTTCAATCTTTGGGGGCGAGATTCACGCTAATTGGTCCATTGGAGGGGTGGCAAGCATCTCCTAATTGCCCTCCTTGCTTAAACCAGTTCCGAAAATGTTTATAACTTTGTCCTTTCTCACGGCTTTAGGACATTAGCAATCCGATTGACAGTTCATCACATGTGTCTTCTTTTGTAACTTTATTTTAAACAGTCCATTGTTAATTCACAGCTGCATCTTTGGTTCTCACATATTCTCGCTGAATCCTTCTTGGCACTCGTTTTGGTGACAGGTCATGCTGTCCTTGACACTTTTCACTCTGGGCTCTACTTTCAACCACGTGACAGGTTTCTGCAGCTTTCTTCCGCTTGGAAGCCATTTTGCACTTGCGCATTAAGCTCATCTGCCTCGGCAGCCATCTTTACAGTGCGGCCTAACAGGCCCGAACGAACTATCATGAAAACAAACCCAATCATAATTAAAATAAAGAAAATAAGCCTTTTCGTTTCCCACCCGTCATTCTACGTACCCCAATTAGGTGTTACCTAGCAAAAGCGACATGTAAAGCTATGTTTACTTACCATCCGCATTCTTTTGCCACAATACAATTTACTACATAGCACAAATCATGCAATATCATTCTAATTAGTACGCAAACCATTATATTAATATTATTACACCTTTACAATTGTAAGTAGGTTAGTTTTGCACATAAATTGCTGGTTACCAAAGATGTTTATAAAAGACGTAAAAATGTTGATTAGTCATCAAAATAATTAATAACATTAATTATTAGCATTAATATTAGTGGGTTCAAAAATGTCTTATTTACCTTGCTCCATCAACTCCCCCCTTTGGTGATTTTTAATATCACCACAAAAACCCATGTTACACAATTTTTCAGATAGCATGTTTCTTGTTCATTTGCTTCTTGTTAGTTTTACACATCAGTATCCCTTTCATCTTGTCTTTTTGTTCTCTCATACATGCTTTCTTTTAGTTCTTCAAGTTCTATTTCACCTATTTCTCGTTCTCTTTCTTTATTTATTTTCTCTTTTCATTTTGTTTTGTCTTTTTCTCCTTTTAATACATATAATAACAAATTTCGCAAATAACACCACTAAGATTACTACTGTTGCTGATATCAAAACTTTCCCTACAATAGAACTACCTATTTCAGTGAACCATTTTGGTATTGAGGAAAAACTCTTACCAAGTTTCTCCCAGGCATTTTCAACCTCCAGTGGAACAAGTTCTTTGTGCAAATTAGTAATATTCTTTATATACATTTGTATATTTTCACTTTTATCTGGAATGTAAGTGCAACAATGTTGGACTTTCAGCATTCCACAGACTCCTCCCTCTTTTGCCAAAAGAATGTCAAGGGCAAGTCGATTTTGCATCACCATAGCTCTCATGGCAACCATCTCGGTATTTACCATGAAGAACCCTCCAGCAGTGTTCGTTGATAAACGATCTACTACTGTGGACAATTTCCGAATTTTGAATGCATTCAAAGATATTCCCACTGCTGGTATCATTGCTCCAAAAATGTCACCCACTATTTCTGAAAAACTTTCCCTTTTTCTACGTGTGAATGTTTCACCCATTTCGTGTGTTCCTTTTTCTTCTCTATCTACATGAAAGATCTTTGGAAAGACCAGGCCTAAGTAGCACGACCCATACCAATGGTCCGGCAACCTGTAATAAGCTCTTTTTCCACAAATATAATAGATCCCTGGAAATATTGGATCTTTTCCTCCTTTGAATCCCCATCCTCCTAAAATTTTATAATTGTCTCGGCAGTCACTGGAACCCACAAAATAGTTATCATACCTAGTTCTATTTCTACTAATGCACAACTTTCCCTGTTAGGGCCAATCTAAAGTCATAGCTGCATTTGTCTTTTTCTTATCATTACTTTCTCCTTCAAATGCCCAAAGGGGTGTTTTTATCTCTTCCTCTATTACCTTTCTTTGAAATTTGACTCTTCTGCTTTCTACCATCTCTAAAAATACCTTTTCTTCCTTCTTTAACTCACAGGTAAGGTTGTGTTTAACTATATCATCTAGTGTTAAATCTTTATTTTCTAAGAATAATTTACCAAACATCCTTGCTTCTTTCACCTTGTTCAATTCAGGAATTATAGGAATTTTTGCAAAAATCATATTTATATCAGTATAATAATATTCTAATCTACCTGTTCTATAAAACAAACTAGCTAATACAATACATGTTATTCCATACGTCAAAGGAAGGTGATGATAGGTCACACCTTCTGAAACAGACGCAGGTAATTGCATACATAGATAACAGTCTCTCACATCCATTGTTTCTACATATTCATATAATAATTTTGTGAAAACATTCTTTGAAAAATCAGTTATGGATCTATCCTTATGTAACTCTGCACTATCTATTAATGTTGCTGTGTTCTGTATGTTAACTTCCTTATCCTTCTTTGTGTTGTTCTCTAATATGGACGTTTCTTCTACGGCTAATCTAATTGGAATGGTGATTGCTAAGATAAGCCATACAAACATTAATAAACCTGTACAAAAGAAACACATTCTACACCATCTACGTAAAACTCACATCTACATCTTCTATTCTCTGTGTCTACCATCTTATTCTATTACCTAAATATATATATTTGTACAGAAAATGTGTCACCACACCTCAGAATGACGTTTCAGCCACTCTACTTTCTCACTTTGTCTCGTTTGGTACTCTCTTTAGTTCTTCTCAGAACTCTTTCTTGTCTTATTCAGGTTTTTAGTGTCCAGTCCGGCTTTTTCTTTTTAATCTCTTCAAACTTGTTGCACTTCACTTTCACCCATTTGTTTGCAGCTTTCTTCTGGGTTCTCGTGGGTGATTTCTTCTTCTTTGATATCAGTCAATGCGATGTATAGCCATTCAGGTGACTTATATTTCAAATTAGCTTTCTTCACTCTTTTCGTTTTCTGCAATTGTTTTCCACTTTGTTTTTCTTGTTCCTTTTGACTTGTTATCTCATTTACTTGTTCTGCATTATCTCTGTTTATCTTTATGATTTTGTATCTCAATTTTTTGACTTCGTGGGGCCAATTATCTCCTTTTCTCTGCCTTTTCGGTTCACTTTCTTTTTCTTCTCGTTCAGCTCTCCAAGTTCTTTTTCTTGGTCCTAGTCTCTGTTTTCTCTCTTCTTCACTTTCTTCTGATTCTGTTTCAGACCTTACTTCATTTCCTCTTATTTTGAACTTTATGATTTCACCTCCTTTGTCTAGCTCTGCTTCTTCCTGTGTCTTTTCTGTTCGATCACTTGTTTCTATCCCTCCTCGAGGTTCTTCTGAATTCTCGTTGATCTCTCTGTCTGTTTCTATATTTCCCTGTTCTTCTGTCTGTTGGTCTGTCCCTATTGCTCCTCAGGGTTCTTCCTATTCTTCTATCTCTCTATTTGAATCTATCCCTCCCTTGTCTAATTTGACAATTTTTGAAGGATTTTTATCATAACTTGTACTTGGCTGATCAATGTCACTGTCTCTTGGTTCAGTTTCTTCGTTTATGATGTCAAATTTCCATTTATTCTTTAGCTTTTCATCACAATCTGATTGGTCTGTATCAGATGCTGAACTGGTGTCTGATATTTCCAGATGTCGACTTACAGGTCGATCTTCAAGTTCTGGAACCTTTGTTATTTCAAATTCTTCTCCTGTTGTTAAACTTGTACCTGGGTCTTCCAGATGTCGACTTACAGGTTGATCTTCAAGTTCTGGAACCCTGTTTGTTTCGTCTTCTGCATCGGATGTTGAACTGGTATCAGATATTTCCAGATGTTGACTTACAGGTCGAGCTTCAGGATCTGGAACTCTGATAGTGTGGCTGGCATGTACCCAGTTTTTCACTCCTGCACATTTGACTGCAGTTGTTGTCACCAGGATCACTTGTCGTGGTTGGTCCCAGCGAGGAACCAAACAGTTTCTTCTTCTGTGGACTTTTATGCGGACCCAGTCTCCTGGATTCAAATCATGAGCTGGTTTTCTTTCAAGAGTGGTCGCATCCGGTCCAACCTGATGAAACACAGAATGTACCACATCAGCCAATCCTTTGCAATAATCCAACACGAGATCATCAGTTATAGTCAGCAGTTTGTTGACAGGTACATGTGCTTGTCTCATTGCTCGTCCCATGATTATTTCGTGGGGACTCAGACCTGTTTTTCTATCAGGTATGCTTCTGATAGTCATTAGCACCAATGGTAGGGCATCTAGCCATTTGAGTCCTGTGGCTTGACACATCTTCCCTAACCTATTCTTTATTGTTCCATTCACTTGTTCTACCACTCCAGAAGCCTCTGGTCTGTATGCACAGTGCAATTTCTGTTGAATACCAAGAGCTTCACATATCAGTTGAATTAGTTCATTTTGAAAATGTGTTCCTCTAACTGTTTCAATCGTTCCTGGAAAACCGTACCTTAGAATGAATTCTCTCAGCAAGAGCTTAGCTACTGTAATCCCATCATTCCTTCTGGTCGGATAGGCTTCCACCCAACGAGAAAACAAACAAACGACCACAAGAACATACCTCAGTCTATTGCTTGGGGGCATTTCTATGAAATCCAGTTGCATTCTCGTGAAAGGACCTCCCTCTCGTCCTATTGTTCCTAAACTCACTACTGTTTTCCTTCCTGGATTTATCTGTGGCAGATAAGACATCTTTGACAAAGACTTTCAGCTATAGCTCTGTATTTTGGGTTATACCAGGTTTGTCTAAAGAGTCGGATCATGGCATCCCTTCCAATATGAGCTTGTCCATGGTACATCCGTGCCATGTTAGAAATCATGCTATCAGGCATAACTGGTCTTTCATCTCTATAAACCCAAACATCATCTTCCTCCCTTTTCCTGCATCCTGCTTTTATCCAACTATCTTTTTCTTCATCATCTGCTGCTTCCTGTAATTGTCTCAACTCAGCCCATGTTTCGACAATGTTAGTAAACAGCAAGGGACATGAAACATGCTCTCTTTCTCTTCTTCTATTCAACGAGACTACATTTTTAGCACAATACTGAGCTATCTCGTCGGCGTACTTGTTGCCCACAGTTATGTAGTCCTCCCCATTTTTGTGCGCAGTACACTTCACCACTGCAATCTGTTTAGGCAGCTGTATCGCCTCAAGTAATTTCTTCACAAACTCACCATTTCTAATTGGAGTTCCTGCAGACGTCAAGAAACCTCTTTGGGACCAGATCTGCCCAAAATCATGGACCACTCCAAAGCCATACTGGCTATCCGTGATCACTGTGATTCGAACATACTTTCCCAATTTACATGCCTGAATTAGAGCAATCAGTTCAGCCACTTGGGCGGAACGTATCCCTCTCAAACAAGATGCTTCCATTATTTCAGCTACTGTACATACAGCATACGGCGCACTCAAAACTCCTTCACTTGTCCTCAAACATGAGCCATCCACAAACATCACATAATCTGATTCTTTTAAAGGCTCATCTCTGATATCTGGCCTTGGTTTTGTACAGTATTCAAGTACGTTCAAGCAATCATGGTCAACTTCATCTTTGTCTGTCACACTCTCTTCATCCGGCAATGATGTTGAAGGATTCACGCTTGTGCATCTGTCAATGGTTACATTGTCTGCACTTAAAATCACTTTTTCATACCTAGTCAGCCGACTATGTGTCATGTATTGAGTTTTGGTTCTTGTTAAGAGAATTTCGACTGAATGTGGAACATATACTCTCAGTGGGTATCCCATCACAATGCCTTCACTTTGTTCCAGACTCACACAAGTAGCAGCTACTGCTTTCAGACATCCAGGCAATGCTTTTGCTACCGGATCAAAAACAGCTGAAAAATATGCAATAGGTCTTTTCATATTTCCATGTCTTTGTACTAACACTGAAAGTGCACACCCATCTCTCTCACTACAGTACAGCTCAAATTCTTTTTCATAGTCAGGCATTCCCAGTGCCGGTGCTTCACACAATCTCGCTTTTAGTTCTCTGAATGCTTTCATTTCTTCATCATTCAATTCAAACGGATCTTTAACATCCCTTTTTGTCAATTGCTGTAATGGTTTCACAATTAGTGAAAATCCACTTATCCACTGTCGACAATATCCAACCATTCCCAGGAACATTCTCACCTCTCTTTGTGTCATTGGAGCTCTCATTCCTCTGATAATTTTTATTCTCTCAGTCGTTACCTTTCGCACTCCCTTTTCAATTTTATGACCTAGGTATTGAACCTCCTGTTGACAAAACTGTAATTTTGATGGGGACACCTTATGTCCTCCTCCTGCTAAATGGTTCAGTAAAGCAATTGTGTCAGTAACACATGCTTCTCTGGTTTTTGATGCCACCAATAGGTCATCAATGTACTGAACCATCACAGATTTTTCAGGCATTTTTAAATCTTTCAACGATTTCTTTAAGATCTGATTAAAGATCGAGGGACTTTCTGTATACCCTTGAGGGATTCGGCACCATGCCAAAATACGCTCTCCGAACCGGAACGCAAATAATGGCTGGCTATCTGGATGTAACGGGATAGAGAAAAATGCATGGCACAAATCAATGACAGTGTACCATTCTGCCTCACGTGGAATCTGATACAGTATTACAGCAGGGTTTGGTACAATTGGACAACAAGGAACAACGATTTTATTAACCTTTCGTAAATCTTGCACTATCCTATATGTTCCATTCGGCTTTTTCAGTCCCATTATAGGTGAATTATATGGACTGCTCATTATTTCTTTCAAAATTCCTTGTTCAATCATTTTATTTATTACAGGTGTTATTCCTTCAATGATTTCTGGCGTCAATTTATACTGTGGAGTATTTGGGTAATTTGTTCCTTCTCTAACAGAAATTTTAACAGGGTCTACTCCTCTCATTAACCCAATGTCTTCGCCTGTAAAATCCCATACCTCCTGTTTGACTGTTTCTTTTAACTCAATTGGGATTTTCTCTACATCGAACACAGGAAACATGTCATTCACTCCTGGCTCTAATTCTGCCATTGTCATTTTATATAGTACATCTTCATCTGGCGTCTGAAATGCAATCCCATCCGGAGTACAATAGATGGTGCAATTCATTTTGCAAAGTAGATCGCGTCCAAGTAAATTTACAGGACTGCAATCACACACCACAAATCGGTGCATTTCTCTGAATGGTCCTACCTTTACTTCTACTATTTTGGTAAGAGGCGCCTTAATCTGCTGGTTTGAGACACCAACGACTTGGATATATTCACCTGAGAGAGGAAGGTTTGGAATTTCCACTGATCTAACAGTAGAACGGGTAGCTCCAGTGTCCACAAGGAATGTTACATTTGCACCATTCACTTCTCCATCCACAAATGGACCTGCCTGATCTACCTCTAGAGTTGCGCCAAGTACGCACTCTTCTTCCTCTCCTAGGCACCGTCATAAACTTTCATCCGATTCATTACCATCCTGTCGTAACCAATACTGCGATATCGCAGCTGCGCGCGGCAATTGTGTTACCTGCTCTCCTCCGTAGAATCCTGTCTCTGCACTGTATCTCTGTGGGTTTACACTCTTGGGAAGTGGTGGTTGTGGCACCTGACTCTGCTGAGTAACTACCTGCGGTTGCTGCAGCTGTTGGTAACTCACCTCACTCTGCACCTGTGGATTTAATGATTGATTTTCCGTATTAGCTTTTGTAGGAAATTTACACTCGTTTCTCCAATGCCCTAACTTTCCGCAGTTGTGGCATGGCCACTTCTTCTTTGCTTCTTCTATACTCATTTGACCTTTTCCTTTACCTATATTCGGTTTGGATTTAGTTTGTCCTGTCTCGTTAACTTGATTATTCAGTTGAGCTTCTTGTTTTTCTGCAACTTTCACTTGTGCCCACATTGCTTTCTCCTTTAATTTACGCTGTCTACATTCAATGTCATCACTACAATACTTGGCATACCTCAACACTTCGTCCACTGTACTGTTTTGCCAGCATATCATATGTTGTTTAATCATTTCGCTTATTTCTGGTTTCAACCCATAAACAAATCTATATACAAAATATCTCATGTCCTTCTCATTCAGAGTCTCATAACCGCTATACTGTTTGAAAACCAAAAGTAACCTCTCATAGTAGGCATGTACAGACTCCTTACTCTCCTGCGTAGTCCTGTCAATTTTTACCCAATCAGTTTCTTTGGGTGGAATTTTGTTTTTCAAAAAGGTAATAACTTGATCATATTTCCTCATCACTTCTGGTCCTGGCGCTCCTGTTTTTGCGTCTCTTGGGTATTCTACAGTTGGCCAATCAATGGTAATTTTACATTCTGTCCATAAATCGGCTGGTACTACAATGTCAAATAACCCATCCAAATCTACCCACAACACCTTCGAAACTTTGACAAACCTTTCCACTTGTCTGTACCATTCTACAGGTTTTTCTCTCAATTTTGGAAAGTCATTTGTAAATGACAGTATATCTTGTCTGGACCAGGGGACATGTACATAACTACCTCCTGGGGTTTCTCTCATCGGATACTCCCTTACAACCGATTCCTTGTCTGTCACCGCAAAAGCCAAAGACGCTTTGTCGGTTGTTCTCTCATTCCTTTTAGTCCACCTGCTTCTCCATCTGTCCACATCACCCCATTTTCTCAACAAAACAATCAGTTCTTTTATCTGGGTTAACCGTCCTGATGTATTCAGATTTTCTATATCTTTCTCACAAAAATCTACCCTATACGGTTTCTGCAAACTCCTGACCTTTACAAATTCCACTCCTAGTTCATTCGCTGTCTCTTCCAATTTGTCATGTAGATTTCTAGCTCTCCAAGTAATGCTCTTACATAAGAACATTATCTCGTCGTCCTGATATGTTTTCAATTTTTCTGTACCAATAGTCCCTAAAATTAACTCTTCCCTATCTATCTTTAGCCTAATTACATCTAATGGTTTCGGTTCTGTCTCTTTCTTTTGCAAGTTTCTCATCCATTCACTTAATTCGTCTGGAGTTGGACCTACAGGTGTACTATTTATTTCTATCCAATTTCTATTCCTCTCCGGTGTTTCTGATGCAGACTCGGTTCGCATAGGAATCCTCCTTATCTCACTCTCATTTACTGTCAGGTTAGTAGGTGGGCTCGGTCTATACGAACTGACCAAATTTCTTGCCCCTTCAGTTTCTAGTTCCGTCCCTTCTCTCATTCTTTGCAAATTTGAATTCATGGGGATGAATAAGGAATGCTCATCTATTTTCTGGTTCTCAAAAACTGGTATTACTGGTCCTATTGTCACTGGCACAGTCACAGCTTCCATGTTCATTGTTAACTCTCTTATTTTCTCAGTCAATTCTTTTGTAGTTTTTGCTAACTCGGCTGCATTATCACTGTCAAATTTTTCACTTTGTGGAGTTTTTAGCTGTTCATTTGACCTTTTTATCTCGTATCTTCGTTCTGGACTTTTATTCCTCACAGTTTCCATTGGTGGTGCATTGGGTGTCACCACCGCAGAATTCTGTTGATATGGAGGTGGGTTTCTGTTTAAAATATCTTCCAGCAACTCATCCTCTGTCTCACTACCTCCATACCCGTCCCTTTCTGTAACTGTATGTTTCTTTTTCTCTATACACTTCTTTCCTGTACCTTCTTCAACTGTAAAAGCTGGAAACAAACAAACCTTCTGTCATATTAGCATATCTCCAACGCTTCATCCTGTCCTCATGATTCACTCCCCACAACCTTCCAGGAACTAAACTATGATTCTTTGCACCTCTGTATCTTTCTCGTTCATACATCTCGTCTTCCCATTCACCTAACGCTTCAAACTGTGTCGGTCTAGGTTTTGGCTCAAGCTTCATAATTTTCTCTCTCAAATTTCGAAGTACCGCTATGCTAAATGAACCATTCTCTGGAAAAGCTAGTACTCCATCATTCTGAGTATATTTTGTCCAATTCTCTAACCAAATGCAAGTATGATAACCATATTTCAGCATCATATGCGAAGCTGGTGTTTTCGGCGGAGGAATTACCTGTCCCTCTCTAGTCACTACCTTTTTGTCTTTCTTAAATAAGTTCTTAATTTTCGCTATCCATGACGGTTTCTCTCTACCATATTCATAATAAGCCATACTTCACGATCTCCTTTCCTTCTGCAAGCTCATAACTCTGTTCTATTCCTCTATATGCTATTCGGACCTATCCCAGCGCGTCTCACACCAACGCACCAATCCGAAGCTTCTACGTCACTGCTTTTCAGACCTATCCCAGCGCGTCTCACACTAACGCACCTATCAGGGCGTTTTCCGTGTTTCTATTGCACTGGCCAATTCCAGCGCGGTCTTTTGTCAACGTCAGTTCTGCTTCTGACCCCTCCTTTACAAAATTTATCGGCAGTTTGTTCTCGACTATATTTGATTATTTACGACATAAAAAACACATTTCCATTGTCTGTTTTCACTAATCAAAAGTGATAGTTTACTCTATTTTGCAAGAATACAGTTCCGTTCGATAAGTGTAGCACTACCTTACCCTTCTTTCAAGCAAGGGGTAAACCCGTTTCTCTGGGGATAAAACACATGTGGAGACTACACTGCTCCTGAGAATTAAGGCCAGAGTTTTGTCATAAGGTTTCTGCACATACACAGAGCTATGCACAGGAAAATGGGACCCCGGAATACAGTGGTTTGCCACCATATACCGTAGCACCCAAAAACCCCAACCCAACTAGCTTAGCATCCCATTAGCACCCAAGTACTAATGTTTGGACAACCCAGAACACGGTATCTTTATCTCAGGACTCACAGAAGCAAGAACACTCTTTCGTCACTCACTCGTACTTGTCCACAAGGTGCGTAAGAAGAGACACTGGATAGGTTAAAATGTTTATTTCAACTTACGTGCTCTAATGTACAGTACACGTGACAGTACTAATAGCATAATGCATATGACTAATATAAGCAGCATGGTTACAATTCCATAGAATACAAACGGGGAAAGCATTTCAGAGCTCAGTGGATAAACGTATAAATAACATTACCACCCTCCCCTCGCAGTAAGATAGTTTATTATAATAATAGAAGACCTCTGGGCTTTGACTAGCGAACCCCCATACCTCAGTCTCTAGATGCAGAATTACATCAGCAGGACATCATAGCTCTTCTCACTGAAAGGGATTTCTCCAAGTGTGTTAAGCGCTAGTAAACCACAGTATTAAAAGCATACCAAGTTCTTCATGGCAATTGTACATAATGTTATGTCTGGGTGCGCGAGACTGGCCATATCAGGAAGAACCAAAATACATTGTTATGCGACCTTGTACATGTTTGTGCAGACTGAGCCCAAAAAGGTGAACAACAGAAGATGCAGACAGTGCAAAAGAACTTGGCACGAGCAAAGGGCGAGGCAGGCCCGGCTCAGTGTAACGTGCGCAAAGAAAAGCAGCATGGCAGCCAGGCCTAGGCCAACATAACAAGGCAGGTAACAATCCACAAGACACCCTCCCCTGGACAGTCCGGCGGCCAGGACAGAGGCCCATCAGAGGAGAGAAATAGCCGTCGGAGCACAGGGAGCGCCCAAACGGCGAAGGGCAGGTCAATCCATGAAAGTGAAAGTACAGAAAAAAGCCATACCCTCCAAGAGTTCATCATTGGAATCGTCAAAAAACATAGATGCCATCCAATCCATGAGTTCAAAAGAGCAGGAATGCTCCTCAGCAAAGGGAGCATCCAGAAGCAATGCGGGACAGCTTGCGTGATAATTGAAACAGCTTCGTTGTAGGAGATCCTGGGCAGCCGCCCAGATATCCCATTGCGCCAAAATCCCCAGTGCAGCCGCACGCGCCATACAGCCAGCGACGGAACAGTCCTGCTCATGGGCCTCTAAGGGACCCATCAACTGAACAAAATCCGGAACAGACAATGACGAATTGGAGAGGCAATAATCCAGAGTCCAGGTGAAAGGACAGCGGACACAAGTCATCACAGGTTGCACGCAAGTGAAATACGCAAAGCGAAATGAAAGAGTATATGACACACTCAGTGTCGCCAATGGCAAGACACCAAAACCAGCCAAAAGGCGCTCACGGAGCAGCTGGAGGCGTTCTGGATCGAGCAGGTCCCATCGGGGAGCAGCCATTGCGCAGAAAGCAAATTAAGAGCAAGACACCAGCCGCTAAAGCGAGGATCAATGGGAAACCGCCAAAGACACTGGAAAAAATAGAATGTATGAAAGCCGGGATGACACCAAAAATAGTTTGGAAGGAGGACACCAAGCCCGACCCCACGACCTTAAAAAAGTGCACTAGGCCTTCAGTGTTAGATGCGTTAAAAATACGATGTATTAACTCCCCAAAATGTTGGGGGAGATTAGTGTTTAAAAGGGCCTGTATTTCACTGTGGGTACTCGCCACCTGGAGAATGAATGTCTCCCGGGCGGACGTGAGCATAACTTCCTCGTTTAATAATAGTGCCTTTATTCTGCTCAGTCTATTGAAATCTGCTTCCAGGGTAGGGATGGAAGGCCAAATAGAGATATCAACCTTGCCGTGAGGGGGAGGAAACAGCACATTTTTGCAGCAGACAACCCTGTGCGAAACTGTTACAATGTAAGGAATGCCCGCCTGCAGGCCACAACAGTTTTCGTTATTTAAAAGTAAATAACTACCATTGGAAAGGAGAGTGAAAGTAGGTGAAATAACAGGAGCAGGAATACCTTTCAGCACACAAGCAAGATTAGGAGAGGAAACGCTGCATGAGCCATGCAATTTAATGTGTTTACAAATAAGCGAATGACCTATAGTCGAGTCGCAGTACTCCCCCGTGAGAAAGACTTCCTTGCCGTCCCGAAGGCATTTATACATGAAAGGCAAGGACCAGAGTTCATGCAGGAAAGCACTGCCCAATGGCCGGTAACGGCCCACAGGATAATGTTTCATGCACGAGTCAAATTCAAACAAGGAAAATGGTAAAGCTATAACCCCATGGACTAGCCATACAGCAGAATCGAGTTCTGCAACAGAGAACGGCAATGGATCCACCTTTTCGATATGTAATAGATTGTAAGTTGCATCCTTCATGGACATAAATTGCTGTTTATCAGTTAAGTTAAAAGGTAGAAATAAGGCAGAGGTGTTCAAGAAATGCCAAGGCACTTTACCCAACTTAAGTGTTTGTAAAGTCCATGCAAACTGCATAACTGAGCGCAATTGATTCTGACCATGATATAACACAGAAACATCATCTTGTACAATATCAACAACAGAGGACACAATATTCTCTAAAGTGTAAATGCGAGAAGACAGGGTATTAATACTATTGTCAACAACAGCAAGCACCTTTTCCATATTTGCTTGATCTATTTCCCGAAGACGGGAAGCAGCTTCCATTTGTGATAGCTTCCAGAGTTCATTATACGTTTCATAAATGAATCTCTTAGGTCGGGGACCACGAGGTCCCAAAACAAAGTCGGACAGATCAATATTGCCTGTAAGGAGGGACAAATGTTGTTTAACAGAATCAAGGGACGAATGTTGCAGCCATTGTTTGCATAATTTACCAACAGAGTATGTAGTGACAGTACGGGCATCAGTAAACCTCGGATCAGGCCTATTCTGTGTGTAGCTAGCACCAGTATCATGAAAACGCATTTGACATGCATTAGATGATATAGGCCATACTAACCAGGGTGACTGAACCAGCTCAGAAACATTAAACGAGTTATTTTGTAACATTGCCTGCAGGGACACGAGGGACAGATTGAATCGTGAGCTTTCATTTGGAAAACTCGACAGGGATGGTATTGATGGCGTATTCAATTGTTTAGTGGTTGCTAAGCCCCAACATGTAGTCTGATAGATGGAAGCATTTAGGAACATAATTTGGGTAGGGATGAGGCACGCATGATGCAACGCCTCGGTTCCCTGTACCTGCCATGGCTTGGAGCCCCAAATAGATTTTAAATCCACTGTATTATCCCAGTACTCATAACCACCCACAGCTAAGGCACTTAGAAAGGAACCTGAATAAAGCAATTTGGTGTGTGTTGGTGTGTGTTGGTGTGTGTTGGTGTGTGTTGGTGTGTGTTGGTGTGTGTTGGTGTGTGTTGGTGTGTGTTAACATAATTTTCTGAGTTGATGTGTTATTTAGTCTAAAATAATAGGATGCAGGGTTCGACCGATTAAAATCAGTGAAATAATTAAACTTATTTCGAAGAGTTTGAGAGCTACCTGGCAAGGGGTTTGGACAATGTTCCCAATGGGTATGGTTAACAGAACTACGCAGGGCACTGGGCTTATGGAGAAAATGATTACCCCAATGTTGGTAACAATACAAATCGGCATAATTAGCAGAATTCATATATAAATCTTCAGCATTAAAAGATGCATAATATTTTAAATCGGCAAACAATGCTTCAACGGCATGCACATCCCAATCATCAGAATGAATATTATTTTGTACTACATCACCCATTGAAACACGAAGGACATTAGGTACATTAATAATTTCCGTCGGACCATGGATTTGATAGTTCACTGCATCCCATACGATGCCATCAGCAACTGGGAAGGCTGAAATGTTCACAAATGTGTGGTCACGCTTCATGATGTGAGACGAGGAATGAGGAGCCAAAGTTCCAGAAACATAGTCTACAGCAGAGCGTTCAGGTAAATAGTGACCATTGATTAGTAGAAAAAACACTGTGACAAAGCCAATGGACATGAACAAAAATATCAAGAAAAGTACCAACCAGAGGTATGTCCAGGGGGGAATCAAAAAATTGTCTCTAAACCAGGATATAAAAATACTGTACTTGGATGGAACTTTTGAAGATGTGGAATCCGAATCAAAGGAATAACGAGTCGGGCTTAGTGGCGTTGTTGGTTGATGTGCCACCGATTCTGATGCAGGATATGTATACTCGTCCTCGTCGATATTGGTGGAGAGTTGGGGATCAATCATAGTTTCAGGCAAATCAACCATCTCAATTACAGCATCAGCGATCGTTCGTGCAGATGGACTATGAACATATGTCCGATAAATGGCAGGACAAGAGACCGCTGGTGTGACACTATTCAGGATCGGCCAGGCGCTGTAGCTTGACATTTTCAACTGAGATGTATCTGTTCTCTTTGCGACCAGGAAGCGGTGGTAAAATGACTGTACGTGTTCCCTTCAGGCCAAGAACTGGAACTGGTGCACGAAAAGAGGGGCCAAATTCTTTTTTATTTTCAACCTTCTCTCGAACCAGTTCTCCAACTTTCGGAAGCCAGCCGGCTACCGGAATCTGCAACGCAGGATCTGTGGCTGAAGGCAAATGTGTAGTTGCAAGTTTGTCTCGGGCTTCTTGTAAGTCCTGTAACATAGCAGAGTGGTTATCTACATCAAACTTGGCGGATTGCGCCGCGATGTCTGGACCTTCAAGGTCAGGCACAAACATTCTTATGCCAAAGAGCATTTCGTATGGGGTCCGCCCACCCAGAGGTCTTCTAGGGAGATTATTAAGTGCACGCTGAACGGTATACAAATGGGCCAGCCAGTTCCTGCCAGTACCTATAACCCTAGCTGTTAAGGATTGCTTTAAGTCACGGTTCATTCGTTCAACGATAGAGTTGCCCTCAGGCCTATACGGAGACGAAAATTTCACCCGCACCCCAAGCGAAGCCATTGCATCCTTGTAAGCCCTAGAGGCAAACGCTGGACCTTGGTCCGAATGGAAGGTGCCGCATGCGAAAATTCCCACAAAGACACGCAAATCCCTGATTACATTTCGGGCGTCAGCACTCCGTTGTGGCCAGACCCAGAGAAACCGTGTGCACGAGTCCACTGCCACTAAGATGTATTTATAGGCAGTGTCTGATGAGAATGGACCGCAGTGATCCAAGTAAACACACCCAAAGGGTCTGTTAGCAATGCAGAGCGGTGTTTGTGGTGGACGTGTTACCGTGGAAGGCTTAATCTGTTGACAAACGTCGCAAGAAAGCACAAAAGCACGGGTGTCTTTATATAACCCACGCCACCAATAACGCTGCTGCAAGATGGAAACCGTAGCTGACACACCTGCATGTGCAGAAGCCATGCCTTCGTGTGCAGCTGATATCAAGGCACTCCTGCGGTCCGCGTTGGGGATCAGCCGATCTCCAACGTCAGGTATAGTTACATAAGGAACCTGATCGGGACTTAATGTGTAAGAATACTTGGAAGGGAAACCTGTAGGGTAATTATTACCTTCCTTGGTTGCAGCAATAGCTGCTAATATAACAGGGTCTATTTTAGACATGGACCTGGTAACCGCTGCTACTGAACACGTGACTACTGCTGAACGGGCAGCTTCATCTGCCAGATCGTTACCAATAGCGTGTGCGCCCACCCGCTGATGGCCTAAGGTGTGAACCACCTGTGTGAGGGGCAGACGTTGTTGCAATTCTGCCACTCGAACCCAAAGCATTTTATGCTTAATTGTGCTCCCTTTTGCGTCCTTGTAGTCGTTTTTCGACCAGAAAAACAGATTGTCATTGTAAGATTGTACACAGTAAAAAGAATCACATACAATAAGAGTGGTCTCATCCTGAGAAGCGAACTCAAGTGCAAGTAGCAATGCATGCAGCTCGGCCAATTGTGCGGTACTATCTCCAAGTGTGCGAGTGTGCACTACAGTGGATTTGAACTTTCCATCCACAAAGGATCCCGCAACAATAGCACATGCAGCAGAATAAGCGTGCTTGGACCCAGTGGCCGGTTGCGCCGAACCATCGGTGTAGATCACACATTTGTAATCCTCAAGCGGCATTAAAAACAAAGGAGGAGGATGAACGAATTCATACTGTAAATACTCCTGAGTCTGAAGAGAAGAATCAAAGACAAAAGTGACGTCCGAAGACGTCAAAGATGTAGCCCATTGTATCCAACGGGGATGCATTGCTTTTGAGTTCGGTACACTTGCCTTTGTTACTGCCTCCAGGGCAGGACAGGGTGTTACCACCAGAATCCGCTTACCCTGTGCCAGTGCGCGTTCTTTTAGAATCGCCATTTGCACTGCAGTCAGAACTTTTTCAACAGATGTAAAGCGCAATTCAGCGGAAGTGTACAGATGTGACTTGTATGCGATAGGTACTGTATCACCTTCATTAAAGGTTAAGTAGGTGAATCCCACCGCCCCCGGAATAATTCTAATCACCAGGTTTGTGTGGTTATCACGAGTCAAAAGATATTTAGACTCCAAAAGGTCTGTCTGCAAAGACTGCAGAATTGAGGTGTGCTCAGGCAGCCAGCAAGACCTTGAATAAGTAGGTTGTATCAAAGCATACAAAGGCTTGATACGCTGGGCATATTCGGGAATGTAAGTACGCCCGAAATTCAGGAAACCCAGCAAAGACTGAAGTTTCTTCAGAGTATTTGGGGGGCACAAATGTGCACATTTTTCCAAGAAATGGGGGCTAAGCCCTTACCTTCGTTATTGAGCTCATAGCCCAAGAACAGAACGGTAAATTCAGCAATGTGTGACTTAGCAAAGTTAAATTTGTAACCCTGCTCCGCAAATTCAAGAATAATGCGGTCCACACGGGACAAATGCTGAAATAATTCGTCGTCCGTCAGATAAATGTCATCTACGTACGAACATGCGTCTTGATCAATGTCATGTAGCAAAGAAACAACACGGGCGGCGAATATACCCGGACTATTTTTATAGCCCATGGGTAATCGCCGGAACTGGAATAATTTACCACCGGATGTGAATGCGGTCCATTGACCACTCTCCGGGGCTAGGTTGTGCGTGTAGAAACCGTTTGAAAGGTCAAGTGTCGTTTTGTATTTTTTACGAACAAGACTGTCTACAAGCGCAGAACTGTGTGTATTTTGCACCGCAAAGTTCCGACAATGAGTATTTAAATGCCGGTAATCCAAAACTAAGCGGTACGATCCATCGGGTTTAGAAACCACGAAAAGGGGATTGTTCATAGGTGATACGCATGGTTCAATTACTCCCTGATATTCCAACTGTGTCAGAATTTCGGAGACGGGGCCTTTTGCCTGCCGTTTAATGGGATATTGGGGTTGTGGCTGCGGTAGTGACCGCAAAGGTATTGCATGAGGAGGTGATTCTTCATCCCATCCCACATGGTTGCGGTATAACGCTGGTGCCAGGTACACAGCCCACTCAGCTGCAAGTGCTTCAGCTTTGTCTTTTGGGACATGCCTTGATAAGCTTGGAAGGATTACCTCCTCTCCTTTATGTGCAGCTAAAACGAATGGGGGTGGCCAATCCACCTCTGCTAACAAAATGTCATATGAAGAGGTTAGATTTTCCCAAAAAATCCCTTTTATTTCACGCGGTATGTCACCTTCGATTTGTATGACTATATTATATAGTCTGTCAGGGGGTGCCACTCTCGTGTCAGCTGTCTCTACAGTAACGAATGTTTCAGTTGCTGTCGCCTCCATATGAGGACGTAGCGCCTCCCGCACTATGGTAACTTCCGCGGCGCTGTCTAGGAGGGTCACTGCCCACGTCCAATTCTGGAGTCTCGTTCTCACGGTCTGAGGCATATTTCGCTGTGACAGCGGCAACCTTTTTCTTCTGAAATTGCGGTCGAGGAAGATGAAAATCTTCTGCTTTCCCTCTGACTTGTTGTCGAGGTTGGTCTCGCTCCTGGGGAGCCTCTCGGCCCCTTCCTCTATCTTGCCGTCCTCCTCCACCAGCCTGTGACGATGTCTGGGCCTGTGAAGAACGAGGAGAACGCGTATCAGAGCTCTGAAACCTTTCTGGTGATTTAATCCTTGACCTATCACGTAAATCATAAGTACGTTCAGAAGAAACCGAAACTGGGGAAGCGCCTCTCGACCCCGGCTTCTTTTGTTGCTTACCCTGTTTTTTCTGTCTCCAACTTTTTTAGTGAAGACCGGTTTATCATCTTTCTCAGATGCACTTTTTGTTTGTATAACTTGTGTTTGCGATTGAGTTTGCATTTTTACAAAAGGCTTGTTGCCTAGGCTATTTCTTCCAATTGTTTTATAAGCCCGGGCAATGATTTTCGGTAATTCGCGAGGCCTGTCCAACTCTGGGACTAAAGCCAAAGCATTCGCTACTTGAAAGTTCATAGCATCGCCCTTGACATTTCCAAGGATCAGCTCTGCTACTACATCAAACACTCCCACTAGTCTCATCCCTAATTCCACAGCCGCTTCAGGGCCATGTTCATCCTGTACTTTTTTAATTACAGAGGGTAGAACCGTCATGGAAGGAGTTCCAAAACATTTTGAATAAACTGCTGCGAATACCTTACCCCAGTTTTCACATGCTGTCAAATCGGGGATTATGTCTTTTGGCAAACTTATCGTGAGGATGCGGTGTTTATCTACTGGGGATGTATGTGGAAACACTGCTTCTATCTGATCGAACTTTTCTGCAAGCCAGTAAGGATAGTCGTCCTTGTTTTGTGGACGTTTGCCCATCACAGAATTTACCATGACAGGACTTATAGTCACTCCAGCTGCAATAGCTGGTTGGCCTGCGACTACAGGAGCAGCTCCATGGAGGCTACCTGTAACGTATGTCACTAAGGCTCGATGCACTCGCACCAATTCGGTATGCATAGTGCGCAATTCCGCTAGCGGTAATGCCAGATAATTTGGATGCGGGGTATACCCGGCCAATACAGGCCAAGTGGCCCCCTGAATTGATAAGGGGCCTAAACGAACTGCGGTAGTTGGTTGTGGTAGGGCGCCATTGAACCAAACACGGTGCTGCCAAGCCGTGAGAGGCACTTCAAGAGCAGTATAGGGTCGATAGGCAGCAGGAATTGCGGTGGGTTTATATTCATGAAACAGCTTATCACCTGCATCCACCGCTTCAAAAGTGATCCAAGTGTAAAACACTTCAAAGTGATAAGCCGCATCGGCTTGAACCACAAAGACCAACTCGACCCCAGCATCGGGCACTCCATACACAGCTAAGTGGTCTCGGAGTGCTCCTCGACTATGTGCAGCTATCGCCACACCAGCCATGACTAAACAATTATATTCGACAACCTAACAGGGAGCACAAAAATGGGTCTGTTGACTAACCTTTTTTAATAATATCAAGCTTGAAAGAACCTATAAAACATTCAATATAGGAGGTATCACCGTCACATACGCCTCCGGAAGCGTACGCGAGGGGTTTGTGGACAAGCACAAGTACTACTCAAGCGTCTCGCAGATAAGCTGCCCCACGGTGGTCGCGCCATGTCATAAGGTTTCTGCACATACACAGAGCTATGCACAGGAAAATGGGACCCCGGAATACAGTGGTTTGCCACCATATACCGTAGCACCCAAAAACCCCAACCCAACTAGCTTAGCATCCCATTAGCACCCAAGTACTAATGTTTGGACAACCCAGAACACGGTATCTTTATCTCAGGACTCACAGAAGCAAGAACACTCTTTCGTCACTCACTCGTACTTGTCCACAAGGTGCGTAAGAAGAGACACTGGATAGGTTAAAATGTTTATTTCAACTTACGTGCTCTAATGTACAGTACACGTGTCAGTACTAATAGCATAATGCATATGACTAATATAAGCAGCATGGTTACAATTCCATAGAATACAAACGGGGAAAGCATTTCAGAGCTCAGTGGATAAACGTATAAATAACATTACCACCCTCCCCTCGCAGTAAGATAGTTTATTATAATAATAGAAGACCTCTGGGCTTTGACTAGCGAACCCCCATACCTCAGTCTCTAGATGCAGAATTACATCAGCAGGACATCATAGCTCTTCTCACTGAAAGGGATTTCTCCAAGTGTGTTAAGCGCTAGTAAACCACAGTATTAAAAGCATACCAAGTTCTTCATGGCAATTGTACATAATGTTATGTCTGGGTGCGCGAGACTGGCCATATCAGGAAGAACCAAAATACATTGTTATGCGACCTTGTACATGTTTGTGCAGACTGAGCCCAAAAAGGTGAACAACAGAAGATGCAGACAGTGCAAAAGAACTTGGCACGAGCAAAGGGCGAGGCAGGCCCGGCTCAGTGTAACGTGCGCAAAGAAAAGCAGCATGGCAGCCAGGCCTAGGCCAACATAACAAGGCAGGTAACAATCCACAAGACAGTTTCACAAGAAAACCAGTTGCTATTTCACTCATACACGTTTTATACAGAAAATGTCCCTATCATAACACAACCTGTGTTATCACCAATTTGAAAACCAGACAATGCACTATTCCCTGTGACTTCTCTTGCCACACGTGTCCACTTCCTACTTCCCGGAAGCTTCAAAATTTTCGACTTACATATAACGTAATACAACTCAACATGAAGTGTTAGACATGAAATAATCAATAATCAATAATCAATAATCACCAAACTAATCTATAGTAACCATAACTCTGCTACCAAGAAATCTGATCCAGCGCGACTAATATAATTTCTTCTCCTTTGTACATGACATCCAGGTTGAAACGCTCTTTTAACAACTATACCAATATGACGGTGGGGCCCATAACACCGCATAAACATTCACTCACTCAAATATTCCCTGGATCCCATCCACTTTCACCTAGGAGAAAAAGTTAAGACTGCTGGAGGAAAACGGGATACCTTTTAAAGTCGACAAGATAATTTCTCAAACATCATACATAATTAGTTTTAATCCTGTCGGTTCTAAGACATCAAGGTATTCCGCTCTTTGGTCGATGGACCAACTAGTGAGAATAAATTGATGGTGATTAAGACCAGCTCAATCACATTTAAACCTATTTAAAACATTACACTTATTATTGAGCTAAAGAACCACAAACTCGTAGTTTTAATTATAATAAAGTTTATCTACTTTCTTTAAATGCATGAATAAGTTTCAATTTTATTAATCAGTTTAATACGTTTTAATATCATTATAAGAAATAAACTTTAAAAGAATTTATGCATACCCTTTTTAGATGAAAAATAAAAGTTCGCCACGGCAGATAAATTGCAGATCACAGCATAGATCTCCCAAAAACTGACTGTCTGTCCCACTAAACAGGCCTCCTCGACGGACCACCTATATAGGTTTCCCGCAACGGTCTCGTTCCTTCCCAGTCAGATTTAAAGCAAAAAGATTAATTATATTAAAAAGTATGGCCTATGGAAAATAGCAGCAGCTCTCCAGCGTCAACGTCCAGTGCTCAAAAATTATGTATGAATAGCGCTCCTCCTACTTAAGAGTAGGTCCTCTTATACCCTATTACTAGCTTACTAAACAGAAAATTTCAATCTTTGGGGGCGAGATTCACGCTAATTGGTCCATTGGAGGGGTGGCAAGCATCTCCTCATTGCCCTCCTTGCTTAAACCAGTTCCGAAAATGTTTATAACTTTGTCCTTTCTCACGGCTTTAGGACATTAGCAATCCGATTGACAGTTCATCACATGTATCTTCTTTTGTAACTTTATTTTAAACAGTCCATTGTTAATTCACAGCTGCATCTTTGGTTCTCACATATTCTCGCTGAGTCCTTCTTGACGCTCGTTTTGGTGACAGGTCATGCTGTCCTTGACACTTTTCACTCTGGGCTCTACTTTCAACCACGTGACATGTTTCTGCAGCTTTCTTCCGCTTGGAAGCCATTTTGCACTTGCGCATTAAGCTCATCTGCCTCGGCAGCCATCTTTACAGTGCGGCCTAACAGGCCCGAACGAACTATCATGAAAACAAACACAATCATAATTAAAATAAAGAAAATAAGCCTTTTCGTTTCCCACCCGTCATTCTACGTACCCCAATTAGGTGTTACCTAGCAAAAGCGACATGTAAAGCTATGTTTACTTACCATCCGCATTCTTTTGCCACAATACAATTTACTACATAGCACAAATCATGCAATATCATTCTAATTAGTACGCAAACCATTATATTAATATTACACCTTTACAATTGTAAGTAGGTTGGTTTTGCACATAAATTGCTGGTTACCAAAGATGTTTATAAAAGACGTAAAAATGTTGATTAGTCATCAAAATAATTAATAACATTAATTATTAGCATTAATATTAGGGGGTTCAAAAATTTCTTATTTATCTTGCTCCATCACGTTCAGCAGTGCTTCTCTCTGTGGAGATGTCTGTATCTCCCGGGCGCCTGCCCGTGCTGACCTGCTTCTGGGTGCATGCGTCGTGCACCTCGGACTTCGCGCATTTCGTCTTCTTCGTGTGCGCCCTCTTCTGGCACTTGGTGTGCTCGTTTTGTATCTTGCAGTGGTGTCCGGTCACCACTGAGGGTGGGTGGCGCAATTTCCTCGCTTGTAGTGGCGTCACAGTGTGCTCCATGCGCGTTCCCCTTGCATCTTCTTGGAGTTTGACTGCTTCTCTTGTCCGGGGCAGCTCGTGGCTTCTTGGCAACGTCTTTGGGTGCTCTGCGCTAAGCACAGGATGTATTGGGGAAGCAGTGAGCGTCTTGTGGCTTCTCGTGGGGTTATTGGTTTCTCCCCCTCTCGAAGTTGCATCTTACTCTCTCTGCCATCGGGCTGTAGCAGCTGTCCCAGTGTTGCTGTGTGTTTCCTTTTCTACTGTGTCTTGTGAGTTGTATTTGTAGAGGGTGAAGATGGCAGTTAGGGTTGCACTTGCATATCCTGCTGGCAATCAGTCACAGACCCTTCTACTTCTCTCTGTGCATGACAAAGTCTTGGGGGTTGTCTGACCCCTTAGTCACCCTGCGGGGCTTGCCCTGTCTCATTTGCAGTACTGTCTTCTCCAATATCTGTTTGCTGTCCCATGCGCAGTACTGCTGAACGGCCACACGGGGGCAGTGTCCCTTTAGTTCAGAATCCTGGTATCTTCCACACGCTACAGGCCTCTCTCCGATGCCTTAGTTCTCTCGCGCTCCGATGCTATGTTCGCCCGCTGGGAGGGGCTATACAGCACTCCTGCAGCCCGCTTCAGTGACTGCCGCCCGGGTGCCAGGATCAGCCTCAGCAGCTCTGCACATGCTGCGGACCGCGCCTGGTAGATTCTTCAGTTACGCGGCCGCTCCTACCGCCCTCCTGCAGTCTCTTGCGTCCTGACCCGGCTTCGTCGGCGTCTCTTCACCTCCGATAAGCTCCCTTTTCAGTCCGTGCGAGGAGGGAGGGTGACACACTGCACCTTCAGCGCATAGGGGGAGGGGCACCTCTTCCCCCTCCAGACTGCTCAGTTCAATGTCTCAGCGGCGCTGGCCGCACACAGACTCTTTTATTGCTCGGCCCTTCCCTTGCCTTCTCTCCCGGTGAGTCTCTCCCTCAACTACGGGCGGCGTAGAGGGAGGGTGAGGCACACAGGCTTCCTCAGATTCTTGGGTTGCGCTGCTGGCCTGCGGATGGGTGCTTCCACGGGACTCCGTCACCCCTGTGAACGCGGCCTGCAGCTAGGGCGGCCCTTCCTCATAATCAGCTGCACACCTCTTGTTTGACGGGGCTCTGCTGATGCGGGGTGGGCACCCGCTGCGCTTCTCTTCTTCTTGCGGGGCCTCGGCAGGTCGATGGCATGGGTCACACCATGGCTTCGCACCCTGCTTCTATTTACGCCCGCACACGGGGTAGTCGCTGCAGCCTGTTTCGCTTCACTCGCTGCGCTGGGGGCTTGAACTGGCGCCAGAGACTGCTGGCTCTATAATGGGCACGGTTGATCTTCGTCACGGGGGCGGAGGAGTGGGTAGCTACTCCACTCTCCGTCCTCCCACATTCGGTTCTCTGCGCTGCCCCTTATGTTCCGCCCTCTGGGCTCACCTTCGCCCGATGTCGGGTCAGCCCTCTCTCTCTCCTCGAGGCAGTCTGTGGCGATGGCCGGCGTCACAGCAGTCAGGCCTCGCACGCCTCTTCGTCTGCCATCGCGGGGCTTACTTCGTTCTGGATGGCACCACAGCCGACTCTTCGATGCGGGGTGGGCTCCCGCTCGGCTCTTTCACCCCCGGGGCTCCTCGCACGCCCCGCGGGCTATCGGGCACAACCAGCGCCTCCTCGCAGGGGGTGCCCTAGACACGGGCAACAATCTCCCCCTTTTCCAAATCTGCTGGGCTGCGGCACGCACTGGCACGGCCCCCTCGTCGCCAATGTGGAGTTGGGCCTCAGGCCCACATGCTGAGGAAGGATGGACACAGACACTCAGCGGTATAGTGTGATAGCTGGCCCAGGGCACGTGCGCCCGGCCCCTTTTATTAACAGGGTCACCTGACTGGTGACGCCTGTGGTGGGTGGGTGTATAGTGTATGTTACATCCTGGTGGAACACTAGAATGTATCCAGCCGGATACTACAGCGAGCAGGTCCAAACCGGCACTGCGTCTTTCAGTGCAAGCAGAACCGGCCTGCATTCAGAGGGCTACACCTCGCCCCCATTGGTCGACAGCACCATTGCCCTCAGAATGGGCACCATTCAGAAGCCCAACTAGTGGTGCACCTCTGTCCTGGAAGCAGACAGTTAGTGCACCTCTGTGTCCATGCATCTTTATTGTGGTGCAAGTACAGGAGACAAGGAGTTCTCTTGCTTGCAGGGGGCCATGCCCATTCAGTGTAGGGAATCCCCCTTACCATAAAAGACCATCATAATGGGCATCACAGAAGAGGCCATGAGAGTGTCGTGGTGCTGCAGAAAGCAGACGGATGCATGCTGTTCTCACTTGTCACTTCTGTACTCCTGCCCCTGGTTTTTCAATAGTTCCAAGCTTCGATATGATTGCAAGAGGCGCTATTTCAAAGGCAAGGTATTGTTATATAAAAAACAAGCTATTTAAGTAGGCGCTACAGGCTGCAACTAAACGGCGGTTAAGGGTTTATGAAATATATATTAAGTTAGACGTTTCAAAATTTACTACAAAACGTAAATTATATTACACATTTTTAAATGTTCTATAGGATAAAGGATGTTTAGAAGCGCATAAAGATGTAATAAAATCCATCTTTACAAAGCTCCAGGAACAATGCGCGTGGTTACTTAGACATCACATAAAGCTGTTTTGCTTTGTTCCATGATTTATCAAACTATTCATTTTTTGTGCACCGGGGCTGTGACTGGGCGCTTCCCTCGGTTCGCGCGCCTACCAATTCTCTATTTATGGCCCCGTCTTCATTTTCCGCGGCGTTGGCTAACTCCGGTCTGGGTCCTGCCAAGCAGAGCAGCACAGTGTCCCAGCAACGCGCCGAGCTCGCTTCATTAGTCATCCTCCGCTGCACAAAACAAGCTTTAAGGAGAAAGCTCTTCGTTCCCGGCTCAGGGCCAGAAAGTTCCTTCCACGCGAGGAAAGATGTCATGCCCCGTATATTTATTCTAGCATTACATAAAATAAATAATGTTTCGAGATTCTGGAAATGAAAACTGTGCAGTTAAACTTTTGGTCTTTGTTTTGATCTGCCCCTCGTTCTAAAAATAAACTGTCAATTAGCAATTTTTCATCCTGGGATTTGTACAATAACACCAGCTTTTGAAAAATGTCTGGTCCATGACACTAAAGGGACATAAATTAGAAGAAATATCTTGACTACTGTATCTTTCCAACTGACTCCTCTACCCCCAAAGGCTGTTTCTTTTAGAAGAGCAAGTATACAAAGGGCCTGTATCATCTGCTATCTTTATTTATGTATGCAACAATAGTGGGACAATGTATATGTACATGCATAAAGACCAGCGATTTTATCTTTCCGTCAATAGTATGTTCAGAACTTATCCTGCTACTAAAGAGTGCGATCTGTTTTTTCAAGGGAGGGAAGCCTCTGAATGCTTTCATCCTAAGAAGAGAAATGCATAATTTATATTTGTTGTTTTTTTATTACTTAAAAGGTGTAGATGCAGCTTGAACAGACCACCCTTCCTTCACGCCTCGTTTTATGAGCTGACTGAAGCGAAAACATCGATGCAAATGTCAGGGAAACATGGTATGCATGTGATTAAATGTATTTAATTTAATCTCAAAAATAGCCAAACTACACGCTCGGTTGTTGGAAAATAGGACTGTAAGCATCCCAAGATGTTATGTTATGTTCATGACTTCATTTATGAAACGTCAACCTGAAAATATAAAAAATGGTTAGCTAAACATATATATCAGCCATTCACAAGAGAGCACAGACTATATATATGCTGTTCTGCACAACCTCTTCGTTCTTTAACCCATGATACTTCTAAGCACTTAAGCATTTTATTTGTGGATTTTACATAAATTCAGGAATTATGTTATTAAAATATGTCAGTTAAATATTTGTTAATAAGCGTGTTTATGATGATGCTTTTTAAAGCTCAAAACATTGGCTTAGCTACCTCAGGTCTCTAATTACCACAGAGATTGCTGGCATGTGTATAGCATGAGGCCTATTTTTGCATAGATCCCAGATGTATACTCCCCACGGCTTAATGCATAAAGGGCCAGATGCATCAAGGCAAAAACTGGTCGCAAACGGGCAGATTCGCAGAATCTGTCCCTTTGCGACCGGTATTTTTGCATTTGGGATGCACCATCCCAAATGCAAAAATCGCAATTTTTGAAATTGCGATTGCATTTAAGGAATCGCACATTGCGATTCCTTAAATACAATGCATGAAGCAAATTGAAATAGCGATTTCGCTATTAGGGGTCGCAAATTACCGTCAAATGAAACTGGACGGTAATTTGCGAAAACTTTGAAAAATGCACTAAAGTGCATTTTTCAAAGTTACATGTTACACACAAACATGCCCTTGGGGCATGTGTGTGTGTGCAACATGTGGTCACATGGCAATTTCAGGGGTGCAACAGGGTGTCCTTTTGGCACCCTTGCACCCTTGAAATTGCATGCGCAATTTGCGAGTACCTATTTGGTACTCGCAAATTGCACATGCAATTTCCATTGATTCCTATGGGCCTCTATGCCCATAGGAATGAATGGGTAGCAATTACTTAATTGCAACTCGCAATTTTCGAGTCGCAATTAAGGAATTTGTAGGAATCACAACATTTTATGCGATTCCTACATGCATAGGCAATAGCAATTCTTTAATTGCGATTCCTTAATAATCGCAATTAAAGAATCGCTATTGTCTATGTTGATGCATGTGCCCCAAAGTCTTTAATTTGACTCTTGGCTCCACCTGGAACCAGTGAATTGCTTTCTGGGCTAGTTCCACAGTGCCCCATTGGTGCAGTGGCATGCACAAGTAGTAGCCTGGTTCTGTGACTTTGGAACCTGTCTGTGAGATTTTCTGGGAGTCCCAACTGCATTAGCTTGCAAGAGTCCAGGCGCATCTTTGCTAAAGTTCTAGTTAGCTCCACACGATGATAAGACTGGGAAAGCTGAGGATTTTTTAAAGCACAGACAGTTGAAGATTGACTCTGTTGATTATTGACTTGATTCTATTGTAAAATGTGATTCTAAGTTTGTCATCTCTTTTTGCTAAAGGAAGTTACTAAGTTGGTCATCTAATTGAAAGGTTGAGTCTCAGGATCTCCCTCCTAAAGGAACCCCATGTCTTCTTTTTCCTGCTTGGTAAAGACATGTCTCTTTCATTCAACAAAACCTTTTCTGTCTCATGCATACGAGAGGTTGGTCACAGCACAATATTTGCTCTTTGTTGCGCTGTAGGCAGTCTCTCCCTTTGCAGTGCAATGGATGCTCAATACCCTTGCACCATAAAGCAGCACCATAAAGGAATTGGAAAGTGAATCCTTGCAAAAGCTAGAAATGCTGGGATTGATGCCCACCTGGGGCAGCAGATTCCATCCCAACAATTTCGTTTACAAGTTGCATGCATTATGGTCAATGCTCCTAAAAGTGACAGGGTTGCAAATGCCACAAAGAGTGGCACATTATGAATGCAACATCGGGGAGAGTATGCAGTGGTCCATCGGGCTACTGTCTGCACTTCTCAATGTCTGCTTCCTATGAATAGCTATTGCCTGCTCTTGGTAGATCCTAACTTTGCTGTGCTTTGAACATGAAAAGAATGGTTGCAAAGCATTTGTCTAGTCCCTTGTGATTTGCAAATGGGGAGGAACACCTCTTAGGCATTACTTTTCATTGCAAATTACGATGGAATGTCCATTTCAAATCGTAATACACATTTATGTATTGCAAGCTGAAACTTTGAATTCTCCAACTTAGGGCCCGATTCCGATGTTGGACGGACCGGAGTCCGTCCGACATCGGTTTGGAACTGGAACCAAAAGACCTCCTGTCATCGGTTCCAGCCCAGGAAGTAGGATGCAACCGAACCCTGTTCGGTCGCATGCCTATTTTTTACAATGGGAGCATGCATTCCGAACAGAATGCATACTCTCATTGCAAAGAGCAGAGGTACAGTTCATCCCTGCACCCCGTGTCAGGTACCTCAAGGTGCCTGCCACCGGGTGCAGGGATCAACAAGGGGGGCACCAAATGTGCCCCCTAGTCTGCCATTCAGCACCCTTGCACCCCTGGGGGTCCACAAAGACAGATTCCCAATGCCTTTCTCTGTCGGAAAGGCCGGCACAGAAAGGCAGTGGGAAGCTGGCATCGTAATCCCTCGGCCGGAAAGAGCCGGCCGAGTTATTACTGCAGGCTTTTTGAATGGCGGACAGGCTCTCTGAGCCCGTCAGAGGCCATTCAGAAAACCGATTTGTATTCCTTTCCGACCGAGCTCATCAAAATGGGTCAGTCGGAAAAGAATCCAAATGGGCAATTCCGATGCGGTCGGAACGGCTCCGGCCGATGGTCGGAACCGTTCCCAACCGCATCGGAATCGGGCCCTAAGTTGTGCTGGATGTGTGAACTCAATGTCTTTGTTGATCAGGTCTCTGATGCACGCATTGGTGTTAATGACCTGGTTTTCTGGTTTATTCTCCAATTTTATGTGGATTTGGGTGTCTTCTTTGTAAATATGGAAGGTTATTTGTCCCTTCTCCATCAGGTGTGCTAGCAGTCATGTACAGATGTTTCCTAGCAAAACAGCAGTGTTAGGGATGAAACCAGTGGTACCCACCACTACCCAGTATCAGAATTCACTGAAGAAACTCTGATAGTATCTTAGGTTATGGACTCGGTGTACTCGGGATGAGGGACCCTCAAGTGAAAACTATTTCTATATTTCGGGGACTATTTGCACCTATGTTCATCACCTGAGAAACTTAACACAATTCTAGGGAGACTAGACTTGTTCTTGCCTTAATGTGAGATGCTTCTTCAGCAGAGTGTAGGGACAACATCTGACAGTGACACCAGCCAGAGCCACTGTAGTACTCATATCAATGTTCCTTGTTTGTCATTATTAGTGTGCCCCTCGTGACAAAGCTGGTTGGCTGAAGGTAGATCAGGTATTGGGTCTATAATCTGTCCCTATTCACAACTAAATTTTACCTCACTAGAATACATCTGGTGGGCCACCAACACATATGACCCCCTATGATTCTTTCCTTCAGGTACTGCACAGGGTTGAGGTACCAGTGTGATTATGTGTGTGCCCTCAAAGTTCAAACCCAGGTGGAGATGATTAAAAATATCTCATATCAACACCACTTTACTTTATGTACCTTATTGTGTTGTATGCTAGTACATGCTAAAAAAGGGCAATTGAGTAAACGCATATTCTGGTATGATGTCCTAGTCAATATGTTTCCCTGCCTCTCTGTCATTCATGGGAGAGGATGTGACTTAAGGTTTGAGCTGCTGACTTCGGAGCTGGTGGGTACCAGATTCGAGTCTCAGAGTCAACATATTGTGATTCTGGGCAAATTACTTAACCTCCCCATGCCTACAATTCAGCGCCTTGAGACCCTTAACCTCCCCGTGCCTACAATTCAGCACCTTGAGACCCTCTTGGGTGATTTGCCATGGTTTACAAATCCTGGATTTATTATTTATCTTTATGGTAGTTTCAGTCGGACTAGCCTTTGCAGTTGTGTGTGTCCTAAGGGGTTCTTTATCCCTATACACATTATGCCTTCATGATAGGAACCATTAAGATGTAACAAATGCAATGTACTTCATCCTGGGTTAGGCAGAAATCCAGTTAGCTGAAGCATATAGCCAACAGTGAAC
The DNA here is from genome assembly GCA_963921515.1 of Calotriton arnoldi. Classification (NCBI taxonomy): domain Eukaryota; kingdom Metazoa; phylum Chordata; class Amphibia; order Caudata; family Salamandridae; genus Calotriton; species Calotriton arnoldi. Next base: position 278,282 of record CAWUFW010007712.1, read on the forward strand.
ATCTTGCTTGATGCAAGATTCAAATGGCGTTTTGCTTTATAAAATGCTAAAGAGGTAAGGGGGGTATCCTGAACTGGTCTGGAAGTGAAAAGCAGCTGTGACATTCCAGACATGTCCTCTGTGAAGGAGCTGAATAGTATCTACAGACAGTGTTCAGTAGCCAAGTGTTGGTGACATCCTTTGTTCTTCTGTAGTCTAGTTGGTGAGTCAAGGGCTGTAGAGGAGAGGGAGGTGAAAGTGTCTTCTCAGGGAAGGAAGGTTGTACCTATATTAGGAATTCCCAGAAAGCCATTCTGAGAGAGACTTTGATTGTTTGAAACTAAATCTCATTAGATTTGAATGTATTCAAATTGCTGAGAAAATGTCAGGAGGAAATACCAGAACTAGCTATAAACTAGATCAGGATACCTGCCACGGGCTGTGGGCCTATTACTATTTATATGCCCTCCTTTTTAGTAGATTCTACTGGGAAAAGGAGAAGGAGGACAATTACTTCTTTTGCTGAAGAACTTTCATGAAATTGCATCCTGGGAAAAACTCGGACAATGTCTCAACTGCAGCTTGAATCCTTGCTCTGAGACTCTAAGGCTGAAGAACTATCATGAAATTCCATCCTGGGAAAAACTAGGACAATGTCTCAACCTGCAGTTTGAATCCTTGCTCTAAGGCATATTGTAACCAACATATTCTTGCCCCTGTTCAATCCTTCTTCTTTTTATGATTTTGTTGAGATTTGGACAGTTTGGGAATCCTCCTTTAGCTGGCTAAAACCTGAGCATCAGCTGTTGTTCTTTTTTTATTAGAAGATATAAAGGGATTGCGATGCTATATAAAAATGTCAAAAAGAAAAAAAATCCTATGAATCCATTTCAGTTCACAATACAGAACCATCCATTCATAAATACACAAAATTCATAAATGCTCAGATATGTTCGCATAAAGGGCAGGCATCCTGCATTGGAATTATTTTAACAATAAATACTAAAAGCCACTGTTCTTCATAATATAAAAAGTTGAGGGGTCCCCATATTTATCTAAAACGTCTCAAACTTAAAGGAGTCCTTTTTCAACAAGCAATGACTGCTTCTAGCTCGTAATAATGACATAATAGTTTCCTTCATTTATCAACATGAGGAGGAGGAAAATTAATTTACTCTTTAGCTGTACACAAAATAGCAATTGCAATGGAGACGTATATTGTCTGAACTAAAAAGTCTGATACATTTTTATCAGTCCCTGACATAATACAATGCACACATAGAACAATATCAAAATGAAAAATGTTGGATAATCATTTGATTGTTTTAACCCAAAAATCATTGCGTTTACGAGTTGATGAACATATGCAGATCATCAGTTTTGGGAATGCCACTTTGTGGGCAATTTAAATTTGGGCTCTTCCCCCACTTGAATAGCCTTATCAGTGTATGATATAAGCAATTATAATGTTGAGCTGTTCTACTTTTAAACTAGTGGTTTTATATGTTATATGGGGTAATGCATATCGTACAATATATCCTCTATCGAGATCTCAATCCCAAATTTCTCAGACCACTTACCTGTGCTTATGTCAACTCCATCACACGGATTTTCAGTAAGTAAAATACTGTCTATTGGGTATTTTAGCATGGAAGAACATAAACAGGTAGAATAATTCAGATCAAGCTCATATCTTGAAATAGTCATGTATCTGTTGATATTTAAAGAAACTATTTCTTGTAAGTTTATATTTATTATTTAAATCAACATATGTTTATAATATGCCATTGGTGTATAGATGCCCAACATTCAGAATACCACATCGGGTCCAACTTTACAAAGAAGATCTCAAATAATTTCCGGCGATGCAGATTGCCCCTAAAATAATGTATTCAGACTAATTATTTGGATATTAGCCGCTTTTCAAATTTGTGACCATACATTATGTACAGATTTAACGATCTTAAATTGAACTACATTAAATTAATATGGATCAGCAATTCTAAGCAAGAATCCAACAGTATCACCTCATATTCTCATCTGGTACATCCATTGATTTCTGTTGTCAGATTTGCCATTTACCAAACTTCGAATACAGTGACATGTTTGAGCCAAGTAATAAAACGTAAAATATGGGCCATCCATGTTCGTTTAAGCAAAGTTTGATAAATTGAAAATACCATTTCGGTTTCCTATAATCTCCATATAAAACTGTTAATTGCAGAAGCAAGATGATCAAAGAATGAATTAGATAGACTAAGAGGGATATAGTAAAGGGATAAAACATGAAAAATATAGGAATTGTGGTAGCACATTCATTTTAATCAAATTGCACAGCAACTATGCTAATGGGTAGGTGATGCCAGTGTCACATGTCAGTAATACATTGCTTAAGAAGAGCTTCATAAATAAGACATATTCCACATCTGCACACAAGACAACCCACAAATAAGTGGCTACGGATGAAATACGATAATCGTTTATACCATATTCACAACTAAGGATTTTTTCAATTTGGATGTGTTAGGTCTTAGCCTTCATTGATGCCTGAATTTATTTGCTGCTATCTCTATTATATTTATCGCTGATATAGCAATTGACAAATAAACAGACACATCATCAGCATAAGCGGATAATTTTAGTTCTATGCCATTGACTGAAGCAGGAATAATTAAGATGCATTAAAATATTTTAATAAGTGTTAAAACATCAGAATTAAACCTTAAACACATTAGGGAAGTAAAAAAGCTAATTTCAACTATTTACCCACTGTTTACTTATGACATCACCCAATAAATGCAAAATTGGAGTACAAGCCCAACTGTAAGCAACTACTAACTCCACCATTCCACATTGTTAAGATCAGAGGCCTGATTAGTGCCTCCTGTCTCTTTCATATTTTTTAACTTCTTTAGCAGCTGTGACTGAGTTATATAAATAGTTCTGGTCATTAAAAATTATCTTCAAACATGCTGGTTTTTATAAAAATTAGGCCTGGGTGAAATTTGAATTACGCTGTTGTATTCTGCAACATTTTGGGAAATTCGCATTAGGCTTGTTATTCGAAATTCCTCAAATTCCACAATTATGCTACATCATTTAATTACGCACAGTTTGTGTCAAAATTTTACCGCAAGCTCACATGAGTAACATGAACGGTCAGAACACGAGTTGCTATTAATTCTGCCACTTGTTTTTTTAGCTTCATTTTTACAGTGAAATATGTCCTTGTATTAAAAAACTGGTTTGAGGATGCATTTCAATCTAAAATATAGTGCTAAATGATGTGGTATGTACCCCAAACTAGGCCTAAGAAGCATATGACCTTTCACCTACATTTGTCCTACCTTGCTCTACACAACTGTTCTAACACTGACCTTTTGCCCAGTTATGTGCTGAATAAATGTTGATTGGTTTCCTTGAAACTAGCCTCATTTATTATGCATGAGGATTCTTAGAAAAGTCCCCTGCACATGACGCACGTAACAAAATTAACATGCTCTGTATAAAAGTCATGGTCATCTTCATCCTAGAGCGACAGAGCTATTTTGCTTAATTACAGGTGTTGATTTAGGCTCATTTACATAATCGTACTCACAACTAATCAATTGTGGTAGGAACCCCAAGGCTATCTTTATGGTATAAAAGAACCATACTTTCACTAGATAGATGGAGGAGAAGCTTCCACGCTGACACAAGACACTGAGGTCCCGGCCTGCAGAAGCTACAACACGCAGCAGTCTGACACCCATTGCGGGGTGTCCAACTCAAGACCAAAATGGGGTCCTTCATTCTCTCCCATCAGGTAATGGGGTTGGCTTTTTCCTAGGGGATTCTTGGCTTTACACCCACATACATGCTAAGTACACTTAGGTACAGTTAGGTAAGGTTCCATCGTAGGAGTACGCTTGATTACTGTCATGTTTATATGCCAGCATATATTCACAGTTTTAGCACCATGGTAGAATTCTACCTTATATTTACCCTGTTGGTGCTTGTAATCTTTTACATTTGCTTCTGTCTAATGATCGTCGCAGCTAACATGTTTTATACTAGAATGACGCTGGTTCAATAAATGCTTATTGAAAATGTCCCCAACGTTTGTTCTGTGTATCTCTCTGAGACTGAATGAGTACGATTGACTGGGCGAAAAGTACTGCACTGTTTCCACGATCCCTGCAGGTTCAAGGGTTGTCATGCTCTATGGTTGCCAGAAACTATTCGCTCCTTGGTAAGGTTAGGTCGACTTATGGTGGCACTGTGAGCTAGCTAGTCTAAAGGCTAATATATCCTCTGGGGTTGTCCGCAATCAGTCTAGACACCAATCCCTTAGTTTATGTGTCTGAACGCGCATATCCTATGTATTTTTAGGAACTACACGACAGATGGATTTGTATTTCATGTAGTTACGCATAATATTCCTTACATTTGAGTAGTTATGGAAAGCACCCCTACTAAACAATTTTAACCTTCATATTTATGTCTTGAAAAAATATTCCTTAAAGCACTATTTTTACAGCCTTTCTACTGTTAAGTGGCAAAACTCTGAGCATACAAAAAATGTAATATTTGCAACCAACATATTGGTGGCAGCAGTAGCATTAGAAAATATGGATTGTCGTAGCAAAAAGTTGCCTGTGTACACCACTATGGATTTTGGCTGACAACCAGCATTCTCATTTCTGCAAAAGTGGTGGCTGTATGCAAACTGAGAAGGGAGGGAGATATCTGCTAACGTGTGAGGGCTGCTTGGCCTTACCAACTACCACCTAACTCTGGGACACACTAATGAAGCACTGCATGAGTTTGTTGCATTTCAATCTGTTAAAAAAATTACCTGGCTGAACTCTTTGGCTAATCATGGTTGCAACTGGTGGAGCTTGATGGAGAGAGGCGGAGAGCAGCAATTGCCAAGATCCCCGGAGCAACCACTAGCCTCTACCAGGTTAAAGCAACTCATGGCTGGTGGAAAAGCCTCATCTGAAATGCTGCCACTCGTGACAGAGTTGCTTTGCCATGCTTCCAAAGGTACCACCCTTGCTGTTTTCCTTAGTGGAATGATGGCAGATGCTCCATCTCATGCCTGATCATTGACAGAATATAAGAAACAAAAATATTGTGTTGACAAAATATCGTGTTGAAAATATCGAGGACCAAATATATTGAGAAGGTAAGTGCAAATAGGTAAGTATAGATTTCCTATTCTTAACTCCCCATCTATGTACCTTGAAGATTTACATATCATGAATGTGCATTTATGTGGAGTTAAAAATAGTAAAATTTTATGTACCTCTAGAAACTTACCTTCATGATATTTTTGTCTTCGATATTTTTGACACAATATTTTGTCCGATATTCAGACAAAACATCGAAACTAAAATATCGTCCTACCAAAATATCGTGTACAAAATATCGTGATATGGAAATATCATCTGCAAGAATATCATTGGCAAGAATATCGATTTGAAGGTAAGTAATATCGATTTTGAAAATATCGAAGTCATTAATACAATTTTACAAGAATATAGCTGTTAATAATATTGTTTTATAATTATTTATTTTTGTATATATTTTAAATGTATATGATGTAAAAAAATCGTATAATTATTGTTTATGTTTTTTAATATAGTTATTTTAATATAGTAATATAGTACATTTGTAGTAGTTATTAAATTAAAAGTTATTAAATTAGAACCATAGCGGGTTGTGGGTTCATAGGGTTACAGGGTGGGAAGTAATTTAATTATAATTAATTAATCATTTGTTTTTATTTAAAATTAATTATTTAATTTATAATTAATTATGTTAATTGTGCAATTACATTTTTTAAAATTTAAATTTTAGGTGCGGGTTGTGGTGTTTATGGGGTACAAGGTGGGAAGTACATTTATTATAATTAATTAATAATTAGTTGTTAGCTAATATTAATAATTTAATTGATAATTAATTATGTTAATTGTGTAATTAATTTTTGTATTTTAATTTTAGGTGCGGGTTGTGGTGATTATATGGGTACAGTGTGGGAAGTAAATCAATTTCGTTTTAAATTAATGTTAATTATTTAATTGATAATTAATGATGTTAATTGTGCAGTTACATATTTTTAACTTACATTTTGAGTGTGGGTTGTGGGTTTTGTAGGGGTATGGGGTGGGAAGTAATTTCATTTAAATGAAGTGCTAATTAATTTTGAATTGATATTAATTATTAAATTGATAATTAAATATAAGTTAAACTTTAGGATCATGTGTGTTTTGTAAGGTTATATTGTGAGAAATAAATTAATTATAATTAAGTAATCTTAAATTTTTAATAAATGATAATTAGTTAATTGATCAATAAATCAATCAATCAATCAGGGGGTTTAAAGCGCACAACTCACCCATGAGGGTCTCAAGTCGCTGGGGGGGTGCAGCTCCGATCAGCCGAAGAGCCAGGTCTTGAGGCTCTTCCTAAATATTTATGTTAATAATGTAAATCATTTTTTATTTAAAGTTAAGTTTTAGGTGCAGGTTGTGAGTTTTGTAGGGGTATATGGTGGGAAGTAACAAAGGGGGTCATTATGATAGTGGTGAACCTGCCACCGGCAGCCTGCCGGTGGCGGGTTCACCACCATTGTGCGGCCAAATACTGGTCGCCAGATATGGATGGCGGGCGGTGTGCTGGCAGACAGAAAGCTCATCCGACACAGGCAATCGTTATGATGTTTGCAGTCAGACCCGGCCAGCATACCTAGAATGGTGGCGGTGCCTAGCAAGCACCATCCGCTACATTAGGACACTACTTCAAGCCAGCCTTTCAATGGCGGTTCTACTGCCATTCAAAGGCTGGCGGGGATGTACTTTGGGTGCCCGTTGCTGGCAAGTAAGGTGCCCCCCTACAGTTCCCTGCACCAGGTGGCAGGCATTCCCTGCACCAGGTGGCATGCACCACGTGGTGCCTGCCACGTAGTGCAGGGAAATGCACAACATGCATTTTTGCCATTGTGGCAGAAGCTGCAGCCAGCAGCACCCGCCGCAATGGTAAACATGCACGATGCAACCACCACAGTGGCGGTCTCATTGTAATTGCATGTGCGGGACAGCCGCCATATGGGCGGGCGGTCCCGATTGCCGGGATGATGGGGGACGGACTTAAGTCCGTCCACCATCATAATCATCCCCTAAATTAGAATTACTTGATCAAAACTTTTTTGATAATAAAATAATTTTTAAATACTATTATTTATTTAAATGAAAAATAATGATGTAAATTGTGTAATATATTCAATGTTTTTTTTGGGTGTGTGTTTTAGTTTATGCATGTGTAAAGGGTGCATAGCAAATTATTTACACTAAATAATATATAAAGTTAATCTGTAATAATTTAAGAAATGCAAAATAATTATGTTAAATATGTACATAAATTATTTTTTATATTATATATTAGGTGTGAGTTGTTGAAGCTGTAGGTGTAAATGGTGGGAAGTTAATTAAATATTATTAATTTAATATTACTTAATTGTTAGTAATAAAAGTTTAATTAAGATTTAATTATGAAAACAGGGAAAATAATACTTTTTCAATTTAAATGTTTGGTGTGCGTTGTTTTATTTGTAGGGATAATTGGCGGGTTGGTAATTAACTATAATTATGTTAGGAATACATTTGTATTAATAATATTTTAAGTAATAATTAAATGTGTAACGTGTGTAAATAATTTTATTTTAAATAACATTTTTAGATATGTGTTGTACTATTTGTTGAAGTATAGGGTAGAATGAAACTTAAGTTATAACAAAAGTAAATATAGGTAATTATTTTATAACAATTATGTGGCTGATTAGGATAGAGGGCGGACTTTCGTCAGCCCGCCACCCTATCGTAAACAGGACCGCCCGACAGGATGTTGGCGGTCCTGACAGAAGCATGGCAATGCGACCGCCCCCACGGCAGACGCAATGCCTATATTTTGCATTGCGGCGGGTGCTGCTGGCTGCCACACACGCCGCAATGCAAAAATTGGATACTTTACATAGCCCTGCACTACGTGGCATGCACCATGCGGAGCCTGCCACATGTTGTAGGGATATGTAGGGGATACCATAGGTGCCCCCCACAGCTCGGGCCCCCAAAGTCCCTTTCTGCATGCCATTTCATGGCGGGTTAACCCGCCATGAAAAGGCGGGTGGAAATGGATATTGTAATCCCTATGGCGGTGCCTCGCAGGCACCGCCACCATTGTAGGGAAAACACCAACCTCCGCCACACTGGCAGGCTAAAGGAGCCCATCGGATGCGTGGCACTCGGTCTTTCTGACTGCCAACAAACCGCCCGCCATTGTAATATGGCAGGCGGTAAACTTGCTTGCGATGGCGGTGAGACCGTCACCGACGGGCTGTCGGTGGCGGTCTCACCACCATCGTAATTGGCCCCTATGTTATTTATTATTGTATGTTTTAATTGTGTTGTGTTTTTAAAATGTGAATAATTATTTTACTTATTAGTTGTTGTTATGTTGAGAATATATTTTTGTATTTTAATTATAATAATATTTGTAGTTATTTATATGTATTTAACATTGCAATACGTATTTTTTTGTTTAATTTTCAATATTAAATAAATCTGTATTCCTTTTTTATATATTTATATTTTTAATTGTTCACTTTGTTTTTTACATAATTTTATTATGTTGAAGAAAATGTGTTTGTTTCTAATATTGCACTGACTGGAGTCAGTGTAACATTACCCCTCAGCAATCCAACACTTTCCCTACCGTTGCACTTAACGGAGTTGGAATAGTAAATTTTACCCCTCCACAATCCAACACTTTCCCTACCTTTGCACTTATTGGAAACTGTAAATTTTACCCCTCCGCCATCCAACACTTTCCCTACAGTTGCATTGACTGGAGTGGGAATTGTAAATTTGACCCCTACGCAATCCAACATTTTCCCTAGTGCTGCACTGACTCGAGTGGGAATAGTAAATGTTATCCCTCCACAATCCAACACTTTCCCTACTGTTGCAGTGACTGGAGTGGGAATAGTAAATTTTACCCCTTTGCAATCTAATACTTTCCCCACTTTTCTACTGGCTGGAGTGGGAATTGTATATTTTACCTCTTCACAATCCAACACTATCCACTACTGTTGCACTGACTAGAGTGGGAATAGTAAATGTTACCCCTCTGCAATCCAACACTTTCCCTACTGTTGTACTGACTGGAGTGGGAATAGTAAATTTGACCCCTCCGCAATCCAACATTTTCCCTAGTGTTGCACTGACTGGAGTGGAAATAGTAAGTTTTACCCCTGTGTGATGTAACAGTTTTACTATTGTTGCGTTGTGTCAAGTGGGAGTAGTAAATCTTATCCATCCTTAGTCCAACATTTAGCCTACTTTTGTATAAATTGTAGTGGGAATAGCATATGTATTAAATGTAAACGTTTATAATTCATTTTATACTGTTATAATTTATATTATTATGTTTTTGCTTATTTAAAATTATAATATTTATAATTATCAATGTTTTTAAAGTGTAATATATGTTTACTAAATTGCAAGTTATTTATGTTGTTTATTGTTTTATTTTCATTAAAATGGCTTGTTTTTGAAATATTTTACTTTTTTGGTATATGTGTAAATATATATATATATATATATATATACTGTCCACAAATCCCCGTCATCACAGGAAACACTCGGACTCCCAAATTGCTGCAGATAATTTATTGGCAAGTAAAAAACGACGCGTTTCGGCTTTACGCCTTGCTCACGCTCGTAAACATACAAAATCGCCATGTTTAAATACACCTCCTAATCCTCATTAGAGGACAGACTCACCCACACAAGTGCCTGTACATAATAGCAACTGTTGTGGCCATTTTGAAATGACAGAATTGCATTGAATAATAGTACATAAATTCATAGGTCGGCTATATTCCGCTGGACAGTACTTAATAAACCTCATATTTCAATTTAACGCATTATATACATTAATTACATAGATAATGTAGATATTAAATTCTTTTCCCAAACATGATTAACAATTTGTATAATGGTCCGTTTAAGTATCCATTACTGTCTCTTACGTTGTTCTCCGTAAACGTGCTCCTCTTTGTTAGCTAGAGGCAAGCGTTTGTGCGAGTTAGGGGCAAAGCGTCCCGCCCATCCGGGCGTGCTGATGACGCTTTAGTTACCTCCCACCAGTGACTCTTATTGTTATTAGTCACTGGTAATCAATAAAGAGCTGTCGTTGACAGTTCTGTACGAATCAATTCTGCCCAAGTGGGCTTACGCACAATGACTCAATAAACATGTCTAATGCATAAGATTCCGCCCAAGTGGGCATAGACACGCCTGATATAAACGTTCTAATTCCTATACCGACAGGGAGCCTGGGTCTAGTTGCTCTTAATCTAACCACCCAGGGCCATTTGGCTACATTATAAACAGAGAACAACATACATAAAGCCCCAGTGGGCATTAATGTACATTTTACAATCCATGCGGTGATTACCATCAGTCCAATGTTTCCTCATAGATTACAAAAAACAGTTGCAAGAAGAAGTGCCAAAACCTGTAATAAAAAATATTACTTTAATTTTTTTTTTTATTGATGAAAACAAACTGTTAATCAGAAAATTCTCAATACATTTAATCATGCAAGTGGATTGCCAGTTCTTCGCTTAAATTTAACCCCTTGGGTGCCAAACTTTCCAGGTCAATAATATATCGCGATTCTAATTTCCTCAACGATAACTCCTTATTACCACCTCTTAAACCCAAGTTTACGGTGTCAATAACCACCATCCGAAACAATGTGTCATCCTGCATATGGTTGTCATGAAAATGGCGAGCTATAGGGTACTGTTTGTTGTTATTTCTTATGGCACGTAGGTGCTCCAACACTCGTTTCTTGGCTTGGTGTTTGGTGCTACCCACGTACCATTTGTTGCATGGGCATATTAAAATATATACACAATGGGTCGTGTTGTAAGGTTCTTTTTGATCACAAACTCCCTCTTGGAGTTCGGTACCAACAATTTGTCACAGTCAATGCTCCCTCTACATGCTTTACAATTCCGGCAGCACCTAAACCCAGGTGTACCAGTCAATCTGCCTACATCCTGCTCTGTCACATGATTGTGACTCAACTCCTCTCTCAACGATCGACCTTTTCTAAAAGTGATCTGAGGATTACTGCCCAAATTTTTCTTAAGATGATCATCGGTAAGTAGTACATGCCAATGTTTCTTAAAGATTCTGCGTACCTCGCTCGCCTGAGAATGTAGTAATAAACCTGATGCATTCGCTGCTATCCTCCTCCTTCTTAGAATACAGTAGTTCATTCCTAGACTTCTTTTCTACTCTAGAAACGGCCTCACAGATGGTCTTCTTACTGTAGCCTCTATCCTTGAACCTCTGACACATGACTGTTTCTTCACATTTGTAGGCGATATCAGTGCTACAATTTCTTTTTGCGCGTAATAGTTCCCCATATGGGATGCTGTGCACCAAATTCCGGGGATGACTACTACTGGCACTGAGAATGCTATTTCCAGCAGTCTTTTTCCAGAAAAGTTTGGTCGTCAAGTTGTTATCTTTGACTTCCAAAAGGACATCTAGGAATTCCATTGACTTTTTACTAATATGTTCAGTGAATTTCAGATTGAGCCTGTTAACATTCAATTTATCAATGAAACATCTGGCTGACTTCTCATCACCACACCAGATGAAGAAAATATCATCGATATATCGCAGCCACAGGGCCACATTGTTGTCAAATTCCGCCATCTGTGAGACAACCTGCTCCTCCCACCAGCCCATGAATAAATTCGCATAGCTGGGGCGAAGCAGGTTCCCATGGCTGTGCCCTGTGACTGCCTATAAACGGTGTCATCAAAGATGAAAAAATTATTCATTAAACAAATCTCAATCATACTCACAAGCATCTGTGAATGATGAAATAATGAAATAGATCTGGTCTTAAAAAAGTGTCGAATGGCCTGAAGTCCTAGATCATGTTGGATGCTGGTGTAAAGGCTGCTTACATCGAGGGAAACTAAAGTATAGTTACTCTCCCAATGTATTCCATCAATTATCGTCAAAAAATGTGTTGTGTGTCTAAGATACGAGGGTAATGCCACTACATACGATCTTAGATAGTAATCAATGAACCTCGACGTGTTCTCAAATAGTGAGCCTATTGAGGAGACTATTGGTCGTCCTGGAGGATTACAGATATCCTTATGTAGTTTCGGGAGTAGGTAAAGAATGGGTACCTTGGGGTGTGCACAGTACAAGTAATTATACTCCTCCCATTCCACCAACCCTCCTTCTCTCCACTCAACCAATGCCTCTCTGTACATAGTGTTCGATTTAAGTACTTCAGCCATACTCGATTTGCAGTAACAGTTGACATCACTTAGTTGTCTCAGACCTTCAGTCAAGGTACATTAGGGAAAACGCTGTCTCTGTACCTGCACAAATTGACTGTGGAAACATTTTTTTCTATCATGGCAAGTGGTTTGGAAGCTCGTAGAAAACAAACTGCTAACAAATTATTTTTTGCACAAACTGGAGCCAGTTGTAACGCCTTAAACCCCACATCCAGCATTACTGAGGAAATCAACCTACAAGCGCTGTTCAATATCCTGGAAAAGTTCCAAAGAAAAGAACTTTCAAAATGGTGGGAGGCTGAATCCCTGCAACGGTACATTGACGTCAAACGTGTACCTAGGGGTCTTCGTATTTTTACCATTCCCACCTATGAGGATCCTGACACCGAAATGTTGGAAGAATGGTCCAACAACTCCTCAGCCTGCTCTATGACTATGATGCGGATTTTGGTCAAATATGCATTGAAAAATCGAGCCAAACTGCTTCTGGAAATTGACAAAATCCTGCTCGAAATTAGTCAGCTTATTACAAAAGAAGCATTGGAGGAACATATGAAAAATCTAATGATAAATCTAATGATAAAAATGGAAAAATTGGAGCAAGACATAACCGCCAAAAAACAAAGAAAGTTCTTACGTGACTATAAAGATTATCAATCAGGGCGGACACTAACATTCCACAAAAGGTATGATCACCTGTTTGAGAAGAAGACAGGAATGATGGTGACTTTACCCAATAGCTCTGGAGCTGCAAGAGAAGTGTGTCAGGGCCTGTCCGGGACTATGTGGGGAACACAGTCAGGGACTTGGGCAAGGACTGGGAACAGGGTAGAAAACAAAGACAGAGAGGAGTACAGCGCTGCCCAGGAGCACACAGGAAGTCAGAGGAGAAAAGGGATCTAAAGGGGAAGCCTGTAGAGGTGAACAAGAAGGGTGAGACTCGGAAAGGAAGGGCACTCATGAGGCGGCTCAGCATTCAGAATCACTTAAACCCAGGACGGATGTGCAATACACTTAAACATGAAACAACGTTAACAATAAAGGGGATGTGGGGTAAAGCACTCAGGAGCTCCACACGGTAAGACTGAAGCTCAGTAAGTTCATCACCCACAATTGCTGTTACAGATACTGACTGGAAATACCCACATATAGGATATGTATACAAAGGCAGGGTCTGTGGAGCTTATACCTATGGTGATGTTATAACAGTAACTCAAAGACAATACTCACAGTGAACAAGAAACACCACCTAGGTAGTCAGCCGTGCCCACGGATCCTGGCGATCAAACAGGAACACGCAAGGCAGTAACAGCAAAGGGGTAGAACTAAACACAAGCACAATAGACAAGGAGCTAGCAAAGAGGAGTGCTTAACAGGAAAGGAAGGAAATCACAGGACACACTTGGCAGAAAGCAGGTAACAAACATACAAGGTAACAGAAGCGAGACAGCAGAATAGAAAGATAGCAAACTAGAACTGGAACCAAGGAAATGAGATGAAAGGCAGGGACTGGAAAAGGATATACAGAAAGGGAGGCTACAAGGGTATACTAGAATAGTACAGGGTCAGGAAACAAGAAAACAAAGTAGCATAGGATGCAGTGCTGGGGCAAGAATTGAGCAAAGGCTCAGGAGTCAAAGTAGCACTACAGGTCAGGAACAAGGAAATGTTAAGGCTCAGGAATCAAGGAAGCACTGCAAGCAGTGCTGGTTCAGGAAACAGGAAAATGGCTATTGCTCAGGAAACAAGGAGTCGAGAGCGCACTGCAAGCAGTGCAAGTCAGGCACAAGAAATAGCTGAAGCCCAGGAAAAGGAACAGAGACTAACTATAGCTCAGGATACTAGGTAGCACTGCAGGCAGTGCTAAGGCAGGCACAAGGAAAATAGCTATAGCTCAGGAACACAGGAAACCAGGTAGCACTGCAGGCAGTGCTAATTCAGGCACAAGGAATAGCTATAGCTCAGGAAACAAAGAACAAGGATTATCTATAGCTAAGGAATCACTGGAAACAAAAAGCTCAGGGAGCACAGGAAACAAGGTTCGGTCTCACCCGGTAAACAGCTTACAATGACCAACACTGGACTGAAGGGAGCTGGGGCTTAAAAGAGCTCACAGTAATCATGTGCAGCAGGTGTGAGCAGGCTAGCAGCAGCCAGCCACAGGTGAGCTGAATTCCTCCACCCATCCTTGGCCTGCAGGGGTGGAGACTAAGCAGTGAGCAGGGAATCCTGGGTAATGGAGTTTTCAGGCATGAGTAGGCTGGCTTCACAAAACCCGGCATGGATTGGGAATGGATGTTAGTTCCCAATAAGTGTCCAAATGGCTGGAAGTCAGGATTTGCATGCAGGGGAGGGTCTGGAAGTTTATTAGAGGACTGGGAAGTCCCCCAGTTCAGCCCCCTGGTGGTGGACACAGGAATGCAGGGAGCAAGTCGTGACAAAGTGAGTGAAAGTGACATCTCGGATGGGAGTCTATCGGACGCATCCACTTCAGCAATGAATCAAGAAATTACACATGACTCACAAAAGAAAACAAGTAATTTTTTATTGCAGTTCCAGTTGATGAGTCACAACAGGACAGAGTTCCATCAAGATGGAGGGGCACAAAGGGGATGGGGACGAGGAAACAGAGGAAAAACAGGAGGAACAGACAAGCCAAAGAAAGGAGGAAGAGGCGTGGACAAAGCACCAGTGGGAATGGAAACAAGGGGCAGGAAACAGAGAACATGACTGTTGTAAATCTTTCCCAGCGGTCTCTTTCCAGTGTGGAAATAGAGACACTCTCCCTTGGACTATCTTTCTGCCCATCCCTTAATATGAACTACACTCAAACTAGGTTTGATTTATTCTTTTTCTCAAGAAAACTCAAGTTAAAAAAATGGTTCAATACCAGACCGCAGAGACAGATGATTGAAAATAACCAGGCCAGAGTGAGTAATCTTAATATGGCTGATATTGAAATGTTACATGCACTGCATTCTATGGAAGATAGTGAAATATATGAAAACAACACGACACCTGATTGGGAAGCCTGGGGGGAGGATCTAGGAGGGAATCCAGGTAGTAGCTTCAAACCCAAATCTGTGTTTCTCCCAAACATACAATGTGAGGCAATTGACGTATTTGAAAAGGGAGTCTTAAATGACCTGCACAAAATAAGGTATAGAAAGATCCCATGCAGTAGAAAAAATCTAACAGTTGAACAACTAACTGCTATTGACAACTTAAAAGCAGACAAAAGCATTGTTATCCGTCAATCGGATAAAGGGGGAAATGTTGTTGTCTTAGACAAACACAAATATTTGGCTGAAGGTCTGAGACAACTAAGTGATGTCAACTGTTACTGCAAATCGAGTATGGCTGAAGTACTTAAATCGAACACTATGTACAGAGAGGCATTGGTTGAGTGGAGAGAAAGAGGTTTGGTGGAATGGGAGGAGTATAATTACTTGTACTGTGCACACCCCAAGGTACCCATTCTTTACCTACTCCCGAAACTACATAAGGATATCTGTAATCCTCCAGGACGACCAATAGTCTCCTCAATAGGCTCACTATTTGAGAACACGTCCAGGTTCATTGATTACTATCTAAGATCGTATGTAGTGGCATTACCCTCATATCTTAGAGACATGACACATTTTTTGACGATAATTGATGGAATACATTGGGAGAGTAACTATACTTTAGTTTCCCTCGATGTAAGCAGCCTTTACACCAGCATCCAACATGATCTAGGACTTCAGGCCATTCAACACTTTTTTAAGACCAGATCTATTTCATTATTTCATCATTCACAGATGCTTGTGAGTATGATTGAGATTTGTTTAATGAATAATTTTTCCATCTTTGATGACACCGTTTATAGGCAGTCACAGGGCACAGCCATGGGAACCTGCTTCGCCCCCAGCTATGCGAATTTATTCATGGGCTGGTGGGAGGAGCAGGTTGTCTCACAGATGGTGGAATTTGACAACAATGTGGCCCTGTGGCTGCGATATATCAATGATATTTTCTTCATCTGGTGTGGTGATGAGAAGTCAGCCAGATGTTTCATTGATAAATTGAATGTTAACAGGCTCAATCTGAAATTCACTGAACATATTAGTAAAAAGTCAATGGAATTCCTAGATGTCCTTTTGGAAGTCAAAGATAACAACTTGACGACCAAGCTTTTCCGGAAAAAGACTGCTGGAAATAGCATTCTCAGTGCCAGTAGTAGTCATCCCCGGAATTTGGTGCACAGCATCCCATATGGGGAACTATTACGCGCAAAAAGAGATTGTAGCACTGATATCGCCTACAAATGTGAAGAAACAGTCATGTGTCAGAGGTTCAAGGATAGAGGCTACAGTAAGAAGACCATCTGTGAGGCCGTTTCTAGAGTAGAAAAGAAGTCTAGGAATGAACTACTGTATTCTAAGAAGGAGGAGGATAGCAGCGAATGCATCAGGTTTATTACTACATTCTCAGGCCAGGCGAGCGAGGTATGCAGAATCTTTAAGAAACATTGGCATGTACTACTTACCGATGATCATCTTAAGAAAAATTTGGCAGTAATCCTCAGGTCACTTTTAGAAAAGGTCGATCGTTGAGAGATGAGTTGAGTCACAATCATGTGACAGAGCAGGATGTAGGCAGATTGACTGGTACACCTGGGTTTAGGTGCTGCCGGAATTGTAAAGCATGTAGAGGGAGTATTGACTGTGACAAATTGTTGGTACCGAACTCCAAGAGGGAGTTTGTGATCAAAAAGAACATTACATGTAACACGACCCATTGTGTATATATTTTAATATGCCCATGCAACAAATGGTACGTGGGTAGCACCAAACACCAAGCCAAGAAACGAGTGTTGGAGCACCTACGTGCCATAAGAAATAACAACAAACAGTACCCTATAGCTCGCCATTTTCATGACAACCATATTCAGGATGACACATTGGTTTGGATGGTGGTTATTGACACCGTAAACTTGGGTTTAAGAGGTGGTAATAAGGAGTTATCGTTGAGGAAATTAGAATCGTGATATATTATTGACCTGGAAAGTTTGGCACCCAAGGGGTTAAATTTAAGCGAAGAACTGGCAATCCACTTGCATGATTAAATGTATTGAGAATTTTCTGATTAACAGTTTGTTTTCATCAATTTAAAAAAAAATGTAAAGTAATATTTTTTATTACAGGTTTTGGCATTTCTTCTTGCAACTGTTTTGTGTAATCTATGAGGAAACATTGGACTGATGGTAATCACCGCATGGATTGTAAAATGTACATTAATGCCCACTGGGGCTTTATGTATGTTGTTCTCTGTTTATAATGTAGCCAAATGGCCCTGGGTGGTTAGATTAGGAGCACCTAGACTCAGGCTCCCTGTCGGTATAGGAATTAGAACGTTTATATCAGGCGTGTCTATGCCCACTTGGGCGGAATCTTATGCATTAGACATGTTTATTGAGTCATTGTGCGTAAGCCCACTTGGGCAGAATTGATTCGTACAGAACTGTCAACGGCAGCTCTTTATTGACTACCAGTGACTAATAACAATAAGAGTCACTGGTGGGAGGTAACTAAAGCATCATCAGCACGCCCGGATGGGCGGGACGCTTTGCCCCTAACTCGCACAAACGCTTGCCTCTAGCTAACAAAGAGGAGCACGTTTACGGAGAACAACGTAAGAGACAGTAATGGATACTTAAACTGACTATTATACAAATTGTTAATCATGTTTGGGAAAAGAATTTAATATCTACATTATCTATGTAATTAATGTATATAATGCGTTAAATTGAAATATGAGGTTTATTAAGTACTGTCCAGCGGAATATAGCCGACCTATGAATTTATGTACTAATATTCAATGCAATTCTGTCATTTCAAAATGGCCACAACAGTTGCTATTATGTACAGGCACCTGTGTGGGTGAGTCTGTCCTTTAATGAGGATTAGGTGGTGTATTTAAACATGGCGATTTTGTATGTTTACGAGCGTGAGCAACGCGTAAAGCCGAAACGCGTCGTTTTTTACTTGCCAATAAATTATCTGCAGCAATTTGGGAGTCCGAGTGTTTCCTGTGATGATGGGGATTTGTGGACAGTAAATTAAGGATTTCCGGTATCCTGTCTCGGACCGCCCGTGACAGCCCTGCATTTCATAACCGGGAACTGTGGAGTGAATATATATATATATATTATTACATTATTTTAAAAAATCTGAAATTATGATATAAGTTAAAATTATTAGTTTATTAACAGTTTTGTAAATTAGATATATGTAAATATATATATAATATATGTGTGTTTCATTTTCTTAAATAAGTTTAATTGTTATATTTGTTTATACATTAAAGGGGGTTATAATGATGTCGGGCGGAATCACTTCCGCCCGACACCTACTTGGTCATGGGACCGACCAACACTGGGTCGGCGGTCCCGACCGCCTCATTAGGTTGGGACCGAACACTGTGCGGTCGCATTCCTATATTTCACTATGGGAGCATGCATTACACCAGTAAACCGGCGGTAATGCATGTTCCTATAGTGAAATGGGAGGTGCGGTTCATCCCTGCACCCCGTGGCAGGCACCTCATGGTGTCTGCCACAAGGTGCAGGGATCAACAGGGAGGCACCATAGGTGCCACCTCGGCCTCCAACCGGAGGCCATGCACCAAAGGGAGCCCTGCTGTGGGCCCCCAAACATGATTTCCGACATGGTTTTGATGACGGACAGACTGGCATGGAAACCATGTCAGAAACTGTGATCGTAATCTCAAGGGCAGAGGTCCCCATTTGAGATTACTTGCCGGCTTCCGACTGGTGGACGGGCTCTCTGAGCCCGTCAGAAGTCAACTAGAATTACTGGCAGGTTTACTTTCCGACCGCCTCGAACATAATGAGGTGGTCGGAAAGTAAACCAACCGGCCCATTAAGATGCGGCCCTAAAAGTCGAAGCCTTTGCGGGCCGTATCGTAATCAGCCCCTAAATCTATTTTATTTTTATTACATTAAAGTTACTATTTAATATATTTAATATTTAAATTTATATATATTTAAAAAACTCTATTTAATACAACGATATTAATGACAACGATATTTTCTTTTCAATATTTTTGTACTTACCATTATAAGTATAGGATGACGATATTTTTGACAACGATATTTTGGTCACGATATTTTGGCATGGCGATATTTTCAAAGATGATATTTTGTCAGTGAACCATTTTGTCCCACGTTATTTCTGTTTCTACTATTCTGTCTAAACTCTCTCAGGGCACCCTGATGAATCGGTACATGGCCCTGGGTGGAAAGATGTTCCAACAGCCCAGTTGTAAACTGTAAGCTCCTCAGAGGCTTCCCAGTATGACAATATTAAGGGTGAAGGGAGTTTACCCAATGCTGTTGTTAATGGTGCCCTCAGTGCTCAAGTGCCACTACAGATTCCCTACTGCAGGAAGACGAAGTGTTGGATGAGAGTTGCTTCCCTGAATGCCATTTCTCCATGTAACATGTAAGCAAAGCACAGAACGTCATAAGCAGGGACAGAACAAGTAATGAGCATGTCTCTTGCTGCTGAATGTTAGTGAGTGGTACTGATCCAGATGAGTTGTAGCAGAAGTGTGGGGGCTCTGAGGGGTAAGACCAGCTAGAAAAGACCATTAGGGGCCAATTACGAGTTTGACGGTGCAGTGGCGGTACTGCCCTGCCGCCGCCCTGTCAAACCCGCGTGAGAACCGCCTGCCAAATAATTACTTTTTTGTCATTGGCGGGTGATTCCTTTAGCGTTCCCATGGCGTTGCCTATAATATAGGCACCGCCATGGGAAGGTCAAAGGAAGTTCCAGCATGGCATGGACTGAAAAGTCCATGCCGTGCTGGAACTTCTGTGCATGCACACAGGGGGGCACAAGGCGTGAGGCACCTTTCTTTCATCTCCGCCACTGTTTTCATGGAGGAAATAATATAGATGCCTCTTGACAGCCGCACAACTGCCGAGTCAGCGGTCCCATGCCGGCATGACCACTAGGGTCATAATGTGGCGGTTGCAAGACTGCCACAGTCGCACCACCACGAGTCTGGCAGTCCTGAGTCCGCCAGACTCACAATTAGGCCCTTAGTGGAAATGAAGTAAAGGGAGTAAGACAAATACGGGGGGGTTAATACACTTCGTAGTTTTATAGATAGAAAAATGCCCTGCAATAACACCTGCAACAATTTAAACATGAGAGATTCAATTGAAGGGCTGGAATGGTTGAGGCAGGGGATAAGATGCAAAATACTACTATATGGGTTGTGGTTGGACAATACCAGGGAACAGCAGCCCAAAAACAGGACTGTGAGGACTATGGGAATTCGACTGAGGCTGAAACAGAATTGCACAGCCGTGTTCATGGGGGTTTTCAGGCAGTAGTTACTGATGGAGACAAAGAACTATACCCGGGGGCCAGGCCCAAGGAAGGCCTAAAAGAACTTCAACCTACTAAAAAGCCTACTAAAAATGTGAGATCTCAGTGGTGTATCCTAATGAATAAAGAAAAAGGGAATGGAAAAAAACTGTGTGGTTAACTCATCTTTCAGCATCACATAAAACCTACGGAATCCCCCAAGCAGGGTGCTGACCAAAATGGAGGGATGATGGGGTGCTTAGATTCACGATCTGGGATATGATGCAGTTAAGCACTTTCAAGTATAAAACTCTTGGGGCATGTCAAGCTCAAGACTGCAATAAATCCACCCTGACACGTTGTTCATTTGATTCAAGCAATCAGGGAAGAGACTAAAATCCATTATAAGGATACCCAAGCATCTCATCTTAAAACTCAATGAGCTACTTAGAATATCATGGACTCAACTGATACCATATCAAATAGAATCATGGATCTTGAGTCGTGCACTGCTGAAACAAAGGAAGCAACAGCACAAATCATCAATCTGTTTGATGGACATGAGAGCACTATTACGAAAGTGAGGAGCAAATTCTGAGTATATTTATTCCAGCATTACATAAAATAAATAGTGTTTCGAGATTCTGGAAATAAAAACTGTGCAGTTAAACTTTTGGTTTTTGTTTGATCTGCCCCTCGTTTTGAAAATAATCTGTCAGTTAGCAATTCTTCTTCCTGGGATTCGTACAATAACACCAGCTTTTAAAAAATGTCTGGTACATGACACTAAAGGAAGATAAATTCGAAGAACTATCATGACTAGTGTATCTTTCCAAGTGAAGTCATGGTATTAAAGAACGATCAGAAGAGGATAGCCCAGGTACATTTATTGTAGAGTTGTTCAGAAATCTTTTCTGGGCTTGGCAAATCAGGATTTTTAGATTTTTTTTATTAGTATGCTTTGGCTTCTGCTGGTACTTTCTTCCCACCTTGAGCCTTTTTTTAAATTCCAGACATCTTCGCTGAAAGCTGCTATTAACCTGTTCAAACTCATCTGTGACCATGGAACCCACGTTGTACTTCGTAGATTACTTGTGAGAGATTCACACTTAATTGAACTGAGCTCCAAAAAATCGTGTTAGTCCAAAGACAACTTTTTGCACTAGTCAAGACTTCATCAGCATATTAATCAAATCAGTGGGTAACTCAGCCACCCCTGCATACCAAACTCATTACAAAGACACAGAAGGTCACTTAGAAAATATTCTGTACATTTTCTACCTTTGCATATACTTTAAACACCATCATTGCTAATGCATTCCAAATAGCCCAAATATGCAAACTGACAGCATTGTGCTGCACAATTTTATGTAAATGTTTCTGTGGGCATGCCCAACTCAGATTTACTTAATATTAAAGCAAACAGATCAATCAAATCGCTATCAATTAATTGCAAACATTTTTGAGAAGACAAATGGTAAAAACACACCAAAGAAGGAAGATTTGCAAAAAGCAGAGTTTTTTACTCCTTTGTTATTTACAAGAAAGTTGAATATGGCTGTCAAAATGCATAAACGTATTGCAGCGTAACAAAGGTGACTTTTGTGAAGTTAAGTGAAGAAAGGGTGACAAGTGAAGTAATTGGTGAAGTATGTACAAGACAAACATAAGTGACATGGATTTACAATGTACAAGAATCCTGCCCTATCTATGCAATTATTAACATGAATCCTAATCCCAATGATAGTTTGAAAGTTAGGGTCAAGGAGACTGTATGGACATGGATGGCATTAACGTCTGCGTTTCGACCCTTAAAGTAGCGCAAAGTGTACAGCATCACTGCGGGTCTTCATCAGGACTCTAAAAGACGAGGTGGACAGCCTATAAAATTAATTAGGAGAGGTCAGATGTGTTCTTAAAGGTCAAAGAACTTGTATGTGTATGGAGGTAAGTAAGGACATGGCTTACCACAAGAACGAATAATCCAATTAATAGATTTATAAGGAAGCAAAATCCTTGCATTGGATTCCACGGAAGGTTGGAAATCTACAACCAGAGAGAACCACCATTAGTATCATGGCGGTACTGTGCATAATTATGTAATGATGAAAATGGTAAACGATTTACCAAAGAGTACTTGCTTGGGAGTCAAATGATAAACGGGATCCAAATCTTGGTATCCGAAATTATTGTGCAGCAAGTAATTACTGGGGTTCCAAGTAGTGAAGACCTCCACCATCCGGTAGGAGTCTAGGGTTAGATATAATTTCCTGTCATTTATATATTGATGGACTTGTCAGTCAATACATGAAAACTGAAATCTATTTAAGGAATCCTACCTTGTTTTTATCATAGAAAACCTCCACCAGCAGGTTGGAGTCTAAACAAAAAGGGAGCAAGGTATTTATTGAGGACTTATGGCGCTCCAAATGCGATTTAAAAAAGAGAAGAGATACCGGGTAATTCAGAACCCGTGTATAATTTGATTGAACAGAAGCAAACCTTAATTATGACCGGATGGCTTCCACCGGCGGGTTGGAAAGTGTTAAATAATTCAATCCCACCACGATAGGTCAGGTACTGCGGAGTCAAAAAATGTATATGGTTTCTAAGAGAGACGCTACTAAATCAGCGGCAACACTATAGGTCATACGCAGATGCCCGCTGTTGTTTCCTCTTACCTTCGGAGCCTGACGAGCGATTGAAATTTCTTTCGGGTCTGCCCGCGAGGGAGTTCAAGCGCTTTTGACAGGTCGCTGACGTAATTGTCAGCTGGATTAAGCCACGGGCACGCTAAGGTGTAGCAGCTTAGTCACGCTTCTCTGGCTATCGGTGCTCAGCCGTGGTCTGTTCATTGTTTTTGACTGTGACGTGGGACTCAACATGACCCGATACATTCGCAATCCATATAGGAGACGCAATGGCCCATTTTCTACATTATTTTGAAAGTGCATCAGATGAGTCGATATTTAAGCAAATATACATGTTATCGGCAGTACGCCCCTATGTTCCCCTTCATATTGGTTCATACATAATTGTGAAGTACTTTAAAGAGTGATTTCCATTAAAATTATTTGAAATATTGAATTACATTTAAAATTGAAATACAATAAAATCCACGGATAGTCGATACTGATTTCAAAGTTATCCATAAATATGACATTGAAATTCAAGAAGACACGATTATCAGTATTGTTGCACATTAAATGAATGAGTATTTAACATATTATTGTTCGAATAAAATATTTTGAGCAAAGCATATGTAGACTAATCTCTTTAAATGCACATTTAAATGAGTGAGTATTTAACATATTATTGTTCGAATAAAACATTTTGAGCAAAGTATGTGTAGACTAATCTCTTTAAATGCACATGCGAGCACCTCAATCAGTGGATTAACAACATTATAGGCCTAGACACATAAAGTGTCTCACGTGATCAACATTTTCAGACACATAAATGTACCTTAGTGATGTTTCACATATGGTTACAGAGACTTCATTGTCAAGAGATAACATGTATTCCCTTGCTGAGCTACACATGGTGTGTAACCCAAAGGGGTCTCTAACCTGCCCACATGATCAAGTGCAAAGGAGTGTATGCCATGAGATTGTTGGTCAACTATAGCCTGACCATCTGTCTGTAGGTTTCCTCTTGCTCATTGAGACCCCGAATAACAGAATTGTTTTTTTGAACTATACTATGTCAGAATGGGAAACGCTGTCTTACAGCAAAGATTACATTAATAGGCTGATTCAAGAGCAAAGTGAGCTCAATCTCTTGGGAACAGGGTTAGCTCCTATAGATTCCACACTTAATGATATGCTTTCTGAGTTAGAAAGATTAGAGAAAATGTTGATACGTTCTTGTTTGCATGGACACCTGTTAACAAAATACCTGCAAGCTAACATCATCCCTAAGGGCCTGCAGGTTAGAAACGAACCGGCCATCTTTATCGATATCCCCAAGTTTAGGGAGGGATTCAGTTTTGTGGCCAATAATTGCTCCAGGCACTGGATGGTGCTGGGAGTGAAGACATCCCTTGAGTATGTCAGGAAGTTGTCCCAAGAAATAGCCGACTTAAAGAAAGAGATCCTTGAGGACAAAGCTCTCAACAACGCGAAAGAAGCACTAGAACGGGCAGAAAAAGCTATTGTTGATTTCAACGCCACCACGCTGAAGAGAAAACTTGAAAAACTGAGTAAAGACATCAGGTCATACGATAAAAAGGTGACTTATCCATACTTGAGGGACGACTATTACGAACAGGACTCTCAAGGCTTTTACACTAACCGAAGCAGACAAGGACCACGCAGATTTGCCACTTTCTCCAACTCATCATTTGGAAGTGGATCAGATAGTGATTCAGAAAGACCCAGCACTAGCACCAGTAATCGACCATACCAACAAGGACCAAGGTTCCAGTAGACCCAAGGTGCGTCCTCTTTTTTAGGGGATCCTTCCTGGACAAGCAGGGAAATTAATTGGAACAGACCAAGAGGATGGAACCGAGGAAGGAATACCCAACGGGGGTACACGAGAGTCAGGTTCCACCAACAGGAAAACCAATGGCGAGATCCAGACGCGGCGGCAGACCTACAGATGGTAGTGCCCCTTGATCCAGCCCAAGTACCAATGCCAACAGACCCTATTATTAACATTTCTAAGTATTGTCTCTCACCTGCTGAACATGACATCCTGGCAAAGGGCTTATCCTTCATCCCAACAGCCCCCCCGAATTCCTTTAATATCAAACTGGAATTGCAACAATTCTTTCGGAAAATTCGATTAATATACTTCTTTATGAGAAATGACCAATGGGCCCAACGTTCTGCGGTAACGGTCTTTCGACCAGCTTCCACGTTCACCCCGGCAGCCTACTTGATGAGTGAGAAGATCCTGGCTTATGAAAAAATTGTGCTGACGGAGGTAATGGATCTTCTCGGTAACAAGAAATACATCAAATACAACATCACTAAGGAAGAAAAACAGACACTACAGTCATTAAGTACCAACCAATCGATTGTGGTAAAGGCAGCAGACAAAGGGGGAGCAGTAGTAATCCAAAACACCAACGACTATGTTGCGGAATTCAGACAACAACTGAGTTGTTACCAACGAATCACTAAAGACCCCACCCAGGATATATCCAAACTCATCCAGGAACTTACCGGCAAGGGTCTCGCTGAGGGTTTTCTCACAGAACCTGAGTACAACTTTTTAAATAATGCAAATCCCAGAATACCCAGAATATACACCCTTCCAAAAATTTCACAAGAACATGGAGCATCCACCAGAGAGACCAATCATCTCAGGATGTGGTTCTATTACGGAGCCACTTAATCAATTTATAGACAGCTTCCTGCAGCCTTATGTTTTGAAAACTCGCTCATTTCTTCGAGACACCATGCATACCATTCAAATAGTGGAGAACCAACCGTTTGATGTACTGACTCAATTCCTGGTGACTATGGACGTCACATCTCTATACACCAGCATACCACAAGATGAGGCGATTGATGTAATCCGGAAGGTCCTGGACGAAAGACCCACTCCCTGTTGGATTCCAACTGACTTCCTTGTGGAACTCTTAAGGATAGCAATGACTAGGAATTACTTTGTCTTTCAAGAGACTTACTATTATCAGTGTAAGGGTGTCGCTATGGGGGCTGGATATGCACCTAGTCTGGCTAATCTCTACATGGATCACTATGAGGACATCCATATATATGAGCTTTCGAACCCCTTCATTGATAATATCGCTATTTGGAAGCGATACATTGATGACGTCCTGATGATTTGGACAGGCACTGAGCAAACCTTGATTGACTTCAATAAATGGTTGAACGGACGTTCACCCGATATTAAATTTACCATGGCATACAGCAATGAGACCATCTGCTTTTTGGACCTCACACTACAAGTTGAAGAAGCAAAAATTCGCACGACTTTGTACAGAAAACCCACTGAACGAAACACCCTCCTGAAGTATAGCTCTCATCACCCTAGAAGTTTGAGGGATAACCTACCTTACGGCCAATTTTTAAGGCTACGGCATAACTGCTCACGTAGGCAGGATTTCTTAAGGGAAACTGATATCCTAATCACGAGATTGAGGGAGAGGGGCTACCCTGAGGGTCTTCTGAACCGAGCCAGAAAGAGGGATTGGTACCGCCCTCGTGAGACTCTCCTGGAGGTGCAACAAAAGAATGATGAAAAAACGAATAAGTTGGTCTGCGTCACCACCTTCAATACAAGGAGCCACGAGATCAAGAAGGTGATCAAGAAGTACTGGAATCTGGTGGGCACAGAGATCAACATAAAGGATGAGCCAATGTTTGCCTTCAGACGGGCCAGAAACATAAAAGACTATGTTGTCAGCTCCTACTTGGAAACACCCAAAGTACCTGACATCAGACAACAACTCAATTTGCCACCATTAGTTGGACATTTTAAATGCAGCAACTGCAAAGCGTGCAATCTCGCTTTGGTGGGCTCAACATTCACACACTAGGGCCAAATGTACCCTTTCACGCAGCATACCAACTGTAATACCTCAAATGTCATCTATGCCATAAGATGCCCCTGTGAGAAAATATATGTGGGCCAAACCACTCAAAAAGTCAAAACAAGGATTCTGCAACATTGCAGCAGGATCCGCTGTAAAGTGCAAGGAGCTCCCCTAGTGGAACACTACTCCATAACCTGGACATACGGTGGATAACCTACAGTGGTGGGTGCTGGAGAAGATCCACCTGCATCCTAGAGGTGGTAACGTACTTTCCGCACTTAATCTGAAGTAGTGCAGATGGATACATGTTCTGGATTCTGTTAATTGGGGTCTCAATGAGCAAGAGGAAACCTACAGTCAGATGGTCACACTATAGTTGACCCACAATCTAATGGCATACACTCCTTTGCACTTGATCATGTGGGCAGGTTAGAGACCCCTTTGGGTTACACACGATGTGTAGCTCAGCAAGGGAATACATGTTATCTCTTGACAATTAAGTCTCTGTAACCATATGTGAAACATCACTGTTAGATTTGGGGGTCTCTAGTTGGCATAGGTAGGTACCTGTGACAAATAGGGACCCTTGCGTCTAGTCAGGGTGAGGGTCTACACTCCTAAAATAACCCCTGCTCACCCCCTTGGTAGCTTGGCACGAGCAGGCAGGCTTATCTCAGAGGCAGTGTGTAAAGCATTTGTGAACACATACAGTAATACAGTGACAACACTACAGATGGACACCACCCAGGTTGTATTATAAAAATAGTATTTTTATATAGACTTAACACAAGACCAAACGACAAAAATCCACAATACTGTACTCAAAAATAGACTTGAAAAGGTTATAAAATAGTTCAGTTCTCTCAAGTTGTAGATGCGACACTTTACTCCCAATGTACCTTGAATGCGTAACGCAAAGAAAACAAAAGGGTCGCAGGGAAGGTGATGCGTCGGTTCCTTACACTGAGGGGAGTGGATGCGTCGGTTCCTTACTGCTGCGCAGGGGAGTTGATGCTCGCTTCCTTACTGTGTGGGGAGTTGATGCGTCAGTTTCTTACTGCTCTCCGGTGCGATGCAACAGATGGCACCTCGATGCGATACTCTTCTCTGGTGCGATGCGATAAAAATGGCGTCTTGGCTGCGATGCGACAACGTTGGTGCGATGCGTGCACGCCCGACGGCCGTGCGGCGACTCGATGATCTTGGGAGCCGCGACAGGCCCTGCGACGCGCTTCTCCGGTGATGCGACGATGTCCTCTGTGGCAGCGTCCCGCTTCTCCGGCGATGCGCCGCGCTTCGGCGATGCGATGATGACAGCGGCAGCGGTGTCTCGCTTCCTCGGCGATGCGATGACAGCGGCTGCAGCGGCGACGCGCTTCTCATTGTTGCATCGCGCTTCCAGCTCCCAGCGACACGCAGTCTCTCAGAAGGCCCAGCACAGCAGCAGGCACTTCAATTCCCAGCAAGGGAATTCAGGGGGAGCTGGTTGGTGAAGTCTTGTATCCCTGAGACTTCAGGCAGGAGGCAAGCTCTAGTTCAAGCCCTTGGAGATTCTTCTTCAAGTTGATAGAAAGCACACTCAGTCCTTTTCTCCTTTCTTTGGCAATGAAGCAACCACTGCAGGCCAACCCCCAAACATACAGCACAGGGGTAGTCTCCTCCTTCAGCTTCCTGGTTCTTCTCCTCAGCAAAGGTTCGTCTTGATTCCCAGAAGTGATCTAATTTCCTAGGGGTCTGGGTCCCCTTTTATACACAGTTTCTCTTTGTTCTCTGAAGGCAGAGAGGCCTCTGCCTAGTACAAAACCAGTTCTGGTCAGTCCTGGAGCACTTTGTTTTTCTGACTCCTTCTTTCCTTTCAGAATGTGGGGCAGAGTGCTCAGCCGCCCGGCAGGAGGTGGAGCCAGCATTGTGGAAGGCAGGCACAGCCCTATTCAGACCCAGGTGCAACTCCTCCCTCCACTCTGGATGCAGATCTTTCTATTCAGCCCTGCGCTGACTCACCCTGTCTCCTGTAGCCACCCCCAGCCCCTGTCACTCAATCTCCAGACAAGGAATACACAACCTAGCAGAGGCAGGCTTGGATAGTTAGGCAAGAAAATACCTACTTTCTAAAAGTGGTATTTTCAAACACAGAATGTTAAAACCAACTTCACTAAAAGATGTATTTTATCATTCTGAGTTCAGGCGTACTAAACTCGAATTTCTACCTGGTTCCCTGAGTCAGTTAGGATTATAATATGTAATAATCTAACTGCCCATTCTGGCCTATGGGGAACAGGTAGCCTTGCAATAGTGAAAAACGAAAATGGCTGTAATTCACTATTAGGACATGCCACACACACCAGGGCATGTCCTACCTTTTACCTACAATGCACCCTGCCCTTGGGCCTACCTTAGGGGTGACTAATATGTATAAAAGGGAAGGTTTAGGGACTGGCAAGTGGGTACACTTGCCCAGTCAACATGGCAGTACCAGACTGCCCACAGGCTCTGCAATGGCAGGCCTGAGACACACTTTACAAGCTGCTCCGGTGGGTGGCACAACCAGTGCTGCAAGCCCACCAGCAGCATTTGATTTACAAGCCCTGGGCACACGCAGGGCACTGTACTAGGGTCTGACAGTAAGCCAAACAAGCCAATCATGGAGTCACTAATCCATACATCAATTTACCATAGGGAGCACTTGCACTGTGGCACTGAACAGCAGTGGCACAGTGCCCAAAAGCATCTAAAACCAGCAAAAACATAAGAGGTAACAGCAAAAAATGGAAGGGAAACCCACGCCAATGGTGCCAGGTCTAACACGTGTCCCCTCCAGCTGAAATGTGGGGAGAACTACCCTACCTCCGGGGAGTTCTCATCACTAAGGCGGAAAAATCTGGACAGACCATCAGCATTGGCGTGTTCTGTACCAGGGCGGTGTTCCACCGCAAAGTCCATCCCCTGTAGGGATATGGACCACCTCATCAGCTTTGGATTCTCACCCCTCATCTGCATCAGCCATCTGAGGGGCCTGTGGTCTGTCTGAACCCGGAAGTGAGTCCCAAACAAGTATGGTCTCAACTTCTTCAGTGCCCAGACCACAGCAAATGCCTCAAGCTCAATTGCACTCCACCTCTGTTCCCGTGGAAGTAACCTCCTACTGATGAAGGCTACAGGTTGGTCTAGGCCCTCCTCATTAATCTGTGATAGAACAGCCCCCACACCATGCTCTGAAGCGTCTGTTTGCACAATAAACTCTTTTGAGAAGTTGGGTACCAGGAGCACGGGCGCCGTGCACATGGCAGTCTTCAGGGCATCAAAAGCTCTCTGACAGGTGTCAGTCCAAATCACTCTCTTGGGCTGCTTCCTGGAAGTCAGCTCTGTCAAGGGTACAACAATGCTGCCATACCCCTTGACAAACCTCCTGTAATACCCAGTGAGTCCTAAAAAGGCTCTCACCTCTGTCTGGGTCTTGGGGGGTTCCCAAGTCAGGATGGTCTCAATCTTGGGTTGTAGGGGCGCCACCTGGCCGCTCCCAACCTGGTGTCCCAAGTACACCACGGAACCCTGCCCGATCTGGCACTTACTCGCTTTGATCGTGAGGCCTGCTCTCCGCAGCGCCATCAACACTTCCCAGAGGTGGGGCAGATGTTCTTCCCAACTGGCGCTGAACACTGCAATGTCATCCAGATAGGCGGCACTGAACTCTTCCAGTCCAGCCAACACCTGGTTGACCAACCTCTGAAAGGTGGCAGGGGTATTCTTCATCCCAAAGGGCATAACCCGGAATTGGTAGTGCCCATCTGGTGTGGAGAATGCTGACCTCTCTCTTGCCCCATCAGTCAAGGCGATCTGCCAGTACCCAGACGTTAAATCAAACGTGCTGAGGTACCGTGCAGCCCCTAACCGATCAATGAGCTCATCAGCTCTGGGGATGGGGTGCGCGTCAGTCCTGGTGACTGAATTGAGCCCTCGGTAGTCCACACAGAACCGCAGTTCTGGTGAGACACCCGGTGCGGCAGCCTTTGGGACCAAGACCACTGGGCTGGCCCAAGGACTGTTAGAGGACTCAATCACCCCCAACACAAGCATCTTGGAAACCTCCTCCTTGATGCAAGCTCTCACCCTGTCAGTCACCCTGTAAGTTTTGTGCTTGACAGGAGGACTGTCCCCAGTGTCTACATCATGGACGCACCAATCAGTGACACTGGGAATCAGGGAGAACAGGTCAGAAAACTGTCCCAGCAACTGGTGACAGTCATTCTGCTGCTCAGGGGTCAGGGTGGAAGAGAGGTTCACTCCATCCACTGACCCATCTTGCTCTGTTGCAGACAGGAGGTCAGGAAGAGGCTCAGTCTCCTCCTCCATTCC
The DNA here is from genome assembly GCA_963921515.1 of Calotriton arnoldi. Lineage (NCBI taxonomy): Eukaryota > Metazoa > Chordata > Amphibia > Caudata > Salamandridae > Calotriton > Calotriton arnoldi. The sequence goes on from CAWUFW010007712.1 coordinate 309,885, forward strand.
AGCATCTGTTGCTAGGAGCATGCCCACTTCGGACCTCTCTAAGTGGGGCTTCAGGCGGTTGACATGCAGGACCCGTAAGGGGTTCCTGGGAGACCGCAAGTCCACCAAGTAGGTAACCGGACTCTTGCGCTCCACCACCTCAAATGGTCCGGTCCACTTATCCTGGAGCGCACAGGGCTCCACTGGGGCCATGACCCACACTTTCTGACCAGGCTGAAGCTCAACCAGAGTGGCATTCTGGTCGTACCACCGCTTCATCTCCTCCTGGCTGGCTTCCAGATTCGCCTCAGCGAGTTTTCTGAATCGCCTAGTTTGGTTCCTAAAGGCCAGCATGTAGCTATATACATCCTGGGGAGGTTTCCTGGGAGATTGCTCCCAGCCTTCCTTGACCAAACTCAAAGGTCCTCTCACTGGGTGTCCATAGAGAAGCTCAAAGGGACCGAACCCTAGAGATTTCTGTGGCACCTCACGGTAAGCAAAGAGAAGGCATGGTAAGAGGACGTCCCACTTACGCCTCATGGGTTCCTCAAGACCCATACTCATGCCTTTGAGGGTCCGGTTGAATCTCTCAACCAGCCCATTACCTTGGGGGTGGTAAGGAGTGGTGAACTTGTAGGTTACACCACACTCCTGCCACAGGGACTTCATATACTTGGAAATGAAGTTGGTACCTCGGTCTGACACCACCTCTCTGGGAAACCCCACGCGGGAGAAAATCCCCATCAGTGCACGTCCCACCACGGGGGCCGTCACTGTCCTGAGAGGGATGGCTTCCGGGTACCGGGTGGCATGGTCCACCAAGACCAGGATGAACCTGTTGCCCATGGCTGTCTTGGGATCCAGAGGCCCCACAATGTCAATGCCCACCCTTTCAAAGGGGGTGCTGACGACAGGGAATGCCTGGAGAGGAGCCTTGCGCTTCCTCCCACTCTTTCCACTTGCCTGGCAAGTCTGACAGGTCCTGCAATGAGTGTCTGAACTCTTGCGCATTTGGGGCCAATAAAAATGGGTGACAAGCCTTTCAAAGGTCTTGTCCTGCCCCAAATGTCCTGCTAAAGGCACATCATGAGCCAGCCCCAGTAGGAAGGCTCTGAAGCGCTGGGGTACCACCAGCACATGGGCTGACCCAGGCTCAGCAACCTTAGGCTCACTATACAGGAGACCATTCTCCCAGTAGATCCAATGTGATCCAGACTGATCACCTGCTGCCTGGTTTGCAGCCTGCTGCCGCAAACCCACAAGAGACGGGCACTTGTTCTGCTCCTCACAGAACTCTTCCCTGGAGGGACCTCCTTCCTGCTGCCAATGGGTCAGCTCAGGCAGGTCTCCCAGTTCAGCAATCTCTTCCCCGGTAGGCTCCAGGGCATCCCCCTCAGGGTCCGCCTCCTCCTGGGCCGTGGGAACCTCAGGGGCCGGTTTCCCGGGCCCCTACCTCTTCTCTTTAAGGCAGGCACCTGGGCCATTTTCTCAGGCTCCAGGTCCTCTTGAACACCCTTACTGGCTGCCATAGACCGAGTGGTCACGCAGGCCCACTCAGGCAAACCCAACATCTCTAAATGAGCTCTCCGCTCCACCTTAGCCCAAGGGGAGCTCTCCAAATCATTACCTAACAGACATTCAACAGGCATGGCTGGCCTCACAGCTACTTGAAGAGTCCCTGAGACCCCCCCCCACTCAAAGGGAACCTGTGCCACCTTGCAGTGGCTCTCTGTGTTGTCAGCGGCAACACCTGGGTAAAATGCATTTGGGACTACCTGCTCTTCAGACACCAACCGACAACTGACAGCTGTCACACTGTCTCTAAGAGCTTCCACCCTCTTGCCATTGATGGTCACCCACTGCCTGTATTTTTTAGTGTTATCAGGCAGCTGGGTCCTGGGGACCACCTCACAGTCTCCTAAAGAGACAAGGGACATCTCTGCGGGTCCCCACCCACCTTGGGCACCCATCTCCTCCCCCAGGGCTACACTAGCCAACTGCCGGGGTGGTGCACCAGTGGGTGCTGTCTTCCCATACAAGGGACATCTAGCATCATAAGAACAGTGGCCTACTAGACCACACTTAAAACAGGTCTTGGGCCCCTTGTGAACAGGTTTATCTGTCGGGGCCACTGCCTTCTTCTCAGGGGGAGGCTGGGAACCTTTCCCTTGGTTCCTTTGGGGATTACTTTGGGGCCCTTTCTGGAACTCCCTCTGTTAACCCTTGTCCCCCCCACTCTTCTGCTGGGGACCCTGCCCACCTTTGGCGAAGTCTCCCACCTGACCCTTCTGGACCCGGGTGCTCACCCAGCGGTCCGCCTCCTCCTCAGCAAGCTTCCTAGGGTTAGTCAGCTTGCTATCAATAAGATGCTGGCGTAGCTCTGGAAAACAGTTATTTGACAAGTGCTCCCATGCAAGCAAATCATAGAGCGCCTCAAAATTATCCACTTTGCTACCCTTCACCCAACCATCCTATGCTCTGCAAAAGAAAGACACATATTCCACCCAAGTGGTAGACTCCAGTTTTCTGCAATTTCTAAACCTTTGTCTATATAGCTCTGGGGTCAAACCAAATCTGGACATTAGGTCTCCCTTCATGTGGGTATAGGACATCTGCTCCTCTGTAGGCAAATCCAACAAAGTGTCCCTCCCATCACTAACAAAGCGGCCCCACAACCCCGCTCCCCAATCCTTCTCAGGGACCCGGTGGGCCAACATTGCAGCTTCATAAGCCCTAAACCACTGACCAATATCCTCATTCTTGTGGAAATCTTTAACTACATCTTTGGGAATGTAGGTTCTTGCTTCTACATGCACTGGCGGTGTGCTGCCACCAGAGGGAGGAACCTCTAACTTCTTGGCCTTGAGTTCCAATTCCCTCAATCCTCTCTCATGCTCAAAATGCATTCTCTTTTCCTCTAAGGCTAACTTCTTCATTTCTAACTCCATCCCAAGCTCTATTTTCTTGCTCTCTATGTCTTTCTGACCATCCATTTTGAGCCTAGCTAGCTCCAATGTATGCATCCTCTCCCTTGCTCTGTCCTCCAGCTCTCCTGGGGACAACCCTTTGGAAGAAACACTGCTGCCCATCCCTGAAGGTGCTTTCCCTCCAGTTGGACCCACTGGCCCCTCAAGGTGCTCATTTAAATCCTCTGCCTCCATTACAGCCTCCTCAGGATGCTCACTGGCATTCCTAGATTCTACCCAGGCCCTCAGCGCCTTTTGGTATTCCTCTTTCCTGGTGAGGCCTTTCACAGAGATTTTAAATTTCTTGCACAAAGCTTTGAGATAAGGCACAGTGTAAGTATCAATTCTCTCTTCTTCCAAAACAATGTCTACAGATACTATGGATGCTGTCTTGCTCATGGTAGCAAAAAGACTGGCAGTTCTCAAGAATCAAAAATAGAAAAGAAGTTCCAAGGAAAAAAATTCTCAAAAAGTATGTGGTTGCGTTATGGTCTGCACTCACTAGTAGTGTACACCAATCACTGTATATGAATCACAAATGCAAGTCCAAATCCTCACCGCTGACCACCAATGTTAGATTTGGGGGTCTCTAGTTGGCATAGGTAGGTACCTGTGACAAATAGGGACCCTTGCGTCTAGTCAGGGTGAGGGGCTACACTCCTAAAATAACCCCTGCTCACCCCCTTGGTAGCTTGGCACGAGCAGGCAGGCTTATCTCAGAGGCAGTGTGTAAAGCATTTGTGAACAGATACAGTAATACAGTGACAACACTACAGATGGACACCACCCAGGTTGTATTATAAAAATAGTATTTTTATATAGACTTAACACAAGACCAAACGACAAAAATCCACAATACTGTACTCAAAAATAGACTTGAAAAGGTTATAAAATAGTTCAGTTCTCTCAAGTTGTAGATGCGACACTTTACTCCCAATGTACCTTGAATGCGTAACGCAAAGAAAACAAAAGGGTCGCAGGGAAGGTGATGCGTCGGTTCCTTACACTCAGGGGAGTGGATGCGTCGGTTCCTTACTGCTGCGCAGGGGAGTTGATGCTCGCTTCCTTACTGTGTGGGGAGTTGATGGGTCGGTTTCTTACTGCTCTCCGGTGCGATGCGACAGATGGCACCTCGATGCGATACTCTTCTCTGGTGCGATGCGATAAAAATGGCGTCTTGGCTGCGATGCGACAACGTTGGTGCGATGCGTGCACGCCCGACGGCCGTGCAGCGACTCGATGATCTGGGGAGCCGCGACAGGCCCTGCGACGCACTTCTCCGGTGATGCGACGATGTCCCCTGTGGCAGCGTCCCGCTTCTCCGGCGATGCACCGCGCTTCGGCGATGCGATGATGACAGCGGCAGCGGCGTCTCGCTTCCTCGGCGATGCGATGACAGCGGCTGCAGCGGCGACACGCTTCTCGTTGTTGCGTCGCGCTTCCAGCTCCCAGCGACACGCAGTCTCTCAGAAGGCCCAGCACAGCAGCAGGCACTTCAATTCCCAGCAAGGGAATTCAGGGGGGAGCTGGTTGGTGAAGTCTTGTATCCCTGAGACTTCAGGCAGGAGGCAAGCTCTCGTTCAAGCCCTTGGAGATTCTTCTTCAAGTTGATAGAAAGCACACTCAGTCCTTTTCTCCTTTCTTTGGCAATGAAGCAACCACTGCAGGCCAACCCCCAAACACACAGCACAGGGGTAGTCAACTCCTTCAGCTTCCTGGTTCTTCTCCTCAGCAAAGGTTCGTCTTGATTCCCAGAAGTGATCTAATTTCCTAGGGGTCTGGGTCCCCTTTTTATACACAGTTTCTCTTTGTTCTCTGAAGGCAGAGAGGCCTCTGCCTAGTCCAAAACCAGTTCTGGTGAGTCCTGGAGCACTTTGTTTTTCTGACTCCTTCTTTCCTTTCAGAATGTGGGGCAGAGTGCTCAGCCGCCCGGCAGGAGGTGGAGCCAGCATTGTGGAAGGCAGGCACAGCCCTATTCAGACCCAGGTGCAACTCCTCCCTCCACTCTGGATGCAGTTCTTTCTATTCAGCCCTGCGCTGACTCACCCTGTCTCCTGTAGCCACCCCCAGCCCCTGTCACTCAATCTCCAGACAAGGAATACACAACCTAGCAGAGGCAGGCTTGGATAGTTAGGCAAGAAAATACCTACTTTCTAAAAGTGGTATTTTCAAACACAGAATGTTAAAACCAACTTCACTAAAAGATGTATTTTATCATTCTGAGTTCAGGCGTACTAAACTCGAATTTCTACCTGGTTCCCTGAGTCAGTTAGGATTATAAGATGTAATAATCTAACTGCCCATTCTGGCCTATGGGGAACAGGTAGCCTTGCAATAGTGAAAAACGAAAATGGCTGTAATTCACTATTAGGACATGCCACACACACCAGGGCATGTCCTACCTTTACCTACAATGCACCTGCCCTTGGGCCTACCTTAGGGGTGACTAATATGTATAAAAGGGAAGGTTTAGGGACTGGCAAGTGGGTACACTTGCCCAGTCAACATGGCAGTACCAGACTGCCCACAGGCTCTGCAATGGCAGGCCTGAGACACACTTTACAAGCTGCTCCGGTGGGTGGCACAACCAGTGCTGCAAGCCCACCAGCAGCATTTGATTTACAAGCCCTGGGCACATGCAGTGCACTGTACTAGGGTCTGACAGTAAGCCAAACAAGCCAATCATGGAGTCACTAATCCATACATCAATTTACCATAGGGAGCACTTGCACTGTGGCACTGAACAGCAGTGGCACAGTGCCCAAAAGCATCTAAAACGAGCAAAAACATAAGAGGCAACAGCAAAAAATGGAAGGGAGACCCACGCCAATGGTGCCAGGGCTAACAATCACTAAGGTACATTTATGTGTCTGAAAATAATGTATAGCTCAGCAAGGGAATATATGTTATCTCTTGATAATTAAAACTCTGCAACCATATGTGAAACATCGCGAAGGTACATTTATGTGTCTGAAAATGTTGATCACGTGAGACACTTTATGTGTCTAGACCTATAATGTTGTTAATCCACTGATTGAGGTGTGCAGCAGCACAATGCTCGCATGTGCATTTAAAGAGATTAGTCTACACATGCACACATGCTTTGCTCAAAATGTTTCATTCGAACAATAATATGTTAAATACTCACTCATTTAAATGTGCATTTAAAGAGACTAGTCTACATATGCTTTGCTCAAAATGTTTTATTCGAACAATAATATGTTAAATACTAACTCATTTAATGCGCAACAATACTGATAATCGTGTCTTCTTGAATTTCAATGTCATATTTATAGATAACTTTGAAATCAGGATCGACTATCCGTGGATTTTATTGTATTTCAATTTTAAATGTAATTCAATATTTCAAATAATTTAAATGGAAATCACTCTTTAAAGTACTTCACAATTATGTATGAACCAATATGAAGAGAAACATAGGGGCGTACTGCTGATAACATGTATCTTTGCTTAAATATCGACTCATCTGATGCTCTTTCAAAATAATGTAGAAATTTAACAGACCACGGCTGAGCACCGATAGCCAGAGAAGCGTGACTAAGCTGCTATACCTTAGCGTGCCCGTGGCTTAATCCAGCTGACAATTACGACAGCGACCTGTCAAAAGCGTTTGAACTCCCTCGCGGGCAGACCCGAAAGAAATTTCAGTTGCTCGTCAGGCTCCGAAGGTAAGAGGAGACAACAGCGGTCATCTGCATATGTCCTATAGTGTTGCCGCTGATTTAGTAGCGTCTCTCTTAGAAACCATATACATTTTTTGACTCCGCAGTACCTGACCTATCGTGGTGGGATTGAATTATTCAACACTTTACAACCGGTCGGTGGAAGCCATCCGGTCACAATTAAGGTATGCTTCTGTTCAATCAAATTATACACGGGTTCTGAATTACCCGGTATCTCTTTTCTTTTTTAAATCGCATTTGGAGCACCATAAGACCTCAATAAATACCTTGCTCCCTTTTTGTTTAGATTCCAACCTGCTGGTGGAGGATTTGTACGATTGAGCAATCGATAAAAACAAGGTTGGATTCCTTAAATAGATTTTAGTTTTCATGTATTGACTGACAAGTCCATCAATATATAAATGACTGGACATTATATCTAACCCTTGACTCCTACCGGATGGTGGAGGTCCTCACTACTTGGAACCCCAGTAATTACTTGCTGCACAATAATTTCAGATACCTAGTTTTGGATCCCGTTTAACATTTGACTCCCAAGCAAGTACTCTTTGGTAAGTCGTTTACCATTTTCATCATTACATAATTATGCACAGTACCGCCATGATACTAATGGTGGTTCTCTCTGGTTGTAGATTTCCAACCTTCCGTGGAATCCAATGCAAGGATTTTGCTTCCTTATAAATCTATTAATTGGATTAATCGTTCTTGTGGTAAGCCATGTCCTTACTTACCTCCATACACATACAAGTTCCTTGACCTTTAAGAACACATCTGACCTTTCCTAATTAATTTTATAGGCTGTCCACCTCGTCTTTTACAGTCCTGATGAAGACCCGCAGTGACGCTGTACACTTTGCGCTACTTTATGGGTCGAAACGTCGACGTTAATGCCATCCATGTCCATACAGTCTCCTTGACCTTAACTTTCAAACTATCATTGGGATTAGGATTCATGTTAATAATTGCATAGATAGGACAGGATTCCGGTACCTTGTAAATCCAGGTCACTTATGTTTGTCTTGTACATACTTCACCAATGACTTCACTTGTCACCCTTTCTTCACTTAACTTTACAAAAGTCACCTTTGTTATGCTGCAATTGTCAAAATGCACATTTATGCATTTTGACAGCCATATTCAACTTTCTTGTAAATAACAAAGGAGTAAAAACTCTGCTTTTTGCAAATCTTCCTTCTTTGGTGTGTTCTTACCATTTGTCTTCTCAATCATTTTTGCAATTAATTGATAGCGATTTGATTGATCTGTTTGCTTTAATATTAAATACACATTAACACAGCTATTGTACCACCCAACAGAACCAATTTTTTGCTATACCATAAATACCCAGGTTCTGAGGGACACAGGGTCACCCCATTAACTTTAATGGTCAACTCAGATTTACAGTAGAACTGAATTGTTTCCATTCCATGATTGCACTCTACAAGCAAACATTCTAGACTCAATCTAGACCACTATACCACTGGCACGCCTCATCACAAAGACATACACACTGTTCCTATCACAGAAACAAGATGACACTGCTAATGCACTCATAATCAACAGCAATACCTTTTCACAGATCTCCTCTCGACCAAATCTCCCAGTGTGGACGCCAGTTCCCTTCGATAGTGCCTCTTTCACAAGGTGCCATTCCCAGTGCTAACCATCCTTCCACTATCTCAGTGAAAACACAGAATGGAGTCAGGCTGTCACAGATGTGATCTGTTTCAGTACATCAAAGTTCTCTGTAGGACAGAGCTAACATGATTTCTGGAAAAGTAAAATATACCTCAAAACTGTTCTACTTTCACTCCTTTATTCATTTTCCTTTTCAAACTGTTAACCTTTTTTCTCCTTACCTCAGTTAACTTTCCTCTTTGCCCTATTTTCCGACCAAGAGAAGCACGAAATTTTCTGACATGGATTGTTGACTTTTATTTACTCTTCAAATGTCAAAATCTTTAGAAGATGAAATAAATTATAAGTGCACTCAAGATGTCTTGACTAGATGGCCTAGCACTCCTAAGAATACCCATAAAAGGTACTTTAAATACTCTGCTTATAGCCAATCACACAGAAAGAGGGAAAACAGGATACATACTTGCTTACTTCAACCCATGCCTACCCTGATTTTTCTCCTTGACTTATAAGCCACAAATAAACATTTCTTTTTACACCATACAGATAATTCAAATAAATATTAAATAATATAATATTACATCATGCATTTTTAAAATTATCTTCAATGTTTAAATGAAGTGTAGCATTGGCGAGAGTATAAGAAAAAGACTATTCATAACTACGTATGTATGTCAAAACAAAATTAACCGACTTTTGCGTAAAATGTTTATAGGTCATTCAAGTTTACTGAAAGTGTTTCTTCTTTGAGGATTCACTGTATAATATTTGTAGTATATTGCAAACACCACCCTTCCTTATAAATCGTTGCTCACTCTCCTTGCAATGTTTTAAAATTATGTGATGCACAAGCCTTGTAGACAGAAATGCAATACCCCTATGGTGCTTAGTTTCCTATTGCAACCCAATCATAGGCTCATTAAATCAGGTTTGATCAGTATGCCTATTACTTTCTAGATTGTATAAAATATGTCCTGTTCATGCTCAGAATTCTGTCACATGACCAGCGCATTTCTAAATGAGTGCATATTTGGTCTCATCGCCTACAAACTGATGACTATGCCTTCTCAAATTTGGCTATGCAATCTGGGTAAAAAGATAACTTGAAAACAAATAAAAATGTTTTCATCAATTCCACATTGTGCTCTACCTGAAGTTACACTTCATCTTCTGAAATGTGGCACCTTTGTAGTCCATAGCCCAGCAAATATCAACGTATACTTCCTCTTTATAATTTGTATCAGAATAAAAAATAATAATTTTCCCAAAAACTATCCTTCCTCATACAAAAATTGTTACATTATGTCATAAATCAATTTCCCCACTCGAAATACCAAGGATGTTTAAATATTAAATAGATTACCAGTATGGAAACCATGAATATTATTTACCTCAGCTTCCCAAAAAAGTGGTTGGCATACTGCCTCCCTCCTTCACCATCCTCAGGAGAACCTTCCCGTGTCCGACCCAATAAAAAAAAACATGGAGTTCTCCCACACTCCGTATCAACCCTTAACAATGCCTTGCTCTTTCTGGCCCCTCCCCCAATCCCAACATAAAACGTGACATCCTGCTATCCTCCCCATTCGCCCTTGACAATATCCCTCTCACCCCTCCCAGCAAATACTTGGCATCTTGGCACCATTCACATTGGGGCTTTAGGGGGGCAGCCGACCGACAGGGAGGCTCGCACCCCTGGGGTTTTTGGGCCGGGTGGTGCGTTCCGGGCCTAATTGGGCTCTCTTTGGGCTCCAATTGGGCTACCGGGCGGGGGTATTTAGCCGGCCATTTCGGGAGCTGTGTCACCATTTTGGAAGGTGACACAGCGACTGCTTCAGTGTAGGAAAAAGTTTTTTTGTTGTCAGTTTAGGCTAGTTAGGAAATTGGCAGTAGTCTCCCTTTAAGGTGATAGCAGGACAGGATGCGCGAGCCCAGGAGGCGATGAGGCTCCTGGCAGAGGCCAGCCGCATTCGCCTCGTCCTAGGCCATGACGAGCAGGCAGTCCGGCTGCCGGGGGCATGGCCGCAGCGGTCTTGGCATGTTCCCTGCCGCGGACCGGGGCAAGAAAAAAGGCAATGCAGGTACGTGGCAGGGGCCGCGGAGCGTGTGCGGCCCCTGAAAAGCGGGGAAAAGGGGGAGGAGCGCCGCAAGGCATCCACCCCTTACATTTGTGGAAGGGAAGGGGAGGGGTGGTGCGCGATCATAAGCGCCATGAGAGCCCCGCGGTGGTGACTGCTGTGGGCGCCACAAACAAGCAGGGAACATCATCATGGGCACCTGGGGGGCATGGGCCCCTGGGGGGTTCAGGTGATCTGGAGGGCCAGAAGAGGGTTTTTGGGGAGTCCCACTGGGCCATGCAGGTAGAGCCAGAGCTAGGGGCTGGGGAGGGGGTGGGGGGTCCGGGGAAGAAAAGGAGGTTGGGCAGGCAGAAGGTCACAATGGGGAGGGAGGCTGGAGAGCCCCAGGCGGTCATTGAGGAGGAGGAAGGGGAGGAGAGGGGGTTGGGGCCCAGGGAAGAGGCGGTTACGGCGCTGGACATTAGAAGGTGGTTAGACAGGGCCCCCTGGGGGGTGAGGGACTAGTGGTCTTTGGAAGGGGGGTGGGCGCAGGGGACCCCAGGAGGGGTGGATGAGCACCTGGGAGGGGGGAAGTGGACAGAAAAAAGGTGTCCAGCCTGGCAGGGAGAAGGCTAGCTTCGCTGCTAGAATGGAGTGAGGGGGAGGAGGAGGATGAGGGGCCCGGGGGAGGGGGGTGAGATTCCCACCGGCCAGGGTATATGGGCGAAAGTGGGATAAGAGGTGGGTGGGCCCGGCAACAAGGGGGGACACTCGGCGGGACCGGGCAGGGGAGGGGTCGGTCAAGCAGGGAGTGGGGGATGTAGGGGGGATTACTCAGGCACCCTCAGGCGGTTCAGGCATAGGGGGGTATTGGCAGTGGTGCCCGGACTAGGGGCAGCAGGGACATATAGGGATACTAACCACGGCCTGCCGGACCTTCCATTTTCCTTGCAGGATCAGCAAGCGTGGAACGTGCATACCTTGGGTGAGTCGCATGCGGCTCCACGATACCGGGAGGAAGTGAAAGCAGGGTGTAGGGCGGCCAGCTGGACCACAGCGAGGGGCTATGGTGGCAAGGATGAGTGGAGGTCTGAGAGGGTCACGTCTGGGCGACAGCCCAGTTGGGCAGAGGTGCCAACTTGGGTGGCGGTGACAGAGTTCGGGCACAAAAGGAAGGTGGAGGGGCAGCGGGAGCCCTCACCGATTACAGGGACCACTCTAGAAAAATTCATCCAAGAGGCAAGGCACAGGGGGGTACAAAGGGAACAAGAAGAAGGGGAGTGGGAGGACATCCCACTAGACTATGATGAAGATAGTTTGGAGGAGGGGGAAATAGTCGACGAAGAACGGGGGGATAAGTAATTTTGTGCCTAGTGTGTTACAGGATGCGGGACAGGAGGCGGAGTTCCCGGTTAAGCCTCAGACGACTCATTCCTCTGCACAACTGGTTAGGCGGTTGGACCCAGTGAGGACACCGACCTTGACGCCAGGTAAGAAAGGGGGCGGGGTAGGGCTGTTAGCCCAAGGCGGAGGGTATCCACAGGGACGGATGCCAGAGGTGACGAAGGGGACAGCGACATCAAATTATGCAAAGGACGCTCCGAAGGCAGCAGGGGGAGGACCAGGGGCATGTTGGGACTATAAAAAGGTCACCTGCGCCCGGGAATATTGCAGATTTCGGCATAAATGCTCGAAATGCTCAGTAAGGCACCCATTGGTGCAGTGTTTCGGGGCAGGATATGCAGGGCAGGGCCAGACAGGGGGGCAGGGTCTCCAACACCAGACTGCCAATAGCAGACAGCAGGGGATGGGAGGCAGGGGAGGTCGAGGGGCACAGGGTTACAAGGGCAAAGGCTCATACACCCATTAATCTGGAATGCTTAGAGGACTGGCTAGCACATTACCCACGAGAACAGGAAGCGCGAATGCTGAGTACGGGTTTCAGAGATGGTTTTAAATTCGGATACGAGGGCCCGAGGGTGGCACGATGGGCAGAGAACCTGAAGTCGGTGGCGGCTCACAAATCAGTTGTTTGGGGAAAATTGCAGAAGGAGCTACTAGAAGGGCGCATGGAGGGGCCATTTGCAGCTAGCCCAATAAAGGACCTGATTATTTCTCCTGTGGGGGTGGTGCCAAAAAAGGAGAGAGGCCAGTATCGTTTAATTCAGTATTTGTCATGGCCTCAAGGGGGGTCAGTGAATGATTTTAGTTCAGAAGACCTGATGCCAGTGTTGTACTCCTCAGTGGACGTAGCCAGGGCCCTGGTGGAAAGGGTAGGCAAAGGGGCCGAGATGGCAAAATGCGACATCAAGGCCATCTTCCGGTTGCTGCCAGTACACCTGGAGGATTTTCAGCTGCTGTGTATTCAAGTGGACGGGAGCATCTTTGTGGATAAGGCTTTACCCATGGGGTGTTCGATATCATGTGCACTGTCAAAAAGTTCAGTTCATTCCTGCATTGGGTTTTCTCTTGGAAAACCGGAAAAGAGATTGTGACACACTACCTTGATGACTTTTCCTGGTGGGGCGGCCTGGTTTGACGGACTGCCAGCAGCAGCTGGAAAGTTTCCAGGAGCTCATGGGGACATTGGGTGTCCCTTTGGCGCTGGAGCAGACACAAGGTCCAAGCACGGTGTTGTCATTTCTGGGGATTGAACTAGATTCCGTGGCTATGGAGGCCAGGTTGCCGGAGGATAAAAAACTGCACATGAGGTTGTTGATTGACGACATCTTGGCCAAAAAGAAAGTGACAGTAAGGATGGTACAAGTGTTACTTGGACATTTGAACTTCGCATGCAGGGTAGTGAGGGCAGCACAGACATTTTTCAGGAGACTGAGCAGGTCACTGGCAGGCCTCACGCTGCCACACCACCACATGCACTTGTCAGCAGGGACAAAGGAGGACTTAAGAATGTGGTGCAGGTTTCTTGAGGAATTCAATGAGATCCCCATGTCCACACCGGAGGAATGGGAATGGGAATGGGATGTTCAGATATTCTCGGCCGCCGCTGGAGCATGCGGGTTCAGTCTGTACTGGCAGGGCAAGTGGTGTGCAGAAGAGTGGCCGCATCAGTGGAAGGGCGGGGGCAGGAGCATTGCCTTTTTAGAATTGTTTCCCCTAGTAGTAGCGGTCATGCTGTGGGGGCAGAGGCTAGCACATAAAAGGGTCACTTTCAGGGTAGACGACATGGCAGTGGTGCATGTGGTCAACAGGCAGTCTGCAAGGGATGAGCAGGTCCTAAAGCTAATGAGAGTATTCATGCTAAATTGCTTAAAGTATGACATACAATTCAGGGCAAAGCACGTCCCGGGTGTAGACAATGACACTGCGGATGCTTTGTCTCGTTCGCAGCGGGAGAGATTCCATGGGCTGGCCACGGAGGCAGAATCTCACACGACGCCGGTGCCCGAAGGGATGTGGTCCATAGGAGAAAAAGGATGCTGCAACTGATGGTAGGGTCGTTAGCGGTTTCTACGAGACGGGCTTACGGACAGGCGTGGCAGGAATTTCTGCATGGAGGTGCGAAGAGGAGGTCTGGGACGTGGGCCAGGGAAGAAGAGGTCATTCAGTTAATTTTGGCCCTGATTGAGAGGGGTTTGGCGAAGGTTACCATAGTGGCGAAGCTGGCAGGAATACCGTTCATTGGCAAGTTAATGTGGGGATATGCCAGAACAGCAGGCAAGCTGGGGAAGCGTATGGTAGAAGGTTGGGCCAGGGAATTGGGTAGGGGACAACGGGTCAGGTTACCACTGACTAAGGTGATGTTGGGCAGAATGATCGAGGTGCTACCCAGAATATGGGTGGAGAGGTGTGGTGTTGCCAGGGCAGCTGACTTCGGAGCACAGGGATCACGGTTCGATCCCCGGCTCCGGCGGCAGCTCAGCTCAGCACCATGTGACTCTGGGCAATAGCTCACTTAATTTCCACTCCGGCCCCCAGCGCCTTGAGACCCGTAAGGGTGAGTAGCTGCGCTATATAAAAACGGACTTACTTTAATATGCATCAGCCGGCAGGAGGCGGTCTTTTTTGCTGCGTTAATGTCTTAGTTGTATTTTTGAGCATTCAGAGTATCAGAGTTGTTGGGAAGGAAAGGGGTTTCAGGACTGCAGTGGGAGGAAGTACAGGGATGCAAAAAGGGGAGCGACGCAGTCACCATCTTTCTCAGGCACTCGAAGACGGATCAAAGGGGGTTTGGGAAGTCAGTGGTACTTTGGGCCAGTGAGGAGTCCCTGATATGCCCGGTGCAATGGGGGTGCGCTTTGCAGGGAGGAGCAAGGAGGGAGGTGGAGGACGTCTTTCACAGACCCTCGGGTGGGAAGTGACGTCGGTGTAGCTGCTATGGGTCATGAGGCATTCGTTAAAATGTGTGGGGGAGAGGCCTGAGGCATTTGGAACTCATTCCTTCCGGATAGGGGTGACGTTTGACGCAGCGAGGATGGGTTGGGACTCAAAGAGGCTAAAGCAGTTGGGACGTTGTTCATCGGACTGCTATAAACGCTATGTCAAAGCGGGGAGAGAGGGGGTGGGGAGGGCTGTGGATATGTGATTCTTTTTCTCACGCATGTGTCTTTTCAGGTAAAGTAGCAGGGCCAGAGTCGGAGGCGCTATCAATTTGGATAGTCGGGCACTCCTTCGTAAAATGGGCAGAAAGACACGAACAGCAAAAAGGGAAAGGCGTAAATCTAGGACTGGGCCCGGCATTGTTTAAAGTCAGTTGGCATGGCAAAGGGGGCATGCGTTGGCACAAGCTTTTTCCCCTTTTAAATAAGTTACTTCATCGCCATGTTTGTCCGGATGTGCTGATAATTCACTTGGGGAAAATAATCTAGTAGTGTGTCTCTTCTGAAACAGATGAAACGAGATTTGAAGGAGATTAGGCAGCAGTGGTCAGGGTGCTTCGTGGTGTGGAGCGAATTTATTCCCAGAAGGCATTGGAGGGGGGCCAAGAGGCCTGCTGCCATTGATAAGGCCAGGAGGAAAGTAAACAGGGACATGAGGGTTTTTTGCAGGGAGGCAGGACTGGGCGGGGTAGAGCACCCAGAGCTAAAGTATATGGTGGTATATTTTTTCAGAGATGATGGGGTGCATTTGTTTCGCTTCGGGATGGAGCTGTACCTGATACAAATAAAGGAAGTCCTAGATGTAGCCCTGGACATACGACGATATCCAAGAAGTGGCCTAGGGGGTGGGGGGTCAGAAAAGTTGTAGGGACTATTTCTGAGTGGCGTTGGGTAGCTATTTCTGGCAGGTTTTACTGTTTCATTTTATGGTTGGGGACAAGCAGGTAATGAGGTTAGGATAGGATATACTTAGTAGATAGATCTTTAGACAGATAGAGAAGAGGTTACAGGGTTTAAAGGGTTAACAGTTATTGATCAAGTAGATAGATCCTTAGACAGGTTGAGAAGCGGTTACAAGGTTTTAAAGGGGCGAAAGTTATTGATCAAGTTGGGGTCTGTTAAATAAATTGCAATTGTGTTTGGGGAAACCTTAGGGGTGAGGGGAGGAGGATAAGTAGATGAAGCCTGTATAGCTAGTTATAGTTTTGTGAGGCAAAGGCCAAGGTTATGTTTTATAAGGTGCACCTGTCTTCAATAAAGCAGCCTTTTTCACACATCTGGAGAGTCAATTGTGGTCCGTTCTGTGCCCTGCGGCCCAATGGGGCTTTGGGGGGCGGTGCGGTCCGGGCCCAATTGGGCTCTCTTTGGGCTCCAATTGGGCAACCGGGCGGGGGTATTTAGCCGGACATTTCGGGAACCGTGTCACCATTTTGGAAGGTGACACGGCGACTGCTTCAGTGTAGGGAAAGGTTTTTTGTTCCTCCCACCCACCCTTTAAGGGGGGGAAAAGGGGGTCCTGGTTTCTGGTTGTGGAGTTTTTTCCGGCCTTTTCATTGGGTACAGGTGCATCAAGGGGCACACAATATGTATTTTGGTTGTCGCTTGAAGCAGGTGTGTGGCGTTGGGTAGCTATGTCTGGCCAGAGTTACTGTTTCATTTTATGGTTGGGGACAAGCAGGTAATGAGGTTAGGATAGGATATACTTAGTAATTAGATCTTTAGACAGGTAGAGAAGAGGTTACAGGGTTTAAAGGATTAACAGTTATTGTTCGAGTAGATAGATCTTTAGACAGGTTGAGAAGAGGTTACAAGGCTTTAAAGGGACGAAAGTTATTGATCAAGTTGGGGTCAGTTAAATAAATTGCAATTGTGTTTGGGGAAACCTTAGGGGTGGGAGGAAGAGGATACGTAGATGAAGCCTGTACAGCTAGTTATAGTTTTGTGAGGCAAAGGCCAAGGTTATGTTTTGTAAGGTGCACCTGTCTTCAATAAAGCAGCCTTTTTCACACATCTGGAGAGTCAATTGTGGCTCGTTCTGCACCCTGCGGCCCAACTGCCCTTGGTAATATTATTCCCTCTCAATCCCCCCAGTCAGAAAACACAACCCTTCCCTTCTACCACCCTCCCCATCTAACCTTGGGTTTTCCCTCCCATCAACCCCATTAAGAATAAAGGTATCCAGCGTCCTGCCTTCCTCCCACTCTTTATATAAAGCTGCACTCTCTGACTACACATCGAGGGTCATATTTTCAAGGAAGTAACGCAGCATGGTGCTGCACGCCCTTTGGCTGCGCCGCGCTGCATTACTTCCAAAGCAAAGGGGTACGTCATTTTTACAACAATATGAGTTATCTCTGAGCTCTCCCCTGCGCTGGCGCACAATTGGATGCCATGCGCCAACGCACGCACCCTTTCATCATGTTGCAAGGGTGCCTGCATTGTGGGAATGATTGTTTTTGTGAAGGAAGGGACACCTTCCTGCACAAAAACAATCACGAGAGGTGCGTGCTGCATAGAAAGAGGAAAAACGAGGAGAAATAAAAGTATTTCTCCTCGTTGCACCTCCTTACGCCTTCCCTGGGGAGGCGTAGGATTCTGGCGCATTCCGAGGTTTATGAAACGTTTTAAATCTGGGAATGCGGCAGAATCCATGGGTGAACAACTACAGCAACACCCATGGAACGCTCCATTCACGCAAAGTGCTGCATGAAAAGGGGCCATATTTACAAGGACAAAAAAAGCCACGCAGGGTGTCTTTACGTGTCCTTGTAAATATGGAGCACCACACTGCGCCACCGGTGCGTCACAAAAAGTCATGCAACGGTGCAAGGGGCTTGTAAATAAGCCCCTGACAGTAGAGAGCCTGTGTTGCGCTGACTGTGCCTTTGTGCGAGGTACTCATCACCATGACCTCCTACTCCTGTTAGCGAGAGTCTGCAGAGAACAATGGTTGACAGGCAAGATGAGGTTGATAACGCTAGAGGTGTGCCACCCACATTCTCCCTCCTCCATCAGTGCACTGGAAACCTGGGGGAGGTGGCAGATGGGCATCACCTATGTTTTAGGACACAGGGTTTCACTGCTCTGAAGTCAGAGAAGTGAATGGCTGCGTTTCGAAGCCTGTATTCTAACAAGCATTTGCAATGCAATAGGTCTCGCATTTACGATAGTTTGAGCTATTGGCATTGTAAATGACAATGCCTTTTTAAAAACAAATAAATGAAAGGCATTGTCATTTACAATGCCAATAGCTTGAACTCTCGCAAATGCGAGACCTATTGCTTTGCAGATGCATTAGGAGAGAGCGTGTCCTGCCTTTTCCTGCCAGCAAGAGCAGGCAGGACAAAGCTCTTTGAGAAAATAGTGCTCGGAGGCTGTAATTAAAGCCTACCAAGTATCAACACACGTAACAGGGGGTGTCCTCATGGGAGGTTACAAAATTTCAAGAGTCCTTAACCCAAAGGGGTTGTCTGCCTACTTTACTGCTGAGTGGGCATAAAGAGTTTTGTTATCACCACCAGAGGCACTGTACAAGACAGTTACAATTTTGGGACCATGATACCATCTCACAACAGGTTAGGAACCTAGGAGATCCAGTCTACGATGGGTGCACCATCAGGGTGTTCCCCGGCTGCACACACTAAGTACAGAGACATAGAGAGTCCCTGGGGCCAGGGAAACACCAGCTGAGAGTCATGAAACTGAAATACAAGTTGAAGTTCCCAGCAAAGCTGTGTGTCATTCCTAAGTGTTCACATTTTTTCACTACTCCAGAGGAGATGTGGAAGTGGCTGGCATAAGAGGACAGAACAAAGCCCCTGTTTGTGGGAGTACTTGGAGATCACAGAGGATCCCAACATGGATCTGATCTGGGGAGCAGAAACAGAGCAAAGCCCCGAATTCTGCCTAGGGTGTGGTAAAAAAGGATGGCACGCTGGGGGTGGAGGAGGTGATGGTGCAGGATGACCCCGACAACCACAAGAAGAAGATTCAGAGGATAACAATGTTGCCACCATTCGGAGAACAAGAGGGTCATAGTGACTTAACGTATGTAGATTTATTATTCTCATGTCATGTAATGATTGGATCAGGAAAATGATAGGGATGGGTGAAAGCAGAAGTGCAAGTAGGAGAGAGTGATTAAGCATCACAGTAGGGGTAAAGTGGTGTAGTCCAGATCTAGGAAAGGAAGGCTAGTATCTGGACACATGCACAAAGAATGGATGGGGTATAGGGAGTATATTCATACATATTGCAAGGGATGATGAACCTGTGGTGCACTCGTGGCCATGCACCTGACAATGGGGACAGCTAGTGAGAGTCTCCTTTGCATATTGGCGAAGACTGATTAAAGTTCTTACATGTGAGGCAGTTCCATTAGGAAACCTGGTCATATATTAAGCTTTCAATTGTTGCTAGAGCACCCTTTCCTTATTACTTGTGTGATCACATTCTAAATTTTATTCACTTACTCCTCAACTTCATTATTCTCTCTTGGTTGTTTTCACAACTATGTAATGCCTACGTCTGTAACCACGCGCAATTGCATTCATAAAACTGAATATCTGCATACGATGGCTCTCTAATCTCTGTATTTCATACTTGTCCTTATCCACAATTTGTACATAATCATATTTAGGCTTTTTGTAAGTCATTTGAATCATCGTTTTGTGTTTCCATATATTGACCCTTGTTTCAATCAGATTAAGCGCTTTTTAAAATATAATGGTTGGATTCATGTACACCTTTAGGATAACCTAAAGCATAAACATCATAATTGAGTGTACAAATGTCCATTATGGTTAAACTAGCGCATAGTACTGTCTGATTAGCTGAGCTATCAGGAGCGAGAACCATTGATTTAAAAACACTCAGAAGACATGGTCTTATGGAGCCGCTGGACTATCTTGCTAGCAAGGCATGCCAACCCTTCAATGAGATGTTGTACACTGATTATAATGAAGTAAACAAAATAAAGAATCTGATCACAAAATAGTGTACTCCTGGAGTACCTGCAAATCTCTGAACTATATACAAACTCTAATGGAAAATAATGAGGTAAACAAAATAAAGAATCTGATCACAAAATAGTGCACTCCTGGAGTACCTGCAAATCTCTGAAATATATACAAACTCTAATGGAAAAATTAGATTCTGGGACCATATGACCGACTGTTAAGTATGTTGCCTTCAGTCAGGCTTCATTTTTGAGCTAACACTTTTCATGCTTTACTTTCTAAGCACATGCCCGCTGTCTTTACAAAGAAACTACAAGTGCTGGATTGCATGGTGTGGATGTCTAAAACGCTAGGAATGTTAAAAGGTGTCACATATGACAGCCTGGAGAAGGCAGCTATATAGCAAGTGTGCACTGAGCATTATGCTGCTGTTCGTGGTCACAACCATGCTCTCTCATTCCATAGTTAGGAGAGACGCTCCTGCCCATGACTATTGCAAGTTCCGCCATTCCTTCCTCCTTTATCGTACCTGCTGAGTGACTTCCGGCGAGGCCATATCCCGGCGCATGGCTGCCTGTCCCAGCAGCAGCCCCAGGCATGCAGCACAGGTGACCTCTCCCGTTCTGTCCGTTCTGCACCTCCTACAGCAACCCGGAAATGGCACCCTGACCCAGAAGAGCTGAGACACACATTAACTGAAGGCTTGAAGCCTGGAGGAGGCAGTCGCACCTCAGAGGCTAGGGATTGAATTTTGGCTGTCCCATGCGTGTCGCCTCCCAAGTACCTCTACGTCTGTAGTCTCCAAATACGAAAGTTTATTTACCTTTTAATTCTAAGCAAATTGCATTCCTTCACGTTCTTTACGCCACCTGTTCGCCCAAATGTGCATTTAATTATAACTTAATTTTGTTTATTTCCCCTTTATCTGCAAATTTAGAGTTCCCTTCCCCACCAAAATGCACATTTTGCTTCCTCCCATTGCAGCCGCAAACTTTGGCAGGGCCAATACAATTCAGTCTCTCTTGTAGGGGGACCACTAGGCATGGAGATAAATTTTGAGCACTTAGTGAAAAATATTTGGAATGCAATAGGTCTCGCATTTAAATGCGAGACCTATGGCATTCGATTCGAAGTGGCCGCCATTGTCTCGGCTGCTTTAAAAGTGAATGCGCCCACGGCGCGCCAAATGTAAGCAAAGCACGTTGTCGTGCCTGCAGTAGGAGAAACTCATTAAAGTAAAGAGTACACGTACTGTGTAACAACCAAGTAAAGGAACCACTAGCCATGGGAGGTTACAAATGATGACACAGCTGTACTAAGGAGGGACTAACAAGCTAATTACAAAATCAGAAGCTAGCATTTACGAAGGACAGAGACACAAGCCAATGACAATTATGGGCGGGGCTTCTCTCCCGTACTGAACTACCACAGATCATCCCCAGAGCAGCGCTTGCGCGCTGGCTCAGGCTTGACCTAAAAATGACTTCCTATTGAAGACACACAAAGCAAAATGTTATCACCTCTGTAAGAGTTGATTTACAACATGAAAGTTGGAAGCATACTTTGATTGTGTGTGACCCTGCCTGTACCTTTGCTCTGAAATTGTAGCAACTTATTTCAATTGCTTTGTGTAAGACATATGTCGAAAGAAACACATGTATGTGGGTAGTTCACTGATTTACTTCCTTCTCCATTAAAAAAGCGCCTCTATTTCATAAATGTTGTTAAAGTGACTCTATTTAAGTTGATACAACCCATTTCCCTAAACATGTAATCATTAGCCTTACTTGAATAAACCATCTGTTGGTTATAAGGTGTTGGCAAACTATTGGTTTATGTGAAATATTCCATTCCCCAACCAAACCAGGCAGACATAAATAGATCACTTACGGAGAGCATACAGCCTCACCTGCTACCACAGAGTAATTATTTCGATTTCTAACCTAGGAGAGGTAAACACTCTCAAACATCAGAATGTCTAGATACACTGTAAAGACTTCATCCATTACACATAGAAGAAGACAGGTTACAGGGGCAAACATGGGTAGATGGCGTTAGAAGTTGTTGTACAGAGCTGGATGTCCTTTTCTTTTTGTTAACTTGTTAGTATCAGATATCAGCAGTAAAGATCACAGAAGACCTATAAACTTGACAGCGTGTGTTTCATGTACGAACTTGTAGGATGATCTTTTACATACCTTTTGTTATTCACAGTTTTTATCCCCAATTGAAGATGGCTACCGTAATCTCGAGAAATTTGGTAGCCTTGTGAGATAGCATGAGACTTCCTGTGTGGTGCCAAGTTTAGCTTTCAGTATATATGAAACTGACTAGCATCTTCTTGGTGCTTTCCACTCGCTCTGTATTGAATCGCTGTCTCAGTTGGATTTTCACAGAAGCTCTTCCAGATCCTCAAGAACCTGTATCCAGGTACCACTTGTCTTCAGTTACTTGATGGATGTTTTTAGAAATTATTATTTCAAGCAAAGGATTATTCATTAGTAGATTTCGCAATTTATTGAAATTCTAGATTTTCTAAAAGCACTTAAGGACATGATAGGAGTGTGCTGTAACATATACTATAGAAGTTGGTAGCATTGTTTGTTTAGGTATTACTGAGTTACTATGAGGACACATTACTCCCCTTTTACTGTGGAACTATTTTTTGGCTTTAATTCCAGTGTTAACAAGCTGATTTGGCTATATTTGGTCATGTATTTTTGCCCTGTGAGTAAAGTTTATAATTGTTTTTTTCAGGTACGTGAGCCACATTTATGTATAGCTACACAGAGACTGCTATCTGAAGCTGTGGTGATCCTATGACTAGGTATGTTATTGACTCTAAAGAATGGTCTTACAACACTTATCACTCGCCTACTAAAATCCCTCCTCACTATTATAGGGATGCTTCTTCTCACCGTTCAAAGGCAACACAACTCAGAAGAAGACAAACCGCGCCGAATGAGGGTAGCAGTCAGCAGTTTTCTCTTCCCATTTTCCTTTCCCCTGCATTTCTCTCAGAATTTGTTCTTAAACTGAGCTCTGAGAGATTTAATTGGTTTAGATGGAGCGTTATTTATCTCCAGGACATCCCTCTAGGTCTACTTGCGATATGACAAAGGGATTAAATTCTCCATGAGCTAGAAGAGGGGCACAAGTTGGACTAATGCTTCATGGCCATCGGCAGCCTGTCAAATGGTAGTTCAGAAAGAATACGCCTCACAATTCCGCAGCCTGTCACCCCGCATGTTGTTACAGCGCGGTCGTTACCATGACCGCGTTGTAACAACGCATACCATTACCCCGCAAGTCGTAACAACGACTTGCGGAGGGGGGTGCTGGATGTTGGAATAGTATAATTTACTATTCCAACTCCAGTCTGTGCGGACAGTAGGGAAGGTGTTGGATTTTAAATCCAACACCTTCTTCCCCCCTCCGCAAGTCGTTGTTACGATGCCACCTGAAGAAACTTCACACCCTTTGCTCAAACCAGGAATCCTTGCCTGGCGAGGCAACAGGCACGCAATGTCACAAAGAACAAAGAGGCAAAGCTATGAATTAGGCCCTTTGCATCGTTGCATCCCATGATCAGGTCAAACACCCCTGACCTTCACCATTAAAACTAAGACTACATTCACTCACTAAATACCCTTTTCCCTTCTTCCACTTCAGTTGCCCGAAACCTAGGAATGTTTCCATATAAACTTATTAACTCTATGTACAGTTCAGTTTATTTGTCTGTAAGACACGGCGTTCTGAGTATCAACGTTTCGGATGCTGTTTAAATACATATGAATTCCTAAATAAATTATATTTATTTACACAGTATATTGTAAAATCTAACATATTTGCTGAACTTTTGTGGACCTACAACTTGGGAAACATCAGTTTCATTTGTAACTTTCACCAAGTTTAGCACATGAAGTCTTGCAACTTCCGACTATGGCCAGGTATTGCCGAGTCCCCCACCCCCAAGTTGACATCCCTTCCCCATCAATGGCCCCTTGGGCACCCCGAACCAACTCCCCTTTCCCCCGAGGCAAAGATAGGATCAACACACATGTCTTTGATTCGGGGTAGGAAAAAACATATTTAAGATTTCTAATATTTAGAATATGCAGAAAAACCTCTCCATCAGAATACTCATACATCAACCAAATTCCTTATACAATGTAATTACAATTATTTTTTATGGCTAACCTTAACATGTTGTCTAATACATAGCCATTCCTAACCTGAAACTAAATTATGTACAAGTTTTTTGTTTTCTGCGTATCCCTAATGGGCCTACGGGCAAGGTCAAAACTGGTCAAACTACGTGTTAGGCCCACCCCTCTTATCAGAGTGACCTTGCGCAGGAGACCCGGTTGCCCTGAAGATTACTTCCCTCGGGCACCCCCTACACCCTCAAATACTACCTCCAAGGAACTGTGCTGTAATGCCAACTTAGCGCACATGCGCCTGAGCGGGGATTGGCCCAAAGGCCTGCAGGAAGCGGAACTTCCCACCCCTGCACCCTCCAGCCTACCGGCTGAAAACGCCCCCTGGAGTTCGATGAGAGACTACTGTCCCCCCAGGTGTCCCCATTAACAATGGTGATGCCTACTAAAGACGGTAAAATGCCCCACCAATCATGACCCTACCGCAGACCAAGGATACCATCACATAAAATAGGACAAATGACGCTGCCCTGCAAGAGAACATTTTGTTATGAAAACAGCCATCCAATGTTTGAAAAACAGATTACAACCCGGAAGAAAAAACATTCAGACAACCTGTAATGGAACACTCATTAAATCTGCTGCCTCAGGGGATGGTGGGTGGGCAAATTGAAAGCAGGAAAAACTCTGTCGCGTGGACGAAGTAGCCTGCAGGGTGCGGAGCAGTGAGGAAAGAGACTGTCCCGCCGCTCCGTGGGTCTCTTCTTTAAAGGGTCGGCTCGTGACCTGCTGAGACCGGCAAGATCCGGCTTAGCCCCCCCTCCCAGGGCCCCAGAAGCACTTTAGTGCTTTCGGGGCATGCCCCCCACTAACCAATCAGGGGCGAGTTCAAGGCTGGTGCCGGCCGCGTCACCCGCGCCGTCACCAGCCCCGCCACTCAATGGCGTCAGGGACTGGC
This sequence comes from Calotriton arnoldi, assembly GCA_963921515.1. Classification (NCBI taxonomy): domain Eukaryota; kingdom Metazoa; phylum Chordata; class Amphibia; order Caudata; family Salamandridae; genus Calotriton; species Calotriton arnoldi. The sequence continues at coordinate 334,645 of CAWUFW010007712.1, forward strand.
ACAACCGTCGTAGTTGCGGCGTGCCCAAGTTCCCGGTTGCTGCCTTTGCAGACTTTGTCTAAACCAGATGAAAACGTAATATTTTAAATGCATTTTTGTTTCATCAAAAAGTGTATCAACTAACTATCAAGCTGGATGGCATCACTTTGTTTTGGGATGAAGTCAAAATCAGAATAATTCAGACTTCATATCTGGATGGCTAATGGCACAGAAGGAGATGCACATTTAGGGGATCTTAGGCACGCCTTCACTGGATGACCTAGAGTATATTTTGGTCTGACCAGCTACTTACTTTGTTTGGCCAATTCCCACCACCATGGTCAAACCTTGTCACATAATTCCAGGCTGGTTTAACAACGAGTACAGAGACTTCTTCTCTAAAATTACACTAAGATAACATCAATATTCATGTCAAAAGCAGAGAAAGGGGCGTTCAATTTACTGCACTACACGGAAAGATAAAAGTGTTTCCCATGAATAACATCAATTCAATAGTGAAGAAAGATTGCATGAATATTTGTCAGTTAGAGGTCAGGAAATCAGGACTGATTTGCAGATTTGAGTCCCGTTAGGTGTAAAAATGCCAATTGATATGTTCCAAATATTTGTCCAAATGTATGAAGCATTTTGTTTTCAACCTTCCAAAGCCACAGCTCTAAGGAGTGATGCTGAGGAGTCGTACGATAGCCTACGTCCATTGCCTAATTTGACTTAATTGTCCCCAGGAAAAATATGTTCTTTTTATTTCCGTGTTTATCCAACTCTGATAAATTACCATAATCCTGGGAAGCCTGGGGACTTACTATCCTTGTTACAAATAAGACCATTGCAGGTAAGTGTTAGATATTTTATTACTCAAGTACTCATACCAGACAGCAACACAGTTAAACAACACCCAACGCCAAGCTAGTCAACTGCCCACCCGTGAAACACCTGGTGAACTAATGCATCGATAACGCAAGAAGTTGCATCAAAAAAGAAAGATACAAACAAAACATATAATGTGTCACAGAAAACAAGATGCTAACACAAATACAGCATAAACGCAAAATGGGAATATCACATAAATATTCATACCTGATGAGGGACAATACAAATACTCCTGTGAACACTTCAGTCACCACCTTTAATGATCCAGGTGACTCTAAATACATTCACCTTTTCTCTGTAAATTCACTTGAATGCTACAAACAAGCAACCTTCTCAGCATTTCACCTGATCACACATCAGTGGTACAGCACTTCATGGCACTTCCTGCACAGTCATGGGAGCGTAATTCCTCAATTGGCCCAATCTAACCACTTTGGGATCTTTGATCATGATCACATCACCTATCACCAAAGTATCTTCTTTCAATCCATTTTTTCAATCATAGACTCCTTTGGACACATCCTCCTTTCTTTCCACCCTCTTATGCACCCCATTACTGGCTGTATGTGGCTTTACCACTGATTTCAAGAACTTCTTCACACACACACATGCCTGACTTTCGAATGGTGTTCAACAGTTCTTAACAAAGCACTGCAGTAGCGTAGATTGTACAGATTGTCAAAAATATTTCTTGGGCTCCAAAGAATTCAGAAGACTGCAATGACCTATGGCTCCAGGACAGACTCTTCGTCTCGAGGCACGCTGTATGCAGGCTTCAATAAGCTGGATATGGCTTCTGTTGTGATGGTCAGGCAGGTCCCCTCCTTTCACTGGCAGTAAGTATTGAGCCAATGTCCTTGTTGGAAACAGCTAGAAGCAGTCCTTGGCCTGGTCCTACACCTCTCTATGTTGTAAATCTTCATCCAGAGACCAGATAGATAAAAAACATGAATTTTTGTAGGTGGCAGTGGCTGAAAGTCAGTGTCAATCAAAGGGCGAGACAAGTGCAAACGTTCATAACTCAAACCAGTCGATGAAGGACACCTTTTTCTGGCATTTCTCAAAATCGAGGGTATGGTGCAGTTACTCAAATTCAAAAGTTTGTTTATTTCAAGAGATAAAAGCTATACCTCCTAAGTATACTTCCTAAGTGGATTTCCTCCCATTTACAACTAGCTCCAAAGCCAGGATAAAGAGGAAGTCTCCTGGGATGTCTTACCATTGAGGCAGAATACATATCAAGCAGCTGTGTTAGCTTGTTACTGGCAAATCTACATAGATACTGTCAGCAGATGAGGGCCACAAGGGTCCCATAGTCGTTCTATTACTGTGGCTGCAGCAGCACCAAAGGTTTTTGTTTTTCATAGTCTCAGCTCTGTCTGTCTCCATTGCATTCCCTTCAGAATAATGCTGCAGGTGAAGTCTTAATACTACCTTGGCACCCCCTGTTTACCCTGTTTCTATTATGTTTTCATTCTTGCAAAAGAGTGCAGTGGGATTCAATAGGTGGAAGTGTCCACTGTATTATTTACCCTCAACTGAAATCTTTTTACTTTATTTTCTGCAGTTTTATATCATGCTAACTCAACCCAAAGGTATTGGAGTGCTTTATATGAACACCCGTTGCATTACAGATAGAAGCATTACTTTTTTTTTAGGTATGGAGAGATTAAGTGATTTGCCCATAATCACAGGATGCTGAGCCTCCAGCCGAGACTCGAACCCGGTTCCCCAGCTTCAAAGTCAGCCGTTCTAGCCGATATACCACATTATCTTCTGGTAATATGCAGGTCACAAGTTCAGAATCACAACAGGTCAGATTCAGCCTTTCACATCTCCAAAATTGAGAATGATCCAGCGTTTTCTGGGCCCACTCGCTTACCCTTGGTCCTCCGATGAATCTTTTTCTCCGGCTGAGAGGTGATGGAGGTTAACATTTACATCAATCAAATTCAATTAACAGTGTAACCCATTTGGCTAAACAATGAGGACCAGGAATTGGTAGCCAGGGTTAAGAATTTTTATTATGAATTAAGACGTGTCCTACTTTCATTTTGGAGTTAATACCAACTGGTAAACCCAACCTCCTAAAGAAGTTTAGGCCTGCCAGTATTAAACAAAGAAGGAATTCAGTCACAGCAATATAAAAGAACAGTAAAGTATCTGATGCTCAGAGAAAAGTCTCAAGTTTTGTTGTCTATGCTTAGGAAAATCTAGAGTCGCTTAGATTAAAGTCCAAGCTAAGAGGATGATTCTGTAACCTAAAGGATCTCAAAAATCAGGAAACTCCATAAAGGAAGATAAAATTAGGCAAGGAAAAATAAGTAAGAAGGTGTCAGCATTTTAGAAGCTCGGTCAAGAGTCTTCTTCTGTCAGGGAAGAAAGTGTTAGCCTAAACCACACTCAGCAAAGAATCAAAGGAACTGTAAAGGTCTAAACCTCTCAAAGTCCAGGGGAAAGGGGTCTGAAGGGGACTGCAAGGAATCTAAAAATGATCTGCAAAGAATCTAAAAGAATCTGAAAGTGTCTAAAGGTTATCGGCAAGCATCTGGAAAGGTATCTGAAAGGGTGAATTCTGGAAAGCGCGTACTATAAGGCAGCGCGCCATTAGGACGTGGGCCCCCGGGATCCTGGCCACGCCCTCGTGGCTCCTGGCCGAGGGATTGGCCGCCGAGAATGGCGAGAAGTACTTCCGGGGCGAGACCGACGTCACTTCCTGCCGGGGCCGGTAATGGGGGGGGGGGTAAGAGGGCGGGGGACCTATTTAGGGCACATCGCCCAGGCCCTCATCCTCTCTTCCTTACAGAACCGGCCCCGTGTGCTGTGGACTGCTTGAATCGGACATGGCTCCGTGCCTGTGGATCGTTGGAACTTGGTGGTTCAGGAGTGGTCTGGTGGTGGGGAGGGCGAAGGGCGGTTGGCCCTGGTCGCCCTTGTGGCGGTAAGGAGGCCACATAAATTGTCTTACATTGTTAAGGGGAGTCCTCCTGCATACTCCCTAGGCCAGCACTGAGGGGGAGATACGGTAAGCTCACCCCAGAGAGAATGGAGACACCGGCTGGGGGCAAGGGCGCCAGTTTACAATCTAGGGCATGGGGCATCCGCCCCTGGTTATTCCCTATGAGCCCCGATGGGCACCCTGGTGGTGGAGGGGTGGGCCCCTCAGGTGGCGGGCAAGGACCAGATGGCAGGGGCTCACCTCTCAAGGACGCAGGTGGGTTGCGCCTTGCGTGGTTCTCAGTTGGGGGACGCGAGCTAGAAGGCCCCTTAGTGCTGGAGCGATAGAGAACAGTCTTTTTCGATAAATTATGTTCTGTAATTTTCTGCTGATAGATTATGAAGTTATGATCAACATAAATGAAAATATAGTTCAGTGATCAAAGTTGATAAATCTATGTCGTATGAAATTTGAATCTTATTGATGATATATTGTCATGTTTATATGTGATGGTTTATAATAAACATGGCCTCTTTTACCCACAGCTCTGGTCTTCAAGTCTTGATTTGTGGGTTCTGATGGGGGCCGGGCCGGGAACAACCTGGGGGGTCCGGGTCCTATAAGTTATAGCACACAAAAGTCTTCTTGGGCAACACCCCTTTGCACGCATCATCAGGGGTCTCAATGTTTTTCTCCACTTCTCATGTTGTAGTCTGCAACAATTTCCAAATATGCCACAGCAGAGATGGGAACGACATTGTCTTCTCACTCACATACCAGGTTGAAACATTGTAGAATAGGCCTTTCAGTTAACGTTTAGGTTCCCCATGTTCTTTCGTAAAGGTCTTCTTCTCAGGCTCTTTCTCTATCTCTAGTACAGTAATGTATCTATTCTACAACTAACAATACATGTGAATACCTGCAAGAAATATCATGTTAGCAGCAAATGAAACCAATATTTTATGCAGCATGAAGAATTATATACCTGCTGAAGACAACTTAGCGTTTTGAACAAGAGTGCACATTTAATATGCGTGTGCACATTTAAACACAAACTAATATGGAAAATCAGTGCATTAGGTTCATATTACATAAGGCATACAGTAAATCCTTTGAATAATCATAAGTTGGGGAGAGGGTGTAGCCTAACGGCTAGGGCGGTTGACCTCAAATCTAGGGAACTGGGTTCGACTCGGCAACTACACTCCTGTGATTCTGGGCAAATCGCTTAATCTCCTCGTGCCTAACAAAAATGAATGTGTCCTAATGTAACGCAACTAGTGGTCATGTAAAGCGCTCTGATACCTTCGGGTCAAGTTCGCGCTATATAAAACTCTGGAAATAAAAAAGTAAATATGGCTAAGACCTACATTGAAATGAAATATATGCAATATTAAGGCACACATTACATAAACTTTTAGCGTTTCTAGAGTAATCACATTCTACTTATGTGATGATGGTTTCTATCCAGTTATTTAAACTGTTGATGTTATTCAAGGTATTAGGCACACATTATGAAAGTCGAATTTCATCTTTATAATGAACACATGTCTACTATGTAAGGATGGTTTAGAACATTCTTGTTTAGTAGAGTTAAACAAATAATTTAGGTAAATCCACAAGTCCTACAGTAAATGTACTTTAGTTATAACATCAAATGCAACACTCGGGCCCGATTTGGATGCCGGGCGGAGAGCCTCCGACCAGCGGTCAGAGGCTCTCCGCCCGACATCCTGCGCTTTCCCTCTGACCGACGTATTTTGATTACGGCGGTCAGAGGGAAAACCGCAAGGGGATTCTGCTCCTCTTCCGTCAGGCTCTGTGAGCCCATCGGAACAGAAGTGGAATAGTAATCCCTTCAATGACCGCGGAGCCAGGTTCGGCTCCGCTGTCAGGATTACGATGTCGATTTCCGACAGCTTTTCCATGACGGCCTTTCCGACATGGAAAGGCTGTCGGAGAGTGACATTGGGGGCACCTAGTAGGGCCCCCCGTCCCCCAGGCCTCTGCTTACCTATGGGGCCCCCCTAAAAGTCCCTGCACCATGTGGCAGGCACCATGGGGTGCCTGCCACATAGGCGCAGAGATTTCCACAAACTCCCATTTCTCAATGGAAGTTTGTGCCGCGGTGGTTCCTTCACCGAAATGGTGTCGGTCAGAGGCAACTCTGACCGACATTGTAACGAGGGACTTAATCTTTATATCGTTAGACCATACAAGAATCATGTGCTCAGTGCACGTTCATGTCATATATCTATTTGGTATCTCTGACGTACTTGCGAGGTGTAAAGGGAGGGCAAGATTGAGCTGCACAAAGAACACTCAGGCTCTTGACGTGCTCTGATGAGTGGGTTTGTTTCCCAGAATGATTTCAGTCTGATGTAATGTGAGGTATCCCCAAAACTCAATAAAATAATGTTTGCAAACATGGATCAGGCACACTGGGGATTCAGATCTGGGGCCTTGAGGAGCAACCATGTTACTTTAGAAAAGAAAAAACACACCAGCCATTTGTAGGGGATGTGCAGTTTTATGTAGCCATGCCAGCCTTTTGAAAGTGCATTATATTTTTTAATTAAAACAGAGGCGACTGGGAGTGTTCATGCTTTGTCTGAGGCCCAGAGTTACTAAACTTCTTGCTGCACTCTGTGAAAAACTGGCATGCTTCGCGGCGAAGGGTAAATATTGCGCAACAACATATTCCTTAAGAGTCACAAGGTGATTATATTATCAAGAGCAGTGTTCAAGGAAAAAAGTCATTTTTGCACAATGCTTTGTGTGCAAAGGCTGTTGAGCACCATCTTGCGTGATATTTGTACTCGAGGGCCACCGTCCATCGTCCATAGGTAAATTACATAATTTTGTGTGGAAATTACATCGTAGGAAAATCATTAGCTTGTTCTGCTTTCAAATTGGAATTAGGATTTCACGTATAGGCAGGATCATACTGCTATGCTATATAATATCATGATACTATTTCTATATTCTTTGTGCTCACTTCCCGCCAATATTGGCTGATTATATCTACACTGTTAGTTTGCATTGTACATCTCTTGTACATATCTTTGTAGCGTTTTTTTAATTTTATTTAAACGCATGTATCTGATATGTAATTCATGTACTCTGATCTCCTTATGTAATGTAATTGGTTCTATTGTAAAGCGCTCTGACGCCATCGGGTGTCAGAGGGCTTACTTCTTTGGTGAAATGATACATAGGGCTGGTTGTGCAGGTTTCACCCTTTTAGGACCTCATTGAGCACACTATCAGGGGTTTGGCACTACACGACTTAAAGCAAGTTTATGGAATGCTCGTGTCAACTCTTCTTCAGCACAAGCAAACCTGCGTGCAAAATTAAGTTGAGCACTTTCTTTGCGCCGTGTAGCGCTGCTGAGCGTCGCCCGAGCAGAAGCGCCAAAAAAGTAAATGTCCCAGATTCCTTCCCCTACTTGGCCCGTCCCCTTTCTACTATCTCCCCATCTACGGCCTCACATGGAGACAGGAGATAGCGGGAGGTTTGTATTTATTGAGCCTGGCAGGAGGGGTTAAAGGCCAGTGGTTTATTGTCATTAAGACAAAATGGTGTTGTCCAGATCATCGCGCGATTCGTCTCGTCTATCACTTACCAGCTGATTAGTTGTAACAAGGCCTGCGTGAGTCTGTGTGTGGGAGCCGGCCACTCAATTCGCGGAGGCAGCCAGGCTCGGAGACCACAGTGAGCGAGGCAGAGCCAGAGAGGAGCGCCCCACAACAGCAAGGCGGGCATTGCCCGCCCCGCTATTTAATTAGCACCATTCCTTTACAGATGAGGCGTGTAAATAAATTCCATGCGCTGAGAACAATTACAAAAAAAAAAGAAAAGCTTATCACACTAGGAAATTGCTTGGCAGACACTTACTGACACAGGGCCTGCGAAAGTGTAAAAGGGAGGCAGAAATAACGCAGCGGGGAAACCAATTACCAGAGAGTGGACTGGACGTGATTTGTTGCCTTAACATTCACCAGCCCAAGCAAGGACCAGGGAAGATTTATGTGCCCGGCCTCCCATTCCACTGTGTAAAAAGTCATGTTAAAGTTGAGTTCTCATAAACTGTGAGATTTTGAGATGCAGCGAGTTAGCAGTAAATGCACAAATAGCCCTGGCTGGCTGCGTCATAAAAAATGCAAGTTGAGATACTGTCTACGAAATATTGCCCCCCCCCTCCCCCACGCTGTCATACCCTCTAAACTTTGTTCACAGTGTACAGACAAATAACAGCGCCTATGCAAAGAACACCACGAAGGAAAACCAGACAGAAATATGTTTCATGACCATGTTTTTTTTTCCTTTTCATGGGAGTTAATTTCTTGACAACAGGAAAACCTAAGCAGAGCAAAAGTGCAATTTGCCCAAACTGAACAACTCGTATTATTGCTATAGTGAAACTCAGGATCCGGGGTGTATTTGTGGCGCCTAGTAGTAAGGTGATCACTTTTAGGAATCCGAAGTCCAACTTGACACACTCTGTGATCCTGGGCAATCTCAGGTATTTCCATGGGCCTCAGTTTTTAAAATTTGTATATGATCTGCCCACATCGCTTTTTGATGATAATAACCTTTTATATTTTAGGATGTGAGGTGATTACATTGGCTCAGAGTCGAAGTGGGCGTGATCTATGCTGAATGACGTGCCCATACATTTTAATTTTTGAAAACAGTTTCCAGAAGAGGGATCTCCTGAGCTGTGAGGCTGAGCCCAGAGAGCGAGCCAAAGGGGAAATTATTGTACTCCCTAGAGGCCTATTACATGAAAAAAATTAAATGTGTGCAACTGGTTAATCATCAAATGTAAGGGCTGCTTGGGAAGCCAATATAGGCTTTAATTGATGGAGTCACCCAAAGATTCATGGTGACAAACATTTATGCATTTTGAGAGGTAATGAAAGGGTGTTATCAGCACGTTTCATTTTAATTCCTAAATCTTTTTGCACATTTTGTAGCAGCCTATGTATTCTTTGTGTAATACAATTTTAAAATAATGACTTACATATTCAGAGCCCTTTCTGCCACAGGCTGGGGCTCCGTAGCACTTTAAGTACGCATGCCAATGTTCCTCTCTGCACTAAGCGACTTCAATTCTAGGACTCTAGTTACACACACAAACAACTACAGTGATTGCATTAATCAATTGAGGTTTTGTTAAGGTAAAAGAGAACATTTCCCACCAGTTTAAATTACATTTATTGTTCTTTTAAGGTGTGTCCATTATCTTATACCTGAAGGATACCTGAAAGTGAAAGACCCAAAAAATCATTACATAACATTTTGTTTGTATTAGCCACATCTTTGACACTGGTCCCACACTCATTGACCCCGCCCCCCATTGCACTCAAGGTCACAGTTCCGGTAAATTTTTATGAACTCCAACAGCTGAATTTATATTAAAGTAAACTTACAATACCTGCTGTGTACTAATGAGATGGGGGAAGAGGTGGATCTCTCAAGAAACTAGAAGCTATTTGTGTATGGAGGTTTAAGTAACTACTACTTTACCCCATCATTGACTTCATTCATAGGCCACCAACTTAATTTAAATTGTCCAGTGCCAAGGTGTGGAAGCCATTTTTTTAGGTCGAGCCTGGGCAGCGCATGCGCTGCTCTGCGAGGCATGCTGTATTCGAGTATGGACTTGAAGCTCCGCCCACTCTCCACCCATATTTTCCATTGGCTTGTGTCATTGTCCTTTGTAAATGCTTGCTTCCGATTCATTAATAGGCTTGTTAGTCCCTCCTTAGTACCGCCTTGTCTTCATTTGTAACCTCCCATGAGGACTCGCCCTTTTACTTCTGTTGATACACGGTATGTCTTATTTAGTCTGTAAGCACTATTTTTTTAATGAGTTTCTCGTACTGCAGACACGACATGCTTTCCTGCAACATTCAGCGCACCATGCGCACTTTCACTTTCCAAGCAGCCCGGGACAATGGGGGCAGCTTCTTTGAAATGAAATAGGTCTTGCATTTACAAGAGTTTGAACTATTGGCATTGTAAATGACAATGCCTTTTATTTATGTGTTAATTATCAAAACAGATAAATAAAAGGTATTGTCATTAACAATGCCAATAGCTTAAACTCTCGGAAATGCGAGACCTATTGCATTGCAAATGCTTGTTACTTTTAGGCCTTGAAGGCACCAGCACTTAACACAGTACTCCTCTGCCACATGATATCCTCCTTCACAAGATTTCAGCCATTGATTGCTGGGCCCTCCACTGTACTGTTGCAGGGATTCTGCTCATACACAGAACTATGCACAAGAAAACAGGACCTCAGTAAATAGGGCTGTACCTCCTATCACCTTAGTACCCAAAATCCCAACCGACTAGCAATAGTGTCTCATTCGGTCTCCTACAAATATCAAGAAGCTACGAATGTTTAGACAACCCAGAACACGAGCACTCCCGACTCACCTCAGAGTCGCGGGAACAAGACACTCTTTCGCTCTCACGTACTTTTCCACAATAAAAACAATCAGAGTCACTAAATAAGTTCAAACTGTTTAATTTGACTATATTGATCCATGATACAGTATGCGAACCACAACTAGCAGCAAAATGCATAAAGCAAGAATCATTAGCATTGCTACAATACCATAGAATATAAAAGGAGTCGTCCTTTTATATAGACTGTGAAAAAGGCTAAATAACTGGGCCTAATCACCCTCCCCAAGGCAGTAAGAAGTTATTTTATATAACAGAAGTTCTCTAGGCGTTATTAGCAGACCCCTACCTGAAAGCCTAAACCCAAGGGTTTACATCATAGGAACAGCAGCGCTCAGCTCCATGGAACGACTTTCATCGAGTGTGTTTCAAAAACATGCAACAACGTTATATGAAAGCAAGATTCTTCCGCATTGCAGCTGTTGGTTACATGTTTTGTCTAGGTAATAGGGACTGACCAGAACAGAATAACAAGAGACATTGTTGATCGACCTTGCACATTATGTTCAGACAGAATTGAAGGGAAGGCTGAGAACGTGAAAAACAATCTGTTATTATGTACAGGGCAGAGGCAAAGTGTCGCGAAAACAAACGCTTAGCAGAGGCGTGCGCAAAAGCAGCAGCATAGGGCAAGCAAAACTCATGCTAACTTAGCAATGTCGAAAATGTGTCTTAGGGCCATATAACCCCATATAACACCCTCCCCCTGGTAAGTCAGTAGGACATAGACAGAAGAACAAAAAACAGAGTTCAAAAGTCAGGTATTGTTTAAAATATTGGTATGGGACTTTCTTAAAAAAAAAAAAAAATCGGAGAAAAGAAAAGGGGAAATTTTGAAAAAAAACTAACAATACTTTGAGCTTGAAAAAGAGTCTGTATGCCAGACAGTGGAGCAGGGACGAACCAAGTAGTCAATCCATGAAGGTTTGGGTGCAAAGGAATGCAATTCCTTCCAATAGCTCATCATTGTCATTGGTGGAAAAAAGTGAAGATATCCAATTAAGTAAGTCGAAGGAACAATCAAGTTCCTCACAAACAGGAGCATCCAAAAACAGAAAAGGCAAACTTGCGTGATGTTCAATGAAACTTCGTTGTAGGAAACTCTGCGCAGCCGCACAGATATCCCATTGATCCAAGATTCCAAGTAAAGCTGCACGTGTCATTGGACCACCAACAGAACAAGCCACATCATGAGCCTCTAAGGGACCCATCAACCGGCTGAAATCAGGGATTGGACACCACGTGTTTGATAAGCAAAGTTCCATAGCCCAGGAGAAATGACACCGTTTGCAATAAAGCACTGGTTGCACGCAAGTAAAGTAGGCAAAGCGGAATGTCAAGTTGTAACTGACGCCAAGCGTTGCTAAAGGCAAGCATCCAAAAGCCTCATACAGGCGATCACGGTACAGATGAAGCTGGTCCGGCCTGTGCAGAGCCACAAAGTGAGCAGCCATTACGAAACACAAGAAGGAGAAGCAGGACACCAGCTGCGAGCGCCAATATTAAGGGGAACCCTACGAAGACGCTGGAAAATATAGAATGAATAAAAGCCGGAATCACCCCGAATATAGTTTGAAAGGAAGAGACCAGGCCAGATCCCACACATTTAAAAAAATGGGCAAGGCCTGTCGTATCAGATGCATTAAATATTTGGTGAATTAATTCCCCAAAATGAAGTGGGAGGTTAGTGTTAAGAAGCGACTGTATCTCACTCGAGGTCCGAGCCACCTGCAGTCTGAAAGTTTCACGGGCGGAAGTGAGGGCCACCTCCTGTTGGAATAAAAGGGCTTTGAGCCTGCTCAACTTGTTGAACTCTGTTTTCAAAGTCGGAATGGAAGGCCAAAGGGAAGAATCTAAACTCCCATGCGGGGCGGGAAAAGGACATTGCTACAGCAAGTTACGCGCTTGGAAACAGTTACCAAGTATGGGACACCCGCCCGCAAACCACAGCAGTCTTAATTGTTTAAAATGAGATAGCTGCCGTTAGTAAGCAATGTAAAGACAGGCGTGATGGATGGTACTGGGGTCCCTTTCAAAAGCAAGCTAGATTGGGCGCTGACACGTTACACTCGCCGTGCAACTTAACGTGTTTGCACACAAGAGAGTGACCCAGTACTGAATCACACTCCTCCCCTGTGAGGAAAACTTCTTTATCCTCCCTCAAACACCGATAAGCAAAGGGCAGGACCCATAATTCATGCAGAAAAGCAGTGGCAAGCGGTTCAAAGCGGCCAACAGGAAAGTGTTGCATACATGATTTAAACTGAAAAAGTGAAAAGGGCAAAGTGATAACGCCATCAATTAACCAAACAGCAGAGTCCGTTTCCGCTACAGAGAACGGCAAAGGCTCCAATTGTTCAATATGTAACAGCGTATATACAGCATCTTTCATGGACATAAACTTCAGGTTAAAAGGCAAGAATAAAGCAGTGGCATTCAAATAATCCCAAGGCACTTTACCCATCTTTAGTGTCTGCAACGTCCAAGCAAATTGCATGACCGACCTTAACTGATTCTGACCATGATATAACACAGAAACATCACTTTGCACAATATCTATTACAGAAGAAACAATATTGTCTAAGGTATAAATGCGTGAAGAAAGCGTATTAATGCTGTTGTCTACTATAGCAAGGACTTTTTCCAAGTTTGCCTGGTCAATTTGACGCAGACGGAAGGCAGCTTCCATCTGTGAAAGTTTCCAAATTTCATTATAAGAGGCATAAAGAAATCTCTTGGCCCTTGGATTACGTGGGCCTAGAAGAAAATCAGCCAAATCAATATCATTCGATAGGATGGAAAGGTGCTGTTTGACAGATGCAAGGTTAGAGTGTTCTAGCCACTGCTGGCACAATTTACCTACAGAGTATGTAGTCACAGAAGGATGAGGTGGATAACGAGGGTCAGGCTTAGTCTGAAAGAAACCAGGTGTAACATTATAGAAACGCAACTGGCATGCATTAGCATTAGATTGCCACAACAACCATCCCAATGGATCAATTTCAAAAACATTAAAGGAGGCATTTTGAAGGCGAGCCTGCAAAGCCTCCATGGTGTAGTTATTATGTAACCGCCAATTATTATATTCAGCTAATGATGGAATTGAGGGGGTATTTAGATTTTTGACAGTTGCAAGGCCATAACAGGACGTTTGGTAAACTGTTTCATTTAAAAACAGCAATTGAGTCGGGATCACTCAGGCACGATGTAATGCCTCAGTGCCCTGAACCTTCCATGGCTTTGTGCCCCAGATGGATTTCAAATCTATAGCCTGTTTCCAATGGTCGTAACCGTGTGTGGCCAACTGCGTTCTAAACGAGTTGGCATAAATTAGTTTAGTGTGTGATAACAGGTACTTCAATGTCGGGGATTTTTGAAGCCTGAAATAATAGGATTCAGGATTGGTCAAATCATAGTTAGAAAAATAGGTGAACTTATCCCTAAGTGTTTTAGAACTCCCCTGTGTGGGAGTTGGACAATGTTCCCATTGGATAAAATTAAAAACAGGTCTCATGGTGTTTGATTTGTGTAAAAAATGATGCCCATAATGTTGATAGCAAAAGAGATCACCATAATTGGCAGAATTTACATACAAATCCTCAGCATCAAAGGCAGCATAATATTTTAAATCTGAAAACAATGCATGAACTGCCTGCACATCCCAATCATCCGAATGTATGTCCCATGTCACCACATCCCCTAATGAGACGTGAAACACGTACGGAACTCTAAGGACCTCTGTCGGACCATGGATTTCATAAGCTACTTTGTCCCAAACGATGCCATCATGAACAGGAAAAGCCGAAATATTCACAAAAGTCTTGTCTCGTTTCATGATATGGGACGATGTGTGAGGAGCCAAAGTTCCATCGACCATTTTTACTGCAGAGCGTTCAGGGAGATAATGGCCATTTATGAGTAAAAAGAACACTGTCACAAATCCAATTGACATGAAGAGGAATATTAAGATAAGCACCAACCAAATGTAGGTCCATGGGGGAACGAAGTATGTCTTTTTAAACCAGGAGTAAAAGATACGCAACTTAGACTTAGTTGCATCAGGCAAACTGGATGATGAGGAGGACGAGGCAGAAGAAAGGTGTGCCGGAGCCCCTTCACAGGCACTCACTGGACTTGGAAGCAAAGGTGAAAGTGATGAATCCTCCATTCGTACACTTGGGCTAGATGGTATCACACCCATGGAATCAGTAGCCGGAAAAGGACACACAAGATCCATCGCAGAAGATGATTGTCACATAGGCTGAAGATCAATTACAGTGTCCATCAAATGAGCAGACATCCGTGAGGCAGCAGTGGATGACAAAGTTAATGGTGCCAAGGATATTGCGTTGCACGAAACAGCAGGTGTCACACTATTCAGAATCGGCCACACGGTGTAACTTGACATTGTCCACTGAGATGTATCTGTTGTCTTTGCGACCTGGCAATGGTGGTAGAATGATAGTACGAGTACCCTTCAGTCCAAGTACAGAAGCCGGAGCACGATAAGAGGGACCAAACTCTTTTTTGTTTTCAATCTTCTCCCGCACCAGATCTCCAACTTTAGGAAGCCAACCGGTAACTGGAATCAGCTGTGCATCAGCAGGCGAAGATGGTAAATGCTCAATTGCCAGAGTATCACAGGACTTTGTAGATCCTGTAACATAGCAGAATGATTATCTCCGTCAAACTTAGAGGCAGCCGCCACCATGTCCAGACCATCAAGGTCAGGAACAAACATGTGAAAGCCAAAGAGCATTTCGTAAGGGGTCCGCCCACCCAGAGATCTTCTAGGGAGATTATTTAATGCACGTTGGATCCCATACAAATGAGACAGCCAGTCCCTGCCAGTACCTAAGACTCTAGCTGTCAAGGATTGCTTTAAGTCACGGTTCATCTGCTCCACAACTGAATTGCCCTCAGGCCTGTATGGAGACGAAAACTGCACCTGTACCCCCAACGACTTCATTGCATCCTTGTAAGCCTTAGAGGCAAACGCTGGACCTTGGTCAGAATGGAAGGTACCACAGGCAAACATCCCGATAAAGACACGCAAATCCCTGATGACATTTCGAGCGTCAGCACTACGTTGTGGCCATACCCAGAGGAAACGAGTGCACGAATCAACCGCAACCAAGATATACTTGTATGCAGTATCAGAAGAAAGAGGACCGCAGTGATCAAGAAAGACACAGCCAAAGAGTCTATTAGAGATACACAGCTGTGTTTGCGGCGGACGTGTGACTGTAGAAGGCTTGATTTGTTGACAAACATCACAGCAAAGAACATAGTTACGAGTCTGTTTATATAAACCACGCCACCAGTAACGTTGATGGAGAATAGAGACTGTTGCCGACACACCAGCATGTGCCGAAGCAATGCCTTCGTGTGCGGCCTTGATCAAAGCTTGTCTGCGGTCAGAGTTGGGAATCAGCCGATCCCCAACTGAAGGAATGGTAGCATAAGGAACCTGTTCGGGAGTTACATGATAAGAGAATTTAGAAGGGAAACTCGCAGGATAATTACCTCCCTCCCTAGTTGCAGCAACCGCTGCCAGAATTTAATTATCAACCTTAGTCATAGATCTTGTAACTGCTGCTACGGAACACATGGCTACTGCAGACTTGGCCGCTTCATCAGCCATAGAATTACCAAGAGCGTGTGTTCCGATACACTGGTGGCCAAGAGTGTAAATAACATGTGTGAGAGGCAGACGTTGTTTAAGGTCTGCGACTCGAACCCAAAGCGTTTTATGCTTAATCGCGCTGCCTTTAGAATCGCGGTAATCATTTTGAGACCAAAAGAATAAGTTGTCATTGAACGTCTGGACACAATAGTAAGAATCGCACACAATAAGAGTATTCACAAGAGGATCAACAAACTCCAGAGCTAGAACAAGAGCACGCAGCTCGGCCAATTGCGGCGTGCAGTCTCCTAGTGCCTGTGTGTGCACAATGGAAGACTTAAACTCTCCATCTTCAATGGAGCCAGCCACAATAGCATAAGCCGCTGAAGAAGCATGTTTGGAACCCGTGGCCGGTTGCGCCGAGCCATCGGTATAAATGATGCATTTGTATTCACACTGAGGAAGAAGCGACAAAGGAGGAGAATGAACAAATTCATACTGCAAAAACTCCTGAGTCTGAAGAGATGGATCAAAGATAAATGTGACTTCCGAAGACGTCAAAGAAGTAGCCCACTGAATCCAACGTGGGTGCAATGCTTTAGAGTTAGGCACACTAGCTTTAGTCACCGTTTCTAAAGCAGGGAAGGGAGTGACCATAAGAATGCGTTTGCCCTGCGCCAGTGAGCGTTCCTTTAGAATCACCATCTGCACTGCCGTTAAGATTTTTTCCACAGAGGAAAAACACATTTCAGCCGCAGTGTACAAGTGTGATTTGTATGCAATAGGTATTGTGTCTCCTTCATTGAACGTTAAGTATGTGAAACCCACTGCCCCAGAAGCGATACGTATTACCAGGTTGGTGGTGTTATCACGAGTCATTAAGAAGTTAGTCGCAAGCAAATCCACCTGCAAAGACTGCAGAACGGAAGTATGTTCCGGAAGCCAGCTGACAGAAGAGAACTTAGGTTGTATCAACGCATAAAGCGGTTTGATACGCTGGGCATAATCGGGAATGTAAGTCCTCCCGAAGTTTAAAAAACCCAGCAGGGATTGTAACTTTTTCAAAGAAGAAGGTGGTTGCAAGTGTGCACATTTCTCTAGGAAGTGAGGTGCTAGACCTTTTCCCTCATTATTGAGCTCGTAGCCCAAAAAGAGCACTGCCAGATGGGCAATGTGTGACTTTGCAAAATTAAATTTGTAACCGTAGTCAGCAAAAGACAATATTATGTGGTCGACTCGGTCAAGATGCGGGGCGAGGTCGTCGTCATTCAAATAGATGTCATCAACATACGACAAGGCCTCAGGGTCAATGTCATGCAACAAAGACACAATGCGTGCCGCAAAAGCTCCCGGGCTATTCTTGTAGCCCATTGGCAATCTTGTGAATTTTTTCTGATTTCCGACGGCACTGAATGCTGTCAGGTCACCACTCGCACGGTCTAGATTGTGACTGTAGAAACCATTGAAAATGTCAAGTGTCGTTTTGTATTTTTTACGAACAATATTATTCACCAGCGCTGAACTGTGTGTGTTTTGTACCGCAAAGGTGCGGCAATGGCTGTTCAAATTTCTATAATCCAATACAATCCGAAAAGAACCATCAGGTTTAGGGACAGTAAAGAGAGGATTATTCATAGGTGATACACATGACTCAATGACCCCCTGATACTCTAATTGTCTTAGAATGTCACAAACCGAAGCTTTCGCTTCATGTTTGATGGGATATTGAGGTTGAGGTTGCGGCACGGAACGCAATGGTATTTCATGAGCTGGCGAATCAACGTCCCAACCCACCTGATTGCGATATACCGCTGGGGCTTAGGCCAAAGCCCATTCCTCCATGAAAGCCTGCGCTTGTTCCCAGAGAAGCCGATAACACAAAGGGTGAAGGCCAATCCTTCTCCGCCAATAAAATGTCATATGTAGCGGTTAGATTCTCCCAGAAAACAACCTTCACTGGACGCAGTATATCACCCTCAATTTGGAAAAGGACTTTGTGTAGTCTATCCGGGGGGGCAACCCGGGTTTCTGCAGTCTCAATTGTAACAAATGTGTCAGTTGCTGTCACATCCAGACGGGGACGTAGAACCTCCCTGACTATGGTAACTTCCGCCGCGCTGTCGAGCAGAGTCACTGCCCAAGTCTGATCCAGGAGTCGTGTCCTCACCGTCTGTGGTATATCTTGCTGTTAAAGCGGCAACCTTTTTCTTTTGAAAAGGAGGACGGGTTCGTGCAGAATCACCCTGCTTGTCCTTGACTTCAAACTGTCGAGGCTGTTCACGAAGATGTGACGCAGGTTGACCCCTACCCCGATCTTGGCGATCCCCTCCACCGGCTTCTGAGCCTGATGTTTCCTGTAAAGAACGAGGAGAACGCTGATCAGGAACCTGAAATCTTTCAGGAGACTTAATTTTAGCGCGATCGCGCAAGTCATAAGTACGCTCAGAAGCATCAGGGGCCGGTGAACTGGCACACGAATCCTGCTTCTGTTGTTGGGAACCCTGTTTCTTATTTCTTTGCCAATTCTTTTTAGGAAAGAAAGGGCGCCCATCCTTGTCAGGCTGGGCTTTCTGTTGTACCTGAGACTGCGTTTGTATTTGAGTCGTAGGCTTATTTCCCAGACTATTGCGGCCGATGGTTTTGTAAGCCTTTGCAATAATCTTTGGTAATTCTCATGGTCTATCAGGCTCCGCGACCGCCTCGAAGTGGCTTGCTACTTGAAAGCTAACAGCATCGCCCTTGACATTCGCAAGGATCATATCAGCCACCACGTCGAACACTCCCACCAGTCTCACCCCCAGCTCAACAGCCGCTTCTGCACCATGTTCATCTTGAACGCATTTAATCACAGAGGGGAGTACTGTCATGGAGGGGGTGCCGAAACACATAGAATATACCGCTGCAAACACCCTGCCCCAGGTGTTGCAATCAGCCAATTCGGGAATTAAGTCTTTGGGTAAACTAATAGTTAAGATCCTGTGTTTATCCACAGGAGTGGTATTAGGAAAGATAGCTCCTATATGTCCAAATTTTTTGGCAAGCCAATAAGGAAATTCATCCTTATTCTGTGGGCGCTTGCCCATGACAGATTTAACAATAACGGGACTGATGGTTACGCCACCAGGACCCGCAGGTTGCACCGCAGCGCCAGGTGGTCCCACCTGGACGGTGCGTGTTACGTACTGTATTACAGCTCTATAGATGCGTACCAACGATGTATGTAAGACACGGAGCTCTGCCAGAGTCGCAGTTGTAAAAGCACATGGGTGTAGGGTAAACCCAGCCAAAACGGGCCATGTGGCCCCATCTATAGATAAAGGGCCTAAACGGACCACCGTTAATGGGTGAGGAAGGGCGCCATTAAACCAAATACGGTGTTGCCAAGCTGTAAGCGGAATCTCAAGCGCTCTATAAGGCTGATACTGCTGAGGAACGGCGGTGGCAGCATACATGTGAAACAAATCATCAGTGCCATCCACCGCCGGAAATGTGACCCAAGAGTAAAATACTTCAAACTGGTGAGCCGGATCGGCTTCCACCACAAAAATAAGAGCGGCACCAGCATCAGGAACCGCATAATGAGTCAAGTGCGCCCTCAGCGCGGCTCTACTATGAGCCGGAATATCAACTACAGCCATTATAGAGAAGAAAGCAGAACAACTTAAAGAGTGGCAGCATAAACTCGGGTTATAAGAAAAGAATAACCTCTTAAAACTTCAAGCTTGAATAAACCTATAAAAATGTCAATATAGGAGGCTACTCCGTCACAGCTGTCTCTGGAAACAGAAGTGAGGGTATTGTGGACCAGCACGATCACTACTCAAGCGTCTCTCAGATAAGAACCAGACCAAGCGTTGGTGGCGCCATGTTGCGGGGATTCTGCTCATACACAGAACTATGCACAAGAAAACAGGACCTCAGTAAATAGGGCTGTACCTCCTATCAACTTAGTACCCAAAATCCCAACCGACTAGCAATAGTGTCTCATTTGGTCTCCTACAAATATCAAGAAGCTACGAATGTTTAGACAACCCAGAACACGAGCACTCCCGACTCACCTCAGAGTCGCTGGAACAAGACACTCTTTCGCTCTCACGTATTTGTCCACAATAAAAACAATCAGAGTCACTAAATAAGTTCAAAATGTTTAATTTGACTATAGTGATCCATGATACAGTATGCGAACCACAACTAGCAGCAAAATGCATAAAGCCCTACCTGAAAGCCTAAACCCAAGGGTTTACATCATAGGAACAGCAGCGCTCAGCTCCATGGAACGGCTTTCATCGAGTGTGTTTCAAAAACATGCAACAACGTTATATCAAAGCACGATTCTTCCGCATTGCAGCTGTTGGTTACATGTTTTGTCTAGGTAATAGGGACTGACCAGAACAGAATAACAAGAGACATTGTTGACCGACCTTGCACATTATGTTCAGACAGAATTGAAGGGAAGGCTGAGAAAGTGAAAAACAATCTGTTATCATGTACAGGGCAGAGGCAAAGTGTCTCGAAAACAAATGCTTAGCAGAAGCGTGCGCAAAAGCAGCAGCATAGGGCAAGCAAAACTCATGCTAACTTAGCAATGTCAACAATGTGTCTTAGGGCCATATAACCCCATATAACAGTACATTTCAGAAGAAAATGTAAGTTTGCAGTGGGTGTTCACAAACACACATGCTGAAGTCTTCAGAATGATGTTGTATTATATCTGGAGTCTATAGTGAAGATCCAGGAAGATCAGCTTCATGCCTGATTTTCAGAATGAACACAGACTTTTACAGTTGGCCTCAGGGCGTGGTTTGTCATTGTATGAGTATGGCTGCATTTGAGGGAGCTCTGTGGCAGCCTGGAGGGGAAGGGTGGGCCGACACGAGCTGTGCACCATAACAATTGAAGCACAGTGATGCCACATCAGAGGAGATGCTGCTGAACATTCTGTTATGGTTCAGACATATTTTTATTCATGAAGTCAGTGATTTCTTTTCTTCAGTGGCGATTGCACGTTGGAGAACTACAGTGGCCGCCATTTTGTCAGCCTTTCTTTGAGGAATTTGTTGGCGGTTCAACACAGCATTTAATGCAGCATTTAATGTTCGCTCAAATATGTTACTTTTACCAATGTAAACAAAAAGAAACTTTCTCTTATATGCTGCATCATATTCATGCAAAAAGAACAATTGATGGACAGAATGCAGAACGATGTCATACATTCACCCCAGTACAGAGATCTGGGCCTAAATCCATTTTCTTTTGCTCCCCATGTCATTCCAGTTTGACATGAATGAGTGATTGGAGGTATTTTCACATTTTGAATGATTTTCTACCAATTGCAATGTGAGGAGTTTAATATAATGAAAGGATCTCAGTTCACTCTTTGTGTAATTATACTACTAATTTGCTTCAAAAGTGATAGTATTTCAGTATATCTGCTTGCTTCTGCCTTGGTCTACAGTTTATGAATTAACCTGATTCTCCAGGAATAATATTGTACTTAGCATCTGGTTCTTCTGTTCAGGCATAAATACTCTTCTGCTTTCTGTATTTTCGCTTGTTCTTTTATCGGAAGAACTAAAGGTTCAAAGCTAAAGTGCAGTATTTGTGCTAAATCACAATCATTTCTCCACTTCCCTCATTATAATAATATGGAAGCCATGACAGATCCCATACCAAAACAAGAAGATTCTACTATTTTGTTATCTGCATCTAATGCTCCTCCAAACCCTTTAGATGGCTCCAAAACCGGTGGGGAAATTGGTGCGTCGTCTATCACCTCCACACAAAAAAAAATTCTAAAAGATCTGCCTTCCTCAGTTAAGTCTTCAACGCAGGTCTCGAAGGAGCTCCTACAGAATGAAAAAGGAGCACTGAAACCTTTCATGAAGGAAAAAAATCATCGCCTTCAAAGTCTAGATGACAAATGGTCTCGAATAGATAACAGAGTCACTGAGGTGGAACATAGGGTCGGTGACCTACATGATGGTATTCAAAGGTTAAACTACTCCAGGTTGAGGTTGAACAACTTAAATAGCATGCTGAAGACCTTAAAAACCGCAACCGTAGGAATACCGTTCTCATTTATGGTCTAGCAGAGGGTTTTGAAGGAACTGATCCTTATTGCACTTTTTCAATCTTTTCTTCCCAAAAGTCTAGATGTGCCAGATTCTACTTCCTTAAACTCATGGGCTCATAGGCTGGCACTCAATGCTGGTATATCGGTTCCTCACAGAAACCTAGAGGACTCATAATCTCTTTTTAGAGTATACAGACTTATTGAAAGTAATCAGAGTAGCGAAAGTGAAAGGTTGAATTACGTGGTCTGGCCCCAATTTATAATTTTCTCAAGATTTGACAAAATCCACAGCCGATCGTAGGAAGCGATTTCTGGGGATGCGTCCTGCTCTGCAATCTCTTAACTGCTAGATTTGGACTTCTCACCCGTGTCTTTTTAAAGGTACTTATATGACAGAAAAATTTGGATAACTGTAGAGATGAACAAATGTATACATTGAGTTTTCCTCCTATTGGGATTTTTAATACTCCGATTTTGTTGCTGATACGTTATCCATTTTATAGTACTTTACCTTAGTATTATGTGCATTTCCTGTGATTTTTCAATATATTTGTAGGATAATTTGCTCAATAAGTAATTGATTCTTTTATCTCCCAATCAGGTGTTTTACTTCATGTGTTGACTTTATCCATTTCCTTGTCATTGGTCTGGTTCCCCTCAGGCCTACTCCTTATCCTGATCGCGGTTTCCTCTTCCTGCCATTTCACCATCCCTATTTATTTGTTTGTTCATATGTATGTTTTCTTTGTTTTTTGAGTTTTATTCTCTTTATTTTTCCTTTTCTGCCTTGGTATTCCAATTCTACTTTTTTCTCTCTTTCTTCTTTTCTGCTAATCCTTCTTTCCACTTTTATATCTTTTCTTATAAACTGTATGGATCTTTTCGTTATTTTCACTTACAGCATTTGTTTATCATTATTAGGTAAAAAGTAATACTTACATCAAAGTTGTAATTACTGGTTAATGTCTTTACAAATAACTTTTTGGAATGTTAGGGGGCTGGGTTCACCTATTAAAAGGCAAAGAGTTGTATCGCATTTGCCTATGTGGAGAACTAATGTCGCTTTTCTAAAAGAAACTTATCTGGTACAAGCTGAAGTTAATAAACTTGCTTGAACTTGGGTGGGAAAGGTATTTTTATCTCCAGGCTCACGTAAGAAAAGTTGAGTTGTTGTTTCATATGAAAAATCTCTGGATGTTCACTTAATACCTTTCGATTGTGATGTATATGGAAGATGGCTTATTGTAAAATTGATTATTAATAAAATTCCTTTTTCTATCTTTACATATATGTTCCTACACATCCTGACAAAAGGTTTTGACCTGACAATTCACATAAATTAAAGTCTATTTCAGGTGATCACTTGATTTTAGATCGAGATTGCAATCTGGTCATTGATCCTTTTATTGACCGTAATTCTAAAGTTATATTTTTCCTTTCCAATATTCACAAACAATTTCATCATCAATAAATCATAGATGTTTGGAGACTATGTAATCCAACATTGAGAGAATCTACCTTCTTTTCCCAGGTAGACTGTTCTCATTCTAGGATAGACCATACATTTTGTTCTAAATCTTTATATTCACATCTTTTGAACTCAGAGATTGAATCAACCTTAATATTTGGTCATGCACCAGTTATTAAGAATTTAGATTTACTCCCTGTATCTAAAGGCAATGAAAGATGGAGATTTAATAACTCGCTTCTATTGGCTATCCAGTTTACAAAATGTTTTGAAACTTTTGTACAAGAATTTTTCCATTTAAATGATTCTTCCGATATAGCACCTAAAATTCTATGGGATTCCTTTAAAGCATCGTGTAGGGATTTCATCATTTGAAATGATATCCAAAGAACGGAAGGTAAATATTAAAAAATCTTCAAAATGAATAAAATCAGAAAAATGGAACACCTATATTTTACTACTATATACAAATCCTTTCTTGATGAATTAATTTAAGCAAAATTTCTATTTAACAAGCACTCCACTGAAGGTGCAGCATCATATTTACTTAGATCTAGGGGTGGACGGAACTCGCAGAGTTTCACTCTGCAGAATTCCACGGAGTTACTGAAAAACTCTGCAAGATTCTGTGGAATTCCGCAAAGGACGGAAAATATGCAGCTCGTGCCACAATTTAGCACCGGTAGCGCGAGCAGTGCTGAAAATCAGTGCAAACTGCACCATGCGCTGTGCAAGAGCTTGTGGCCATTCATGTTGATTTTGCTGCTACTTGAGTAGAAAATCTACTCGAGTGGCAGCAAATCTACTCAAACTGTGACCCTCTGACCATGACCGCTCACAAATGCCAATAACCGCCTGCTTTAGAAAATCACGCTAGGGGATGCCAAATCTCACTCTCGTTCACCAGCTCACATAGTCTGAGTAGAGTAGGGTAGCATAGAGTGGGGGTATAGTATAGTGGCATACAATGTATTAGTAGAGAGGCGTAGAGTGGAATATGGTAGAGTGGAGAGGCTTAGAGTGGAATAGCGTAGAGTGGAGTAGCAGA
This sequence comes from Calotriton arnoldi, assembly GCA_963921515.1. Taxonomy (NCBI): domain Eukaryota; kingdom Metazoa; phylum Chordata; class Amphibia; order Caudata; family Salamandridae; genus Calotriton; species Calotriton arnoldi. The sequence continues at coordinate 359,149 of CAWUFW010007712.1, forward strand.
GAGTGCAGTGGCATACATTGGAATGACGTAGACTGAAATGGCATAGAGTGGAGTGGCATACCATGGAATAGGGTAGAGTGAAGTGGCTTAGAGTGGAATACCGTAGAGTGGAGTAGCGTAGAGTGGAGTGGTATATTAGCGTACAGTGGAGTGTCATGCAGTGGGATCTCATACTGTGGAGTGGTGTATAGTGGATTGGTGTTCTCTGGAGTGGCATAGAGTGGAGTGGCCTATAGTGGAATAACGTACAGTTGAGTGTCATAATCTGGAGTGAAGTAGAGTGGAGTGGAATAGAGGGGAATAGGATAGAGTATAGTGGCATAGAGTTGCATACAGTGGAATAGTGTAGACTGGAGTGGCATAGAGTGGAGTGGTCTAGTGTGTAATAGTGTACAGTGGAGTGGTATAGAGTGGAGTGACGTAAAGGGGAGTGGTGTGCAGTTGAGTGGCAAACAGTGGAATAGCATACTGTGGAGAGGTATAGAATTGAGTGGTGTTGAGTGGAATAACATACAGTAGAGTGGCACAGAGTGGAGTGGGGTTCAGTGGAGTGGGGGTAGAGTGATGTGAGGTACAGTGCAGTGACATACAGTGGAATAGTGTAGAGTCAAGTGGTGTACAGGGGAGTGGTATACAGTGGAGTGGCGAACAGTAGAATAGCACACAGTGGTGTGGCTTGCAGTGGAGTAACATTGAGTGGAGTGGCGTACAGTGGAATAGCATACAGTGGAGTGGCATAGGGTAGAGTTGCGTACAGTGGAAAAACATACAGTTTACATAGAGTTGCGTAGATTGGAGTGGAGTACAGTGGAGTGGTGTAGACTGGAGTGGCAAAGAATGGAGTGGTGTAGAGTGGAATAGTGTAGCGGTGGAGTGGTATAGAGTGGTTAAGAGTGGAGTGGTATATAGTGTACTAGCTTAGAGTGGAGTGGCGTACAGTAGAGTTGTGTACAGTGGAATAGCATAGAGTTGAGCTGCGTACAGTAGAATAGTGAAGAGTGAAGTGGCACACAGTGGAGTGGCATAAAGTGTAGTAGTGTAGGCTGATGTGGTGTAGAGTGCAGTGGTGTAGAGTGCATTAGCATAGAGTGGAGTGTTGTAGGGTGGAGTAGGGTACAGTGGAATGGGAAAGAGTATAGTGGCATACAGTATAATAGTGTAGATTGGAGTGGTGTAGGGTGTACAGTGGAATCACATAAAGTTTAGTGACACAGATTGGAGTGGCGTAGAATGAGTAGCATACAGTGGAGTTGCAAAGAGTGGATGTCGAAGAGTGGAGTTGTGTACACTGGAATAGTGTAGAGTGGAGCGGCGTTAAGTGAAGGGGCTTGCATTGGAGTGGCGTAGACTAAACTGACGTAGAGAGGAGTGCAGTAAAGTGTCATAGCGTACAATGGAGTTTTGTACAGTGGAGTGGCATATAGTGGAGTGGCATAAAGTGGAGTATCGTACAGTGGTGTGACAGAAAGTGGAACAGCATAGAGTGTAGTGGCATAGAGTGGAGTTGCATACAGCAGAAGAGCATTGAGTGGAAGGGCGTGTCATAGAATTCAATAATATAAAGTGGAGTGGAGTAGGGTGGAGTGGCATAGAGTGGAATAGCATAGAGTGTAGTGGTGTACAGTGTAGTGGCATAGAGTGGAGTTGCGTAGAATGGAGGGGTGTACAATGCAGTGGTGTAGACTGGACTGGCATAGAGTGGAGTGGTGTACAGTAAAATAGAGCAGAGTAGAGTTTTGTATAGTGTAGTGGCGCACAGTGGAGTGGTGTACAGCAGTGTGGCATCAGTAGAATACCATCCAATGGAGTGGCGTATACTGGAGTGGCATAGAGTGGAGTGGCATAGATTGAAGTGGCACAGAATGGAATATAGGAGAGTGTAGTGACGTAGAGTGAAGTTGTGTACAGTAGAAGAGCATAGAGCGGAGTGGCACAGAATGGAGCGTCATACAGTGGAGTGGCATATACTGGAGTGTGATAGAGTTTAATAGTGTAACCCTCAAGGTAGGAATAGTTCCTCATAAGCATAGGGAACACAAGATGGTGAAATCCCAAAGCTGGCCAATTTGGTCACAGGGGGACCAAAAGGTCAGATCTTAATGCCTTCACACACCTATTGGGGTGTCATGCTTCATCACTGGGCACTCCTCATCTGGCCGGCGCTGCAATGCCTGACAGGCCTGGGGGCTCTTTATCAGAGATCTTTTGATCTGTATACTCTGTTTAGGTGAATGCATGAGAGGGGACTGTGCAGAAGTGTGTCTGGTGAAGAGTGAAATGTGTCTAAAATAGGCTCAGGTACCCAAAGAATTTCTTTTTATGGGGTAGGGGTACCAGGACTAAGTAAAAACAGTGGTGCTATCCTTCAGTAACAATGGGGCTCATTACGATGGCGGACGGACATAAGTCCGTCCGCCATCGTCACAGGATTTGGGACCGGCTGCCTATATGGCGGTGGTCCCGCCCATGGAATTACAATGCGACCGCCACGGTGGCAGTTGCATTGGGCAAGTTTACCATTGCCGCGGGTGCTGCAGGCTGCAGCACCTGACGCAATGGTGAAAATGCAGGTTTTGCATTTCCCTGCACTACGTGGCAGGCACCGTGCGGTGCCTGCCACATGATGCAGGGAAATGTAGGAGGCCAAGTGCAGAAGAAAAGTGCCCCTGCTGAAGGGGAGCCCGCAACGGGCCCCCAATGTCAATCTCTACCAGCCTTTGAATGGCGGGTGAACCGTCATTCAAAGCTGGCGGAGATGAAGCATCCTAATATGGCGAACGGTGCCTGCTAGGCACCACCACCATTGTAGGTATGCTTTCCGGGTCTGACAGGCAATCGTAACGATTGTCTGTGTCGGACCCATGGTGGACGGACTTCCCGTCCACCAGCAAACCGCCCGCCATCCTAATTTGGCGGGCGGATAATGGCTGCACGTTGGTGGGGAATCCACCACCGGCAGGCTGCCGGTGGCAGATTCACCGCTATCGTAATGAGCTCCAATGTACCTTGACAACTATAAATAAAGTGAGGTCGACATGTTTCATGCCTGAATTGCCATAAGGGTCAGTCGGCATTTTATCAGGACCAAAAACAACAGTAAATTCTTACCCCCTTTGGGACAGGGGACCTCCTTTCTGGTAAAGGGTGGCCACTCAATAAGTACAATACTGCACCTGAATGGTTGCAGCAAAATGATTCCACCTAAGGGAGAAGGGAAAGAAAACAGAAGGTGGGAATAAACATGCAATATACTTAGGGTGGAAACCTTCATCCAAAATGCAGTAGTACAAATTCATTTGCTCATTAGTAGGGGCACTCATCAATAGTGGTGCACATCGTCACAATCTACAGTTGAAATGAAAGTTTTAAAATATTTTTTAAAAATCGTAAAAAGCACTAGAGTAAATTACTCTGCGACACATAGAGGCAAGATGTGTTAGTGCCTGAAGATCTCAAGCTGGTATATTGTTAGGCACAGGACAGCCATAAGACATATTAGAGCGGTACAACTTGCATAAACATACACATCTGCCTTGTTTACTTACCCAGAGGTGAGCAGGGAATAACCCCTTAGGCAAGGCAGAGGGTCCCAGTGAAACTACGGGACACCTTAAATGGAAAGAGAGAAGAAGAAGCAAACATGGCCGTGTAATTGAGGATCTGTAAATAACCAAACGCAGTCATGTATTTGAGGATTTGTGAACCCCCCATTCAGTTGCTCAAATTTGCAGCTCAGGAATACAAATTAGGCAAGCTGGCGCGCACTTGCTTAGGTTGACGCAGGACATTGGACTCGACCTACCCTCCTTCAGACTGCCTGTAGACGTCGGGGCGGCACGTAATGTAGTGCCGGTCTCACAGGTCACATAATGCCGTGTTGACAGGTGCTCGTGAGGGTCAAAACGGTAAGAGGGGCCGAGAGCCGCTGTTACTCTAAGGCAGAGGTCTTCAAACTTTTTGATGCCGAGACCCCTTTGTCAAACCTTTTTAGGCATAAGGACCCCGTTCTGACAAAGTTTTCTAGAAACTGGTACACCTCATCATCGACAACTATCGACAACCATAAATGCCCCTGTTAGATCTGGCATATTTTGGCATGTTTCCCCTATCTTTTTGCCTTCTGACCTCCTAGTTTTGACTCTGTTTTTGCTGGTTTAGTGTCTCTGTGCACTTTCTCACTGCTGTTCAGTGTTTACGTGCAAGTGCTCGTATTGTAAATTGTATTATGGATTGGTGTTTCCATGATTAGTATGTTTGGCTTACTAGTAAGTCCCTAGTAAAGTGCACTGAGGGTGCCAGGGCCTGTCAATCAAATGCTGCTGGTGGGCCTGCAGTATAGATTGCACCACTCACCCAAGCAGCCCTGAAAAGGGTTACAGACCTGCCACTGCAGTGTCTGCGCACAGTTTGTAACTGCCATGTTGACCTGGAAAGTGCACCCACTTGCCAGGCCCTAATATTCCCTTTTCTTACATGTAAGTCACCCCTAAGGTAGGCCCAAGGTACCCCTGTGGGCAGGGTGCCATGTATATTAAAGGTAGGACATGTACTGGTGTTTGACACTTCCTGGTAGTAAATTACAGTGTGTTTCATTATTCACAATGGAAAGGCTATCTGTCCCATAAGATAGAATGGGAGTTTACTTATAACATCTTATAAGCATATCTTTCCATTGGGACAAGATGGGGTTTAGTATGCCTAAACTCAGAATATAAAAATGCATCTTTGGTAAAGATGATTATTATGTTCTTTGTTTGAAAATACCACTTTTAGAAAGTAGGTATTTTCTTGCGTAGCCATCCCGTGTGCCCCTGCTGGGTTTGTGGATTGATTGCCTGGCTTTGGAGTGACAGAGGCTGGGGATGTGCATTCTCATCAGACAGCCACTGGGGGGGGGGGGCAAGGTGTGTCCTGCCTTTCCTGGATGAGTCAGGGCTGGGCTGAATAGACCTGGGCTGTATTTAGAGTAGTAGGAGGATATTTCCTTGCACCTGAATGGGCCTGGTCTACCTTGGACAATGCTGTCTCCACCTCCTACCAGGAAGCTGGGCCAGAGAAGATAGAACTGGTTTGGGCTGGGCACAGACACTCTCTGTCCAAAAGCACAAAGAGAAACTGACTATAAATATTGGGGCCCAGACCCCAGAACTTTAGAACTCACTGGAATCAAGGAACCTGCCAAGAATAAGAGCTGGAAAAAATGTCAAGAGGAGTACTGCCCCTTTGCTGTGTTGTTGCTTTGTTGGGTTGGCCTGCAGTTGCTGCTTCTGCCTTGGGGCAGTGAAAGGACTGGACTGAACCTTCTTTACCTGTTGCTGAGTATCTCCATGGGCTTGAAGTAGAGCTTGCCTCCTGTTCTGAAGTCTCAGGGACCGCAAAGACTTAACTGACCTCTGGGTACCACCTCTGGAACCGTGGTTTCAGTTGCCACAGAGAGGGGAAAGCAACCGACTCCGTCGCTGGCTCCATCTCGCACCGCAACCCTGGTCTCACCGACGATGACTGCCGCCGCCGAGCTGCTGCTTGCACCGTGACCTGTAGGCTCCGCACCGCCTTGCCTCACTTTGCCGCCCTGGTCTCACCGATGCCGTCGCTGCCCACTGACTTCGACACACGTGACTGCACCGTGGCTTGGGGGCACCGCTCGTAAGTCTTGCGACACACCGCCCCGTCCTACCCCGCAGTCCGGACCAACCGACGCCAGCTCCCCGCAACCGGCACTTTCACCTGCACCGTGATCTGTCAGCACCACAACAAGCACCGCCTTCACTCAGGACCACATCCCTGCTTTCACCGATGCCGCTGGACGACCGTCACCGAGCCACTGCCTGAACCGCGACTTGAGGGCACCGCATGCCGCACCGCTCTGCTTCACACCTCAGCCACGACGGTGGCCACGACCAGCCCACACCAACGTCATCGGCTGCAATGAAAAGGTATTGTTTACGAGTCTGCCGACCGACGCAGTCAGACGAAACTGTTGGATTCTGTGGTTCTGAGCACTGCTGTAGCACCGGACTCTGCCTCTGAAATAAGCCTGACTGCTCGTGCCAACCTCCAAGGAGGTGAGCAGGGGTTATTTCAGTAATGTATCCCTCTTACCCTGACTAGAAGGAAGGGTCCCTACTTGGACAAAGGTGCAAACCATTGCCAACTAGAAACCCCCATTTCTAACAGCCCCCAATTACCACAGCAAATACTTTTTACGGTGGGGAAATGATATTAAACAGTGTTTAGCAAATCAAAGGTCAGTGAGCATAGGGGTGTAGCCAAAGGTGTAGCTAAAAACAAAGGTCCTCATTTATGAGGAATTGGCGTAGCGCAGCGCCGCAAGTCTTCTTGCGGCGCTGCCCTATGCCAATGTGAAAGGGCAGGGATGCACCGTATTTATGAAATACAGTGCTTCCAGTCCGTTTTCCTTGCGTTGGCGCACAAATTGCTGCCTAGCACCAACATAGCCAAGATTGTTTTTGTACGGGAAGGGGCACCTTCCTTCACCAAAACAATCCAGAGGGGCGTTTTCCTCTTTCTATGTGAGCTGCAGAATGCAGCACACATGGAAAGAGGAAAAAACAAGGAGAAATGAAAACATTTCTCCTCAATACGCCTCCAGTGGGGAGGCGTCCATTTTTGGATCTGCCCCAGGTTTAAGTGATTTTGTAAATATGGGGCAGCATCAAAATCCATGGGTGTTGCGTGGGAACCCCACGCAAAGCCCATGGAACACCTCCTTGACACAGGTCAAAGGCAATAAAGTGCGCTGCTATGTCTTACTCCATATCTATGAGGCCATGCAAAGCCATGCAGGGTGACTTTGTACTGCCACATAGGTATGGTTGAGATGCTTGCGCCACCGGAGAATAAAAAAAATGAAGCTCTGGAGATGCAAGTATCTCATAGATAAGCCCAAAATATTCTGTACGTTTTTTAGGTCTTTCACCATCAGGTATCTACATATAAAATAATGGGCAGCATAAATGAAAAATAAATAAAAAAAAGTTATTGCTCAGTGGGAAATGCACTGTAGTACATTATGAAACCTCTATTAGTTGATGCACTGCAGAGGTCTGTGTGTAACCAGAGAACCACAGAATTAAATCTTGATTGGAGCAGTGGAGAATAGTGATGTGTATTTTTAGTGCTACGTAGTCACAGCCTGTGATGAAAGCACTGTGAATATGTAAGTCAACTTTTTATACTTGCATTACACACAAATAGTTTTTCTATAAAATGGTGCTTTAAAAATGTAGATTTTAATAATACCAGAGCGTATGTAATGCATTTTTTTTTACATAACTGTCCCTTCAACACCTCTTCAGGGGCACTAAGGGCTGTGTAAATGCAGTTAAAATTAAAAGCAAGAACTTCCCAGCCCAGTTGTTAACTCTTTGCACTTCCACTAAAAAAAAACAAATCTTAGTCATCACAAAGAGCCAGAACTGCTCCCAAGCATTCTTTACACTTGCAGTTTAACTGATAAGGCACATTTGCCTTTCATTCAGGCAAGCAGCTGATAACGATCTAAATTAGCCGTCCCAGGACGGCTGTCTTTTTGCAGGGACAAGTGAAGCTGGGGAATCTGCGACCCCCTTGCAGGGACTCCACGGCCCCCCTGGGGGTCGCGCCCCACAGAACGAAGACCTCTCCTCTAAGGACTATGAACCATCTTGGTGGCCATGTTTTGTAGGTGTAATTAGGCATATGGGCCCCGATCTGATAAGCTGATAAGTCTCTTGTGTGGTCGTAGCCTGCGTTAACTGTGAAAAATCACTTGTAAATCAGGTCGGAATGGACAAGGTACAGACAGGAAAAAGAGAGTTTATACAGAAGGATGAGAGGTATATAAAATGTTGACAAAGTCATCATTGCTGAGAATGTTAACCACCAGAAATAAGTATATCGCATGAGCTCTCAGTCTCAAAATTGGGGATCAAGGAGTCAGACCAGGAGTTTGCTTAAATGTCATATGGTGTATGAGGTGCGTAATTCAGCACTCACTATAATGCTGGGTGAGCAGTTCCTTTGCAGTCCACACAGCAGACATGTGTAGAGTTAGTGGGCATGTCACAAATGGGAACTTCCAGATGGTGAATGGAAGACATATGTTGAAAAGGTTATGGTTAGATGTGTTCCTTTACTAGTTGAGTTCATGCCACGGAATTTCATCATTCAAGCCATTGGTCTGTGTAGAAAGACGAAAAATCCAACGCTGCTCCATTTCAAACAGTTTTCTCTTGTGCCAAAAGTTGTTGGTTTCCAAGATAGTCCAACTCATGTCATCTGGGGTATGGTGTTGTTTGAGGAAATGTGCGCTCATTTTGGTTGTATTTCTCTGGCACCGAATATTGCTACGGTGTTCGATTATCCATGTTTTGATCGGTCTTGAAGTCATGCCAATATATCTAAGTCGGCACGGACATTCAATGAGATATATGCAATTTCTTGTATTGCAGTTGGTATGGATTCTCTGAGTCCATATCTGGTTGTTGTTTAAGGTGACCTCTTTAGATGGTTTCGTCAAGTGTCACACGCCGCACTGGCCACAAGGAAAGTGTCCTGTGATGGGTGTCATATTCCATAATGTTCTTTGGGATGGTCTGAGTTTGGCTGGTGGACATGTATGAACCAACATGTCACAGAGGTTTCTAGTGCGCTTGAAGGCAAATCGTGGCATAGGAATTTTCAGGGCTCCTGACTGTACAATCCGCCAGTGTTTTCGTATCACCTTCTGGATCCGATTGGAGTTAGGAGTAAATGTCGTGACACGGGTAATCATATCTTCCTTCTCTTTAGTTCTGGGTTTGAGAAGAGCCTCTCTATTGTTATTTCTAGCCCTTCTCCGTGATTTATTAATGACAGGTATTGGATAGTTCCGGGCCTCTAAGTTCCTGCTGAGTAGTTTGGCCTCTTTATCAAAATTAGATGTTGAGCTGCAGTTTCTGCGTAGGCGTAAAAACTGGCCGAAGGGTAGGTTGTCCCGAAGGGCCTTAGGATGATGGCTGTCGTAGTGCAGCAAGTTGTTACAATCTGTGGGTTTCTTAAACGTGGTGGTTGACAGTTGGCCGTCCCTCAGTGAAATCGTCAGGACTAGGAAGGTGATTTCTTTGTCCGAAACAGTGCGTGTAAACTTCAGGAAAGGATTGAGTGAGTTGATCCATTCATAGAAGGAGTCACAGGTCTTCTCATCTCCATGCCAAAAGATGATAATGTCATCGATGTATCGGCGCCATGTCTTGATGTTGGTCATGTAGGGATTATAGTGTTTAATAGTGTACAATGGAGTGGCATAGAGTGAATGATGTACCGTGGAGTGGCATACAGTGGAATAGCATAGATTGGAGGAGCTTACAGTGGAATGGTTTACCCTGGAGGGTTGTAGAATTGAGTGGTTTAGAGTATAATATTGTATAGTAGAGTGATGTAGAGTGGTTTACAGTGGAGTGGCATACAGTGGAATAGCGGAGAGTGGAATGGAATACAGTGGAGTGGCGTAGACTGAAGTGTCATGGAATTGAGTAGACTAGAGTGTAATAGTGTACAGTGGAGTGGTGTAGAGTGGATTGGCATACAGTGTATTATCATGGAATGGAGAGCTGTATAGTGGAGTGATGTAGAGCTGAGTGCCTTAAGTTATAAGGCGTTTTAACTTAGTAATATCTGTTGTCACAGTAGTTTGGCAAAATTTCCCAGTATTTTGCCGAAGAACCGTGGTACATAGCCATCACAAGGCATTATGTGATTGGCTAATGAATGCCTTTAGAAGACTTAAAGGCAGCCATGTTGTTTTTAGGTATACTTTGGATGTGTTCTGTGTTACTACCATAGATATAGGTTTGATATTTTTCCCTACCTATTGCCACTTTATTAAAGTGGCAATAGGTAGGGAAAATTAATTGTGAGTTTTTAAATATTTTTGAAAAAATGTACGGAGTACTGCGGTACTGACTTGGGAGTACAGCGGTACTTAAAATAGATTAAAAAATTAATTTACTAAAAAATACACTGTACTACACTATATTTTACAAATATTGTGTACTTCAGTATATTTTCGATTTTTAACATATTTAAATCTTCACAAAAAATTCTACAGAGTACCACGGTAATACCTACAAATGGATGTACTACTTTTTAAAAAAATCCACAGTTCTCCCTAAACTGCTGTAAAAATATACAAAAATTATAAATACATTTCTCTGCCTATTAGCACTTTAATAAAGTAGTAATAGGTAGGTAACAACAATAAAACCTAATACTTGCCCATATCTGAGACCCTGACCCAGAACACAGTGAAATGCAGAACGCAGCCAAACTGTGCTGAAAACAACATGGCTGCCTTATACGTCTGGTAACACAGCCGGTAGCCAATCACATACTGCCTTATCATGTGCATGTACTGCATCATACAGCTAACTTACCGCTGAAAATGACATGGCTGACTTATACATCTGGTAACACAGCCAATGGCCAATCACATACTGCCTTATCATGTACATTGTACTACATCATACAGCGAACCTATCGGGGTATACCACAGCACAATATATTGCTAAGCCTTTTAAAACTTAATACTACTTTCACTAGTCACACATACTTCCAAAAATTACCTTCTACATTATATCTTCATCAGTTCACACACTTTAACACTACTTCTGTTTCAAATTCCAAATGCCACTCCACACCACCCAACTCTATGCCACTCCACTCTACACCACTCCGCTTTATGTTATTACACTCTATGCCACTCCACTCTACCTCACACAAGTATACAGCCACTCCAATCTATGCTAATCCGCTGTATGCCACTCCACTCTACCCCACTAAACTGTAAGTCACCCCACTCTACACCACTACACTGTAATCTATTACACTATACGCCACTGTCAGGGAAGAGTTATCCACTAATGTCCAACTTTACTAACCTGGTTGAACATATCCACAACTCACCAGGAGTAAGCACAGAAGGGAAAGGGGGGAAGAAAACAAGGAAAGGAGGGGAAGAGAATCTGCACGAGTGAGCACTTCCGTTCTGCCTGTAAGTGACTGCCCTCCAGAATTTCTGCTCAGAAGTGTTGTATCTGGACCCAGGAAGTTATCAAAGTCTGGAACCCCAATGACTAAGGAACTACCTAGAGAAGAGAAACAACTGTTATTGCGCAGATACTAGCTCATTAAATGGTTGTGTCTTACTTTTGGGTTTCTTGGAGAATAATACGTAGGGTGTCATGCAGTGGTACCTGGTGTTTCATTTGTGGTGGTGGCCCTAACAAGGGTTTCAGAACTCTGGGCAAGTTCTGGAGGCCGAAGTCCTCACTCGGCTCTGGTCTTAGGCAGATTTGAGGGAAAAAGGTGCCGGGAAACTCTTATTCTCAGATTTGAAATCCGTCTTGAAATGAGGATTCTATGGTATTTTGGAATTGCTTCTCATTCTCTCAGGTTTGCTCTTTCATTCATTCTATTTGTACTCACTCACACTGCTTGCATAACTCCTCCTCATACTAGTGCACTATGTTCAGTGTAGCGTGACTTGCACTTCGAGAACTGTCTGCTTTATGCACCTCTTACTTTTCGAGCGCTGAATACCACTCCTCATACAAACACTCCTTGTGTTCAATATTTTGTGCCCCAGCTTGCACAATAGCAGGGGAACTCCTTCCCAGGAAGTCTTTAGGTGTTTGGAGTGGTAGAAGTCTTTGAAATCTCTTGAGCTTTAAGCAAGTTTGTCCAGAATGTGAAATGAGTGCTGTCTCTTAGTCACTCATGTGCACGCGCTTTACAGAGGTTAATTGTCTTTCTTTTTCTTGCAGGTTGCCATTGGTCAAGGCTGTCAAGGATGAATGCTGCTACTGGAGAAGCTGGCACGCCAGATTGCTGTCACTGGAATCAGGGAGTGGCGATGCTGCCGCTTCCCTGCCAAATGCGTGATTGCCAAGCAAGACGTGGCATGAGGTGTGGCTATTTATAGGCACAAAACCCCAAAATGCCACCAATATTACCAAATCTTGTGTGAGTTTGGGAAACAACCAGTCGGGTTTTTTCTGGCTGTTGGGTGGGTCAGTGGATGTGTCTCCTATGCGTGCATGTTTGCATGTGAGAGTCCACCTCCTTGCTCCCACCGCCCGGGTCCAGAGAAGCCATAAAGGTAGTTTGTGTGATGGACGCTACATGGGGCTGGATAGCCACTACATTTTATGTCACATCAGTGTACGCCACTCCATTGTATACCCCTCGACTGTACGCTACTCCACCATACACTATTCCACTGTACGCAACTCAACTCTACAACACTACACAATATCACTCTATGCCACTCCACTGTGTGCCACTTCAGTGTACTCCACTGCACTATACGCTATTCCACTGTTCGCCACTCCACTCTGCACAACTTTACTATACACCACTCCACTCTACAACAATCCACTGCATGCTATTACACTGTCCAACACTCCATTCTACGCCACTTCATTCTACGAAACTACACTCTTCTCCACTCCACTCCACTCTATGCCACTCCACTTTACACTACTACACTCTACACTATTCCGCTGTACGACACTCCACTCTATGCCACTCAACTGTGTGCTGTTCCACTATATACCACTCCACTTCACGTCACCACACTGTATGCCAGTAACACTCAATGTTATTCCACTGTACACCACCCCTATATCTGCTACTCCACTGTATATGACTCCACTCTATGCCACTACAGTCTACGCTTTCTACTGTATGCCACTCCAAGCCGCTCAACAGTATGCTACTATACTGTACACCACTACTGTCTACCTCACTACACTCTAACCAGTTCAAATCTAAACACTCCACTCTACAGGATTCCACTCTACAACACTCCACTCTATGCCACTACACTATATGCTACTCGGCTATATGGCACTCCAGTCTATGCTATTCCACTGTACACCACTATGCTGTACCGCACTCCATTATATGCTACTCTACTGTATGCTCCTCCACTATACACCACTCTGCTTTACGCTATTCCACTGTATGCCACTCCACTCTACCCTACTCCAGTGTACAGGATTCTTCTGTAAGTCACTTCTGTATACACCACTACACTCTATGCCACTCCACACTATGCTATTCCACTGTACGCCATTACACTGTACGTCGCACCACTATAACACACGTCACTGTACGCCACTGCACTGTACACTATTCCACTGTATTCTATTCTACTTTATACCGCTCCACTCTACAATCTATGCCATCCCACCGTTCACCACTACACTCTACTCTACTCCACTGTACAACACTTTCCAACATTGTACAGCACATCAGTCCACTCCACGGTACCACATTCCACTCCACTCTGCAACACATTACTCCACTGTATGCTATGCCACTCATTCTACTTGACTCCATGCCACTGTACTCTAAAATAAGCTATTCCATTCTATGCTATGCCACCCTACTAGACTCCACTACATTCTACTAGACTGCACAACACTTTACCCCACTCTATGACACTGTACAACACTCCACTGTACACCCCCCCAATGTACCACACTCTATTCCACTCAATGCATCTCCAGTCTACAAAACTCTGCTACACTCTGTGCCAATATTCAACATTGTATGGCACTGTATGCCCCTACACTACTCTGTACAACCCTCTACTCCACTCTATGCCCCTATGCCCCAGTGTACAACACTCTACTCCACTCTACAACACTTTCCAGCACTCTACGATACACCACTCCACTGTACTGTACAAGACACCACTCCAATTTATAACAATTTACTCAACTCTACACTACGCCTGTCCACTCTAATGCACTCTGTACCACTATTATATACAACATGCCACTACACTACATAACAATTTACTCCCCTGTATGCTATGCCCCTCCACTCTGCTCCACTCCACTCAACTTTGCTTTACTCTACGACACTCCACTCTACACCACACCCCTCCACACCACTTCAGTGTTCACCACTCCACTCTACGCCATTCCATTGTATGCTGCTCCACTGTAACACATTCCAACTTACTCCACTCTACGACACTATACTCTACAACAGTACCCTGTACAACACTCTCCTCTGTTCTACTGTACCACACTCCACTTAATGACACTCCGCTCTATGACAGTAAACTCTATGATTTGAAGCAAATTTTTATTAAAAATAAAAGGCGTTTAAGTTGAATGAAAAAAACAAAGGTTACACCTTTGTTATAGTTAGGAAAACCTTATTTCTTCTTTTTATACAAACCAAACTTAAACTACACAAACATTTCAAATTCTTAAGTTATAGTTACACCTTTAATTTATAAATTGTGCACCACCTGTAAATTGATATACCTTCATTAATTCTTTTTCTAAAAACCAAACTTAAACTACACAAAAATGTACATTTCTAAACGTATACCTTTAATTTATAATGTAGCAACAGCTTCAAATTATTATAACTCACGCACCTCAATACACAGCGTATTCAACTTGGTAGCCACACTACATTAATTATAACCCACCACTCTACCATGCACTGTATTCTCACAAAAGATTTGATTTGTGATGTTGTAAGTGTTCTTGTAAATACTATTATTTTGGATAGTATAAGTGATATAATATAAAGGGTATAAGCAGTGCATGGAGAAAGCGCAAGTTATAGTTAATGTGGTATGGCTACTGAGTTTCCAGTTCTACTCTCTTAGGACTTCTGCATTCATCTCCCAGTGATTCCTTCCTGTGGGTGGACCAAAAGGGTAGATGGATTGAGAAGGTGCTGATCTAAAACTGTTGTTATTGCCAATCCTGCCTTAATGGAAGACGACAATCAAGCTCACATAATAAGAAAAAATGTGTCTGCACTTACAGAACCTACAGGTTTCAGAGATGGCTATGATAAGTACGTCCAGTACACGTCCAGTACACAGGCTTATCTGTTGCAGTGAGTTGCCTATCAGAACAGAATGTCTAATGTCTAAAGAGTACATTTACTTGACTCTTTCGTTCAAGTGGCTGATAGAAGAAAAGACTCCACTGTACCCCACCCCACTCCACTCTACAACACCCCACTCTACGCCACTTCAGTGTTCACCACTCCACTCTACGCCATTCCATTGTATGCTGCTCCACTGTAACACATTCCAACTTACTCCACTCTACGACACTATACTCTACAACAGTACCCTGTACAACACTCTCCTCTGTTCTACTGTACCACACTCCACTTAATGACACTCCGCTCTATGACAGTAAACTCTATGATTTGAAGCAAATTTTTATTAAAAATAAAAGGCGTTTAAGTTGAATGAAAAAAACAAAGGTTACACCTTTGTTATAGTTAGGAAAACCTTATTTCTTCTTTTTATACAAACCAAACTTAAACTACACAAACATTTCAAATTCTTAAGTTATAGTTACACCTTTAATTTATAAATTGTGCACCACCTGTAAATTGATATACCTTCATTAATTCTTTTTCTAAAAACCAAACTTAAACTACACAAAAATGTACATTTCTAAACGTATACCTTTAATTTATAATGTAGCAACAGCTTCAAATTATTATAACTCACGCACCTCAATACACAGCGTATTCAACTTGGTAGCCACACTACATTAATTATAACCCACCACTCTACCATGCACTGTATTCTCACAAAAGATTTGATTTGTGATGTTGTAAGTGTTCTTGTAAATACTATTATTTTGGATAGTATAAGTGATATAATATAAAGGGTATAAGCAGTGCATGGAGAAAGCGCAAGTTATAGTTAATGTGGTATGGCTACTGAGTTTCCAGTTCTACTCTCTTAGGACTTCTGCATTCATCTCCCAGTGATTCCTTCCTGTGGGTGGACCAAAAGGGTAGATGGATTGAGAAGGTGCTGATCTAAAACTGTTGTTATTGCCAATCCTGCCTTAATGGAAGACGACAATCAAGCTCACATAATAAGAAAAAATGTGTCTGCACCTACAGAACCTACAGGTTTCAGAGATGGCTATGATAAGTACGTCCAGTACACGTCCAGTACACAGGCTTATCTGTTGCAGTGAGTTGCCTATCAGAACAGAATGTCTAATGTCTAAAGAGTACATTTACTTGACTCTTTCGTTCAAGTGGCTGATAGAAGAAAAGACAATTTGACTACAGAATGCACAGTTCCAATGACCAAATCTCCTCTTCAAGTAGTTATTCATCCACTCCTTTGTATTTGACTGCTTGTGAGGTCGTAGCCTGCCCTGAACCTCACCTAAAGAGAACCCAGCCACCATTTTTTGGGTCATACTGCCATCCAAAGCACTTATTCATGCAGAGAAAGTCAAGGAAATGAAAGAGTAGAGTAACTGTTTAGGATCTATTTGGACAGGGATCAAAAAAAGTTCTGGGATCTAATATTGTCAGACTTGGCCCTCTCTGGCAGGTCATTCCCAAATGTTTTGCCTTCACCCCTTCTGTTTTGCTGAATACATTTTGTTGGCTTTAGGACTTTGCACACTTTAGCACTGCTAACCCCTGCTAAAGTGCTTGTGCTCTTCCCTTTAAACACTGTAAAATTGGCTTACACCCATCTGGCACATTTAATGCACTTGCAAGTCCCTACTAAAGTGGTACTACATGTACCCAGGGCTTGTAAATTAAATGCTACTTGTGAGCCTGTAGCACTAATTATGCCACCCGCTTAAGCCTTTTAGACATGTCTCAGGTCTACCATTGCACCCCGTGTGTGTGGTTTTAAACTGTCATTTCGACCTGGCAAAATAAACCTTTTGCCAGGCCTAAACCTTAGTTTTTAATACATATCAGTCACCCCCTAGGATAGGCCCTAAACAGCCCATAGGGCAGGGTGCGTTGTATTTGCAAAGTTGGACATGAACTTTTAAGTTTTACATGTCCTAGTAGTGAAAACTCTCAAATTCGTTCTTCACAATTGTCAGGCCTACCTCTTCCATAGGATAACATTGGGTTAACTTATTACACTTAATAAGTGATAAATTGTGATTGGAGGCAGGTAGGAAAGTCATGTTTGTTGTCTGAGGAATTGTAATGTAAAGTCGGATTTTAATTCACAGTTCTGAAATGCCACTTTTAGAAAGCTAAATATCTAACCAGGCAGAGATCCTGCTAAGGTAATGAGGGGCGGGGTCATTTACTATGAGAAACAAAAAAGGAGAAGCCCCTCGCACCATAGATGCATTCACTATTTTGAAGGGGCTACATAATATTTCCGTACCTCTCAATGCCAACATCTATTGGAGATATTACTCTATCTCTTGTTTATAATGAAACCCTTTCACTGGTGTACCACACTTTTTTACATTCCCAACTGCATTGGATGTATAGGTTAAAGCATGGAAGGTGAGGAAAAAGCATATTACACTCTCAAACACAGTAAAGAGATTGTTCTCTGTGGACTGGTCCTTCCCCAAAAAATTATATTAATACAGGAGTGCAAGACAACACTTTACATAAATCAAAAATTAAGACCACAACATCAAAGTTTAGACTCTCACATGAATGATCAAAACATTAGACTCTCACATAGATGACATAACTTATAAAAGTCAAAGACTTTGATTCTCACATGAATGACAAATACTGTGTATTTACAGATTATTCAACAACAGCAACACACATAAGTGTCCAACATATATACTGTACTTTTTTAACTTAGTGACCAAACTGGACAAATACATGTAAATGAGGTATCCCATATATAGTGAAATTTCCTGTCACATTAATTAGTTTATACTCCAGTGGATGTACCTCAATGACCAGCCATATGATGAGTGGTGGTGGAATCCTGTGCCTCGGTTTTCTCTTTTATCACATCCCTCTTTCCTGGTCTCTTCCAATTACCATATCATTTCTGTGTATGTGATCACTGTTCGGGGTGGTGAGAGAAGAAAAAGAGCATGGCTTCTGTTAGATAGTGTAAACAATGTTAGTGCAACGTGACACATTCCATTGAAAGAGCATTTGATTTACTTTACTAATAATTTTGACATCGTTTTGAGCATCTAATCGAAATTTGAAAAACAATTAGTACATTTATCTAAGTTTCAGTAAGCTTCAGTATGTCAAGTTTCATGCAAATTCGTCCCTCAGGGAGAACAAATTAAAGAGGAGGTCCAGAATGAAGTGTTTTTTTAATGTTATTTTAGATGAACCAGGAACTTATACATTCTGCTACAGCAAAAACTGATAAATATAATTAAACCAATCTGGCATGAAAGCAGAATTTGTCTTTTCCTCCATTTTCAGTTCATGAACTCGATTGAATTTATGAATTTGACATTGTCCAAAAAAAGTCTGTAGAAGAAACGTGGAGAATGATCAACATAACTAAAGCACATAGTACGTCATTATGAACATAAGTAGAGTGTAGAAGAAAAGAGGACAGAACTCAGAGGCCATGCACAGTAGGGTATGTCTACACGGAGCCTGGTCACAGGATCTGGCCAGGTCTGTGCTCGACTCCATTGCAAACTGCCAATGGCCATGTGCTATGACATGCCAACATGGTGTCTGGGATTAGGTCCCCACCAGTGGGCAGGCACTGAACAAAAATACCCACTGACTGCTGCTTTAGCTAGCTGTGAATAGCCTTTAGTTATATGCAGCTGGTTTTGGTGGGATGGGGACTGGGTACAGGATTTGGTTGTTGGTCAGGCCTTTCACCCAGAGCTCATAATGCCAAAGAGAGTATGTAGCTGTTCTTTGGTTGGATGTATCTGGTTGCAGTATATCATAACAAAACATTCTATAGAAAATGTCATTAAATGAGAGTTACGGTTACCTATTCAGCAGGTTGTTAAAGAAGCACCGAATTTTCATCAAAAAACATCACTTGAGGAACATTATGTTTACAATTTTCACTGTAAAAATAGTGAAATTAGCAAGTTAATAATAGCAATGCAATCATTAATTGCCCCATATGTACTGCTTATAAAATCATGCATGGTGTCACAGGTAGGATTACAAATGGCATCAGTGGAGACATCACATATTACATCAGTACTGACATAATCAGTGAAATCACTGGTAACATCACATATCACCTCACCTACAACCAGGTCCTACGCCTAGACACCATTTGGACATAACACACTGTGCATGGACTTCAGCCTTAAAAAACAGAAGTTAAACACAGTACTTGGCCTTGTCCAAGACACCACTGTACCAAGCAGTACTTAAGTCATGCCAGAGGTTGCTGGTGGGTGCCTGGAATCAAGACTCTTTCCCAAGTTCCCAAGTTCCAAATTGCGCTGGTCCAGTCTGAAGTTGCCTTAACTTATAGAGCAGTGGAAGATAACAGATCAGTGCTTCTTCAATTTCCACAAAAGTCCATAGAAATTAAAGAGCAACAGCCAGTACAGTAAAAAAGTTTCTATGGGCGCATCAAGACTTTTCAGTTTTCTGATTATGCTTCTCAATCTTTACAGCAAAATGTAGACAGCATCCAATGAAAAAACATTTTAGTCAAACCTACTTTTCCCATGACCATCAGACAGCATCTGGTCCCTTAAATATGAGAGACAACATTTTGCCTCCTTTTTTTTTACTCCAACATAGACATTTCATCCAACAAAAAAATGGACACCAAAGAAGAACTTCCAGGAATTAACTATCCATCCAGATTGACCAGTCCATGAATCAGCTAGCCAATGAGGCAACTGAAAACCATTGTCCACCACCTGAACCTGAATGTCCTCTCTCACGACGCCCTTTAGATTAGCTTCCATCTTCAGCTTGCCCTGTCATGCCTCCATCAGGCACCTTTCTGAATCAGGCCAACCTCACCCTTGCTTGTGTTCATTTCCTAAAATAAAAGAAAACATGGCCGTAACTTTAGCGACAAGCATTTTAAAGTTTTAATGTTCTTTTAGAACCATCAAATAAATATACAAATAACATTTTTAACTGAACTGAAATACTAAAAATTCACCAGTGCATGACATTGTGGGATTATTCTCACCTCCATATACTTAATAGAATTGAAAATTCTTGACGCACCTGCTAGAACATTTTTTATTCTTTGCCAGGACTTGAGGTTTTGATTATGCTTGCTTAAAACTGTCCCACATCAGGAGAAGCAACATCACCAATTGGCTTATGATTTAAAGTACCAAAAATAGACTCAGCCACCTTCACAATTTCCTGTAATGGAACCAAAAGCATATGCCTTAGAGGCCATCACTCCTCTCGCTAAATGAGTCTAGAACTTGGCTATATCAATGTCCGCTTTAGTCAATAGCTAGTGTACCCATCTGGCTAAAATGGTAGAAGAAACTGGTACAAAGGACTTTGTAATGTAATCAATAATGGAACATTTGGATCCAGTGTTATATCTCTGGTCTCACAAGAACGTGTAATGTGGTTTGAGAGGGGAGGATAGTCTACAATCTCTCATTGGCTAGTATATTTAAGAGTTTTCTTAAACTGGCTTACATTCCAGTGGGCGGTGTCTCCCTGACAGGGCTGAATGAAAATTGTTTGCCAACCTGTAAGCAAGTCCCGAATCTGCCAGTTGAGACATGAAGTTCACTAACATATGCAACTCTGATTCCAAGGGATCAACACCCAGCTCGCTGCACCAACCAACCCATCTCCTCCATGCTGAGGGATATCTCTTATGGGTATTAGTTGACCAGACCTGTTGGATATAAAAGTTAGCTTGCTGTAAAAGGCCGGGCATGTTCCAATGTTCTCTGAAGCCTTACAAGCCATGAGGGTTAGTTGCCCCGTGAGAATCAACAGGTGCGGTTGTTGTCCCCAGGTCCATCTGAAGGTCCAGGAATATTGGTCATTCAATCGGGAAGTCACACGACATTTCGAGCAGCGCCTGAAACCATGGTTGGGCTTTACAGATCAGAGTTACTAGGATTAGATCCGCTTGCTGATATCTCACCTGAGTTAAGACCATGGGGATCATCACAAATGGGGAAAAGGCAGAATTCCAGTTCTGAGACCAGACGGAGAGAAACACATCAGTGGCTTGTGCCAGAGGGTCTTGTTGCCATTTGAAAAGACTGGAAGTTATTTGTTGAGTCGTGATGCAAACAGGTCCACTGAGCAGGGGCCTGTATTCGATTTAGACTTTCGAATACTTGAGGATGTGGTCTCCAATCACTTTTGTCAATCAAGCAGAGTTCGAAGTGGATGGGGCCTGTAGGGCTGACATGACCATACTTTTCAACTTTAACTAAACATTTTCCCTGCTTTTGTTAAAAGACAACCATCTGGGGATGGTTAATTTTGGAAGTGGAGATGCCTGAGCAGACGCAGGAGGGAGGAAGTCTCCTGTGCTGTGAAGCCAAGGTAGTCACAGACAGCTAAACAAGAAACAAGCCTTCTTGCCAGGGTGCCTGCTGCCTTAAAGAAATGTAAATGTGTGAAACTCGTTAATCTGCAAATCCAAAGGCTGCTGGGAAGCCTGTATTGGCTATAATTGATAGAGTCGCTTGAAGCTTTATGATGACAAAGATTTAGGGTCTGATTATGATCTTGACGGACAGGGTTACTCAGTCACAAACGTGACTGATATCCCGTCAGACAAATTACAATTCCATTATATTCTATGGAACTTGTAACACGGCAGCCAGGATATCCCTGTCCACCAAGATCATAATCAGTCCCTTAATCTTTTTTTATTTTTTCATTGGAATAGTTCATCATTTCCATAATCCATAACTAGACTGTTACATTGCATCATGAAGACATCACAACAAAAAACAGGATCAGATTAAATAATCCGCAACATTCTTTTCAAATAATATATAATACTTCAAACACATGATTTTTACACATAATCAGCCAGATACATTACAAACGCATTAAAGAAAATCCCATTTCATATAATACGTATTTAGAATATTTATAATTTCATATAAAAAGAAGCCTCTTAACCAAATGTTTCCCATAATTTCGCAAATTTCCTATATGACCAGGATCTTAATGCATATTTTTGTTCCGACTCCTTAATCCTGTTAAATTTACACTGTTCTTGTTGAAAGGTCAGAATTTCATCAGACCACCACCTTTGGGGTATTAAAGATCGAGCT
The DNA here is from genome assembly GCA_963921515.1 of Calotriton arnoldi. Taxonomy (NCBI): domain Eukaryota; kingdom Metazoa; phylum Chordata; class Amphibia; order Caudata; family Salamandridae; genus Calotriton; species Calotriton arnoldi. The sequence goes on from CAWUFW010007712.1 coordinate 381,183, forward strand.
AGTAGGGCCACGAGGTGTATTCGTTTTTTTGCAGTAGGTCAGCTCTTAAGTCAGGTGAGTATCCTAAAACAGGAGTTTGGGCATCCAGCATCTGCTGCACTTTCAGTTTGTCAGTGCAGTATTGATTAATTTCGCCCCAGAACCTACATAACCTTGGACAACCCCATATAATATGTGTCCAATTCCCTGCTCCTTCCATTTTGCACCGAAAACAGTTTGCCAGAATCTGCTAATTTATTTAATGGAGAAAATCGTGGGTTCTATATATAAGCCATTTAGTGTAAAATTGCATACGTCGTAAATTGGCCCCTTTCAATAAGGATAAATTAAACTTGTTAATCTGATCCCAGGCTGAAATGGATATCAGGAGGCCTTCTTTCGACTGCCATTTTATTTTGAGCTTTTTCATAAAGTTTATCTGCCCTCTGACTACGTAAGAGGGAAGCCCAGCTACTGATTGTTTTGTGGGTTTTAGATTCTACCAACTGCTCTGCGAGCTCCCTTGTTTCAGTTATGTGTATGGGGTTCAATTCCTGTAGGAAATGCTTAATCCTAATACAAGACCATTGCTTCATGTTTTTAATAATATTTAATACTAGGCTCTATTTCATTCCAGTTTTTACAAATCCCCTCCAAAAAGTCCAATATTTTGCCATAACCATTGCTCGTCCATTTAGACAGTACATTCTTATCTATCAAAGGATCCTCCCCTATGTATACATCTGATAGCAGTGTTGATCCATTGATAATGGGAATCGCATAGTGGTGAAACAGTTGTTGCTTACGTTTATTGTTCCACTGTAGCGTCTTATATCTAACTTTTTGGGGTGTTTTCATTAAACGCATAAAATTAATAATATATTCTTGATGGATTAAATCTAAAAATAAATTATCATATATATTAGTGTTTAAAAGCTTGGTTGATCTGTATGTGATGTGTGCAAAATTTGCAAAATAATATACTTTCAAATCACGGAGGCCTTGACCTCCTTCATTTACTGGTCTATGCAATACATATAAAGCTAATCTCGATGTTTTATTTGTCCATAGAAAAGGAGAAAACATGCCTTGCATTTCTTTAAAAAGTTTCATTTGTTTTACATTAGGAATGGCTAAAAATAAAAAATTACATAAAGGTAAAATCGACATACGGATAAGTGCAGCCCGACCCAATATTGAAAAGGGCAGATTATTCCATTTTGCAAACAGCCCTTTTATCTTATTAATTAGGGGGACATAGTTTAAAACATACATGTCATTTACATTTTTGGAGACATATATACCAAGACCAGTGGGCCTAGTTCAGTTAATAAAGTGTCGGAAGCAGTATTGCAAAGCAAAATCTCTGTCTTTCACTTATTTATTTTGTACCCCCCAATTGACTGGTAATCCTGAAAGATACCAAATATTTTTTTTTACTTCTAAGTCGGGCTTGAGAAACAGAGCTATATTATCAGCATAAGGCTTTATGTTGGTCATTCCTGTCATTGGAGATGGCAAACTGCTGTTTGAACGAATAGCTATAGCCAAAGGCTCTATATAAAAAGCAAAAAGTAATGGCGACAGAGGACAAACTTCACTTGCTCCTCTGTTAACTTTACAAACGCCAATCTTATTTGAATTAATAATTATTTGTGCAGAAGCCCCTTTATAAAACTTAGAAATCGTACTAATAAATTCTACAGGGAATCTAAACTCGGGCATATTACGATGGCGGTCGGATGACCGCCGCCCGGCCGGCGGTGGCAACCGCCGGACCTGCGGCGGACATCCGCCCGCGATCGCAAGCCAGAAAACCACTGGTTAGATTAGGATGGCGGTGGTGACCGCGGCGGTGGGAAATTCCGACCGCCGCTTTTCCGCCGGTTGCCATTTGCACTCCTGCCTTGCGGACGGAGAAGGTCCGGGATAATGGTGGCGGTGCCGATCTGGCTCCGCCGGCACGATTATGATGCTGGCATTAGCCAGCCTTTCCTCAGCGGTCAAACCGCCATGGAAAGGCAGGCGGAGAATGTCTTCTGGGGGCCTGTTGCGCCCCCCCAATGTGTTGGGGTGGCGGGGTGCACTGGTGGGTACCCATGGTCCCCCCCTACATTTCCCTGTACCAGGTGGCAGGCACTGTGCAGTGCCTGCCACGCAGTGCAGGGAAATGCAGGACATGCTCCTTTTGACATCGCAGCGGTGCTGCGTGCATCAGCAACCGCTGCAATGTTAAAGCCCGCGATCCGACTGCAGCGGTCGGATTTCGAGCAAGAAACATCCTAATGCGACCAGCGGTTATTTCGCGGGCCTTGCGGGCAGTCTTTTCCCGTTACCATGGCGGTCGGGGAGGTTTTCCGACCGCCATCGTAATAGGCCCCTCAGTTAGAATACAAACAAGCATTGGCATAGCCAATAGGTCTCGCTTTTGGGACCTTATAAGTATTTAGTTATGCAGCACAATATCCTTGGTGCAACATCAACCGTTGCATGGCTAAACACTTATAAGGTCCCAAAGGCGAGACCTATTGGCTATGCCAATGCTTGTTTAGATTGATAACAACAGGTCATGGCTTAAGGCAGACTTAAAAACCTCTACAATGGTCCCTGCTGCTTCTTGCAGCTAAGTCTGTAATATCAAACATAAAACAAAACAGGCATGTGGTGCTGATGTATTCATCCCACATAGGTGTTGCTTGCCTGTTCACCTCTGAGGTCTTAATCTGCTATTGTGTTGCAATGGGAGGAAGGTGGCTGTGTTATGATGTTTTCAGAAATGAAGACTGCAGGGTTGAGACCTAAAAGGGCTATGCTGCACAGCTAGTCTGTGGCAGGCAGCCCTACCGGCTGCACCTCTGGCGTGAAGCCCCAGGTGCTCTGTGAAGGCTCACTTTGTCCGCCAGTGCCTTGAAAGGAAGCAGGCCGCCCCCGGAGCCTGCTGTGTGAGCCCTGCTCTCTGCGCCCCTCCTGGCTCTGACACATTGCAAATGAGGCGCCGGGCAGAGGGGTTAGGCCTGGTAGCCGGAGGGGAGGGAGCAGCGACGCCTCCCCTTCCTTCAATGTGACTTCCACACCCGCATCATAACACCAAACAAAGCCAATGCAGGTTATTTCAAACCGCGAATGAGAGATGAAAACGTGCAGTGTGTACGTGTGGCCATCTTTCCCGAGTTTTCAAGTTTCAAAACGTATTTGAGCGATACACGTGTCCTTAAATATTTTGCACTGCATTTTCCATTTTCGTCAGTTCCTTTTCTCTCTGGGAGGTTTTGGTCTGAGGATGGGGGAGGAGTACTCTTCTGACCCTTATGTTCTGGTTTACATTTTCTTTAATTTCTGTGCTATTTAGATAGGCTTTCAATACAAATCTTCTGGGTGAAGGGCTGGACATTTATCCATAAACTAATGGCAATTGAAATATTTATAAGGGTCGTGTGTAAAAACATAATTAAATCATCACCTGGGATGCAGTCAAATAAGCAGTCTCATGTCCAGTGAGACTTGGGTTGCTTTTTATGCTTATTTTCTTTAATTATAGTGTAACTATATTATATAGCTCAAATTCCACCCAACCGGGTTCCAGGATGACATTCATTGCATATTGAAAATCAGATAGTGACATTGGCAGCATTTAAACAAAGATTTGTCATCAATAATACACGGCTAATAATGTTGCATCAAAGCTGGTATGTACAAATAATACAGTGTACATGGAATATTTGCCCAATTTTACCATGGTTCATAGAAACACGTATTTCACATGAAAAGGGAGCAGAAGGCGCAATGGTAGTTGGCTCTTTCCATGTTATCGAGCCGATTGTATGTTATAATATTGTAGTTTTAATATCGACTTGCACTTTTATTGCATCCACAATAGCGACTAACATCAACGAGCGGTGAGCCGCAGAAGGGGAGCGAAGCCGGAAACTACGGGGCGCATCGGGGGACAGGGAGCGGGGGCGAGCGGCGCGGCAGCCTGCAAAGCAGTCCCAAAAGCGCTCGTGCGTCGTGGCTGGCCTTTGGATGAGTACGCGCGGCAGACATGTGTTTCCACTTATCGCGCCCGCGTCCGGGCACGATAATTGGAAACACATGTTTGCCGCGCGTACCCATCCCAAAAGGCCAGCCACGACGCACGAGCGTTTCTTGGACTGCTTTTCAAACTCGCTTACAATAAGTCTTCGCCTCTAAGCAGCGCTTGCGCGCTACTCGAGGCTCGACCTAAAAAGGCCCTCCCAACAAACCAGGTCTAAAGCCTTCTCAGCATCTAGTAGCATAATCTGAGCCGGTATTTTATTTTGACTAAATAATCTAAAGCTTCGACTAAAAAACTGGTATTAAAAGATAGTTGTCACCATGCGACAAATCCGCACTGGTCTGAATGTATAATTGACCTCACACACTTATTTATTCTGTTTGCCAGTAATTAGGCTATGATTTTATAATCAGTGTTTAAGAGGCTTATAGGCCTGTAAGAATTAATGTCATCCTTATCTTTGTTCTTTTTCAAAAAGCTGACTACTACTCCCGTACAGAAGGAGGATGGTATCTCACCTCCCTTCAAAATATAATTAGCCATAGTTATTAATTTGGGATTTAATATTGAACTGAATCACTTATATAGTTCAGCAGGTAATCCATCTTCCATGCATGCTTTGCGATTAGCCAGAGATTGCACAACATTTTCTATTTCTTTTAGTGTAACATCGACCACCATATTCTTAATTTGACGTGCATGTAGTTTTGGAATGTGGAGTTTACTAAGAAAGTCCTTTAATTTTAGCATATCTACCTCTTGTCTAACTTAATAGACTGTTTCATAATGTTTTAAAAACTTCTCCTATATTCGTACTTCATTTGTGATGTGAATTTTTGTATCTTTATCTACCAAGGCAGTCATTTTGATATGTGCCTGTCTATCTTTTATTTGCCAAGCTCAAAATTTGCCCGAGAACTCACTCTCCTTGTACACCTTTTGGAGGTATGCTGAATTAGCCAAATACCCTTTAGAGTAGTAATAATCTTGCATAGTCTTTCGCGCCTGCACTAATATTGATTTATTTTTGATGGTTTTGTCCCCTATATATTGTTCATTTGCACATCTGACTTCTAGTTCTAATTGTGCTCTATGAACATTTCGAAGGTATCTAGCTGCTATATCGTTGGTAGTTATATAACCACGAATAAAGGGCTTTAAAGGGCTTTAAAGGGCTCCCAGACACTTTCTACCTTGGCTGTATTCCTGTTCAGTTGAAAGAAACTTTCTATTTCATTCTGGGTTTCCTTACACCAGTCTACGTCCACAAGTTGGATTTTATCAAATGACCCTTTAATAAATTGCTTACGCACCAAATCCTGATACTTCCAAACTTTACTAAAGCATGATCAGAAAAACCGTTTTGAATATATGTGCAGTTAATTAAACTTAAATTACGTGAAGTGAGAAAATAATCCAGTCTTGCTGCTGTTTTATATTTAGCTGAGCAGCATGAATATTCTCTTGCATTAGAAAATTTTGTCCGCAATATATCTATCAGATCTAACCTTTGCATACATTCCACTAGCACCTTTTTCATACGTGGTTTATTCTGTTTCCATGCACCAGAGGATGAGTCCAGTATCGGATCCTGCAAAAGGTTAAAATCACCCCCTAGTATCACTGTTCCAGGGATTTGCAGTAATGCATGATAAAGATCCAATAAAGGTGTAGGATCATCTTGATTGGAGCATATATTGTGGCTATGGTTAACCTGTTATTGTTGATCAAACCACTAACCAGACCCCACCTTCCAACTTTATCAACCTGTGAGTAGGTGATCTGAAAAGGGAACAATCTATTAATAAAGATTGCTATCCCTCTATGAGCTGCACTCGCTGATGAGAAATACCTACTACCTGCCTACTGTCTAAACATATTATATGGAGATTTATTTTTATCCACATAATGCGTCTCCTGAATCAATACAATGTCAAGGGCATTTCCTCTTAGCCATTCTTCAATGGCCCGAGCTTTTATTTTATTATTGAGGTCATTGGCGTTCAAAGAGAGAATACATACAGAATCCTTATATGTCTGTTTGTAAAAAGCTGTCATCAAAAAGACATATTAATCAAAGTGCAAAGTGCATACATTCTAAAGTACCCAATTCTGCTTATTATGCAGTATATAAACTAACTATTTAAAGTGTCTTTGCATACCACAAAAAAATAAAAAATAATTAGAGTGTATACAAAGAGACAAACAAAGAACTTGCTAGCAGCATGACTATAATCAGATTCAGACGCATTCCACGACATTAATCTTTTGACTACAGTACATACCAAATTTTTAAAAGTGAATGTGACACTGCAAAATAGAATACCATGTAAGTGCATGCTGATATTGATAGTAGTGTTACTTCATACATTTGAGAAAGAGAAGGATTTTTTGACCAGCTAACATCTCCTGTTTTACGTTGCCTTATGCATTTACTAAGGAAAATGTGCTTATACCGACATATAGATGAACTATCCCATTTTTCCAGCTTGCAGTCACCCTGTGTCCTGCCCCAAACCCATCCCTTCCCACCCTTGTCCTCCCCATACCTCCCGTGCCACTTGTGGGAGGATAACCCACATCTCCTCCCTACCCACATTTGGTACCCTGAGTGCCATGACTCTGCACTCACTATTATGTGCTTACTACTCCCGGAGTGACCCTAGTCCTCCGGCCCTTGAACTCCCACCCCAGATAGTATCCATACTCATATTGTACAGTGACATCCATTGCCTAATTGTCTCTGAGAGATATCAACACAATTATTGCCTAATTTTTATCAATCAGGATTCATTATTTGTGGATTTTTATAGTGAGCTGGATATCTTCTGTAATAGTTCTTGTGCTTTTGCTCTATCTTCCATTAGGTAGAATTTGCCATTTACAAGAACCTTTAATTTCGATTGTTGAACAATGGTTGCTTGCACCCCTTTAGCCTTAAAAGAATCAATCCTTCTGACAAATTCTCGCTGTCTCTTTGCTGCAAATGCAGTCATATCCGAAAAGATTTTAAATTGCAGAGCTTCTTGTGTTGTCAAAGTTTTATTTTCCATAGCCTTAGACAGAATTTTTTCTCTTACTCGAAATCAGCAAAATTCACTAGAATAGTATGAGGATATTTCACGTTAATGGGGCGTTGGAAAGGTACCCTGTGGGCCCTTGTAATTGTTAAATCTCCATATAGATCTGGAATTGCTTTTCTCAGCTGGGAATCAACCCAGTCACGAACTTGGTGTCCCTCAATTGCTTCCAGAACCCCACTAACCGTAAGTTCGTACGTCTGTTGTAGTTTTCCATATCTTGTAATTTAGACTCGAGGACATCTGTATTTTGTCTAATTCGTGCTATTTCCTGCTCGAACGTCATTACCTTGTCCTCAAGACTAGATACTCGTTCCTCTGCTTCACTCAGGCGTTCCGGCACTTTACCCATTGTCTCCTCGATTTTCTACAACCTTTCATGTAATGCGATGATCTCCTGTGACTGTGTCATACACAGCTCTTTTATCTTAGAGAGGATCAACTCAAACATGTCTCTGACCGTTTGTCTAGATTCCTTTTCATTATCTATCTCCTGCAGAGGTTCCTCATTACCTACTATAGCTGTTACCACCGGTGGAGATTTGTCTGTTACCACTTTTGTCCCGGCATGATGTTGAGCCAATGCTGCCTGAGTTGTCATTGAATTTATTAACTGGCTAGATGTAGTTGTAACTGTTACCGCCGTATGTGGTTTTGAAAACAGAGGATACTGTTTACAGCAGATGGGAGTTAAAAAAGACTCAGCAGTAGATGACTTTTGGAGGTCTCCCATTTCGATATTACTTTCCAAATCCTCTGTTCTTTCCAGGATCGTGGGTGGGCTGAACATTTGTAGTCTCACAGTCTCTGCAATATCTTCATCCCCCCCCGCCCCGTTTCAGTCTCTGCCTGAGCCTCTTGAGTATCAGGGGCATCTAATTTGTTTGCTTCCAGCAGCTGTCGGACCTTTAAATCCATCCTTTGTTGCATTGTTACGCAATGTACGAGAACTACCTAGTGTTTTCTCTAGACCGCCTTTGTGGCGTAACCTCTGAACCAGGGTAGATTTATTAGCAGGGACAGGATTAGCGTTTAAAGGTTTGCGCGTAAATGTGTGCATGCTGCTACAGTCACTTTCTCTCGTCTTTCTTTTGCCCATTGTTTTAGTCCCAATTAATCAATATCTGCCAAATCACGGTGCCTGGTACCCAATTGCTAAGAGTCCAGTCTGTAATATACAATTGAGTCTCTTGCCCTGTGTCGCATTCCGCATTCCACAGTTGAACCTCTAGTGTAGAGCAGCAGAGCAGCAGGGCAAACACGCAAGCAAAACTGACGGCGGATATCTTTGGAGAAAGACAGGATCCAGCACGGCACGGCTCCCCGCGCTTGTGCATCCTTACCTTCGCCTCCTGGCACCGTCTCGGCTTGATGTCTGCGTTTTTAATCTCTTGTCCTTCACATTGCTCTTCAACCTCCTGATCCGCACTCACAAAGCTATTCACCCTCCGATGTCACAGAAACACCGCTGGAGGCATTACTGGGAATTAACCAGCGTGCTCCGGGTGCACCCGCCCTCGCATCCTCGTCCTCGATCCTTCGTTTTTGGGGCGTGACCGGGTAAGCGCACTAGCGGTGACGCATGTGGGTAGCGCTCGGCTGCAAATTGTGTGTCACCCCTGGCTTAAAGGACAGGAATGCACTGTATCTTGTAAATATGGTGCATTCCTGCCCTTTCTAATTGCCCCACCCCAATTATTTGTAAATGAGACCCAGTATATGCTGCTCAGGCTGACTGTAGAGCTGATTGATGGACATCTGTCAGGGGTGAGGTTGGGCCAGGGCCACTAGTAGACCTGCAGCAGCTGCTGGGGCATGACATCATTAAACAAGCATTGGCAAAGCCAATAGGTTTCACCTATGTGACATTTATTGGGTTTTTGAATGCTGTTTTACTTTCCAGGGCTGGTGCAAACCACATACCGATGTTTGTTGCACGTTTGCTGCAGGGCAATTTGCAGGAGTGAAGAACTGGAATTTTAAGTCAGCTGACAGATGTTATTTTTTTTTTTATTTATTTTTTTTTTATTTCAACATGTTTTATTAATTTATACAGGAACACATTAGCACTTCTTTTACAGGGTTTGCATCGATTAGTCCACTCGCTTTTAGACAGTATAGTTCTTAGCATGCCCTACATGTCAAAACAGTGAAGAAGAGAGAAAGAAGAAGAGAAAGGAGCAGGAAAGCAAGGGGTGAAAGAAGAGATAGGGGACAGGCACCTGAGAGTTACATTGCTTATAAATTACGTCTGACATACAGTGGAGCTGTTGTTACCCTGTTGTCATCCCTGCAGGTCCTCGAGGGGCACCTTGGTTGTGATCAGTAGGGTCCCTTTAAGTTTCTTGATAGGGTGGAGCTTCACGTGGGGTGCCAGGCTGTGTCTCACCAGTCTAACTCGTTTTCATGGGGGCTCAAATGAGTCTAGGAATGAGTCTATGGACTTCCACATCATTCTGTTGGCCAGTTTCCAGGGCGAGTTCTGTAGTGCCATGTTGAATTTCTGCATCGCCAAATGCGATGCAGCGCGCGCAATGAAATTAGTTTTATTTATTTTTCTGTTTACTTACCTCAGTGCGGCCGAAATCCGTAGTTTACTACCCCCAACCCTGCCCCTCCCCCGCCCTGCGTCACCGCCCGGCAGCACTCCCACCACGGGCCGCTACTGCTAAGTTTAGGGCAGGTTCTGCTCCGTACTCATTTTGTATCTGTCTCAATACGTCAGGTATTACTGCTAAGGACGGGATACCATGTGTTCTGGTATATATGGCAGCAAAGACTGAACCCCAAGAGGTGCAGTCCTCTACTTGTGGTGTGATCCCCATGGGCAAGCAGATTGTTAGAATTCTGTGTTTTTCATAGGTGGTAGTATTCGGGAATACTGCCTCAAGCTGAGTTATTTTCTGAGCTATCCAGAATGGTATTTGTTCGCGTTTTGCGGGCATTTTGCCCATTACCGCGTGTAATGTTTGAGGAGTAATTTTATTTCCTGTACCCTGAGCTGGAGTACTAGTTGCTGCACCTGGTGCAGGTTGGATTGTTAAAGTCCTCATGACGAATTGTGTCAGGTTTCTGTAGATTTTAATTAAATCTCTGTGTTGTATGAGTAATTCTGGCTGTGGCACTGTTCCAATATCAGGGTGCGGTGTGTAAGCCGCTAGTATTGGCCATGTGACCCCGTCTCCTCCGAGCGGGCCTAATCTTACTCTTCCTCGTACGTGGGGTAGGGCGCCATTAAACCAGTAATAATGTTCCTGGTAAGTGAGTGGAATCTCTATGTCCTCAAACGGGGCATATTCATGTGGTGCATCTCCTCTCAAATAGTAGTGAAATGTCTTTCTTATGGCATTTGCTGCTGGGAGTGTAACCCATGATTAGAATACTTCTGTTTTGTTTGATTCGTGTGCCTCAATCACGAAAACTACCATGCCACCCTTGGCTGGTAAGCCATTTTCTAATAGTCTTAGGGTGACTGTCCTTCTGAATTTTGGTGCAATCTGTATTGCATCCTCAGGATCTTCTTCTCCCTCTAAAACGTTCAGGTCAACTCTCTCATCCCCTGAACCAGTCATGTTTAGAGGAAGAGGTGTTATGCACAATTTAGGAAATAAATGTCCTTCAAGCTTGATTAACCAACAGCCAATAAATAGTAAACTCGTACTACTCAGCTGCGGCAGATTTTGTGCCCACCCACTCCAGACGTCTCTGGGGTTTTGTGAGTAGGTTCTCTGAGAATAGCACGACTATTCTTCTCAGATTCTAATGTTAAATAAGTACCCAACCAACGTTGGCAGCGCCATGTCGTGTAGTTCCTATAGTACCCATGCAGGACCTGCGCGTTTGGATAACATAAACTGTTGGCTTGGTGGCAGACTGGCTCTGTGAACCCCCACCGCGTATGTAAGCCTGATTTGCATTAGCTAGCTCACAGTGCCACTAGAATCTCCTCTTATAAGGGAGAGATTAGTTTCTGGCAACCTTAGATCATGACAACCCAAATTCCTCAGAATCGTGGAAACAATGTGCTACTTTTCCCTCAGTCACTCGTGCTTACTTATTCGGTTTGTCTCAGAGAGTTACAAAGAATAAACAGTCTGGGCGTTTCAATAAGTATTTATTGAACAGTTGTTATTCTAGTGTAAAATATATGTACTGCGGCAACCAGCAGACAATAGCAGAGATATATTATCAGCAGTACGATAAAAGCAAAGGGATAGAACAGTTCTACCATATTGCAATAATCATGAATACATACATGAATATAAAAAGCATTATGAAAAGTGCGCGTACTCCTACGATGCCTAACTAGATGTACCTGAGTGTACCTAGCATATGTGTGTAGGTCTAAAAGCCTAAGAGCCAAGAATCCTTCTAGGATTTAGTCGAACCCCCATACCTGAATAGAGAGAGTGTGGGACCCCGTCCTGGTCTCGAGTTGGACACCCCGCAAGGGCTGTGTCAGACCGCAGTCAGCTGGAGCGACTGCATGCAGGAGCCTCAGCGTCTCTGGTCAGTGTGTCAGCATAGAAGTCTCGGTTCCCTCTGTCTTACCGGGGTAAGATGTGGTGATACCCTGAAGACTCTAGTTGCTTCGTATGGTTTGTATTGGCCCTTGTTAAGCTTGAGGAAGACATCAGGGGTGAACTTTGTGCATACATATTATGCAGGTGGTGTATTCCTAGAGAGCCATGCATAATTGATGAGTACAGTGTGGGCCTGTGTTTGGGAAAAACCCTGCTGTATTCAAAACCACAGGATAGATAACGTTCAGCCCTCAGAGCTCGTTGTGTACTAGAGAGGACCAATGTAGGTGAAAGATCATGCCTATACAGTGCTTAATTTGTAAAAAAATAAGTCCCGCAACATCTTCCAGTTATTCACCCGGCTACATTACTGGCGCCACCCAATTGTACCATTGTTATGCCTGCCCACTGCCTACATTGACAACTCGAAAGCAGCCAAAATTAAAAATAAACTACTGCTTGAGAATCATGACATCGATTATAACAGTCCACTTATTTCACAACAACAGCATTCATTTAAACAAAATGTATTTGAATGAGGGAAATTATCATATCTATCAAAAATTACAATGCCTGAGCAGAAACCCAGTGCCTTTACTATGAATTGAAGTCTTGTGTTCTATCGACTTCACTATGCATCAAATCCATATGGTAATCTCTGTGAAGCGCCTACATGCACTGAAGTTCTGCAGTGAGTGCTATGGAGAGAGGTATCCATTGATACATAAACATTGAGTTAAGGGGTGGTACGAGGATGAAGATGAAACAACACCTCTGAGTTCAACTAACTTTTTCTGGATAGAATCGAGTGAGTGTGAAAGTGTGCAATGTTTTATGGAGCTGCTGGCTGGAGGTGGAGGGTGTAGAACACCCACACTTCACTAAAATGAGGTAGAAGTGCGTTTGAAAACTATGTGTACAGCCTCTTTCTATCGCAAGAATAATCCTCTGATCTCTCACTCGCGGGCTCACACAAATTAATTTTTCCATTCTACTTATGTTGTTATTGACAAAATATGGTTCATGTCATGCTGACAATAATTGTAAAGCAGTAAAACATGGGAGAATTTTGCCAGCAGGCAATCAAGCAAACTCAACTTCCAATCCCGGCTTTCCCTGTTAACAAAAATGCGTGATCCTGGGCAAATTGCTTTCATGTGCCGAGATTTATGATCTGCTGCAATGAAGAGGTGTTTTTTAGAAACAAAGGGGGTCATTACGATGGCGGTCGGAAAACCTCCCCGACCGCCATGGTAGCGGGAAAAGACCGCCCGCATGGTCCGCAGCATCACCGCCGGTCGAATTACGATGACCCGCGCTCGAAATCCAACCGCGACGGTCGGATCGGGGGCCTTAACATTGCGGCGGTTGCTGCTACCCGCAACACTGCCGCGATGTCCAAATGGGCATGTCCAGCATTTCCCTGCACTACGTGGCAGTCACTGCACAGTGCCTGCCACCTGATACAGGGGAATTTCGGGGGAGCCATGGGTACCCCCCCAGTGCACCCTCACCCCCCCAAACATCGGGGGCCTGCCACGGGCCCCCGGAAGACAATCTCCGCATGCCTTTCCATGGCGGTCTGACCGCTGCGGAAAGGCTGGCTACCACCGGCATCATAATCGTGCCGGCGGAGCCTGCTCTGCACTGCCACCATTATCCCGGTCCTTTTCCGCCCACCAGGCAGGAGTGCGGATGGCGAGCGGCGGAAAAGCGGCGGTCGGAATTTCCCACCGCCTCGGTCGCCACCGCCATCCTAATTGGACCGGCGGTTTTCTGGCTTGCGGTGCGGGCGGATCTCCACCGCCGGTCCGGCGGGCACCGCCGCCGGCCGGGCGGTCGACATCCGACCGCCATCGTAATAGGCCCCAAAGTTGGGTAGACTGTTAAGTGCTATATGTAACAAAAGCAGACCATTCAGTTCAGCGCACAGAAGCAATTTACTTTATAATATTTTTGTATGAAAGTATGGCCATTCAAACATTCATGGTATCAAGGCATTGGATTGTCCAGTGGGGATTAAACAGTCAACCTAAAGACTTTTTTGTTTATTTTGTAGTGAATTTATGAGCGTTTGTGTAGCACATGGACACTATTATTTTGCTCCCAGGCCGTACATTTTGTCTTCCGTTTTTTTAAGTTCTGCAATCCACAGAAGCCCTACATTTACACACATTGCAGTGTTGTTGACGAATTTAGTTAATCTCCTTAAAAGTTTGTGTGTTTTATAAAGCGCAATTTTCCAGCAAGGTTGCTTCCGAGCACTGAAATGCCCTAGTACAAGTTACAGAGAGGACAACACACACACAAGGTGGGCATGGTGCAATGCCACTTGGTAGGCATACGCCTTTTGGTGCAATAGCTTTAAATTCTTAAGATGTATTAGTTTGCGAGGGTAGTCCACTGTGCCTCGCAGCGCTTTCGGCGCCTTAGACTACGAACATGAAGCAGCTTTGGAAAAGTGCGTTTTGCCTACTAGCCCCGAACTAGTAATAATAAGTACCGGGCCAGTGCAATGCCCACAATAAGCAGCGGGTGCTGGTGTAATGTAGCAGTAGGCATTCTTGGCACAGTGGTGCAGTGTGCAGCCTGCAGTGGAAGGTAACCACGAGCGCAGTGTGCCAGGCAAGTGAGTGCGCCCAGCACCGGCACCTGCTTAGAAAACCGTTAATGACCAAAACGAAGCACTGTGCACAACAAACTTGACAACCCTGGAGCTTTAAACTTCTTTATGTGACGAGGGCAGAAGACAGACACGAACAGAATTCTGTCCGAGTCAGCGCACAAACCCATCTTCGACAAGGATGAAGGCTTCGCCCCTTTAGCGGACTCTCCCTTGATTTAGTGGCCTGGGATGGTTGGAGTTCATACTAGGTTGCTTTATCCCTAATCGGTAAAGGGGAAATGTTAAACTTAACATTTTCCGCAGTTCGATCTCTTCATCATCACACAGATCAATCCCCTTCTGCGCTCTTTGAGACTGCATGACGCAGAACTTGCACAGACACGTGTGCTCAGTAGAGGCAGACACTTGAAGGGTCTGTGTGAGTCAAGAAAGGCTCACAGTCCTGAAAAGTAACACATGCATCATGCCTGCACAATACACGTACATCATGCCTGAATCAGAGAGGGCCAGGCTGTAAAGACATATCAGGCAGTCATCCGGCAGGCATATTTATTTTGAAAAGTTATAAGGAATTCTGACCGCAGGAGAAGAGATTTATAGTCCCGGCCCTCTGAAATAAGTGCCAGTGCTGAGCACCGGAAAGCACCGGCACAAATTAAGCACTGTGCCTATATAAGGAATCATGACTATAATAGGACATGTACAGTTATGACTGTAATAGGGCATATGCGGCATTGACCATATTAGGGCAAGTATGAATATGACCGTATTAGGGCAAATACGAATACGTCCATTTTAGGGCATGTATGAACGGGTCTACATTAGGGCCTCTATACGGGACATAACACTGTGGGAGGCTCAGCATCCTGTGATTCTGGGCAAATTACTTAATCACTCCATACCTGAAAATGAAGGTGTCCATCTGTAATGCAACTGGTGCACATGTAAAGCGCCCTGAGACCTTTGGGTCGAGTTCTCACTAGCTAAAATTGCACACAAAAAAAACGAACAACAGGAGGAGGGTGGTAAACAAACACGAGGGACGTGTGGGAAGCAACAGCAGGTGGAGGGAGGTGAGAAGGAGGACAGACAATGGGCAATGGGAAGGGTAAAGCAGCATGAAGGAGCTGGAGGAGGGCAGGGAGAGTGCAAGGCCCCCCACCAAAAAAACAGGAAGGAAGACAACAGAAAACATGCACTCGGATGGAGTGTGGGGAAGACATTTTTATAAAAGTACCTCGGAAGCGCGCAGCCAGTGGCCGCCATCTGGAAACAGTACTTGGTCTAAGCTCCATGGAACAGGCGAGCGAGCAAAGAGAGGAAGTGAAATCTGATGATGTGAGAAGCTGCTGCTGACTAGTCAGAAGCAAGAAAATGAGAGTGACTGCGAAGCCTACAAATGGTAAGTAGTGGGCGTGATGGAGCAAGGTTTCAAAATTGAAACTTGCTTGGATGCAATCTTCCTCATAGTATTAATTTATTAAATTTGTACTGTCAAATATTAATACTTGCATTCACGAATATAAAAGGGAAAGATGCTTGCCTATGTGTTTTTTCTAACAAATAACGCTTGTTCCTAACCTAAAATGGCCGCTAAAGCGCGGGAACTTCTCTGCGCATGTCGCAACCTGATCACATGGTGTGACGTCTTTCTTTGCTTGGTGGGAAACTTCTGCTTCTGCGCAGTGTGTACTAAAATGGCCGCTCAATGTTCTCACATGCTTAAGCTTGCTCTCATGTCATTATTAAATTGTCGTTTTCATAACGCTACTAATGCAGGGTAGTATTATGACTAAATGGGAATAGAGTTAGGGAAAGTGGGTATACAGTGAAACGTTTTATTTATGATTTTAATATTTTCTTCTTGCACCTTTAGTAATTCGTAAACTTGGGCCTGGGTTGGTGACTTGAAACTCGAGAAGCAGAGGGTTCTGCGCATGTGTCCTGAATGACTGCCAAAATGAAGTCAACTTGGACGTCTCACAAGGCCATGACCTATTGGCCGAAGAGGATGCTCTACATGTGCTAAAATGTTACAATAAATACAGTTATTGCCGAAATTGTATAAAATTTGTTGTGAGACGGGTGGGAAATAAAGTGAATGTATTAATTTGAAGGAGTGGGAACCCAGAAACAATAGGCTTTACAATTTAGGCCAAACTTGTCATGGTGCGAGAATCCACCTCCTGTCCCTGTCCAATCAGAGGTAGTGGTCCCATATTTTAGCAACATTAATGGGAGGTACATGGGCGTAGAAAGGGTATAATAGAATATAGCATTAGTAATTAGTTAGCTCAGACTCTCAGAACATACAGAAGAGCTCCAGGCTGCCATGCTGATCGGTTGCTGACTGAATACCTGTCCGGAAGAGGTCCTGAAGATGGGGCGGCGGAGTCCATTAGACGGGAGAAACAAGGAGAAATCGAGTGCCAGAGAGGGGAACGGCGCAGGCGTCGTTGTAGAGAGGTCACCAGTCCTGTCCTGATCCTGAAGGAGGTCCTTGCTTTTCATCCTTCCAGGGTCCTATTCTTTTCAACTCCTTGGCTAAGGGGTTTGGTTCTCGCATCTAGGTAACTATAATGCAACCTTTAGTTGCGCTGCTGTCTCTATCCTCTCTTATTTCCTTAAACACTGTCATTTATTAGAAAATTCGTTCCTATGCTTCCTTTTGGGTATTCTGATCAAATACCGTATTTTCTGTATTTTACTCTGTTAAAACTTTAGATAAACATTTTAAAACTTCCTGACTCAGTGGTGATTTCAGGATTATTGTATTATAGTGAATGTCACTCATTTTAAATTTCCCAATTAGCAAAGGATCCATTGGTAAGTCATTACTCTTCAATCAGAAGGTAATTGGTAGCAGAGATTTTTGATAAAAGAGTAACAACTGACACCCAGCGTAAGTATTAGTGTAGTGTGAATGTATGGGCCCAAGTGAGTATATGGTGTATGAATGCTGTTGGCTAATATCGCGCTGGATCAGGCGTGTTGCAAGCCCCTTTTAAGAAATTCTTCATTTCATTACAAGAAATTTCACAAGCACAGCGCAAGCACTGTGCAGACGAAACCTAAAAATGAGGAAGACAATGCCTGCCTCCACAGCCCGCACCCCATCCTAGCTAATCCTCCTAAGAAAAAATTGGAGGAACAAGCTTTACAAATTATGCCCAGGCTCAAAGTCTCTGTTTGGACATAAATCACAGTGCACAGCATCATTGTGAGATTTTATTGAAGACTCCAGTGTCACAGAATTAGGAGTGAGTCTGGTATTTATTTTAGTAGGAAAATGCTGAAAAATTAATGATTCTGTGAAGGGGTTAGGGGGTTGAAAGTTTAAGAAATTAGAATAGTTATAACGCTTCTTTTCATAGTACAATTTATGGCGCACATAATGCACCGAACAGCTGTCACTGGAAATTACTTCCGAAGAATGAAGGGTGGATGTAAAATACTGTATACTGCGTTGGTTTTGTGAGCAGTTTTTAAAGATTATTCAATTCATCTAAACACTGGCATACGTTTTTTTTTAATAACCTGGGCATTCGTGGCCAGCTCCATCCAACAATTACGTTTGAATCCATGAATCCAGACCATGGACGGCCCTTGTTGGTGGAACGCTCTCTAAGGCCACACTTTTAACCATCTTGCTCCTCAGTGAAGGTCTGGGGAAGCAGATGCAAAATACATTTTTTTCTGCTCTGAAATCCGACCCACAGGCTCCTATCCCCTTCATTCAAGGCAGGCTTTAATTACAGGATATGTTAAATTGCCTTTATAGCGAACCCTGATGGTTGTTAAGTGACCACGCCACCCAGTGCAGTATCCCTCTCCAGCCTCCTTCAATCAGTGATGGGAACCAGATGCTCGCACTAGCACAATGATCAACGTAGCACTCATCCTGAATGCAATCAGGCAGCGCGATGGCTCGAGCAGGACATCCCTTCAAACGGCGGGCGGCCATGTTGCTAAAAACATATAAACAAAATGTTTGCCTCAAAAATAACAGTTAACTATCACAGGAGCTGAAATTTGGCCAACGGCTGCCAGAGAATGGTACTGCAGTGGTCGAGGATTTGAAATCACAACAGGCCTATAATTTCACTTGGATTCTTTTCACGAGGAAACGCTATAACATTCCTGCAACTTGTTTTATGTAATAAGTTAAGCTTTTAAATGAAATGAACCTTTCAGATCCTTAAATCACACATTTCTTTCCCAAGCAAGGGTTGTAAATACCTCAGCGCCGCGCAGCCGCGAATCTTACTTGGCTCTGGAGAATCAAAGGGGGGATTTGTAATCTGACTGCTCTCTGACTTTGTTTTACATTCGAGGCATCCATCTTGGTGTAGGAAAACAGACCCTGATTTAGTGCTTGGAGCTGATAAAGCTCTTTCTGACCATCACACGCAGTGCATGGAGGGCGAAGACGCCCCCTCCCCGCTGCCAGCTCCCACTTAAAAGATCATCGCTCAATTTATAACAGATACCGCGGCTGTCAATAGGATGGTAAACAAAGCACAGGCTGTAACCACCACATGCTAAAGGCATGGAATTGTTTGGAATACACTTATGCGGAATTATAGATCCTCTGGTGATATTTTATGGCCGTGCGAAATGTTTCTTACTCTGACATCTAATGGTCTCCAATGTTATATATACCAGAGTAAATGGGCCGGTGCTGTCACCCAATGGTATGACGCTCCAGATTTATCAATGCTTTGCAAAGGTGCAGTGTCACAAAAAGTGACACAAATCCGCACAAAATCTGGAAATGGGATTTTTTTTCTTCTAGAGAACATCTTAAATTGCGCTGGAAAGTAGCCACAAAATAATAGAATGAGCACTACTTTGCGTCAAGGGGGTGTCCCATGAGTGGTAGATGGACATTCCCATGCAACCACTCATGGATTTTGATGCAAAGCCCTATCTACTAACACTTGTAGACAGGGCTTACCAAAAAGGTACGCATTCCTTGAGGCAGACATGACCTTTGAGAAAAGTTTTCTTTTCTCAAAAGTATCGTAACTTTGCATGTGTGCTGTAATGTACAGCACACATGCAAAGTTAGAAAAGTTTTAAGTATGTCTAAGCATAGTTTGATGTGCTGGAAAGATACCCTTCCAATGTAAAGCCTATGCTAGACATCACACATGCAACCTTGCACTATGGTGCAAAGGTATGTATGTGACTCAAGGCAACATAAAGTGCGCCAGTGCAGGGTTTGGCAGCACCAGTGCTAAATCTTAGTAGATATGCCTCTGGGTCATGCTGTCTCCCTTTCATGCAATGTAGCACAGCAAGTTTGACTGCTGCGCTCCATGAAAAAATACAAGATTTAGCTCTGCATATTCATTATCCTGTACCACAGTGTACGCCACAGTCAGCAGAGCTGTCAAAGGGAAGCTAAGGGAAAACATCAGATTTAAAGGAAGACGCTAGGAGGTCTGCTTCAAATTTATCTCTGTCCTTTCTGCACCTTTTAGAACAAACATGGCTGATCTTTTAACTTTGAAAGAAGCGCATGCAATTATGCACATCTGTATTGCAATACAGGAGATTCGTTCAAGAGGGCATGGTGAATGGTTTCACCTTTAAATGTTGCTCTTGCTCATGTCCAATAGATAATACTGTTTTCTCTTCCATTATTTCTTTCCCAGACAATACTCATGCACTCATTTACATCAGTTAACTGACTCGTTCACTCAATCACACTGACTCTAACTCATTCACTCACTTATTCACTCACTTATTCACTCACTCACTCACTCACTCAGTGAGAGCAGTCCTAGTCACTCACTCAGTCACTAAGTCACTCACTCAGTCACTCACTCACTCACTGCGAACAGTCCTAGATGCCTTACGTGCCTTTCAGTTCACCAAATTGCTTTCTGTTAATGAAAGATGGCTGCCAGGTCATTCAGGACCTCATTACCAGTTGCTACATAAATTCAGTTTTGTGATAAATATTTGCATGTGAAACCTGTCCGGCATTAGGCATTAAGCACCAAAACCCACACTATTCTCCATTCTAGGGTGAAAACCTTAAAATATGTGCTATGTACCGCATCCGATAAATAAAGTGCCCCACAATACTCTGTGCCATAGATACCACACCTCATACTAGCCAATTCGTAATGAGGGCCCTAGTAACGATCGTTGGTACTAGGGTCTTAAATATCCATGCCAAGTCATATATCATGTCATACATAATCAGATATCAGTAATGCAATGTATAATGTTATTGGCCACAACAGATGTGGTGGTACCTGTGACATCATCAATGATTTCCTTCACTTGTGATGTTATGTAGGAGCTCCTGAGCAGTGTACGGTGGGAGTTATGAGTTTGTAGCTGACCATTTTGGCGCAAATTCCAGTGTTTTTCAGGTTTGAGATCCATGATCTCACGGTAACCATGAAGTTGTATACTAAGATTTTAATGAATAAGTAGCAATAGTTGTCTTTGGCATACATTTTTTGCTAAATGTGGTTATGTGTATACGCCTGCATGAATGTGTGTAAAAATGAAACATATCATTTGTAATTACTACGCACCTGATGCACTTAGGCGAGGTCACAAACCAGTCGGAGTTTTTTTTGCACACTGACGGCTTTCAACCTCACCTTCATTTTGATGTGTAATCAGTTGCAGTTCAAAATGCCCTATCATAGGAAGCTGCAAATACTCTTGTTTCATTAATATATGTGAAAGAGGAGCCCTTTGCAACTTCCTGTAAATGGCGGTGAATGCTGTAATGGAGGCCTTCAACGGAGAGCCTCCACCTCTAAATTTGTATTCACTAAATGTTGATTTTTTTTGATAGGCAGAGCAGTTTCAAAAATAAAAGTCAGTATTCAGTAAATGATAAGGTGGGTGAGGGATACAGTGTTACCCTGGACCACTGTCTGCTACTGCGATGCCTGCAGATGGCATTTACAAAGCAAAAGCTGGACCTCAAGGACAGCTTGCACATTGCCACGGGGTTACCAATTCTTTTTGTGTCTTGGCATAGATCAATGGTTTGCAGCCGCATTTACTTTCGCAAAGCATTGACACATTGCATACCGACTCAACAAGGAGAAGGGAAAACCCATTACATGACATTTTGTTTTCAATGTATAATGGGTTCAATATGCATTCTATGCACTTTGTGCATTGAGATACACCGTTTCAAGGTCGCAAAGCCTGCGATTTTGCAAAAAATCACAGACTTTGCCACCATAAAACAGTTGTGTACATGTAGCCCACAATTATTATTGTTTTTAATCTGTAGTTCTAGTGTTATCACAGCACAGCAGAATAAGCCATATTTTTCACTGAGAAGAACAGTCATAAAATAGCTGGCAAGTGGAGCAAATTGTTCATCCCTAATTTCTGGCCTTGTAGCCTCCAAACTAAAATCAAGTCTGGATGACGGATTGTTTTCCGTTCATGCACAAGTTGCCTGCAGCCTTCCCTGTTTTCTCCACAGCACTGGGAGAATGCAAGAGGTTTGGAACAAACAGATGACTGCAGCTGACTTTCACACCTTGCTCCGCCCAGTATTTGAATCCATTGTTCATTGATTCATCTGTGCTTGCTCTTTGATAGTCTGTTTCCTGTGAAATGCAAGTAAAAAAGAAGCTGCTCTTCTGTTAATGTACATGAGATAAAAAATGTCATGATCTCTTTATTTATTTTTTTGTATTGCATTTCTTTATTACATTTTTCATAAGTAAACATATACTAATCAAGTAAATATCTTCATAAAAACAGAGAGAAAAAAACAAATATGCAATATTTAAATGTAAACAATAACAATATTAACCAAAAGACAATAACAAAGGAGAACGAAAGAGAAACAAAAAGAAAGCAATAATTCAAGTCCCTTGATTAGACGCGGAGATAATAAATCCAGATAACAGAACAAAAGTCTAGTTTTAAAGCTCTTCCTTTCCCTGCGACTTACAAGGATCTGTGTCAATTGTTTGCAACTGTTACTGCAGTCACAAACTATTGATGGAATAGTGAGCATCATGCACTAAAATGCATTTGGTAAAAGTGGCTGCGATTTGCACCCCGACTTTTACGGAATGCATTTGAGTTTTGCGAACCGACTTATGTATCAATAGGTCTGTTCACAAAATACAGAATTGTAGTGGGTCGCAATTTGGCCTAGCTCATAAATGCAATACAATGTGTATTTTATAAATACAGTACAGTCACTTACGGGCATCCATTCTAGCATCTCAAGCTTCTTGGAAGGATTCACAGAGAGAATCTTGGCTCATTAATATATATGAGGCAGGATTTATGTAATGATCACAGTACTGTGCAAAAACAGCCACAGCTTTGCATCTGGAAGAGCCTTTCATCTGGCATTTGCTTTCCATTCCCCCCAAAACTACGCAGAACATTCACAAGGCTGAAGATGCTCATTGCTGCCATGACCAATCCTTCCCTAGCATTTGTAGTCAAATTATTCATATATATTTAACGTTGCACCATCAAAATGAATTCATGTTTTATAATAATGTGGGCGGTTTCAATCAGTGTTTTGATACCGCCATATATTGGATTTTAACATCTGACTTGTTTGACCTTTTGAAGACCAGGGGGAGTGTTTTTAAGTTTTAGCTCCCTTCCAATCTGTCAACCTACCTGCTGTTACATGAAATGTGGTGATTTGCAAACAAGCAGTATGTGGCGTTTACTAATTCATCAAACGAAAGTCCAAGATGTATATTGTTATGCATTGTCATTGTGGGAGACAGAAATCAGCTGTCACTATGTAATTTATGGCCTATAACATGCCTATTGTCTGCCTATGATTTAGAATGAAATGTGTTAGCTGAATGTCTCAGGTGCTTTTCTTGCCCTTGTAGGGTGGAGGAGCACCATAGTCAGGACAACAAGTTGATTTTAGTCAATATCATTTATGCCTGCTTCCTGTCCCGAGCTTATGAAAAGCACAGATTGCACAAGGAAATAGGATGTACTCCGCTCACCAAGCCTCGCCTATGTCAGCACAAGAGCGAATACACAAGACTGAGTCTCACTCCAGTCAATATTGCCAGGGTGGAAGATATTGGGCTATAGTTGAGGGGAGGGACTATCCATCTTATGTAATAAGCACAATCCTAGTTTGGGGGACCACTAAAGTCACTTAGTCAACCTGAGCTCCTCCCGATAGTAGCTATGGCTTAGAGCAGAAAGGGTTAATGTGTAAAGTATTTATGCAGTGCTAAAACAGTAATAAAGTTAAAACACAACATAATATGAATCCCAAACCAATTTAGAAAAATAGAGCACATTTTTAAAAATAAATTAATCCAATAAGGGGAAGAGGACATGAATTTTAAAAATTTAAAATGTTTATATAAAAATAGTGACAAAAAGCGTTAAGTTAAGCGCCAACCGGTTGCGGTAGAACGAGGCCTTGGTGCGATTTGAGGCCGACCGCAATGGAGCGCAGGTCGAATACAGCAACCAGGTTCGATCCAGCCAGGGGATTTACCTTAGAATTTAGTCTAAAAAATCGAAGTCCAAAGTCTTCAGTGGGGCAAGACAGCAAGCTGTAGCTGAAAAGGGCTCCAAGAGGTCAGATAGCCATCGGGTGAGGTCCTGGTGAAGCAGTTGGTTTTTGGCACAAACGTTTTAAGCAGGAGAAATTTGAATTTCGTGCCCAGAAAAGGTTCCTCTTCAGTCAAATACTTTTAGCACCCACCTGTCAAGATTTCTTCATTCGCACGTAGTCACTTTTTTGCAGCTTGAACTCCTCTAGCGGGACAAGGCTGCAGGTTGTAGCCAAAGAGGTCTCAATGAGGCTGGATCTCATCTCTGCAGGGTCCCGCTGCAGAGGATTTGCCATCGTGAAAAAGTTTAGAGTGGGAGAAGCCTGAATCTTCAGCCCAGCGGCAACGCACTTTGGTTGGATTGGCTTGACAGGGTTCTCCCAGTCCTCTGGAGGACTTTGGCGCCAAAAAGTTTGTAAGTCCCAGATTTTCAAAGTTAGTAGGAGAAGTCCAGTCAGACAAAGCCAAGGGTTCCAGGACCTCGGGAACAGCACTTGAGGGTCAGGACTCCCTCCAGTAGAGGCCTACAGCAGGGTCTAGATCAGGTCCAGTTGGAACTGGTCAGCTGGTAATCTTCAGAAAGGCCTGTATAGCTTGTTGTGCCCTCTAGCTTGAACAGGCGTTCAGACTTATAACCCTTGCAGGCCATGTCTTTGTCCTCAGTACAAGAGGGAGCATGTCCAGACAGCAGGTTCAGTCATCTTCTGATCTTTCTCAGAGGTCCAGTTGTGTTCTGAGTAGGGCAATGAGGATGCTACAATTATGGCTGGCACCAGCTTGTGGGTGGGGGTGACTCCTGGCTGCTACTTAACCAATGGAGTTAAAGGTCCCAGTGGTTACCCTACCCACATTTGCATTTCCTATGTGCCTCACTGTAAACAATCCACAGTGCCCCTCTCTGCCTAAATACAAGATGGTGGAACCCTTCTTCTCTTGTGCAGGACCTGTGACCATTCCAGGGGTGTAGCCCGGGCAATGAGCAACACCTCGGCTGTGGTCACTCCTAACCAGTTCTTGGGCAGCTTCCTCCCCACTGGGATTGGTGTCTGCCTGCCTGACTTGCGGAAAAAAAGAAGAGGTTTGTAATCTGACATCTTCCTGTGACAGGGGAGGTCCCTTTGAAGTAAATTGCGTTCCTGGGCACTGGCCAAATGGCTATCCTGTCAGAGGGACAGAAAACACTTCTCCACACCCTGGGCTGTGTCCCTGCTCTGAGAGCAGTTTTCATACCTCATTCAAGGTTTGAGCACTCATAGGGCTGTGGCAGGAGGCTAATGCAAATTAGCCTCCAGAGATTTTAGGAAGGGAAAAGATAACTTTTTGAAAGAACCTTTTTCTTAATATTCAGAAAAATATCCAATTTCACCATTGAATTGGGCTTTTAATAAATATTACAAAGAGTCTAAGAATTATGTTTTCAGTTTTTCCCTAGCCGAAGATAGCCCTATTACATTTTAAAGAGAATTCCAGTGTTTAACCACAAAGAGCCAGTTATGATACAATGAAAATAGTTTAGGGATGCTTTGGGTCCTAGTCATTGTAAGGACATGCTTAACGTTAACATTTTACATGTCCTACTTTTACAATGCACCCTGGCTTATGAGCTATAAGTCCTACTTATTAATATTTAAAAGGAAGGTTTAGACCTGTCAAAAGGATTTATTTTGACTGGTTGAATTCCAGTTTTAAACTGCTCCAGTCAAACTATTATAGTAGGCCTCAAGCCATGTTTGCACTCCCACTGTAGGCGATGTCACAATAGGTGCTGCAGTCACTAGTGGTATTTAGCTTACAGGCCTGGGTACATCATATACCATATACTAGGAACTTATAGGTAAATATACCAATTAGGATTATGTAAATTCAATCATGTTAAAAGGGGGAGACAGGCACTTTACTACTTGTTAGCTGGGTACACCTCACAATGTTGGCAAGTGGGCAAGTGGAAGTCCTATTATAAGGACTGAAAGCAGACAAGGCTAATAAAAGATCTGCTGACACAACGACCTCAACATCAGATCAATTCTTTGAGTGTTCGGAGAACCCTTTTGTTATACTTTATTGTGTTTATTAAAAGTACTTAAACTGTTGCAAGTTTTTCTACAACAACTTATTATTTTTAAAGTTAATATTTTAATCAAAATCATAACAAAAAGAGCAAAAAGTATGCTATGTTTTTTTTTTTTTTTTAAATGTCTTTTCAATTTTATAAATAACATATATTAATCTTACTTTCTAATTATCTATTTTATTAATTTTTTTCTAAAAATTCTTAGATTGAAGTTCCAAAATATTAACTTTTAACTAAATAAATAGATTCGACAATTTAAAAAAAAATTGTTATTAATAATAAAAACACACCCCAAATAGCACAACTATTCTAAGGACTTGCCTACCATTTTTAAACGCAAAAATCTAATATTTTAGACACACTAATCTATATTAAACCTGTAGTTGTAATTATATTGTAGTTTGCCTTATTTTGTAAGTTACCAGCTGAATCCATTAATAACTAAATAGTGTTTTGGTGATAGCTTGATGATTGCAGAGATCTAATAGATATTGTTTTTCAGTCTTAATTGAGTTCTTTTGTGTGGTAAATGCTGACATGCACAGCATTGCATTCCAATCTCGCTATCAGCCGATATCTCCCACAAACACACACACACACACACACACACACACGCACGCACGCACACACACGCACACACACACATATACGCATACAAACACACACACCTTTCTTAGGGCCCGGTTACAATCTCGCTAGGAAAGCCCTCTGTACGACTCTGATCCGGAGGGCTTCCCAAGTGAATTTCGCTGTGCTAGTCCGACCGAACGAGTACAATGCAGCCGTAGGCTGGCGGACTCTGTTCGCTCGGACTCCCACTGAACTCTATGGGAGCCCGTGTACTGACGCATACACAGGCTCCCATAGCAAAAAGGGGTGGGTGGGGAAAAGCGTACACCCTGTGGTGGGCACCCCATGTTGCCCGCCACACTTTGCATGCATGGATCGTGGGGACCCGTGGGCACCCCTGTGACTGATTTGTAGGGCTCCGGGTGAAGGGGGGCTTGCTACGGCCCCCCGAAGTCTGCTTCTGACAGCCGTTTCGTCTTTCTGAGACTGAGGCGCTACAGCTGACCGAATCATGCATCGTACTCGCTCGGTCGGAATCTGGCTCCATTGCGCGGCACGCTTCGTCTGCGAACGAGTCGGTCGGGCAGGATTGGGTTCCGGAAACAATTCGGTCGACGCAGTCACGATCTTCGCATCGTACTTGTTCGTTCAGAGCGGGTGACGACTCGGTCGGAAACATAGGCGCCAAATTGGATTCGCACGTTCCGGTACCCGTCAGGAGGCCTTCCTAGCGAGATCTTAATCGAGCCCTTAGTGTATTAACATTTATACAAGGACATCTGCATTATATATACTACATTATATATATTTTTAGAAAGGAAGTTTTAGAAGGTCAACAGAGATGATGTCATTTTGGATGTCTGCTGCCCTGATCTCAAGTCACATAATTATGAAGGGCTTTGACATGGCAGGTCATGATACAGGGACTGCAACTGAAGAAGAGGATTTTGAAAAAGGAAAGGATTTCTACTTTGTTGGAGTTCCATCAGATCATGACTTGTTCCAGGGATTTAGAAAACATGGCAATGGCAGTTATGATGTCCCTTCACAATAACAATCTACGACGCTTAGAGACAGTGGTAGTATCAGTATATCCAAGCCCAGGCAGCTACCACATACAGCAGGGTAAAAATGTTAATGTTGCGGCCTCATAATGCACTTAAAGAAACATCATCTAACTTATGCTAGATTTCAAATAAACACTGCAATTCTTATAACATTCACTACTTTCCTATCTTTGTGAATTAAGTGTTCATTGAGGAGATTGTTTACCAATCAAATTAAGCTGCCCCTTACTTTGAGAGGTATCATGGAGTCACTATGGGAAATCATTTTAGGCCACACCAATGGACTGCAACTTCATAAGGGGATTTGTAATATGTTCTGGGGCTTACTCTGCTCATGTGAATATAGCAAAAACCAACAATACAGTCTTACTGTTCTACTGGTTTGGTTTTAGCAACAACAAGCTATTTAACACTCATGAACAGAAATAATGTTTTGATTGTGCATCATATGCTGAATTTTAATAATAAAGCTGCAGCATTGCAACATGACCATCCAGAACATGAGAAGGAGTTTGAAAAACTGGCCTGTCATTGATTATTAACTTTCCAGAGATTTATAAGCCTAGGAAGAATATAGTGTTCACCTAGTCATGGATATTGTACAAAGAAAGGCTGCTGTTAAGGTTGTACATTCCAAGCAAAAGATCTCTTTACAGCATCAAGCTGTACAAGTTGAGTGAAAGCTCCACTTGTTATGAATACAACCAGAAATGATGTATTGGGAAGAATTCCAGTATAAGTTCTGTAGCTTGCCCTTGCACATAAGAAATCATTTCTTACATTTTATGGGAGATTGGGAAATCACTCTTTCAAAATAGGTATAACTTATATGTAGACATTTTCTCTACATGAGTTGAGATGTTCAGAAAACTGTACAATGCTGCCCCTGGCTTGAAGTACAATTTTAAAGCTTTGCAAATAATGCCTTTAGGATACAGTTTGCAAAACTCTCAAACAAGCACTGGCAAAGCCAATAGGTCTTGCCTATGCAAGAACTATGGGCTTGGCCAATGCTCTTTAGCCATGTTGTACAACATGGATGAAAGTAAAAAAAAAAAAGTGCTATGACACGGTCAACTCTGACCATGTAATAGCAATTTTATTGTCTTAGCATAGCGCTTTTTATTTTCATGGTAAAAAAAAAGGTTGACAAAGCCAATAGAGCTTGCATTGGCAAGACCTATTGGCTTTGTCAACGCTTGTTTAAATTGTACATAAATTTGGGTACTAGGGGGCTCATTACGATGGCGGAGGGACCGCCGGGCCGGCGGTGGTGATCCCTTCGCCATCTGGCTCCCATTTCCCCCCGCCACATTAGGATGGTGGGGGGAATCGTACCGCAAGCGTGGCGGGCGCAAAGAGTGCCTGCCACGCTTCCGCCACAGGCAATCGTTGTGATTGCCTGGCGGAGCGGTTCAGACACCGCCCGCCCAATCACAATGCTGGCGTCAGCCAGCCTTTCCATGGCGGTAAAACCGCCATGGAAAGGCTGGCGGAGGCTGGCTATGGGGGGCCCGTTGCGCGGCCACTCTGTGGTGGGGGGCCAGTTGTGCACTGGGGGGGTACCCATGGTACCCCCCTACATTTCCATGCACAAGGTGGCAGGCACCGCACGGTGCCTGCCACGTTGTGCAGGGAAATGCACAACATGGCCATTTAACATTGCGGCGGGTGCTGCAGCCAGCAGCACCCGCCGCAATGTTAAATTGCTGGATGCGACTGCCGCGGTGGCGGTCGCATCGTAAATAGGGGTGGGGACCGTCGCAGTACAGGCGGCTGGTCCCGATCCCGCTACGATGGCGGGCGGACTCAAGTCTGCCCACCATCGTAATAGGCCCCTTAGTAAGAAGAGCAGGAGCTATACGAGTGTACTATAGTAGTTTGAAATAATGTATGTGATGTAATTGTATACTTGTCTTTTAGTATTTTATTAAAATCTTTTTTTTACTCTCAGTATAAATGTGTATAAAGAGAAAGGTGCCATTAAACCCCTCGCCCAATTGTAGTATGAATTAGCATGCAGACATTAAATTGCGCTGGTCTTGGCTGGGGCTTGATAAACAGGAATGCCAATGCCTATCGCAGCTGAAACATCTTTCCATGCATCCGGCTTTGCAGGAACCTAGAGAGATAGGAGACCGAGTACATGTTCTTGTGCATTGTACAAGCACAAAACCACATTGCCATAGGGTAAATAATCGCAGTGATAAGAACGTGGCGAGTCCAGAGTCCACAGAAAGTATTGCCAAATACAAGCACTAGGATGCATGCATGCACGTTGGGTAGTGCATAGTCTATTACAGGGCTAAATAGTGTGGAGCGTATGTTTATTGTGCAGCGCTGAAAGTTTATAGTGGTGTCGACCTGTACACTGCGCAGCTCTAAGTACATGCTCAGGGATAAGTGTATGCTGACGGCAGAGAACTAAGGGGCTGATTACGATGGCGGGTGGACTTGGTCCGCACGCCACCATAGCGGTGGTTGGGACCGCCCGCCAGACATGCAGCAGTCCCACCACTGCAATTAGGATGCGCCCACCATACTGGCAGGCGCATCCTGGGCTTTCAACATTGCGGGCGGTGCTGCTGGCTGCAGCACCGTCCGAAATGTTGATAGTGCTTGCACCGCATTTCCCTGCACCGCGTGGCAGGCACCATGCAGTGCCTGCCACTTGGTGCATGGAACTGCAGGGGGTACCATGGGTACCCCCCCAGTGCACCCCCCCTACAGAGGGGGCCCGTGCCAATCCCCGCCAGCCTTTCCATGGCGGCATCGCCACCATGGAAAGGCCTCTCCAACACCCACATCCTAATATGGCGGACGGTGCCTGCTAGGCACTGCCACCATATTAGTGGCCCAGCTCTGCCCGGCAGGCAATCGTAACGATTTCCACTGGCGGAAAAGCGGCGGACGGACTTTGCGTCCGCCACGATACCCACCGCCATCCTAATATGGCGGTGGGTAAATCTCCTTACGATGGCGGAACGATCGCCACCCCCGGCCCGGCGGTGGCGATCGTTCCGCCATCGTAATGAGCCCCTAAATACGTGCACAGTGACACTTGACATTGGAAAACGGTAAAGGGGTGGGTGGGAATGTGTAAGAAGCAACATGGGGAAAAAATAAATAGTACCACAATCACAGAGGGAGCAGGGGATGGACACTAATCAGAAGGCATCAATCTGTGCTTGGTCTTTGCTCCAAAGAAGAAACAAGAAGTGAGGTCAGGCATACACTGGTCAATTAGGAGGCAGCAAAGAAGAGTGCCAATGATGCCAATGAATGGTATGTAATGGGCGTGCTCCAAGCTATTTTTTTGCTTGCGCAGGATCGACCCTAAACAGTACAAAGCATTGTGTTGCATTGCAACAAACCGGTGGCTGTTAAATTCTCACATATGTATGCAGTAAATGTGCTCATTATAAATCATGATGAGAGCAAATAGTTTGTCATGTTAATTGGTTGGTTTGCAGAAGACGATAAGTCCAAATGTATATTTGATTGTAATAAATACATTACTGAATTCCATAAAAATGACCAGGTACTTCAAATAGATGATGTCACAAGTATATTTCTCACATGGTATAAGAGGTTGACCATCCACCTGATCCCGATGACAACATACAATGCAAATGATGTATATTGTTGGACTTCCATTGGAATACTGATGTCTTTCCCCATTATGTAGCCAATTATTGATAGTCTTACTACTGTATAAGAAGTATCCTTTAATTCCACAGTTGAAGAGAATATTGCAAAGCTGCAGGATCAACACTTTGCTCACCCCTTTCCTCCAATGTAGAAAGGTATTCGACAATGTTTCCAATGAAGACTTTGGACTCGGGAAGGCAATAGACAGGATTTTCCTTACTACTGTACCCAGTGCTCACCTGAGCCAGGGATACCTTTTAACTAACTTCACTCTATACTATACAAAATGCCATTCTGTATATATTACTGAAGTGGAGCTGCTGTATAAATAAAAACAATGTTCATTTAAATAGTTGTGCATGTATACATCATTTCCATGGCCCATTGACTGATGGCTATGCTGTTTTTCAAATTGTTATATTTAGGGCCTGATTTAGATTTCGGAGTATGGTTTACTCCATCACAACAGGGATGGATATCCCATCCGCTGAAATATAAATCCGATAATATCCTATGGGATTTAGATTTCAGCGGACGGGATATCCATCACCGTTGTGACGGAGTAACCTGTCCACCAATATCTAATTCAGGCCCTTAATTACTAACATATGTCTAAAAGTTATAAACCAAAAAAGTACCATGCTTCAAGACTATTTTACTTCCTAAATTAAAATTCTACCACTGTATATTTACTGCCGCCAGTAAATATGAACACATCGTTCATACTTGCATCCTGATTGATAGCTTCTTCCTCTGTCAAAATGTAGTGGATATTGTTTACTCTGTATTACAAGTGCTTCATAATTAGTGCAGTGCACAAAACAGTGGACAAGACATGCACCAAGTTTTTACGGAAACCCTGTCCAGCAAACCCCAAGGTCTTCAGTCTTTATGGACGTTCCCCCAGGATGCTTACCAGAGTGTTGAAATGTAGTTATGTTTACTCATAAACTGGTTGGCTAACACAACATCGATGTCAAAAATATAGACTACAAAAATATCGACTCCCTATACTTAAACAGGTAAGTACAAAAATATCTAAAAAAAAATATCGATGTAAAAAATATAGTTGTACAAAATATCAATTTTTATATATATAAAAAATAAAATAATAAATAATAAATATATTAAATAAAATTATTTTTAACAAGATACATTAAATTTAATATACATTTTAACAAAATATAGCAAATAAACTTAATTACAAAAAGTTAAACCCACAAACATAATAATTAATTTACTTTAAAACAATTAATTTTAATTTATTTTATCATTTAATATTATATCAAAATTTACACATATATATATATATATATATATATATATTCACAAACTCGGGAGCTCCTCCTGGGAAATCCACCCGTAGTTCAGTGGCGCGAGATGCCGGTAGAGCTAAAGCGGCGTCACAATACCCAAAGCTTCAATAAATCGCGCTCTCAGGTTCCGTGGAAAGGAAAGATTTATTGCTCAAGTTAACGCGTTTCGAAAGAAAACTTTCTTGATCACACAATGAGCTCCATGAAAACAGTGCTACACATAGACATGGTACTGGGGACACTGTCATGAAAAACGGACTGAAATGTCAATACATGGTTCTATGCACAGTGAATATGGCGGCCATCTTATAATAGCATTCAATACAGAAAACCAAGGTATATACATGCGTAATCTGTAACAAAATATGTTGCAAACATTGTTAAATCACAATATATCAACATGTAGTTAAACAATATACAGAGACCAAAATGCTGGAGAAAAAGTTGGTAAAAATATGAAAGGTTCCAAAGGGTACATGATTTCCACCGTGTTGGAGTATGTAAACAAAGCCTGCTTACCAGTTCCAAGTTCAAGAAACGGTCACTAGGGAGAAATGTGTAAGGCCTATACCTCGTGTCAAACAAAGATTAGAGGAAATCCTCTCATGAACCCTTACATAGTAGCAGTCAATAGTACTTGCACCGAGTGCAAATGCACCGTACAAACAGTAAGGTCCAAACTCATAACACTTGCACTAAAAAGTACTAGCAAACAAGTGGTGCGAAGCAGGCACAACGCTGTATACAAAAGTGGTAGCCAGCGTGACACATGGTAAAGCAGTCAAGTCCATGTGAGATCAAATGGAACACCAATCCAACTCGATAGATATACACATGGCACAAAAAACTGACTGTGCGCATGGAATCAATACTAGCGCCAAGTGGCGAAAAAGTCCATACTCTTGGTCCAAGTAACCATGTCAAACAACAAAGATCTAAACAATGAAAATTAAGTGAAAAAAGTAATAAGAAAACTTCCTTATCTATCAGTAGGTAGTGCACTCCCAATCGATGGGGAAGAAAAGGGTAGGCGGCCCATGAAGTGCCCGTAGTGAATTGGTGGGCCCCTTCCTTTCCTCCTGTGAAAAAAGAAAAGAAAAGAGCAAATTAGAATAAAAGTTACAATTGAAGTAACAAGTGTATATTACAATGTGCACTTTAAAAACATTACAGTTTACAATCAACATGGAGGAAATGATATAGGAGGAAAATTATGGCATGAGATAACATTGGCACAAGAGAACAGAGGAATGCAGAGAAAACGAAGTAAAGCAACATAACGCTATTCTTCAATTAAATGTATTGCCAATTCCTCATCAACATTATGTCCCTTGGGGGATCGGGTCTCAAGGTTGAGGATCCATTTCGATTCCTTTTTCCTTAGTCTAAGTTCTCTGTTCCCTTCTCTAGGACCCACCAGTATCTGTTCAATAGCATAGTTGCACAGAAGTGAACTATTCAACAGGTGGTAATCAGCAAAGTGTCTCGCTACCGGGTAGTGGGGGTCTTTATTAGTGATTGCTCTCAGATGTTCCATAACCCTCTTCCTAGCCATAAGTGTTGTACTTCCTACGTATCTTTTGTTGCAAGGGCATTCTAGGATGTAAATGACATGTGTTGTGCTGCAAGTGAGAAACTGTGTTATGATCTTATTTTTCTTGGAATTCGGTGTATTAAACTCCTTCACCATGTTACTCGTGCGGCATGCCCTGCAATGGCCACAGGGGTAGAAACCCTTGAGATTAAATGTGCCGCTATTCTGATGTTCAGTAATGTCACCATGCATAAGTATGTCCCTAAGACTGCGGCCCTTTCGATATGTGATTTTTGGTCTCTCACTGATAGTAGGTCCCACTATATTGTCACTCTTCAAGATATTCCAGTTTTCTGTGAGAATTTTCTGTACTTTGTGTGAGTCTTTATTGAATGTAAGAATCACCCTGGTTTCTGGGGATTCATTACTTTCTTTTCCTTTGACTTGTAAGATACTCTGTCTGTCAATGTTTTTTACTTTGGACACCGCCCTATTGAGTACCCAATCTGGATACCCTCGTGTCTTGAAACGTGATTCATGAAATTCTCTTCCCTGAGATAGTTTTCATCGGTGCTGCAATTTCTTCTTGCTCTCAGCAGCTCACCGTAAGGAATACTCCATTTCAGAGTGTCCGGATGGCTGCTGAGAGCATGGAGAAGACTGTTCCCGGCCGTCTCTTTATGGAACAGACTGGTTTCTAGTGTGTTACATGCAGCTCTGACTTTCACGTCTAAGAATTAAATTTCTTCTCTGTTCAAGGTGTATGTGAGTATAATGTTGTAGGTATTGTGATTAAGTCTGGAAACGAATTCTTTAGCATCTTGTTCGCTCCCTTTCCATATAAGGAAAAGGTCGTCAATGTAACGTAACAAAACTACGGCCTTCTCAAAATCAGGTGCGTATTGTGTGTCTTTTTGTATCTCCTCCTCCCACAAGCCTAGGGGAAAAGCATGTGCCCATCGCTGTCCCTAGTACTTGTCTGTAAAGATCACCATTGAACATAAAAATGTTATTTTGGAGACACAGGTACATCATGTCAATAAGCATGTTAGTATGTTCGAGATACATTATGTTTCTTTCTTTCAAAAAATGAGTACATGCACGAATGCCTTGATCATGGTCAATAATCGTATAAAGAGAGGAAACATCCATGGTGATGAACATGTAGTCTTCTTCCCATTGGATGCCTTCAATTTTACACAAAAAGTCCTTAGAGTCTTTGAAATAAGAGGAAAGTGTTGCCACATAGTTCTGCAGGAAGTGGTCAACATACTTTGAAATGTTCTTAAAAACACTACCAATGGATGATACAATCGGTCTCCCAGGAGGGGCCACAGGGTTCTTGTGTATCTTGGGTAAAAAGTATATAATAGGAAGTTGTGGATAATCCTTTTTCAAAAATAGGTATTCTTCCAATGTAATGATACCCTCTTGTTGCCATTCTGAGAGTTTGCCCCAAATGGTCAGGATACTGTCATTGTATGTTTTGGTGTTACATCTACAGTAGAATTTACTGTTTTCCAGTTGTTTGTGTGCTTCATCAATATACATGTCTTTGGTAAGGAGCACAATATTACCCCCTTTATCTGCTGGGCGGATCACAATTTCCTTGTCATTAGCTAGTGTCTTAATGATATTTTTCTGTTTAATAGTGAGGTTGAAGGTCCTAGCACCCCTATAGTTCTTTTGATGTTTGCATTCAAGTAAAGCTTTAGTTACCACATCATGAAAAGTATCTATATTGTCATGTGGTAAATTGGGGTAAAAAATGGATCGAGGTTTGAAAGGGGTAGAGGCAGCTTTGTCGGTGGTAATGTTCAGGGTCTCATTACTGCTGCCTGAGTTCCCACTGAACGTGGCCCCTTCGGTGAGTTCTAATTCTTGCATTGTTCTAAGTATATTGGCATCACCAACAGTGAGATTTGTGGGTATAGTGGTGATTTCATTCCTAACAATGTCCACCGCTCTATTGCCTTTGAGGTTGTGCCATTTAGTAAGTTTCAAGTGGGAACTCAGGCAGCAGTAATGAGACCCTGAACATTACCACCGACAAAGCTGCCTCTACCCCTTTCAAACCTCGATCCATTTTTTACCCCAATTTACCACATGACAATATAGATACTTTTCATGATGTGGTAACTACATATTGGTTCATGAATTCATACTGAAATACATTTTAGCCAGTTAAGCTTGTAAAAGTTTTTTAGGATGTTGTAATAGCTATGATTTTACCAAAGACATTACACTGGCAACTCAGCTGTAAATGTTACAAAACATTTAAGGATGGTAGTGTAATGTCTGATAATTATAGGACATTTAGAATAGCTCATCAAGATCACAAGAAACAAACAGAACCTTGCTCAGGTTTAAAGACATTGAATGCAGTAGCAAGGTACATTATACACCTGAAGTTCTGCTTTCATTGTATTTTTTATGTGCACATCGTTACAGTACACATAAATATATGTTAATATGAATTTTTTTATTTTGAACCTTTAGATAAGTGCAGTGTTTGTATGTGTGATATCCATGTTTAGAGACAACATGATTAGCTTATAAAACTTGCACAGTTTTGTTTATATAGAGGAATTGTGCTCATTAAATGTAATAATTTAAAACACTTGGGGTTTTAAAGATTTAACAGTGCACACAAACTCAATGATTGCTTACATCATTTTTTCCTAATACGTTGTTGTTATTAAGGTTAGTGTTTGAATTTACCAAAACTTATCACATACATATGAGGCTGTTTAAGTATCTCTTAACATACATTGTGTTCATTTTTGTTTTATTTATTATATTTGCATTCACAAATTATATATTAATTAAATAATTTGTGTATGCTTAGTATACACTTATTACTCAAATGAAAGGATTAAAAGGCATAACTTTAAACAAAAACCCTTTAATAAAATAAAAAGCCTTCCATATTAAGTTTATCTATTAATGTGTTAAATTATAACAATAATAAATCAAGATGTTTAGATTTTGGAACCAAAACATGGAAAAGAAAGCTTAACTTTACAGATTTCTAAATATGCATTTTACAAAAAAGTATATCTATGATTGGTTAATAAATAATAATAATAGTACTCCTATTAGAGAAGAAAACCTTTTTCATGCAAATAATACATTTACAAAGTCAAGAGATTATTAAACATAACATAACTGTTTTGGAAGAAGTAAAAGATGACAAGCTTACAAACACTGAATTAAGGCGAAAGCTGAAAATAACAACAACCACATTGAGGCTATTTTTGGACATTATGGTGTACAATATTGAAATGCACTTCATCATTCTCTGATACATCATCATGCTCCTTGATGATTTTGGATGGTGCGGACATAGGTGTACTGCTTTGAGTAGACACTAGAGGTTGATGTTGTAAGCCACATGCTCTCCAAGACATCATTGAGTCTATTCAAGATTGCAGTAATGTTCTTTACAAGCGTCTGCTGAGATACCATAACAGACATAAGGTTCTGATTTAGGACACCTATGGTGGTAAGGATGGAGTCTTTTTCTTTCTTAAGTCCATGTTGAAAATTTATACCAGATACGTTAATGTTCTCTGAGGGTTTCTCAATGTTGATAAGTTTGGGAGCTAAGCCTTGATATTTGTCTTTAATTGCTTTGGCAATGTCAGCTAGTAACTCTTGTATGCCATACAGCCAAGAATGAGTGTCTGTATTTCTCTCAGCCATGTTTTTATTTGGGCTCAGATATCTTCAGACTCCTTCCAGAATTCCTAATATTGTCTCTATCCTCTTCGTCACTTGCTCTACAATCTTGTCCTGTGTCCTTTGGAAGCGTCTTGACTTTTGGATCTTTATCATCCACAGCTGCACATTGTTGTTTTCTTTGCCATGAAGAAGAGTCTTGTTGATTTATCTGAGACACTCTAACATTGTCTTCCCTGCCAATATTGGTGGAGAATTGTACAAATGATCCATGTGATTAAAGAGAGTACCTTCATCCAAGAAGGCAATATTATAACATATACTAAATAATTAAATCATGATGAGAAAATCTGATGTACAATGTGCCAATAGAAACTTTGTTAAAATAAAAATATAGAGGGTATGGCCAAGATGGTGGCTGTGTAAGACGTGCCCCACTGTCTCCGCTCACTCAGTCCTGAAATCATCATCCCTGCGGGGCACAACGGAGGCAGACACACAGTGCCAGATGAGTGAAGCAGCCCTGTGCCCACCAAGAGTGCTCCCAACAGAAGAGGAAATTGCTACTGCACCAAATGAGGCCAGATACAGTCATGCTCTGGCAGCGCAAACTCAAGATGGTAGATGCGAGGTGGCAGTGGGCTTGAGATGACATGCTTGAGGACACAGACAAGCCCCACAGTCATTCAGAGAGATGGAGTGAGGACTTCCTAGCCCAATTGATGCCAGGGGTGGACACGGTGTCCCTCCGCTCCAGTGCTGGTGGACTGGATCAGTGTTCAGCACCACTGGACAGCTCCTGCAAGTGCACCGCCCACCACACATCTGCTGAATGGCTGCTCACCCTGGGACCCACTTCACATGGGAAAGACACCAGAACCCTGTAGAGGGGCCCATCTAGGAGACTGAAAAAACCTGAGGAGTGCTGCATCATTGATGGACTGCTGCGTGCCTCACTGACAGCAACGGTGAGTGCTAGCCACAGCCTGAACCCGCTGTCCTTACATAATGTGCTACAGCCATGCCATGGCAGAGTGACCACACTCGCGATGCTCCTCGAGACTTTTCAGTGCAAACCCAGGGATGCGTGAGGGGCCAAGACTAGACACTGCAGTGCTTACTGTGACCAATATCCTTCCCGCTCGTGCCCCAAGGCTAGCAATCTAGATTCCTACGTTGCAACATGCTAAATACTGGGGAGATACCAAGGATACCTCCTTCATCCTAGATACCTGTGTAAGGAACAACTACTCCACCATGAGTGTGATGGCCACAGCTAAGGGCAAGAAACACCACAGCCTATGTGACATGCTCATGTGCTCTGCAAACATAGCCTCTAAGGAGGGCCCGACCGGGCAGATGGACCACCCCACCGAGGACTGTGGGGATGATATGACACCTCTCACCAGAGTGTTTATGGAGTTGCAATTCAATTCCCTCCACAAGGGCCTTCAAAATTTGAAACAACAGCTCTCACAAGATGTATACAAAGTAAAACAAGACCTGACGGCAGTGGGCAACAGAGTATCAATGCTAGAAGATAATAACATCTCACATGGCGAGGAGCAAGAGAAAATCCAGCAAGAGGACCTGCGTCTCTGGGAGCAACAGCTGAATTTTCAGGTGCATGCAGAAGACAGAAAAACTGCTCAAGCTGGAACAATATTTGAATAACAGAAGTATCACACACAGGAGAGGGGACAGGCATTGCTGGATTTGTGAAGGACATGTTCCGTCACGTCTTGGGCCCAGATGCAGAGAACAACATCCAACTGGCCAGGGTACATACAGCAGGCCTTCCTGGGGTGAACAACAGGAAATTGCCAGAAGCCTAGCTTGTGTCCACAACTTCCAATTCAAAGAGACTATCCTTTGGAGGGTGCAGACCACTCAGCTTCTCATATTCCAAATTCATAACACAGCACTCTTCCAAGATCTCTCGAGGATGACTCAGACCATCCCAAGAGTAAAGACGTTGCCTATTCTTGGGGTCACTCCTTCGGCCTCATATTTCACTGGAAGGACAAGCTGCATCAGATTGACACCCTTGAGGAGGCGTGGTGAGAATTAGACCTTATGGAGCATGACCAACCACCATCCCCGAAATGCGCTAGTGACATTACTTCTATGCATGGCAACAAATGCAAGTTCCAAGATCACAGAAAGGACTGCTTCCCAAAATGATGGCACAAGAAAGGCAGGCAGTCTTGGACAAACTCAGCAAGGAGACAGGCAACCCAAGCCCAGACTGATTATTGCAATGCCGCTAACATCGCTCCAGGTAGAACTCACCCGCACGTTGTGATATTTACTGCTCTTTGGACTGTTTGGGTGGACAGAGTGGGGAGAGGACCACCTTTGATTGGAAAATATGAACCGCCGGCAGCCCTCGGACCAGACCAAGTCCATTGGACTTATCTTACAGTTCACTATGTTCTATGGACCCTATATTTGTTTTCATGTTTATGGTTTGATTTGGGTGAGTAATGAGGTAGCACTCACACCATAATAACATGCACTCCTGCGTCTTAAGCAGCCACAACCACATGCCCCTATTTACACCCCCTCCTTACATACTTGCTGTACTGTGGTCTCTCCCAGCCCAGCACAGTCTCTTAGTCATCACGGAAACACAGAGCCTGGGAACTTTATTCTTCCCCAATTACGCGGACTATGTTAGGACTGCGCAAGGGACTGATATCTTACCCCTCCCTAATGGTGCTACTTTTTGACAACCATGACTTCTCTCCAAGCCTCCAACTGAATATCTTCCATCAGTGGCAACAGGCTTGGGCCAGGCTAAGAGGATTGGGCAAATCTTTGACAAAGATGGAATCATCCCTTTTGACACACTGAAATCTGACTACGTGCTCCCGAAAAGGAGCACATACGCTGCCTCCAGATTGGGCATTTAGTCACACATCCATTTATTACGCAGCATGCACAGAGAGCACTTACCCTCTTTAATAAATAGCTTTTTCTGAAGGAGGGGGACAGACAAGTGATAAATGAACTTAATGCTCTCTTGGCATAACCACTCCAAAAGGAGAAGTACACAGGTCAGAACAGAAGGGACACAGAACTAGGGCGCTCACTCTCACACAAAGAATCAGAGAATATCTACCATTGCGCACGACATATGGCACGTAACACTATCAGCATAGAAAATATGCCATGAAGATCGCAATATATTGGTCGATGACTCCAGCATGTATACACAAATGGTGTTCTGACCGTAGAGAGCTTTGCCGGCACAGCAAAACCGGCACACTGTTACACCTCTTAAGGCACTGCCCAAAGCTAACCCAGTATTGAGAGTCCATATTGGACGTCGTTGATTAATTTCTAGGTACTCAGCTCCCTTCCTTTCTGGTATATATTATCTTAGTTACCCAACCCTTTAACCTATCCTTCAAAATCCTTAAGAGGTCGACAAATCGCCTTAATGTTAGGAGTGGCTAAACAAGCTATTCTCTCTCTCTCTGGGGCACAGACAGGGCCCCTACACATACCACATGGCTACACAAAATGTGGCATCTTTTATAATGGAGAAAATAATGCTGTCCGTGAACCCGGAACCTAAGGCATACTGGGAATTGACAGCCCCATGTATCACCCTCTTATAGACCTAATTTAATGAGTTGACATGCGTTAAGTGCCGCACTGCCCACCACTGGACTCCTGCTCACTTGAGAGCTGAATATGAACAAAAGGAAAAATGGCCCACAAGAGATTAATTATCTGTAGTAATTTATCAGCAATAGTTTCTTAATTACTATTGGGATATCCAAATAACTTTGCCTGTGAGTTCTAAAGGTTGTATCAAAAACTACTCATTGTAGATGCAAATCTGGTTTTTGTCATTTTTTCCTACTGCAAAAGTTGAATATTTGCCGTATCTTTGAATGTGACAATTCTTGTAATTATTGAATATTTGTTGAATGTGTTAGAGATGAACACTATTTTGCAGTAAGAGAAAATAAAACAAAAACCAAAACCAGATTTGCAGCTATCATGAGTAGTTTTTGAAACAAACCTTTAGAACTCACAGGTGAAGTTATTTGGATATTCCAATAGTAATTAAGAACCTATTGCTGATAAAACAGTACAAATAATTCATCCCTTGTGGGCCATTTTCCCTTTTGTTCACTTTCAAAGGGCACACTACCTACACTGAAGAAGGGAGGGCCCTAGGGCGGGTGGATTTATAAGGCAAATGAGTGTGGGGGGGAGTTATGGGTGAGTTGGTCATTTGTTAATGGAGAATCTTTTCCTTTTACGTCATGTCCCAAATAGGCCTTAATGCTCATAAGTTAGTTGCATATTTTTACTGAGCCGGCTGAGAACTTCCTTTCTCAGAAGGACAGCCAAGAGGACAAGTGAGAGTAGCTCTGGGCCTCCATGTGTTCAGCAGATCGCATCTATTAGACCGCAAGGTGTTGGCTTTTAGTTTCTGGGGGCTAGGAACTACGGCTTTGGGAAGGGTGGAGGGCTGGGCGCATTGGTGTTCTTGGGCACTACGGGGGAGAGGTGTTTAGGGTGGTCACTGCAGCTGAGAAAATCGAGGGGAAACAGCTGTATGATATTGCATCATGAGTGCATTAGATTTATTGCCGTATATAGCTATCATCTTTGGCATTTATTGCATGATTATTGTCAAGGGAATTTAAGGGGAAGTAATAGATTACGATGGTGAAAAATGGATATCAATGGAGTTGGTTATAGGCAGTCATAATGTGAACGGGCTGAATAATAGATGGAAAAAGAATGCTGTCTTCTCTAGCCTACCGCAATATAATCCCTCTATTATACTTTTGCAAGAAACACACTTGATAAAGGGCAAAGAAGGGAATAAACTGAAATATCTGTGGGCCAAGGAATGTTTTTGCTCCTTGTCTAAAGCCTCTCAGTAGGGTACTGCTGTCATGCTAGCTAACAGTTGGATGCTAGTTTTTTACCCCCATGACGGACGAGGAGGGTTATTGGCTCATTGTACCTGTATTGCTGTACAAGATCAGGTACCATATTGCTTTATATTATGGCCCTATTCATGATGTTATTGACCCCTCCAATCATTACAGTGAAAATTATGCAACATGCCAAGGATTCCAATTATGGTTGGAGATTTAGATTTTTTACCATCTCCTTCTTTAGATTTGTTTAATCCAAATCCGACTCAAAATAAGAAGTGAATCAAACAGATATTTGCTGATTTCTGCAATAGATTAGGAATTTATGATATTTGGGGGATACACAATCGTAATGATAGAATATATTCTTGTTTCTATAAATGTCACAGGAGTGCCTATTGGATAGATTTATTCCGCTCCCAAGTCACTCTTCCTAAAATGTCCCAGCAATATTGTGTAGGGTTTTTTTCGGACCACTCTGGTGATTCTGACAGTTTTAGAGAGGGTCCCGAAAAATGAAAGAGTTGGTATATGGATAGAAATTTGTTAAACTAAGATGATTTTTTCCAGACACTGTGAACAGAAATAGAATATTTTTTTAAGATTACTGAGAATTCTACTGAT
This sequence comes from Calotriton arnoldi, assembly GCA_963921515.1. Classification (NCBI taxonomy): domain Eukaryota; kingdom Metazoa; phylum Chordata; class Amphibia; order Caudata; family Salamandridae; genus Calotriton; species Calotriton arnoldi. The sequence continues at coordinate 424,408 of CAWUFW010007712.1, forward strand.
ATAGCAGTTGTATGGGAAGCCTTTAAGGCAACTATCTGGGGCAATGTAATCTCTTTTTCTACTCATAAGGAAAAAAAAGGGAGAGGGTGGAACAGGAAAACTTATAACTGGCCGCTGATATAGCAAATTACAAAACGTTGGAAGAGCAATCATATCAGTCATTCCGCGTATGGCAGGACAAGAAGGAGACTTTAAAAGATTTGTTTTTAAAAAGAACAATTTTAAACAGCCATACCTTTTATAATTAAATATACAAGAAAGTGGAAAAATGGGGTGTTTTTTGGCTTGGACGGTAAATGAAAAATCTAATTGTAAGGTAATTGCAGGGATTAGGGATACTGTTGGGGGCTGGTGGTTAATGAGAACCAGGAGATAGGAGACATTTTTGTACAGTATTTTTCCTCTCTCTATAAAAGTGAAGCGTTGCGCTTGGGGTTGGCCTCCATAAATCAATTTCTGGAGGAAGTGCAACTACCGGAGTTAGGGCGAGAGGCAGAGAATTGGTTGGCCCATCCGATTGATGGGGTTTAAGTCAGAGAAGTGATAAAACACCTCCCTGGGTTTAAAACCCCAGGTGAGGAAGGCTTTGGGGCAGAATTTCATAAAAGCTTTAGCTCTTTGTTAGCAGACCCATTGATGTCTCTATTTAATTCTGTCTCACCAGGGGAATGTATCCCTTCCTCTTTTGAAAAAATGGGTGTTAATTAATTTTTAAAAGAAGGGGAAAAATATGTAGGCTCCCGCTTCATATCATCCTATTACACTTCTTAATACAGACTATAACATTTTTACAAACGTTTTAGCGAATCGAAATAATATTGTTATGAATATTCTAATCCATATGGACCAGAATGGTTTTATCCCAGAATGTAACTTGAAGGCCAATACATCTTGTTTAGGAAAATGATTGCCCTGGCGGATAAAATCCTGACAAGTATTATTCTGCTAGATGCAGAGAAAGCTTCTGACCCTGTGATTTCCTATTTAAGATCTTGGAGAAATGTAAGTCTTCATCAAAGCTGAAAAGGTCAATCTTTTGGTTATACAAGACCTCTTCGGCCCAAGTTATTATAAACAATGCGTGCTCGCGTACAGTATATCCAACTTTAGGTACTCGGCTATGTTGTCCCCTTTCCCCAATTTTATTGGCTTTATTTATGTTATGTTATGTTATGTTATTCAGACTTATAAAGCGCACTATCACCCCACGGGTATCCTGGCGCTGAATTACAATAGCCCTACTGTTCGTATATGTTACTGTGAGGATATCAATTACTAAGGATGGCGACTGATCTGAACTACACTTGTGGGAAGAGCCATGTTTTAAGCCTTTTCCTAAACTGTAAAAGATCTTCTGTCTGTCTGAGTTTAGATGGAAGTTCATTCCAGAGCCGAGTGGCTGCAGAGCTAAAAGCTCTTCCTCCCAACCTTGTTCTTCTAAACCTAGGCACGTTTACCAAGTTAGCTGATGATGAGCGAAGGCTCTAGTCGGGGCATACCATCCAAATTTGCTCTGCAGTGTCTTGGGCCCAAGTCCATGCAGAGCCTTAAATACAATGCAAAGCGATTTGAACTGGGTCCTCTGTAGCACTGGGAGCCAGTGAAGCTCTTTGAGAGACAGAGAGGCTGATGATCGGTGCGATCTCTTTAGAGCTAGCTTTGCAGCTATTGTCTGGATTCTCTGAAGTCTCCTAATCAAGAAATTTGGGGCCTCTAGTAGCAGAGCATTACAATAATCCAACCGGCTCAGAATGACACTTCTCACTACAAGTGCTCTGGCTGGAGTCAGTAGCATTGGAAGTATCTTCCGTAGCGCTCTGATAAGAGAAAAGCAGGTCCCAACCGTTTTGTTCACTTGGGTTTCTAGACTCAGTTTGTCATCAAATACTATCCCCAGATTGTGCACTGCCTCGGAGGGTATCAATGGCTTATCTGTAGGGATAGGCCAAAAGTTGGCCGGGAGTGGGAGAGGAACTTTCTTTGCCTCACAGAATAGAATCTCTGTTTTATCTCCGTTAAACTGCAGGGAATTATCTTTAAGCCATCTTGCAGTTTATTTATTGAGCCATTAGATTTATTTATTCATTCTCAAAAGAGTATCTTACTCCCCATAGCAGGGGGGGGCTAAATTAAAATTATACACTGATGACACAGTTCTCTTTCTACTTCCAGAAAGAAGTAATATTCTTACTGTATTACAGGCTATTCAGAGCTATATTCAGTACGGGGGAGGGGGGTATAAATTCTTGAAAATGGAGTCTCCAGAACACTCCAGAACCTTTACCTTGCAAGCTTAGGGCTAATAATGATTGTAATCCTAAGAAATACTTAGGTGTGTATTATTCAGATTTAATGCTGAACCTTTATTATTGAAATTATATTCCTTTTTTAAACAAAGAGCACAATTCAGTCCTATTTGGAAATTTGGAAATCCCTTCCTCTTTCTATTATAGACCGCATCTCCCTTATTAAAATGTCTATTTTGCCTCTGTACTATTTTATTTTTGAACGTCCCTTGCAAAGTAGAGAGTGATTTGTTTTTACCAGATTGGATAGTATGATGACTTCATTTTTTGGGAGAAATAAGACCCCTTGTGCTAATATGAGAATTTCACAACTCCCTAAATCTGCAGGTGGCCTGGCTATTCTCAATTTTAAGCAGTACTATTGGGCATCCTTTGTATCCCAGATCAGAAGATTAGTAGGGCAATTTTCTAAGTTTGACAGTTCTGTTATGTTATACATGCTGATGAATTATGGTTTCAGCAGTCTGCCCAAGGCTATTAAAGAACCCAAAGTACAGAAAAAGGTGAGATATAAGACTGAAAGGGTGCTTTGGTTTACTCTGCTTCAACGTTTTTGAAATACAAGATCCCTGTAATCTATGCTGAAACACCTCTGGGCTGCTGCAAACATTTTCCCCCTTGTTTCTCAGGGGATGTTATTAATCGTTGGTGGGCTATCCATATGAGCAAGGAAGGTGATTTTATTCTAGACACTAGAATGAAGTCCCTTGAAGAAATCTCCATGCCAGCCTTTCGGAATGGTGCATTTTATAGGTTTTCATACAATCAATTTGTTTTCAGTTTTTAAATCTTCATCTCTGGTCGATATTAATGCATTGGAAGCCTTAGAGAGGAAACTGTTCACGTCAAGTGAAACTGTAGATTCCCTTAGTTTATAATATAATGAACTTGGCCATGACCATACTCAAGCCATTGAGGGGATATGTGCTAAATGGAAATGCTGCACAGGTGTTGAAATGGACAGGGAAAGATGTTATAGGTATTTTAGTTTTGGGTTTTCTCTGTTAAGAGGGACCAACTTTCATGGTGTTTTATATTAGCTGGATGCTGTATTATACTCCTGCTAGACTCAATAAAATGTTCTGGCGGTCAGTGAGAAATCCCCCAGGTGTGACCAACGAGGGGACTAGGAACATGTTTTTGGTCATGCCTGTATTTGAAAGATTTCTGGACTCAGATCTTTGCTCCGATTTCAGGCTGAGTCGGTCAGCAGGCTGAACCATCACCTCTTTTGGCACTCTGTGACATTGCTTCAGACACCCTGTATGGAAAAGAAGGTGCACAATTTATTTTTATTGCAATGGTGGTTGCCCACTCGATTATTACTAAACATTGGAAGTCTCCTATCAGCCCCACGTTTGCTGAATGGGCTAATAAATTAAAGATAGTTAGTGAAAGAGAACTCTGGTACCACATTCGGATCAATAAAACGATATACTATAAGAAGATATGGGGAATTTTTGCCTTAGAATGAGAAAGTAGGCACTCTTCTACATAAGGCCACCTGGAGGACTATGGGTTTGAAGTCCATCTGGCACAGGTGTATGGTAACATTCTATTGTGTCAAGCTCGGGCAAGCATTATTGGCACTTTAGCCACAGGGTATTTAATCAGGTTGCTGCTGTTTTAGGAAGCATAAATTGATCACTTAAGATTACTTTTGCACTTTAGTGGAGCTCCCTAGGGAAACTGCTGGTCAGATGTCCGTAGGATGCAGGGGTATGGCAGTATTCCAGTTTGTTACGCACTGATTAGCACTGTTGGCACTTTATCATACCAGGCGGCGGGGGTAACAGGGTAGCTCAATAATGCACTAAAGATTACATTTGCACTTTTGGGGTTTTACTGGGGTATTGGAAGATGAATTGGTTGAATGGTTGTGTATATTGATTCATATGAAATGTTGATAATTATATGTACTACATTGTGATGTATAAAGCGGTATTCACTGCTCAAAAATCTTGGCATTTTTAAAATAATTATTACAAGCCCAATTCATTGCTACAGTTGGATTTGTGATAAATATTTTGGAAAAAGGTACTTTTAAAACTTGCCAAGCCTGTGTAAGCCCATTTGCATGAGATCACAACTGCCGCCCAGGAGCTAAATAGCCTCTTTGATGAGGTGTGAACTTAATCCAGAGCTGGGGACAAAGGCCTTGGGTGTGGGGACATATTGTGCTCCTCTGACAGGATGACCATCTGGGCAGTGTCCAGGAACATAATTAACTTCAAAAAGGCCTACCCTGTTAAGGGCAGATGTTGATAACACCTAGGCCAGCCCCTTCCTTTGTCCCTCTTGTCGGCCTGGCATCAGTCCCAGTGGGAGAGGAGCTGCCCCAGAACCGGTTTCGACAGACCACAGAGGAGAGGTTGCTCATTACCCTGGCAACACCTCTAGAGCACAGGAGCTCTGCAAAGGGGAAGAAAGGTTCCACTATGTTGCTACTGCACACGTGGGTCGGGATACCCCTGGGAACTTTTTCTATAATGGTTATGGAGGGGCCAGTAGTGACCCTCATCCACAGGTTAGTGGCAATCATAAATGTGGCACCCATGGGGACACTCTTCAGAACACTACTGGACCTGTGGGTGACAGAAGAAGGACTTCACCTGCTCTAGAGACCTGTGGGGAGACCTGAAAGGCTGGACCCGCTCCCAATTGTACCCAGGACAAAGAGGTGGACTCCAAGGGTTAGTTGACTGACCTCCTATTAAGTTACAGGGACACAACAAGCAGCTACAATCTAATTTCCTGGAGAGCCAGTTTACCAGCTCCAACTGGACCTGCCTCGGGCCATGCTGGAGACCTCTGCTTGAGTAAGTTGTGACCCTCAAGTACTGTTCCTGAGGACCTGTGACCCTGGGCTGTTTCAAAGTGTACTCCTTCTAACATCCTGAAAAGCCTTTTTGTCTCCAAAGACCTCCGAAGGATCGGGACAAACATGCCAAGTCAATCTGATGAAGGTGCATTGCTGCTGGGCCAAAAATACAGGTTGCTCCAACTTGGAGCTTTTCTGCAGCAGCAAATCCATTTCAAAAGGGTGTCATGCAGAAGGTAACTGGCCTCATGCAGCCCTGTTCAGCTGTGGCTTGCAGCCTCACCTGCTGGAGGAACCCTAGCTCCAAAAAAGTGACTAAGGGGCTTATTACGCACACCGACAGGCCATTGGTGGCTGTCTGACCACCAACAGCCCTTTCGTCCGACCGCCGCATTTTAATTCTGGCAGTTGGACCCACAGTGGCCAGAGTCCAGACCGCCGCATCCGAAAGGATCTCAGATCCCGATGGGGCGGAAGTCAGAGTCGTGGCCCAGAATGGAGGTGGTGCCAAGCCAGGCACCGCCGGTGAGATTTGGATAGCCCTTTCTGACAGCCTATTCATGGCGGGAACACCATGTATAGGCTGTCAGAAAGGGATATTGGGGGCCCCAAACAGGGCCCTTGTCTCTCATGGGCCACTGCAAAGTGGCTCTATGGGATACATGTATTGCCCCACTTACCTACATGCACTGTGTGCCACGCACCACATGGTGCATGGCACACGGTCCTTGGACATGCAGGAAGTGCTCCTTTTTATTTTGGCTTATGCTGTGGCCCAGGAAAAAAGCCGCAGCACAAGCTGCCATGAAAAGGAGCACTTCCTGCACAGCCATGGACCGTGTGCCTTGCACCATGTGTCCTTCTAACATCCTGAAAAGCCTATGAATTAAGACCTTTTTGTCTCCAAAGACCTCCTAAGGATCGGGACAAACATGCCAAGTCACTCTAATGAAGGTAAATTGCTGCTGGTCCAAAATTTCAGGTTGCTCCCACTTGGGGCTTTTCGGCAGTAGCAAATCCATTTCAGTAGGGTGTCGTGCAGAAGGTAACAGGCCTCATGGGGCACTGTTCAGCTATTGCTTGCAGCCTCACCTGCTGGAGGAATCCTAGCTCCAAAAAAGTGACTAAGGGGCTTATTACGCACACAGACAGGCCATTGGTGGCGGTCTGACCACCAATAGCCCTGTGGTCTGACTGCTGCATTCGCCCCGTTCCACCGCGGCTGGGTGCCGTTTGTTGTGGAGGGCGTTAATTGGTTTCTGTGCCTCCCTTCAGGGTGACGCATTTCCGGGTTGCAGGGGGCGGTACTGGCCATCAGCGCTCACCTATTTAATATGGCCGGGCCGCGGACGCGCAGCGGTCTATGGTGAGGCCACTTGTCTTCCACTCGCTTGCTGGCAATCACCCTGTTTGTGTGCTTGGTGTATTTTAACCCTTCGGGACTCGCACTGTTTAACGCGCAGCTCTCATGTGTTTGCTTTGCACTTTTTAGCTCATTTTAAACTTAAAATCTCAAATTCACCTTTTTAACTTACTTTGTTGCTGACATTCGCCCCGTTCCACCGCGGCTGGGTGCCGTTTGTTGTGGAGGGCGTTAACTGGTTTCTGTGCCTCCCTTCAGGGTGATGCATTTCCAGGTTGCAGGGGGCAGTACTGGCCATCAGCGCTCACCTATTTAATATGGTGGGGCCGCGGACGCACAGCGGACTCGCGCAGCGGGCACGCCGCTGGCGCACCGAAGGCACGCCTAAGGCAAGCCCGTCTGCGCCCGTCCGCGCCTGGCAGCCTCCAGACGCCAGACATGCTGACAATCTGGGCAGAGACAAGCCCACTTATACCAGCGGCGACCTGTTGGCTATTAGGGAGGCAGTGAAACCTTGTGCTCACTCTCTGGGCAAGGTGCCTGAAGGTCCCTTCTGTTGTATATACTGTGGCTTTGACTCTTGGGCCATTAACCTGCCTTTTACTAAATCCTTCTCGGCGGGGCACAATATTAAGATCTGCAGTCTGAATTGTCGCTCGCTAGTGAAACATTTTCTCGATGTTTACGAGCTGCTGCAGGACGAAGATCCTGATGCTCTCTTCCTAACGGAAACCTGGCTGTCAGCCGATACGGTAGCTGAGCCCGGCCTGGCGCTCCCCAATGGCTTCAATATCATGACTCTTAACAGAGACTCTAGGGGGGGCGGGATTGCAGTAGTTTTTAAATCCCACTATACTTGCACCTTTGCCAAAATGGCTGTGGCAGGCTGTGAGTGTGCACGTTTTGGGATCTCTTTTAACGCAGGTTTTACCATGTCGAGACTATTGATCTACCGGCCCCCAGGCCCCTCTAAAGAGTTCAGGACAGCTCTCATAGAATCAGTCAGTTCGTTGGTAACGAGAGCAGCCAACTTTACTATCATTGGTGACCTGAATTTGCATTTGGATAGTCCTTTGGATTCGGAGATAGGTAACTTTCTGGCAGACTTTGAGGCCTGTCAGCTGGTTCAACTGGTCCAAGGCCCCACTCACTGTGCCGGCCATTTGCTGGATCCAGTCTTCTCGAATCTCTGCTCCTTCACAGTTAATCCCCCAGTCCCGGTGTGCTGGTCGGACCACTACCTGATATCTATGATCCTCCCGGGGGTAGAGCCCTTTCAGAAGATGGCTCAACACTCCTCCTTCAGGCGCCCTTGGCACAAACTAAAGACCGAACAATTTCATGCCCTTCTGTCTATAAATGCCCTTAGCCTACCAGATGAGCCGGATGAGGCTGACAAAGCACTGTCGAACTGGATCCGACAGTCACTAGACGTGCTCATTCCAGCTAGGTGGTCCAAGTGCCGCAACACCAAGTCCAGTCCATGGTACAGTGACAAACTTGCCAGCATGCGTAAAATCTGCAAAAGGTTGGAACGGGTGTGGAGACGTGACTATGATTCTTTCTCCAAGGGGCTGTATCAGGCAGCTATCAAGGATTACCACATCCAGTCAGAGCGGGCAGCCTATTACGCAGCTGAGATCAAGGGCAGTAAAAACCCCACTAAATGTATCTTTGGTATACTCAAGGATCTTAAACAGGCAGGGCTACCCCCAACACCCCGCATTACATCAGACGAGCAATGTGAGGCTCTGGCCACCTTTTTCGTGGAAAAGGTGGAAAATATCTACTATTCTTTCTCACCAGCTCCTTTAGCTTTGGGTCCAGCATTCAGTTCCTGTACCACCTACACTCTTGCGTCCTTTCCATCAATCTCTCAGGACGAGCTGCGTGTGCTATGCAGCAAGGTGAAATCAGGCTCCCCTGCCGACCCCCTTAAACCGGAGCATTTTATGAACTCCTTACCCATGCTCCTGTCTCCTCTGTGTCAGGTGATGAACTTGTCCCTGTCCAGAGCAGTTGTCCCTAGAACATGGAAGCAAGCGAGGGTGACTCCCCTGTTAAAAAAGCCTTCCCTGGACACAACCAAATTGGAGAATTTTCGTCCCATTTCTTTCCTGCCATGGATATCTAAGATTGCGGCGTCCCATGTCAACTCCATTCTGACAGGCTACCTGGAAGACAATAACATCTTGGACATCTCTCAGAACGGCTTTCGCCCTGGCCACAGCACGGAGTCAGCCCTCCTAGTAGTGACTGAACATCTGGATGAGGGACGTACGTCGGCACTGATTTTATTAGACCTCAGTGCCGCGTTTGACACGGTCTCTCACCAGATTCTGCTGCAACGGCTGGAGGAGGCGGGGATCTCGGGCTTAGCCCTTGACTGGTTCATCTCCTTCCTCTCTGAGAGGACCTTTCAGGGGTCGGCTCCCCCGTTTTCCTCTCGGATCCATAATATTCATCAAGGGGTGCCACAGGGCTCAGCACTGAGCCCTACGCTGTTCAATCTGTATGTCCAACCTTTGGCAGCGGTGGCTAGGAGCAGAGGCTTGACACTGGTATCGTACGCCGACGATACTCAGTTGGTAGTGGCACTTTCTGGCAATTCAGCACAGGATGCCTGTATGTTTCAGAGCAATCTTATGGCCATCTCTGAGTGGATGTCTGCCAACTGTCTGCAGCTTAACGCAAGCAAGACTGAAATCCTGTTGGTTGGGCGGGACGGTGAGCTGTGGAGTGAACATTGGTGGCCCACCACCCTGGACTGTGTCCCCACCCCCAAACAGATAGTAAAGAATCTGGGTGTCTGGGTGGACTCCGCTCTCAGTTTTCAGGCCCAAACCAAGAAAGTATTTAGGAAGACAAGGGTGCCCCAATATATGAACCTGGGGTAATATGTAGTTTAAAGGAACAATGGTTCTAGAGTGGCCTAAAAGGTCCAAGGAGAAGTAACCCTGTAAAGGGCACTGAGATAAGTAAAGGGATAGAAACTTAATTCATAAAAGAGAGCAGTAGGAAATATAACGAGGGACATATAGGTCAATGTATGACAAATATTTATTACACAATGAAGGTATTCAGGTGCTCACACAGTAAGTGACAATAAGCGTGACGTGAGAAGTGAGGGTGAACTTAAAATAATGACATCGCATTGACAACAGAAATAGAAGCTCCTTTAAAGATTTTTACAGAGTATAAGGAGTTCATGTTGTAGGGGTCGACGACGTTTCGAACTCAATTATTCGAGTTCATCTTCAGGACAAAAATGTGAGCAACTTGAATCTGAAATTAATGGGAGCGAGGGGGAGAAAGCAAATAATAAAGGATAAATAATAAATAATTATCATGTTATGTTTCTCCTTTTTAGGTACTGTATGCATAACCTAACTGTGCTGTACCACTCACTAGAGAGCACATTTCTTTCTTCTTTTTTTAATATTGACCTAAAAATGATGTTGGTATATCTAGGGACTTAACTATGATAATTATTTATTATTTATCCTTTATTATTTGCTTTCTCCCCTCGCTCCCATTAATTTCAGATTCAAGTTGCTCACATTTTTTTGTCCTGAAGATGAACTCGAATAATTGAGTTCGAAACGTCGTCGACCCCCTACAACATGAACTCCTTATACTCTGTAAAAATCTTTAAAGGAGCTTCTATTTCTGTTGTCAATGCGATGTCATTATTTTAAGTTCACCCTCACTTCTCACGTCACGCTTATTGTCACTTACTGTGTGAGCACCTGAATACCTTCATTGTGTAATAAATATTTGTCATACATTGACCTATATGTCCCTCGTTATATTTCCTACTGCTCTCTTTTATGAATTAAGTTTCTATCCCTTTACTTATCTCAGTGCCCTTTACAGGGTTACTTCTCCTTGGACCTTTTAGGCCACTCTAGAACCATTGTTCCTTTAAACCCCAAACCAAGAAAGTGGCGGGGACCTGCATGGGTATTCTGCGGGGGCTCAAACCATTGCTAGGTTATTTTGACCCGTCCACTCGGCAAGTTATCATTCAGGCTGCCATTCTGTCGAGATTGGATTACGCCAATTCACTTTATTTGGGTTCCAACAAGTCAGAGATTTTAAGATTACAGAGAGTCCAGAATGCGGCGGCCAGAATCCTCCTTGGCCTTCCGAGGACTTGCTCCACCTCTGTTGCCATTCGCCGACTACATTGGTTGCCGGTGGCCAGACGTGTGGAATTTAAATCTCTGTGCATTGCTTTTAAGATCTTGAAATCCTCCCCCCCGGCCATTTTGGCCACCCTGCTCTCGCCCTACATCCCCCCGCCAACTTCGCTCGATGGGCCAAAACTTGGCGGTGGTTCCGAGGGTGAGGAGAGCACGGGCTGGGGGACGTGCTTGCTGCACACTGGCGGCCAAACTTTGGAACTCTCTCCCACTGTCCATTCGTAGCCTAAACAATTATTTGGCATTCCGTAAGGTCACCAAGACTTATCTTTTCCCCCCACTGTAGGTTTCTATGCCTTTTGGTGGCCCTCTCCTCCTGACTGTTTTAGCGCCGGGACGCCCCTTTGCTGGAGCAGCTGTGCGCTCTATAAGCTACATAACATAACATAACATAACATAACATTTTAATACTGGCGGTCAGAACCACAGCGAATCCAGACCGCCGCCTCTGACAGGATCTCAGATACCGACAGGGCGGCAGTCGAAGTCACGTCCCCGAATGGAGGCAGTGCCGAGGCAGGCGACACTGTTGGGATTTAGATATCCCTTTCTGACAGCCTGTTCATGGCGGGAATACCGCCGACCGCCAGCCCGGCGGTCACATCCTAATGCGGGGTTCGGACCACCGACTGCTTGTCAGGTGGTCTACTGACCGCCACGATTGTAGGTCGGCGGTCCGACCGACCGCTATCGTAATGAGCCCCTAAGTCTGAACACAGAAATTTTCACCATGCCAAGATGCCAAAAGCATCTAGCTATGAAGGACATTCCTTGGGTGTGGATGTTGAATTATTCCTGCTCAGAACTTTCCTGCTAAAAGCCAGTGGCTTCACTGAGAGTTAGTTCGATGGGTATTCGGCTTCGTGGAGTCCTTCACAGCCATAGCCTGCTGCCTTGCCACTCTGAGTATGCTTGACTTACATTTTCAGAAACATAGGACTTGATTTACAGTTTGGCAAATGTGGTAGTCCTGCCAGAAAATGTCTGTATAAACGTCCTCTGGCATGCAGGTGCATTCGCCCAATTTAGAGTTAGGTAGACGAAATTCCATCAAACCCCTGCTGAGTCCATCAGTTTTGGCTTCCTTCATCAACAGAGTAAGGTACAAAATACAGCATTCGAGTAACATCAGCCAGAGCTCTGCTCACTTTATTTTGATTTCCCTTTCCTTCGACCTGACCGTGGTGGTCCCACCTCCTCACCTGAGATGTCAGAAATAACCTATAAAAAGGGTCAAACTCGCCATAAAATCCCCTTTTGCGAATTTGGCAGCATATTGTTAGTTTTGCTCACTGTCTGAGCATAACTTGCTATGATTGAGTAGGATGAGCAAGCCAGTGTAAATCTAAACTGAAGATATGTTGTCGTTTTTGCATTTAAACAGCATAATTTGTGTTTCTTCTAAACCTATATAGGCATACATTGCTGATAACTCATGTATTGAAGGTTGGATTGTAAACACAACTGTATGTATGTGAAGTTCTTTTATTTTTCCTACTTAAATGTTTATAATTGAGTAAAACAAAATATTTTGTCATAATGTTTATAATTTATATCATGATTTATAGATTATTCTTTGTTTGATAAGAATTTTAAATACTTGTTTTTACCATCAAATTATTTTTTTCAAAATGTTTTGATGTAAAAAACAATTTAAAAAAATGTTTAATGTAAATATTATATGTTTTGTTTGAGAAATAAAGATATATGGGTGGAGTATAACCATGTTCAGTATTTTGTCATTTTCTGGTCATACAGCAATGTGTAGATTTGTGTGTGTAAAAGTGTTCGGTGTTTGTTGCAGGTATGGGTTTATGTATAAATGTGCAAATCATATCTCGGTATTTTTGGTGTGTTTGTGTGGTTGCAGGGAAGGATTGTAGGTTTCCCTTACATAACATGTGAATTCATTCATATTAAAACAGAGAATTATGTTAACATTGATGGTGTCCTAACCTTTGGTTTACATTTGTGTCATTGTATGAAGGTCATTTATTTATAAACACATCTTTACATTTATAAAAAACTATTATTATACATTCTGATTTTAAAATCACAATGTTTATAGTGTACGTAGTAGTCAGCATAAAGTTGTTTTCTATAAGATTTATATTATTTCTTTGAAAAGCATAATTTTAATATTTAAAAAGAAATGTGTTTTATTAACAGAAATTAAAATGTATTACTTTTTTTGATTTTCAAAACATTACATTTACACGAATAAAATATAATGTGGATACAAAATGCATATATACATGGGAAAAATACAAGAACAAAAACAATATCAATATTTGATAAACAATTTTATGCTGTGGAAACAAGAATAAACATTTCTAGTGTCCAACTGCCTTGCTTCCTATTTACTTCAAGTGCTACTCTCCTCAATGGCATGGTCTTTGGTTAGAAGCAGATATTGTACTAGCACCTTCTTTATTTAGAATTGGGAATGGGGTGGAATTTCTTGTGGGGCTTAAGGATAGGATCATACTGGAAGAGAATTTGACTGGGAAAAATAGGTGGGGTTGTGTCTGTGCATGTTTGCATTTGTGAAGTGTGTGCTATTTGAGGGTGTGTATGTGTTTCTAATTGTTGTGTTTGTTATGTGAGTATTCGTTTTTCTTTGCGTGTGTGTCTGCCTCTGATTGTGGGTGACTTATGGTGTATGTGTGGAAGTGCTTGTGTGTGTGTTGTTATTGATGTCTGTGGTTGGGTTTCTATATATGTGTTCCTGTTGTTGGTTTGTGATTGTATGGATAAAGGTGTCTTGGATGTATGTTTGCGTATATGCTGTTTTGGGTGTTTGGGTGTCTGTTTGAGTTCATGTTTTTTGATCTAGGAACTAGGGAATGTTGAGTAGATGTGGAGGGTATTGTGTCATGATTGTTTAGTTGTGTAGATGCTGATTTGTATGTTTTTGTGTTTGTCTGCCCATATGTATCAAGTAAGTGTTTTTGTGGATGTTTTTGTGATTTTATTTTAGGTGTAAAGTGTGTGTGGGATGTGCGACTTGTCACGTCTGTTGGTGCTTGTGTGGTAGTAAGTGTAGTTGTGTGAGAAATTTGTTCAGGGTGTTGTGAGGTATTGTGTGAATGGGTGCAGGAGTAGTGGGTTGGTAAAAATGTGAAATGGGTGGAGGTATGGGAGTTGCTGTGGTGTCAGAAGAGGCATGTAGAGGACATAAGCCTCTCTGAAAGATAAAGATGGCAATATGAATGCTATTGAGGCTGTTGATAACTTTCGTTAGGTGATCACCAACACCTTGAATGGCAGTCAGCACTGCAGCTTGATTAACAGAGAGGCTTCTTCAAACTGAAAGTGCCTCTTCTGACACTACCGCTGCAGGAATGAGTGCTGGGGTGGAGGTGCCTGGGACAAAGGAGAACCCATCCCGTCTACGGACTGGGTGTGGCACATGCATGGGGATGCGGAACTGAGGGTGGAGATTTCATTGGTGGTGGCAGATCCTGCAGCTGATAATTGTTCAATTAAGGTCTGCTCTGCCAACACGAGAGGCTGGTTAGCGTTGGAGGGCTCTGAGTCACTTGTAGTGGTGGTCTCCTTGCCAGCCCCCTCATCCTCTGTGCCGTCGGGTGCTTCTGTATCTGTGATGTTAACTTTAGATTCCCAGTGTCTGTCCAGATCATCCCCAGATGTTTTGCCACCATCTCCTTCACCTGCTTCTGAAGCAGCTACAAAAGAACAGATAGAAAGTGCATTTGTAACCTTACCATATAGCTATTAATTAACAGCTTCCAACCTTTTTATAACATTGTAACACAATCAGCTTTTTAAACTACACACAAAAACGTTACATACAATGCATACTGAGAAATGGTTTTATTTTTTTAAATCTTACTATCAATGATGTAAAAATTGGGTTGTGTCATTTCTACAAACACTTTAGCGCACTCAATACAAATCTGATTATTTGTGAATTATCTATCAATGGAGACATAGGGGATGATTATGATGGCAGTAAACCTGCCACCGGCAGGCTGCCGGTGGCGGGTTCACCGCCATCGTAAGGCCTTTTTCTGCCCGCCAGATCAGGATGGCAGGAGGTGTGCCTGGCAGGCAGAAAGACCTTCTGCCATGGGTCCGACAGAGGCAATCGTTATGATTGCCTGTCTGACCCATGCCGCATCCACAAAATGGTGGCGGTGCCTAACAGGCACCGCCCGCCAGATTTGGATGTTGCATCCCCGCCAGCCTGTCTATGGCGGTTCAACTGCCATTGAAAGGCTGGCGGGATGTACTTTGGGGGCCCATTGCGGGCCCCCCTTGTGCAGGGGCATGTGGAATTTGCTCTTGGGGGGCACCTATGGTGCCCCCCTACAGTTCCCTGCACCAGGTGGCAGGCACTGCGTGGTGCCTGCCACGTAGTGCAGGGAAATGCACAACATGCATTTTTACCATTGCGGCGGGTGCTGCAGCCAGCAGCACCCGCCGCAATGGTAAATATGCACAATGCGACTGCCATAGTGACGGTCGCATTGTAATCTCATGTGCGTGACCGTCGCCATATAGGCGGCCGGTCCCAATCCCCGGGACGATGGCGGACGGACTTAGGTCCGTCCGCCATGGTAATCACCCCCATAGTTTTGATTCATTAATGTTCAAACAATGTTCTTTAAAAGCTTGTACTGTCAAGCTTATAACAAAATTGGTTTGACATCCATGGTTACAAGCTGCAAAAAATCTGAAGATTAAATTCCATTAGTTTGATCATAACACAGCTACAAAAAAGTGATGTACTAAACATTATTAAACAAATAAAGATATGTTTCTCTGTGTTAATTGTTATTTCAACACTACTATCACCCATTAATGAAACATTGCTTTCATGCGCAATCATTGTTTTTATATTTCTTAATAATAATATTTATTATAGCTTGATAAGCACAGTTGACTTAAATGCTGATATCCTTTTTTTTACCTTATCAAAAAAATGTTTGTGAAGTCAGCTGTGTGGAGCCTCTTTGTGAGATACAGATTTATACATACGTGGCTGAGAGAAATATAAATTAAAATACCATCATTTTAATTTCATTATTTATGCACATAGTAGAAAGAAAATCTCCCAACTTAAAAAAACTACTTCTACATATTTCATTTGTTACAGACAATGAACAACAGCTCCATTATTGTCAAAATAAGTCATGTTGCCATAACATAGATGCTTTGGAAGAATAGAGAGGTTGAGGATAAATGTAATTATTTGCAACATGGCAACATCTAGAAAAAATGACTTTGATTAGTTATGGGACATTGATCAAATTCTAATTCTATACAAACTGACAATTTGATAATGTATGATGCCAGAGCTTCTCTAAAATATACCAAATTCCCTGGAAAAAAATAGTTGTTTAAGTGACATAATAAAACACTACAACCTTTGGCTTACATCTCTAAGGTCCCTCACTACATCAAGGTAAGCCACTGCAGTAGCACACAACATCAGAGGGTCAGGGAGCGCTGCACTCACCATGATTTTTGGGAAGATCTTCCCAGAGTTGTCATAGCTGTAATTCGTGTTAAGTGATGAATGTCCTTCTATCTCTTGCAGACTGTGGTGCTTATGGACGCCAGCTGTCTGAGTCTCTGGCAGTGGCCTACCAGATCTCCTTTTTATGATATGGGGTGACCTAATAAAAAGAATGCTTAAATTTGTTCATATTCTTAATTTAAAAATATTGTATAATTGTAATGTGGGAAATTTTAGACATAGCCTATGTCAAAAAATAAAAAGATATAATTTTTGTTTTTACAAAAATATGTATGTTACAACAGTATTTTTTAGTTTATATTTCTAAATATTTAAATATTTTGTTAATATTAATAATATTATTTTACAGGAATTAATTTTTGGAATGAATGGAAAATGAGAGCAACATTTAATGATTTCTCATATGCATGATTAAATTACACAGGGGGATTACACAGGGGGATTACACATAATATGGGTGTTTCTAGTATATCTCTTCAGTCAGGGAGTGCGAATTTGAACAATATTGTGACAACGAAACAAGGACTGACATGTGAGAGGGTATCGGGGAAGGGAAAGGGAAATGGGAATGGGAGCGGAGTACAGCAAAAATCACCAACAACTAGGCATAATGCGACACCATTCAGGGGAGAGGCGAGGAGAGAAAAATCCATAGGAAAAACAAGTAATTTGTTGGGTGACAATCAGGCATGTGACACAACATCAAGAGCATGGCCAATACATAAAAGCCAAAGTAGTACACAGACTCTAGATCTACCACCGGCTGCTACACCATTCACTGTAATATTAGCCAATGTTCCAGCCCCTCCGCAGGGTGAAAATGAAACTTGGTTTTCTTTAAGGAACAAAGCCATACACTACCTAGGTAGCAAAATAGGTTTAACTAGTGCAATGTTTGGAGATTTTAAAATGGTGAGGAGGATCGGGTGGGTTGGAAGTGGTGGGAAAGTTTTTAAGGGTGACTGTGTTGTTATTTCATTTGGAACTCCATCACTGGTTAGAGAGATTTTAATCAGAGCTCGAGAAGTAAACATTAACTACGCAAATATCAATGTTCTCCCTCTGGGGTTCTTTTACCAGCCTAAGCCCCCTGCACGGTACATTAGGAACCAGTTGCCCACGCAGTCTAATGAGTGTCCACGGTATAACTTGGAGGTGACAAATAGATTCGGCCCTCTACAAACACTGGATGAGAATGACTGACTACTTCCTAGACAAGACTTGAGCATGATCACTATGAGCTATGACTCGCAGATTATCTGCGAGGCTGGCTCAGCTGACCATCCTGACTCAAGGCAATGGGAGCTATGTGACAAAGAAGATTTCGGTTTAGCACAAACATCCAGGGAAGGGAGAAAATTGGGCGTGAATGGTGCTTATAGTCGAGACATGCAATCCAGAAATGAACAGATTTGCCAGAATGATTCGGCTACTATATTCTCACCCCACAAATCTATTAGTGTTCTTTTCTGGAACATAGCAGGTCTCCGTAGTAAGCTGAATGACACCTCTTGGCTAGATTTTATAGAAAAATTCAACATTCTATGTGTGCAAGAGACCTGGGCAATAGATGAAGTACATATAAATGGCTTCAGGACTTTTCATACGCCAGCAATTCGTTCGACACATGGAAGACCAAAGGGGGGAATTTGCATTTATGTATCCAATCTGATTGGGGCAATAAAGACCGACTTGATAAAATCTGAAATTTACTAACAAATAGTATCAATACACATAGATAGTAAATATACTCTCGTAATAATCAATTTTTATAACAATGTCGAAAAAGAACGACTGGAGGCCACAATGAAGATGCTTAGTGAAGAACTCAATAAATTAAAGGTAACCAGCGATACTGAAATGATTAGCATTTGGGGAGGTGATTTTAATGTTGGGCTATGCCCATTAGCGGGGCTTGGAAAATGTGGTCTAACAACACAGGATGACGATCCCCCAATGCCCTTTGTCCACTCAGATAGGGGGGAGATCTTCAATGAGCTCTTATTTACGTACGATCTTGGTTTTGCGAATTGTCTATGTACTCCTATAGTGGATTTCGGGCACACATTTATAGGAAGGGGGTTAGAATCCACTATAGATTTTATAATTGCCCCAAATCGATACGCAAGTCACATCAACAGCTATAAAATCCATAAAAACGTTATGAGTGACCATCTGCCCTTAAGTATAGACATCAAAATTCCAACTGCCTTAGAAAGGCAATATAATAATCAAGTGGTATGGACTCAAAATGTACAAATAGGCAGGTCGAATGGATATACGTTGCGTTGGCCCAGCCACGACTCGTCTGATCTCAATAAACAAATAGTAACCAAGGCCTATGATTCTATTTTAATGTGTCAGGAGGAATCCACCACTCACGAAAATATACTCCTAGCAGTTTCTGAAATTACCTTAACTGTCCAAAACCTGCTTAGAGCTGAAATTAAGGAAAAACTTAACAACATGAAGGGGTGGTTTGACTCAAATTGTACTAAAGCATATAAAAAGCTCAAAGAGTCCCTACATAAGACAGAAAGAGATATAGGGAGATTAGAGAATGTAGGAAACTCTATAATCAAGCTAGAAGATCAAGGCAGAAGGAACTTAAGGAAAAAGCTTGGGTCACTCTACAAGAAGCCTCCATAAGTAAAGATAGCTCTTCTTTCTGGCAGGCGGTAAATGCACCTTTTTTTACTAAGACTAACACACCGACGATAGAAGTGGCAATTGAGGAGAAAGTCTGGGTGGATTTCTTCTCAAGTGTGTATAAATTGCAAGGGGGTACAGAAAATGAAATAGAAAGCGCAGAACAGCAGGAGGTTGGATCCCTTGCTTCCTTCCCCATTGATTTCCAGATAACACACAATGATGTTACCGGGGCAATAAAGGCGAGCAAGAGTGGTAAAGCACCCGGACCAGACGGGTTGCCTATCGATCTGTTTAAATCTATCCCATCTCTATGGACACCAATAATAACAAGGGTCCTCCAATCTTGCTGTATGAAAGGCTTTATTAGTACCTGGTCAGAATCGGTCATAGTACCAATATTAAAAAAAGGTGAACGTGATAACCCCGCATGCTACCGACCGATATCTCTATTAGACTCCCTAATGAAGGTAGCAGGAAGGATTGTTTTAGATAGGCTCCAAACATGGGCTGAAGATAATAACATTTTAAGTGATGTACAATACGGTTTTAGAGCAGGCCTTGGGGTAAATGAGCAAGTTTTAAATCTTAGCATTTTAGTAGGAAAATACACTCAGGCTAAACCAGGAATGTTCTACCTGGCATTTGTTGACCTCACAGCCGCTTTCGACTGTGTGGTCCATAGTAAATTATGGAACATCCTGGCCGACTTAAAGGTAGATACTGTCCTGGTACAGTTCCTACGACAACTGTATATGGGGGCAACTGCGAAGGTCCGCTATGGAACAAAAGGGGAGTGCACTGCAGCATTTAACGTAGAGAAGGGGGTGAGACAGGGATGTGTCTTGGCCCCATTCCTGTTCACTCTTTACACCAACACATTGGAGCAGGAGTTGGTGGTCAAGATGAGAGATCCACCATATGTTAACAAACGCCCAATAGTCTCCCTCCTATACGCAGATGATGCTGTGTTAATGGCACGCACCCGGATAGGACTCCAGAAAGCTCTTGCATCCTACACTGATTTTATGGAGGACTTAGGGTTGAAGTTAAATGCAAAAAAAACTTTTGTAATGATTTGTGGGCGAGGGAGACATAAATGTAGCAGTATTCAAGTTGGGAAAAACAGGATAGAATCCGCAAATATGTTTACATATTTAGGAGTCCTGTTTAATCGTACTGGCACTTGGGGTCAGGCTGTTAAGAGTAGGAGTCTCCTCTTCATAAAATCAACTGCGGCCCTTATAAACTTTTCAAAGAAAATGGGCAGAAGACCCCCGGAAATTCTTTTAAAAATGTATCAAGCTAAATGTGTGAGTGTGGCCATTTTTGGGGCAGGTGTCTGGGGCTTTCATGATCCTTCCCCTATCCAATACGTTGAAAATGCCTTTCTCCGATTCATATTGGCTGTTCCTGCTAGCTCCCCCGTTTTTAATTGCCATTGTGAGTTAGGGATACCATACATCTCAGATATTATTCGGGTACAACCAGTGCTTCTTTGGCATAGAGTCTGGACCTCCAGTAGTACAGGCCTAAATCAAGAAATAATAAGGGACTCTATGAAGCTGGACCACGCCACAAAGATTACATGGCTAAAGTATATAAAAAACTTTATGCATGACCTGGGGCATTTAGAGTACTATACTTCCCCAGAGTCACTGAATAGTATTAACCGGAAGGAATTTAAAGTAATCTGCATGGCCCACCTGGAAGCAAATAGGCTGACAATGTAGATTAATAAACCTGCGGTCATCCAACATCAATTGACCGTAAGCACATATGATATACAACTGTATCTCCTACGCTGCCAGGGGGGGTATGACAGGTATGTTTTAACGCGTTTTAGGTTTGGGACCTTCCATCGTTTAACCAGCTACCCTGAAATGAACACTTGGTCCAGAGAATTATGCCCTTGTCCTTGCGACGGTCGTTCCCAACAATCAACAATCCATGTAATTTTATTCTGCAAACTATATGTAAAGGAAAGAATCAGATGGATTTTGCCTTTGTTAAAATCAGGGGGATGGAGACAATGTAGACCGGCCTTCCTATATTTACAACAGCTAGACAATGATTATTGCATTGGAGTTATGACGGGTTTCTTGAAAAGTATATTGAGAGCTAGGAAAGGATCAATGCTTAACGCTGTCTGAAAATAGAAATAGACTATTTTAAAATTTCGTAGGACTGTCTCACTTAATGTATTATGCCAACAACATGCCCCGACCAAGCCTAGATGCAAATAATGAATTACTAGAACTGTGTACTTATGTTCTTTTTTTAGACAATTCTATGAAATGATGATTTTAAATATTGTAATTGTGTGCATTTAAATTTTTTTAAAGTTGATCTTATGAAATGTTTTTATATGTTTTTATCTGTTTGCTTTTGTGATTTTACAAGACTAAAATTGAATAAAGCTCTTTTTGATTTGATTGATTGATTAAATTATGTTTCAGCATTCCGATGGGAATTTTACGAAATGACTGGGCAAACGTAAGTGACTGACATTATATCAATGTGCATGTCATCATGCTGAAAGAGTTGAATATGAAAAAAACTGATTTATTATAATGAAAGGTTTAGAAGCAGAACATTATGTAATAGTGCTACACTGTCCAAATGATTTATGTGGTTTTTATACGTGCACCGATTTTAGCCACTGCTAAAGGCTTAGTAACATTCAAATATGTGTGAATGTTTGTTAAAAGTTTGTAATATATACACATATTTCATCTATGAATATTGTGAAGACTTATTTCTGTTTAATACTGCAATCAAAAACAGTCTACATTTTAGTTATTTTTTTATTTGTACATTTTCCAAATATATATGTCCACAGATAACTTCAAGGAAGATGTAGCCAAAGGAAAGATTGCACCATGCTCTTCTTTATCTAGAATCCATGCAAGAATCTCATGTAATCAATAAATCTAGATTAAATAAAGGGACACTTAAAGATTTATGTAAATAATTGAAAAGTGAATTGCTTCCTAGACTTAGATATCCAACAGCTATTCTTTTTTTAATTTGTTTTTATTGATGCTTTTAACCCTTTTGCTTTAATCACACCCCGAGCGACAGGTATATACATATATGATAGTTAACAATAAATCCATTGGTTGACCATAAATACAAATTCATTTATGTTCCAAGTTAATCATATATAAGAATGACAATGCTAACAAATAATAATAATTAACAATAAATAGTTTTAAGTCCATACTATGGCCTAGCAGCCTTTAACAGTGTCCCTACAACTTTCTTTTCCTTAGTCCTGCATTGGTTTATTTATGAGACTGCATCCAGTCTGAGAGGGCCCCCCAGATTTTCCTGCCTTTTTGTTTTGCTTTCTTTCTCTTGCGCTCATAGATTGCAATTTCAAGATTATAAATATATAAAAAGCGCCCCTGCCATTGCTGGAATGATAGGTGTTGGGGATCCAGCCAAGCTAAAGCTATACATAACTGGCAGACTGCCATTGTTATGAATATTAGCAGAGCCCCGGTCCCCGATCCCAACTCAGATATCCCAAGCAGCATATTCTGTGGGGTCATGGAAATATTTAAATTAAGGATCTCCCCTAAAAATAGTGTGGTATCCGATCTAAGTGCAACAAGACAAGGGCAAGAATAAAACATATGGACCAAATCTGATCCTAGTTCCTGACATCGAGAACAGTGTATCCCAGCACCTCCTCCCCATTTAGCTATTTTAGAAGGAGTAAAATATAAATCAAAAATCATTTTATAATGCTGGGATTGTAAACTAGATGAGCAAAGCATTGTGCAACCTAATTCCAAGGATTCCAAAAAACTGGGATCATGCAGATCAAGCCTCGCCTTCCACTTAATATTATGTTTTTTGAGGTCACCTGGGGTCCCCTCACTCAAGTATCTATACAATTGAGAAATCCTACATTTGTCCTTGCCTATGAAAACCTCCAACAAGGATATCTTACAAAATCCAGCCAAACCCCTGCCTTTTTCAGTAAGAAATCCCTAAGTTGAAGATATTTAAAAAAATCCCTAGCCCCTATATTAAATCTGCCCCGAAGGTCCTCAAATGGTGCCACGTGAATCCCTTGAAAAAGATCCCCTAATCTGTCAACTCCTAACTAATGTCTCCCAGTTTGATAGACACCTATCATGAAAGATTTCGGGTAGTTGACTATTCCAATGAATAGGGATATACAAACTATGGGGTCGATTCCGATCTCGGCCGGAAGCGCACCTAACACTATTCGTCCGGAAAAAAAACAAGCCGAACGCGTGTTTCCCGACCGATTCGAACATTCGTACGAACGAGCAAGTACGATGCGCATAACTGCCCAGATCCCGACCCAGCCGTACGTACCCATTCCAGCTCCTGTTCCCCGCCCGAGCCGGATCCGTAAACGCAGAATCGAGTCGCACGGAAGCAAAAATACAGCACCTTCCGGCCGGACTAGTACGATGCGCCTTCCGTACGCGCCGAACCCGTCGCTATGTCTGGCACGTCAGAGCATCCGGGAGAGCCGCACATAGGCTCCGATTCGCGCCACAAGACGATCCACGGCTACGAGACGAACAAGCCAGCGACGAGTACGAGTCGAAGCAACGAGAAACCCGAACGAGACGAACCAACCATGAATCCCATCGCGCAGGTCCAACCAATACTCTACATCTATTACCGGAACAGGTACGGACGTGTACGGCGCAGACGGTAAGTCAAGCACCCACTACACAAACAAACGACACATACCCGACATATGTCACACACACATAGGGATGCAGAAATGACGTACACTAGCAACAGCAGAACCATAGGGGTGGGATGGCTATCACCAATGCGATACACACCCATAGGGGCCTGGATGCCTACCACTAACACCACCCCTACTCAGGGGGGGCTGGATGCCTACCACTACCACCACCCCTCCTCATGGGTGCTGGATGCCTACCACTACTACCACCTCTACTCAGGGGGGGCTGGATGCCTGTCACTACCACCACCCCTACTCAGGGGGGGGCTGGATGCCTGTCACTACCACCACCCCAACTCAGGGGGGGCTGGATGCCTACCACTACCACCATCCCTACTCAGGGGGGGCTGGATGCCTACCACTACCACCACCCCTACTCACTACTACCATCCCCACTCATAGGGGGATGGATGCCTACCACCAACACCACCCCTATCCATGGTGGGCTGGATGCCTACCACTACCACCACCCCTACTCATGGGGGGCTGGATGCCTACCACTACCACCACCCCTACTCAGGGGGGCTGGATGCCTACCACTACCACCACCCCTACTCAGGGGGCCTGGATGCCTGTCACTACTACCATCCCCACTCATAGGGGGATGGATGCCTACCACCAACACCCCCTACTCAGGGGGGCTGGATGCCTACCACTACCACCACCCCTACTCAGGGGGCTGGATGCCCACCACCACCACCACCACCCCTACTCAGGGGGGGCTGGATGCCTGTCACTACCACCACCCCCTACTCAGGGGGGGCTGGATGCCTACCACTACCACCACCCCTACTCATGGGGGGCTGGATGCCTACCACTACCACCACCCCTACTCATGGGGGGCTGGTTGCCTACCACTACCACCACCCCTACTCAGGGGGGCTGGATGCCTGTCACTACCACCACCCCTACTCAGGGGGGGCTGGATGCCTGTCATTACTACCATCCCCACACATAGGGGAATTGATGCCTACCACTACCACCACCCCTACACAGGGGGGGCTGGATGCCTACCACTACCACCACCCCTACTCATGGGTGCTGGATGCCTACCACTACCACCACCCCTACTCATGGGGGCTGGATGCCTACCACTACCACCACCCCTACTCAGGGGGGGCTGGATGCCTATCACCACCACCACCCCTACTCAGGGGGGGCTGGATGCCTGTCACTACTACCATCCCCACACATAGGGGGATGGATGCCTACCACCAACACCACCCCTACTCATGGGGGGCTGTATGCCTACCACTACCACCACCCCTACTCATCAGGGGCTGGATGCCTACCACTACCACCACCCCTACTCAGGGGAAGCTGGATGCCTACCACTACCACCACCCCTACTCAGGGGGGCTGGATGCCTACCACTACCACCACCGCTACTCAGGGGGGGCTGGATGCCTGTCACTACTACCATCCCCACACATAGGGGAATTGATGCCTTCCACTACCACCACCCCTACTCAGGGGGGGCTGGATGCCTACCACTACCACCACCCCTACTCATGGGTGCTGGATGCCTACCACTACCACCACCCCTACTCGTGGGGAATTGATGCCTACCACTACCACCACCCCTACTCAGGGGGGGCTGGATGCCTACCACTACCACCACCCCTACTCATGGGTGCTGGAGGCCTGTCACTACTACCATCCCCACACATAGGTGAATTGATGACTACCACTACCACCACCCCTACTCAGGGGGGGCTGGATGCCTAC
Source organism: Calotriton arnoldi (assembly GCA_963921515.1). Classification (NCBI taxonomy): domain Eukaryota; kingdom Metazoa; phylum Chordata; class Amphibia; order Caudata; family Salamandridae; genus Calotriton; species Calotriton arnoldi. The sequence goes on from CAWUFW010007712.1 coordinate 449,730, forward strand.
CACTACCACCACCCCTACTCATGGGGGGCTGGATGCCTACCACTACCACCACCCCTACTCAGGGGGGGCTGGATGCCTACCACTACCACCACCCCTACTCATGGGTGCTGGATGCCTACCACTACCACCACCCCTACTCATGGGGAATTGATGCCTACCACTACCACCACCCCTACTCAGGGGGGGCTGGATGCCTACCACTACCACCACCCCTACTCATGGGGTGCTGGATGCCTGTCACTACTACCATCCCCACACATAGGGGAATTGATGCCTACCACTACCACCACCCCTACTCAGGGGGGGCTGGATGCCTACCACTACCACCACCCCTACTCATGGGTGCTGGATGCCTACCACTACCACCACCCCTACTCATGGGGGGCTGGATGCCTACCACTACTACCATCCCCACTCATAGGGGGATGGATGCCTACCACCAACACCACCCCTACTCATAGGACGGGTAATGCATGACACAACCAGCATACTCCAACATAAGGAATGTCAGAAAAACACATCCCCCAACACCATGACATGCGTGTGTAGTCTGTGTCAAATGCCTACAACACTGAACATGACATTGAACATACAATGTGACCCCCTATCACATGTGTCACACATAAATGTGTGTGGCCTCCACAATGCAAGCAGACCATGACCACTGTGGCAATGGGGTCTAACACCCCATCATCACAGTGACCAAAAGGTAAGTGTGAGGTCCATAGCTGAAGCACATTTTGAACATTGTGGCAATGGGGTCCAAACCCCCATCATCACAGTGACCAAAAGCTAAGTGTGGGGTCCATAGCTGAAGCACATTTTGAACATTGTGGCAATGGGGTCTAACCCCCATCAACACAGTGACCAAAAGGTAAGTGTGGGGTCCATAGCTGAAGCACATTTTGAACATTGTGGCAATGGGGTCTAAACCCCCATCATCACAGTGACCAAAATGTAAGTGTGGGGTCCATAGCTGAAGCACATTTAGAACATTGCGGCAATGGGGTCTAAACCCCCATCATCACAGTGACCAAAATGTAAGTGTTGTTGTAGGAAGGTGGAATCTGACTATATGGTTGCCCCCACCTTTTTTCCTGGTGTTTTGCTAGTTTATGACTTAGTTGGACTGGGGTCCTGCTATTCAGGGCCCCAGTCTATCTGCATCCTCTCTAAAATGGTTTCCATGTGCCTTAGGCACATCTCTGATTGGAATCTGGAGTGCCCTTATAAGTCCCTAGTATATGGTATACTATGTACCCAGGGCATAGGTACCTCAGAGGCCTACCAGGGGCTGCAGCATGTATTGTGCCACCCCTGGAAGACCATCCAAAATGACACCACAGGTCTGCTACTGCAGCCTGGATAAGGTGGTGCATGCACCCCTTACAGTGGTATAGGCTACCTATATCACTACCATTGCACACACATATAAACTTATAAGTCACTCCTATGGCAGGCCTTACCAATCCTGAGGGCAGAGTGCTTGGTTTTTATGTGAGAGGGTGCCCCTGCATGAGCAGAGCCCCTCTACAGCATTCGGAGTCCCTCCTCTGATGCTGTTTGTGGTACAGCCTGACCATATACTCTTAAGTGCATTATATCCTCGCGGTACAATGCTAACTTTGGACTGGCTGCACCAAAACATGTCGTGTTTGGTGTCAAACATCTTGGAATACTACCCCCCCCGCCAGTCCTGGCGGCGGGGGTAGCATTCCACCCTTCTAGAGGGAGAGACATGTACACACCGGGCTACCCGGTAACTTCTTTCCAGAGCCCTGGCATCACAAAATGGATGCCGCTGCCACAGACACGGGTCTGGCCTCCTGCTGCTGACTGAAACTCCGGCAGGGGAGGCCTGGACAATAGGTTTCCTGTCGTAGGGAGGTGTCACCACCTCCCCAGACAGGATAATGTGTATTGGGGCTGGGCGGGAGCACTCTCTGGTGCTCAGAAGTCCTGCACTGGGGGCACACTTGGTGTCCCTGTTCATATGCCAGTTCAAACCGGTTGCAGGGGCTACCTGCCCCTGCTCTGGCGTGAAACTGGACAAAGGGAATGGGTGTAACCACCCCTCTTCCCTGACCCTCCCATAGGTGGGTCCCCAGAGTATGTCCAACCCCCTAACTTAGTATAAGTATGGGACCCCTGTCCTTAGGACTTTAGATTTACCTGGACGAAACTCTGATACAGAATCCTGGACCTTTGACGCTCTACTATAAGATTAGAGGACTGAAGAATCTCCCTTGGGGTCAAGGAGTGACTCCCCTGCTTGGCAGGCACCGAAGAAGCAATTGTCTGGTCTGCATCGCTGAAGCTCCCGCTGGACGCCGAAGTCTTTGCATCACCAGAGGTAGATTTCCAGACTTCCCCGAGGCTGCCCTGAGTCCCCAGCAAAGCTGAGGCCCGTAGCTGTCGTGGGTAACGTGGAACCGTGACCCCTGGACACCAAGAACTTTTGCAAGTGCATCCTCTTCCTGGACTCCCACGAAGTTGTGCTTTGGGCTCTGAGTAGCCCCCGCCTCCAGCACCGACTGCACTGAAGATCACTGGCCTCCACTCCACGAGTGTCCTGTGAGCCAGCTCCAAGTGCATCCACTCGAGGTTCCTTTGCGGTCGCTAGTCCGTTGGCTAGTGGGCCCTCCTGAAGGCAACTCTTCTTTTAATTGGGCTTCCCTGGTTGCTCCAGACGTGCCCTGACTTATCCTCACTGGGTGAGTCCCCCAGACCTTGCTGGTCTGCATCAGCGTCCTTTTTCTATTTCCACGAGACTTGCTGTTGCCAAGGCTTGTTGGGTCCAATCCGGTTATCGACAGACGTCGTAGGACAGCTCGAATCCAGCTCCTGGTTGTCATCGATGCCTCCTGGACCTCGTGGCTGAAGAGTCAAGACGACCGACAACCTACCTGAAGCACCCAACATCGGTGGGCATCTGCTCATCACCTTCCTGGTCACTGGCTAGTGACCCAGACTCTGTCCCCTCTGCTTTCAGGTTCTTCAGATCTTCGATCCACCTTTGGATCCACCCGAACACTTTCGACTTGGTCGCCAGCAGCACTTTGCAGCAGATCGCCATTGAAAACGACGACAAAACCCGACCCCGAAAGACACCTATGCACCGGCTTCCCTGGGTGAGGTAACTCGAGTACTCCGGTGCTCCCGTGGGTATAGACTCTAGAACAACCTAGTTCTAAAGGGGTTTGCTCCAAGTCCTCCTCTAAGTGTCCCTTTTCTTTAAAACTCCAACCGCGACATTCCCCATAGAAGTCAACGGCGGCTCGCGGCTGTGTTCTCACACTGCACGCGTCCCCCGTGGGTCCCCTGTGTCACTACCTTGGGTGGTTCCTTGAGGGCCAAGCACTTCTACAGGCTCTAGGCCTTGTGTCTAGGTCAGTCGTGGTTCTTATACCACTTTATTGGTATATGGTTTGGTACGCCCCTAGGGCTCAAACGTGTATTGGTGCTATTACTGTTGATAACTGACTTGTAACGTATGTACTTCAAACTCTAGCCTCATAAAGAGACTAGAGGGGTGTGTTTAAGACTAAATACATATATTTTAAATATATACCTGGTGTGGTCCTCTTTCATTTGGTCACTCAAGAGATTATAGACTGGTAAAACAAGCTGCTTTACATTCCTTCAAGACTTAGCCTGAAGGCTGCTCTCCATAGCTACCACTAGGATAGCTTTCAATAAAGGTTGTCTTTAACCTATCTCCAATAAGGGGTTGTTTGGACTGGTGCAAGGTGCCCACTATAATTAGTGGACAGCATATACCAGGCCAACTTCTCACAGTTGTCATGGAAAAAGCTGCAAATGCCAAACAGCATGGATGATTCCTGGTCACAGAACAACAAACACATCAGTGGCATAGTAGTGCTTGTGTCCCATAGCAACATAGATTGGGTGAGGCAAACAGTGCAGTGCAAATAAGACATACCTTTGGCCATGTGCACACAAACATCACCCATGGGGGCTGACATTATCAACATTCATCAATAACACAATGACAGAAGTGACCATCATAATGCAGACCCACATATCTGCACCAATGGTCACACAAATGTAGATATCCTGTGGAGACTGTATATGTGAGGTGAACAAATACCATACCATGGCAGCAATGGGACATACAAACCATGATCATTGTGCATACTGATGACCCAGGAGTCCCAGGGACAGCAGGGGAAACCCACCAAACAACATACAGCCAATGGCACACTAAAGATATGCCAATGCAGTGGTGCAGATGCACAAACACAAACAGGCAGCCTCACACTGCATATCAAACACAACAGGTGATGGGGGGTGTGCCAATGTCCCCAGGCAACCACACAACACATGAGGAGGCCTGAATCCCAATTACACAGATGTGTATACAGTGCCACACAAAAGTAACTCATGGATCGGATTCCCCTATGTGGGCAATCAGGCGTTGTTAGATGAGAGGGAGCCCAAATTACACATGTCACACAAGCTTGTAGGAACAGCAACTTACACAGCAAGAGACAGACCCACCACAGCACTACCCCCAGGGACCCCACATTGTGGTGACACTGGTCTGCATGATAATCCCACTGTGATAACAAAGCTAGATGTCGTTCACACTGTGAACCACAGTCATGTGTCCTGAGCAACAAACTACCATCACACCTACACAAGCACAAATAAATCAGCATGGCCTGTCATCCAAGGCAAATATGGAGGTAGGGGTCTAGCCGTGCAACAACTCTCATTTGCACACACTCAACACCACACACCTTGATCTCCACCAATGTGCAGCAGTGAAGCTCACATGGACTGGTGACATTACACATGAACCCATGACATTCCCAGGGGTGGTGGTGGGAACTAAGGTGCAGAAACCCATCACACATGGCCAGTCAACAAGACTCGTGAATGTCTGACACACTGCACAGTACACCGTACATGGGCATTACGTCAAATCCACACCAACCAATGGGATCCCGGCCACAGTCACACACCAATGAAGAAGCCAAGGTCACCCACAAAGAACACACATAGACAACTTCCAACATTGCAGCTCTGACCCTGAGGAGTGGCAGCAGTCACACACACAACGTGTCACAATCACTGAAAGCTACCACAAACTGTAAATTACATGACTTGTGTAACCAACAAGTGCCAAGGGGAATCCTGACTGTGTCTCATCTGCGTTTGCCCACAAACTCAGCCCTGACAGCAAACACACCTATGGATGACACCCTGATGACCAGTAATGTGCCATGCACCCACATCCCAGAGAACCCAGGGCGAAGATTTTGGGGGAACATAGGTCAACTCAGCAAGCATCACAAACAGGAACATCACTAGGGATCCCAGCCTGCGTAGCAAAATGGAAGTGAACACACACAGACATGCTCACACAACACACACCTTGGGCTCAGGCAATGTCACGGAATTACACACTGCCATGAGGGGACTCCACTCCTGTGTAAGGAAAGCTGTGCCATACGTTGTCTCTGCAGGGCTCTATCATGTCAGCAGAACACTTGGTCACTAAGTCAACAATTAGCACAAAATGAAGGCTCTCGTCACATCAGCCTGGTCATGGGAGTGTCACCGAAATCATCTGCACAGATCCAACACACATGTATAGCAAGTTGCACTGATAACACAGATGAGTCCTTCCCCATTGATGCCCAAACTTGCATGTCCAGTGGAGATGGTCACACGGTCAGGGAAATAGACAAATTGAACAATGGCAAGCACAACAGATGTGCAGGGGTGTAAGCCACAGATGTGATATTGCAAATAAAAGTTGGAAATCCCATTGGCAAATATTGAAAACATGACACCCTCATATTGCTGCAAAGGATGACATGGATACACACCAGGATAGGACACATTCCTCCTGGACCACATGGGGTCCTGCACAGTAACACTTCATTTTCCTGATATCAAAAATCACCATCACTGCAGCAAGGGCATGGTTAGCATCATCAACATCATGTACATCTGAAGCAAAACCACTAGAGAACAGAAAGTAGCTTTATTCAGCATATGTGGGTGTAAAATTGAAAGTCCTGAAAAAACACAAAGGCCAATGGCCAGTCCATCAGTAAAGTCCGAACAGGGTGACAGTGGCAGATGTCACCCTTTGCTTGCCTGCACTGCTACGGACCAGGGACATTCCCCTCGGAGGGGCATACGGGGGGCAGGCCAGGCACCGCAGGGACAGGATCAGGGCTCACCAGAAGGAGGCAGGGAAGGGGTGGTGGGTGCTGGAGAGTCACTGTGACAACAGCAGTGGAGGTGTCTGACATGGTGTGTGCCGGCACAACTGGGGGGCATGAGTCAGATGGTGTGGGTGCCGGCACGACTGGAATGGGCTGGCCAGATGGAGTGGACAGGTTCCCCACTGCAGTGCCCAAGTCAGACGGGGTGGTAGTGGACTCCACTGCAGTGCCTATCTCCAGGGGAGTAGAATGGGGTTCAGGTAAGGTGGGCAGGACAGAGGGCGAGGACACGGTCTCCACACCAGTGGCACAAACATGCGCAGCGGGGGGGTGGGGCTGGAAGAGCAAGTGGTAGGGGGAGAAGGCCGGATCATTTTGGGGATGGTGTATCTGTGGGTGGGGGAACCTGGGGCAGGGTGTGGTGGGGGAACCTGTGTTGTGGGGGCCTGAGGGATGGAGGAAGGAGACTGTGTGGTTGAGCTGCAGGGCGGTGGCGGGGTCTTGCTCTTCCGGGTCCGGGGGGACTTGAGGGTGAGGGCCTCAGTTTGTCTGTGCCTGGGGGAGGGTGTCCGGGGGTGAGGGGCACTCCCCTCTGTGTGGGTGGACTTCCTCTTCCCCCTGTATGCTGGATCAGCTGGATCGGAGGGGAAGAGGCCGAGGTCACAGAGGAAGAGCTGCTGTGTAGGTGGGGTTGCAGGTGAGGCAAGGGAAGGGGTCTTGGAGGGAGAGGATTTGGAGGACTGCGGAGTGACTGTGGATGCCTGTGTGTGTGTCTGTTCCCCATCCCCTGTGGGTGTGGTATCAGTCCCCTGAGGATGCTTGCGTACACGTTTTGACTTTGTTTTGGGTGTTTCTGTGCTGCTCGTGTCTGTGTGTTTGGGTGATTGTGCAGGTGTGCATGTGCTTGGGACAGGTAGGGTGCAAGGAAGTGTGGATGGGGCAGAGGTAGGAGGGGTGAGGGACTGTTGGAGGAGGGACACTGCTGCCGTCAGGGAGGAGGCCATGGACTTATTGCTCCTCTGTAGGGCAGACATGTCCGATGAGATGCCCTCCATGAACGACACCAGCTGTGTCAACAGAGTGGTGTGTGCTTGGAGGACACTCAGCATTGATGTCTGCTCTACATGGACCTGGCGAAGTAAGTACACAGACTCCTCACTCAGGGCAGCAGGGGACACAAGGGCAGGGGGTGCGGTGCCTGGCACGAAGGAGACACGCTCCCGAACACGGGAGCCTCCACGGACCTCTGGAATGGGAGCCGATGGGAGGGCGGTGGTGGTGGTGGTGGCGGGGCCGCCATACTAGCTGGGGTGTGGTGGCTGGTGACACCCGCCTCCACAAGGGAGTCATCCTCCAAGCTGCTGTGGTCCTCAGCTGAGGTGGATGGTGCTGAGGACTCCTCGGTGTGGCTCCCCTCGCCCTACGTGCCACTGGGTCCCTCCGACCACTCATTAGCTGCTGACCCAGTCTGGCTCTGCAGCTCCTCCTGGTCCGTGGAGCTGTGCCCTCCTGTGGCCGTGGATGTATCTGCAAACAATTAGGGAAACAGACAAACATCAGTCACCTGCACTGACCGCACACACCACAGTAAGTACAGCACATTACAGAGCAAGCCCTGGCATCCTTAGTTGAACATTGCCAAAAGTGCTCACACAGATTAGGAGAAGCCAATTGTCAGTCTGATGGTCAACCATGGCACTCACATCCCTCCTGGCCTTGCACCCATCTGTCTGGTGCATGTCGGATGGTAATACCCCAGTGTCGACACATGCACCACCTACACAGTTGTTGGACATTGCAGAGAACACGGTGAAGTATGTGAACATGCACACAACACATCTCTTGCCACTGAGTCAGTACAGGTGTCCGGATAAAGGGATGGCCAGAGTCTAATTTGAAATGCATGTGATGCATACCAGCACCAGACACCATGATGCACCCATGTCCTGATAGTCAATGCCACAATGGGGTGCATGTAGCACATGTCACTCCCCTGCAGGATCACTCTTAGGAAGTTTAATGCCATGGCACAGGCATGCCTGCAAAGTCATACATCACTGTCTCCAGTCACATGGGCAGGGCAGCCAGCCAACAACAGTCTGCACTGTGTCACAATCCTAGGTCATGGGGAATGCAAGTTCTGTAGCTGACAAGTGCACATGTCCATCCCCCACAAACCACATCATCTGAACTCTTATTTGTCCACGTCATACCAATTGGACATATGGGAGACATGAAACACAACTCTCTGAACCTGAGCACCTCACAGTCTGCTGTGAATGAAAAACAGCTGCCTGAACTTCACAGTCGCATACACCAGTTGTCTTGTGGATTGTTACCTGCCTTGTTATGTTGGCCTAGGCCTGGCTGCCATGCTGCTTTTCTTTGCGCACGTTACACTGAGCCGGGCCTTCCTCGCCCTTTGCTCGTGCCAAGTTCTTTTGCACTGTCTGCATTTTCTGTTGTTCATCTTTTTGGGCTCAGTCTGCACAAACATGTACAAGGTCGCATAACAATGTATTTCGGTTCTTCCTGATATGGCCAGTCTCGCGCACCCAGACATAACATTATGTGCAATTGCCATGAAGAATTTGGTATGCTTTTAATACTGTGGTTTACTAGCGCTTAACACACTTGGAGAAATCCCTTTCAGTGAGAAGAGCTATGATGTCCTGCTGATGTAATTCTGCATCTAGAGACTGAGGTATGGGGGTTCGCTAGTCAAAGCCCAGAGGTCTTCTATTTTATAATAAACTATCTTACTGCAAGGGGAGGGTGGTAATGTTATTTATACGTTTATCCACTGAGCTCTGAGATGCTTTCCCCGTTTGTATTCTATGGAATTGTAACCATGCTGCTTATATTAGTCATATGCATTATGCTATTAGTACTGACACGTGTACTGTACATTAGAGCACGTAAGTTGGAATAAACATTTTAACCTATCCAGTGTCTCTTCCTACGCACCTTGTGGACAAGTACGAGTGAGTGACGAAAGAGTGTTCTTGCTTCTGCGAGTCCTGAGATAAAGATACCGTGTTCTGGGTTGTCTAATCATTGGTACTTGGGTGCTAATGGGATGCTAAGCTAGTTGGGTTGGGGTTTTTGGGTGCTATGGTATATGGTGGCAAACCACTGTATTCCGGGGTCCCATTTTCCTGTGCATAGCTCTGTGTATGTGCAGAAACCTTATGACATGGCGCGACCACCGTGGGGCAGCTTATCTGCGAGACGCTTGAGTAGTACTTGTGCTTGTCCACAAACCCCTCGCGTACGCTTCCGGAGGCGTATGTGACGGTGATACCTCCTATATTGAATGTTTTATAGGTTCTTTCAAGCTTGATATTATTAAAAAGGTTAGTTAACAGACCCATTTTTGTGCTCCCTGTTAGGTTGTCGAATATAATTGTTTAGTAATGGCTGGTGTGGCGATAGCTGCACATAGTCGAGGAGCACTCCGAGACCACTTAGCTGTGTATGGAGTGCCCGATACAGGGGTCGAGTTGGTCTTTGTGGTTCAAGCCGATCCGGCTTATCACTTTGAAGTGTTTTACACTTGGATCACTTTTGAAGCGGTGGATGCAGGTGATAAGCTGTTTCATGAATATAAACCCACCGCTATTCCTGCTGCCTATCGACCCTATACTGCTCTTGAAGTGCCTCTCACGGCTTGGCAGCACCGTGTTTGGTTCAATGGCGCCCTACCACAACCAACTACCGCAGTTCGTTTAGGCCCCTTGTCAATTCAGGGGGCCACTTGGCCTGTATTGGCCGGGTATACCCCGCATCCAAATTATCTGGCATTACCGCTTGCGGAACTGCGCACTATGCATACCGAATTGGTGCGAGTGCATCGAGCCTTAGTGACATACGTTACAGGTAGCCTCCATGGAGCTGCTCCTGTAGTCGCAGGCCAACCAGCTATTGCAGCTGGAGTGACCATAAGTCCTGTCATGGTAAATTCTGTGATGGGCAAACGTCCACAAAATAAGGACGACTATCCTTACTGGCTTGCAGAAAAGTTCGATCAGATAGAAGCAGTGTTTCCACATACATCCCCAGTAGATAAACATCGCATCCTCACGATAAGTTTGCCAAAAGACATAATCCCCGATTTGACATCATGTGAAAACTGGGGTAAGGTATTCGCAGCAGTTTATTCAAAATGTTTTGGAACTCCTTCCATGACGGTTCTACCCTCTGTAATTAAAAAAGTACAGGATGAACATGGCCCTGAAGCGGCTGTGGAATTAGGGATGAGACTAGTGGGAGTGTTTGATGTAGTAGCTGAGCTGATCCTTGGAAATGTCAAGGGCGATGCTATGAACTTTCAAGTAGCGAATGCTTTGGCTTTGGTCCCAGAGTTGGACAGGCCTCGCGAATTACCGAAAATTATTGCCCGGGCTTATAAAACAATTGGAAGAAATAGCCTGGGCAACAAGCCTTTTGTAAAAATGCAAACTCAATCGCAAACACAAGTTACACAAACAAAAAGTGCATCTGAGAAAGATGATAAACCAGTCTTCACTAAAAAGAGTTGGAGACAGAAAAAACAGGGTAAGCAACAAAAGAAGCCGGGGTCGAGAGGCGCTTCCCCAGTTTCGGTTTCTTCTGAACGTACTTATGATTTACGTGATAGGTCAAGGATTAAATCACCAGAAAGGTTTCAGAGCTCTGATACGCGTTCTCCTCGTTCTTCACAGGCCCAGACGTCGTCACAGGCTGGTGGAGGAGGACGGCAAGATAGAGGAAGGGGCCGAGAGGCTCCCCAGGAGCGAGACCAACCTCGACAACAAGTCAGAGGGAAAGCAGAAGACTTTCATCTTCCTCGACCGCAATTTCAGAAGAAAAAGTAGCCGCTGTCACAGCGAAATATGCCTCAGACCGTGAGAACGAGACTCCAGAATTGGACGTGGGCAGTGACCCTCCTAGACAGCGCCGCGGAAGTTACCATAGTGCGGGAGGCGCTACGTCCTCATATGGAGGCGACAGCAACTGAAACATTCGTTACTGTAGAGACAGCTGACACGAGAGTGGCACTCCCTGACAGACTATATAAAATAGTCATCCAAATTGAAGGTGACATACCGCGTGAAATAAAAGGGATTTTTTGGGAAAATCTAACCTCTTCATATGACATTTTGTTAGCAGAGGTGGATTGGCCACCCCCATTCGTTTTAGCTGCACATAAAGGAGAGGAGGTAATCCTTCCAAGCTTCTCACGGCATGTCCCAAAAGACAAAGCTGAAGCATTTGCAGCTGAGTGGGCTGTGTACCTGGCACCAGCGTTATACCGCAACCATGTGGGATGGGATGAAGAATCACCTCCTCATGCAATACCTTTGCGGTCACTACCGCAGCCACAACCCCAATATCCCATCAAACGGCAGGCAAAAGGCCCCGTCTCCGAAATTCTGACACAGTTGGAATATCAGGGAGTAATTGAACCATGCGTATCACCTATGAACAATCCCCTTTTCGTGGTTTCTAAACCCGATGGATCGTACCGCTTAGTTTTGGATTACCGGCATTTAAATACTCATTGTCGGAACTTTGCGGTGCAAAATACACACAGTTCTGCGCTTGTAGACAGTCTTGTTCGTAAAAAATACAAAACGACACTTGACCTTTCAAACGGTTTCTACACGCACAACCTAGCCCCGGAGAGTGGTCAATGGACCGCATTCACATCCGGTGGTAAATTATTCCAGTTCCGGCGTTTACCCATGGGCTACAAAAATAGTCCGGGTATATTCGCCGCCCGTGTTGTTTCTTTGTTAAATGACATTGATCAAGACGCATGTTCGTATGTAGATGACATCTATCTGACAGACGACGAGTTATATCAGCATTTGTCTCGTGTGGACCGCATTATTCTTGAATTTGCGGAGCAGGGTTACAAATTTAACTTTGCTAAGTCACACATTGCTGAATTTACCGTTCTGTTCTTGGGCTATGAGCTCAATAACGAAGGTAAGGGCTTAGCCCCCATTTCTTGGAAAAATGTGCACATTTGTGCCCCCAAATACTCTGAAGAAACTTCAGTCTTTGCTGGGTTTCTTGAATTTCGGGCGTACTTACATTCCCGAATATGCCCAGCGTATCAAGCCTTTGTATGCTTTGATACAACCTACTTATTCAAGGTCTTGCTGGCTGCCTGAGCATACCTCAATTCTGCAGTCTTTGCAGACAGACCTTTTGGAGTCTAAATATCTTTTGACTCGTGATAACCACACAAACCTGGTGATTAGAATAATTCCGGGGGCGGTGGGATTCACCTATTTAACCTTTAATGAAGGTGATACAGTACCCATCGCATACAAGTCACATCTGTACACTTCCGCTGAATTGCGCTTTACATCTGTCGAAAAGTTCTAACTGCAGTGCAAATGGCGATTCTGAAAGAACGCGCACTGGCACAGGGAAAGCGGATTCTGGTGGTAACACCCTGTCCTGCCCTGGAGGCAGTAACAAAGGCAAGTGTACCGAACTCAAAAGCAATGCATCCCCGTTGGATACAATGGGCTACATCCTTGACGTCTTCGGACGTCACTTTTGTTTTTGATTCTTCTCTGCAGACTCAGGAGTTTTTGCAGTATGAATTCGTTCATCCTCCTCCTTTGTTTTTATTACCGCTTGAGGATTACAAATGTGTGATCTACACCGATGGTTCGGCGCAACCGGCCACTGGGTCCAAGCACGCTTATTCAGCTGCATGTGCTATTGTTGCGGGTTCCTTTGTAGATGGAAAGTTCAAATCCTCTGCAGTGCATACTCGCACACTTGGAGATAGTACCGCACAATTGGCCGAGCTGCATGCATTGCTACTTGCACTTGAGTTCGCTTCTCAGGATGAGACCACTCTTATTGTATGTGATTCTTTTTACTGTGTACAATCTTACAATGACAATCTGTTTTTCTGGTCGAAAACGACTACAAGGACGCAAAAGGGAGCACAATTAAGCATAAAATGCTTTGGGTTCGAGTGGCAGAATTGCAACAACGTCTGCCCCTCAAACAGGTGGTTCACACCTTAGGCCATCAGCGGGTGGGCGCACACGCTATTGGTAACGATCTGGCAGATGAAGCTGCCCGTTCAGCAGTAGTCACGTGTTCAGTAGCAGCGGTTACCAGGTCCATGTCTAAAATAGACCCTGTTATATTAGCAGCTATTGCTGCAACCAAGGAAGGTAATAATTACCCTACAGGTTTCCCTTCCAAGTATTCTTACACATTAAGTCCCGATCAGGTTCCTTATGTAACTATACCTGACGTTGGAGATCGGCTGATCCCCAACGCGGACCGCAGGAGTGCCTTGATATCAGCTGCACACGAAGGCATGGCTTCTGCTCATGCAGGTGTGTCAGCTACGGTTACCATCTTGCAGCAGCGTTATTGGTGGCGTGGGTTATATAAAGACACCCGTGCTTTTGTGCTTTCTTGCGACGTTTGTCAACAGATTAAGCCTTCCACGGTAACACGTCCACCACAAACACCGCTCTGCATTGCTAACAGACCCTTTGGGTGTGTTTACTTGGATCACTGCGGTCCATTCTCATCAGACACTGCCTATAAATACATCTTGGTGGCAGTGGACTCGTGCACACGGTTTCTCTGGGTCTGGCCACAACGGAGTGCTGACGCCCGAAATGTAATCAGGGATTTGCGTGTCTTTGTGGGAATTTTCGCATGCGGCACCTTCCATTCGGACCAAGGTCCAGCGTTTGCCTCTAGGGCTTACAAGGATGCAATGGCTTCGCTTGGGGTGCGGGTGAAATTTTCGTCTCCGTATAGGCCTGAGGGCAACTCTATCGTTGAACGAATGAACCGTGACTTAAAGCAATCCTTAACAGCTAGGGTTATAGGTACTGGCAGGAACTGGCTGGCCCATTTGTATACCGTTCAGCGTGCACTTAATAATCTCCACAGAAGACCTCTGGGTGGGCGGACCCCATACGAAATGCTCTTTGGCATAAGAATGTTTGTGCCTGACCTTGAGGGTCCAGACATCGCGGCGCAATCCGCCAAGTTTGATGTAGATAACCATTCTGCTATGTTACAGGACTTACAAGAAGCCCGAGACAAACTTGCAACTACACATTTACCTTCAGCCACAGATGCTGCGTTGCAGATTCCGGTAGCCGGCTGGCTTCCAAAGATTGGAGAACTGGTTCGAGAGAAGGTTGAAAACAAAAAAGAATTTGGCCCCTCTTTTCGTGCACCGGTTCCAGTTCTGGGCTTAAAGGGAACACGTACAGTTATTTTACCACCGCTTCCTGGTCGCAAAGAGAACAGATACATCTCAATTGAAAATGTCAAGCTACAGCGCCTGGCCGATCCTGAATAGTGTCACACCAGCGGTCTCTTGTCCTGCCATTTATCGGACATATGTTCGTGGCCCATCTACACGAACGGTCGCTGATGCTGTAATTGAGATGGTCGATTTGCCTGAATCCTCTATTTTGCCTGAAACTATAATTGATCCCCAACTCTCCACCAACATCGACGAGGACGAGTATACTTATCCTGCATCTGAATCGGTGGCACATCAACCAACAACGCCACTTGGCCCGACTCGTTATTCCTTTGATTCGGATTCCACCTCTTCAAAAGTCCCATCCAAGTTCAGTATTTTTGTATCCTGGTTTAGAGACAATTTTTTGATTCCCCCCTGGACATACATCTGGTTGGTACTTTTCTTGATATTTTTGTTCATGTCCATTGGCTTTGTCACAGTGTTTTTTCTACTAATTAATGGTCACTATTTACCTGAACGCTCTGCTGTAGACTATGTTTCTGGAACTTTGGCTCCTCATTCCTCGTCTCACATCATGAAGCGTGACCACACATTTGTGAACATTTCAGCTTTCCCAGTTGCTGATGGCATCGTATGGGATGCAGTGAATTATCAAATCCATGGTCCGACAGAAATTATTAATGTACCTAATGTCCTTCGTGTTTCAATGGGTGATGTAGTACAAAATAATATTCATTCTGATGATTGGGATGTGCATGCCGTTGAAGCTTTGTTTGCCGATTTAAAATATTATGCATCTTTTAATGCTGAAGATTTATATATGAATTCCGCTAATTATGCCGATTTGTATTGTTACCAACATTGGGGTACTCATTTTCTCCATAAGCCCAGTGCCCTGCGTAGTTCTGTTAACTATACCCAATGGGAACATTGTCCAAACCCCTTGCCAGGTAGCTCTCAAACTTTACTGAAATAAGTTTAATTATTTTACTGATTTTAATCGGTCGAACCCTGCATCCTATTATTTTAGACTAAATAACACATCAACTCAGAAAATTATGTTAACACACACCAAATTGCTTTATTCAGGTTCCTTTCTAAGTGCCCTAGCTGTAGGTGGTTATGAGTACTGGGATAATACAGTGGATTTAAAATCTATTTGGGGCTCCAAGCCATGGCAGGTACAGGGAACCGAGGCGTTGCATCGTGCTTGCCTCATCCCTACCCAAATTATGTTCCTAAATGCTTCCATTTATCAGACTACATGTTGGGGCTTAGCAACCACTAAACAATTGAATACGCCATCAATACCATCCCTATCGAGTTTTCCAAATGAAAGCTCACGATTCAATCTGTCCCTCGTGTCCCTGCAGGCAATGTTACAAAATAATTCGTTTAATGTTTCTGAGCTGGTTCAGTCACCCTGGTTAGTATGGCCTATATCATCTAATGCATGTCAAATGCGTTTTCATGATACTGGTGCTAGCTACACACAGAACAGGCCTGATCCGAGGTTTACTGATGCCCGTACTGTCACTACATACTCTGTTGGTAAGTTATGCAAACAATGGCTGCAACATTCGTCCCTTGATTCTGTTAAACAACATTTGTCCCTCCTTACAGGCAATATTGATCTGTCCGACTTTGTTTTGGGACCTCGTGGTCCCCGACCTAAGAGATTCATTTATGAAACGTATAATGAACTCTGGAAGCTATCACAAATGGAAGCTGCTTCCCGTCTTCGGGAAATAGATCAAGCAAATATGGAAAAGGTGCTTGCTGTTGTTGACAATAGTATTAATACCCTGTCTTCTCGCATTTACACTTTAGAGAATATTGTGTCCTCTGTTGTTGATATTGTACAAGATGATGTTTCTGTGTTATATCATGGTCAGAATCAATTGCGCTCAGTTATGCAGTTTGCATGGACTTTACAAACACTTAAGTTAGGTAAAGTGCCTTGGCATTTTTTGAACACCTCTGCCTTGTTTCTACCTTTTAACTTAACTGACAAACAGCAATTTATGTCCATGAAAGATGCAACTTACACTCTATTACATATCGAGAAGATGGATCCTTTGTCGTTCTCTGTTGCAGAACTCGATTCTGCTGTATGGCTAGTTCATGGGGTTATCGTTTTACCTTTTTCCTTGTTTGAATTTGACTCGTGCATGAAACATTATCCCGTGGGCCGTTACCGGCCATTGGGCAGTGCTTTCCTGCATGAACTCTGGTCCTTGCCTTTCATGTATAAATGCCTTCGGGACGGCAAGGAAGTCTTTCTCACGGGGGAGTACTGCGACTCGACTATGGGTCATTCGCTTATTTGTAAACACATTAAATTGCATGGCTCATGTAGCGTTTCCTCTCCTAATCTTGCTTGTGTGCTGAAAGGTATTCCTGCTCCTGTTATTTCACCTACTTTCACTCTCCTTTCCAATGGTAGTTATTTACTTTTAAATAACGAAAACTGTTGTGGCCTGCAGGCTGGCATTCCTTACATTGTAACAGTTTCGCACAGGGTTGTCTGCTGCAAAAATGTGCTTTTTCCTCCCCCTCATGACAAGGTTGATATCTCTATTTGGCCTTCCATCCCTACCATGGAAGCAGATTTCAATAGACTGAGCAGAATAAAGGCACTATTATTAAACGAGGAAGTTATGCTCACGTCTGCCCGGGAGACATTCATTCTCCAGGTGGCGAGTACCCACAGTGAAATACAGGCCCTTTTGAACACTAATCTCCCCCAACATTTTGGGAGTTAATACATCGTATTTTTAACGCATCTAACACTGAAGGCCTAGTACACTTTTTAAGGTCGTTGGGTCGGGCTTGGTGTCCTCCTTCCAAACTATTTTTGGTGTCATCCCGGCTTTCATACATTCTATTTTTTCCAGTGTCTTTGGCGGTTTCCCATTGATCTTCGCTTTAGCGGCTGGTGTCTTGCTCTTAATTTGCTTTCTGCGCAATGGCTGCTCCCCGATGGGACCTGCTCGATCCAGAACGCCTCCAGCTGCTCCGTGAGCGCCTTTTGGCCGGTTTTGGTGTCTTGCCATTGGCGACACTGAGTGTGTCATATACTCTTTCATTTCGCTTTGCGTATTTCACTTGCGTGCAACCTGTGATGACTTGTGTCCGCTGTCCTTTCACCTGGACTCTGGATTATTGCCTCTCCAATTCGTCATTGTCTGTTCCGGATTTTGTTCAGTTGATGGGTCCCTTAGAGGCCCATGAGCAGGACTGTTCCGTCGCTGGCTGTATGGCGCGTGCGGCTGCACTGGGGATTTTGGCGCAATGGGATATCTGGGCGGCTGCCCAGGATCTCCTACAACAAAGCTGTTTCGTTTATCACGCAAGTTGTCCCGCATTGCTTCTGGATGCTCCCTTTGTTGAGGAGCATTCCTGCTCTTTGATCTCATGGATTGGATGGCATCTATGTTTTTTGACGATTCCAATGATGAACTCTTGGAGGGTATGGCTTTTTTCTGCACTTTCACTTTCATGGATTGACCTGCCCTTCGCCGTTTGGGCGCTCCCTGTGCTCCGACGACTATTTTTCTCCTCTGCTGGGCCTCTGTCCTGGCCGCCGGACTGTCCAGGGGAGGGTGTCTTGTGGATTGTTACCTGCCTTGTTATGTTGGCCTAGGCCTGGCTGCCATGCTGCTTTTCTTTGCGCACGTTACACTGAGCCGGGCCTTCCTCGCCCTTTGCTCGTGCCAAGTTCTTTTGCACTGTCTGCATTTTCTGTTGTTCACCTTTTTGGGCTCAGTCTGCACAAACATGTACAAGGTCGCATAACAATGTATTTCGGTTCTTCCTGATATGGCCAGTCTCGCGCACCCAGACATAACATTATGTGCAATTGCCATGAAGAATTTGGTATGCTTTTAATACTGTGGTTTACTAGCGCTTAACACACTTGGAGAAATCCCTTTCAGTGAGAAGAGCTATGATGTCCTGCTGATGTAATTCTGCATCTAGAGACTGAGGTATGGGGGTTCGCTAGTCAAAGCCCAGAGGTCTTCTATTTTATAATAAACTATCTTACTGCAAGGGGAGGGTGGTAATGTTATTTATACGTTTATCCACTGAGCTCTGAGATGCTTTCCCCGTTTGTATTCTATGGAATTGTAACCATGCTGCTTATATTAGTCATATGCATTATGCTATTAGTACTGACACGTGTACTGTACATTAGAGCACGTAAGTTGGAATAAACATTTTAACCTATCCAGTGTCTCTTCCTACGCACCTTGTGGACAAGTACGAGTGAGTGACGAAAGAGTGTTCTTGCTTCTGCGAGTCCTGAGATAAAGATACCGTGTTCTGGGTTGTCTAATCATTGGTACTTGGGTGCTAATGGGATGCTAAGCTAGTTGGGTTGGGGTTTTTGGGTGCTACGGTATATGGTGGCAAACCACTGTATTCCGGGGTCCCATTTTCCTGTGCATAGCTCTGTGTATGTGCAGAAACCTTATGACACAGTCTGCACAGTCAAGTGATCAAACACCTATATGTCACACAAGTATCGTCTCCTATGGTCACATCTCAGATGGCATGCTGAGCCCTAACCGATAAACATCCCAGTAGTCCTGACAACGAAGCCACAGCACAATGACACAGAGGCAGACACCTGAGGGAACATTTCACTGAGCACAACGTGTCAGCTGATACACGGGAGTGGGAGTACAGAGTGTATTGTATGCCCTGGAGTAGGCATGACTGTCCTGCTCCACGTGAAAGAGGGATGAGCCCTGGACAGTAGGCAGGTGGCTAAGCATGTGTGACACACTTGATATACATACTCCCGAGGCCCAAACATTGTTCCCACCCGCAGCATGGGTGTGTGCCAAATACCCCAGGCACATGTGGTGAGTCAGATCAGCAATTAGACCACATATCAAAGTTACACGCAGATTACATGTCAGAACTCAGGCATTGTGTAAGCAATTGACCCACCCATGAAGCCCACCACAAAGTTACGGGAACAAATGCTGTCCCCCACCTTGAGCTAAGCAAAATGCAAGGACACAGTACCCAAGTGACACAATTTCCTGACTGTAAGGGCCACACCTGGGTATGAGATGAGGAGTGGGCATGTCACAATTGAGGGACATGGGTCCTGGACCACAAGACTGATGTACTGTGGAAGTTTAAACAGGCCAGAGGAGGGCACATAGCATGTCAGACAAAGTTCACAGTGCAGTCATGGACTCACCCCCTCCTTGCTGCTGTCTGGCCTTCAGCTGCCCATCCAGGTCCGGGAAGACCACCGCCAGAATCCTGAGCATGTGGGGGTCAGGGTCCGGTGTCCGCCCCTCCTGCGAGGAGGCGACAGCTTCAGCTGGACCCTTGCGATCCTCCGGGTCCAGCCCCGAAGGTCCTGCCACCTCTTCTGGCAGTTGCGGATCCGGCGCTTGTAGACCCCCACGGATCTTACTGCCCGGGCGATGGTCGGCCAGATTTCCTGCTTCTGGTGGGCATCAACCTGCGAGGATGACAAAGTGAAAAGGCCATTACTACACATGCAACATTTCCGTGCATCACACAGTTGGATATACATGTCTCAATCACAGGGGCATATGATGTACACAGGCAGTGCAACTATGGCTATGAACAGTTTGCCAGCAGTTACCAAATGGTATCATTGCCTGGGAAGTCAAACCTTGTTGGAATGCACTGTTACTGCACTATACCTGTTCAGTGCATGTAACTACACACTTTGGGGGCTGACAACTACTCAGTGAGCATGCTAGCCAGTGGTGTGCACACTGTAAGTCTTGCTAGTCAGACAACATGCACAATTAGTAAGGCAGTGGACAGCACACTCACCTGCTCCCCTGGTTTCCCATACAGCTTGCTGTACTGTGGAAGGAGGCTGTCCAGCAGGGCCTGGTTCTCCTCAGTGCTGAAGGCTGGGGCTCTCTCCACAGTATGTGCCATTGCAGTGGCCAGAGGAAGCAGACACAGCAGCAGTGGTGGTGGCAGATGTCGTCCTGGAGCATGTAGTGCAGGCAAGTGAGCTCTCAGGGGAACAGCCAGCATTATATGTGTGCTGCAGAGGCAGATACTGTCCCATGTGCCCAAAGTGATAGGTCCAAGTCGTTTGCATCTTCTGAATCTGGCCAATCCATGGAATTGCACCACTTATACACGCCCAAAGCATCCTTCAAAAGTTCAACTTCATGACACCCATGAATTTGCAACATTGTTGTGGGTGGCCAACTAAATTCACTGCATCAGACTCGTTAAAGCTTCGAAAACGCGTCCGTTACCATGTCAGGCCATAGCCAATGCGTGCGCACCGATCGGACCATTGCTGTACAACGCGTATTTCGAAAAACAACACGCATCCGTCCACATCATATGCAATGGCCAATGCGTGCGCACCGATCGGTCCATTGCTGTACAACGCGTATATCGGATGACAACACGCATCCGTCCACATCATATGCAATGGCCAAGGCGTGCGCACCGATCGGTCCATTGCTGTACAACGCGTATTTCTGTCCACATCATATGCAATGGCCAAGGCGTGCGCACCGATCGGTCCATTGCTGTACAACGCGTCTTTCTGTCCACATCATATGCAATTGCCAATGCGTGCGCACCGATCGGTCCATTGCTGTACAACGCGTATTTCTGTCCACTTCATATTCAATGGCCAATGCGTGCGCACCGATCGTTCCATTGCTGTACAACGCGTATATCGGATGACAACACGCATCCGTCCACATCATATGCAATGGCCAAGGCGTGCGCACCGATCGGTCCATTGCTGTACAACGCGTATTTCTGTCCACTTCATATTCAATGGCCAATGCGTGCGCACCGATCGTTCCATTGCTGTACAACGCGTATATCGGATGACAACACGCATCCGTCCACATCATATGCAATGGCCAAGGTGTGCGCACCGATCGGTCCATTGCTGTACAACGCGTATTTCTGTCCACATCATATGCAATGGCCAATGCGTGCGCACCGATCGGTCCATTGCTGTACAACGCGTATTTCTGTCCACATCATATGCAATGGCCAATGCGTGCGCACCGATCGGTCCATTGCTGTACAACGCGTATTTCTGTCCACATCATATGCAATGGCCAAGGCGTGCGCACCGATCGGCCCATTGCTGTACAACGCGTATATCGGATGACAACACGCATCCGTCCACATCATATGCAATGGCCAATGCGTGTGCACCGATCGGTCCATAGCTGTACAACGCGTATATCGGATGACAACACGCATCTGTCCACATCATATGCAATGGCCAAGGCGTGCGCACCGATTGGTCCATTGCTGTACAACGCGTATTTCTGTCCACATCATATGCAATGGCCAAGGCGTGCGCACCGATCGGTCCATTGCTGTACAGCGCGTATATCTGTCCACATCATATGCAATGGCCTATGCGTGCGCACCGATCGGTCCATTGCTGTACAACGCGTCCCTGTACAAATCACTTGCATATGTCACAATGGTTGTCACTGGTGAACGTATGCCAGCCACAATTACTTGCCAGGGACTCAGGGGCACACCTACAACACCACAGCCTGTCCACACTGTATCCTAAAGGCATGTAAGGCTGCATTACCTGTGTGTGTATGGGGGTCAACATGTGGTTTTTTTGTTGGCACTTGGGGGCAGCCACTCCCAGGCTGTGCACGTGTTCATGGGGACAGAATCCTTTGTGTGTTGTGCACATGACCACTGTGATGTGCAACTGTTCAGTTCAGGGCATGTGGCATGGTCACATTTCCAGGTTGTGTATGTGTATGTCAAGTCACATACACCCTGAGTCCCATGTGGGAAGGTATGTACGTCACAGGGTGACCCATTGCCACAATAGTGATGGCCCTCCACAGTCTGTGTGCATGTTGTGTTTCAGATGTCTCTGATTCAATGTGCACAATGGGAGACAGTCTCCACATCCACGTTGTTTGTGCATCTACTTTGATGTTGTGCGTGCGTGTGTCACAGACGTCCATGTCTGTCCTGCAGAGGCAACAGGGGCCACTACCTGTGGGAGTCATGGTTGTTTTGCTGACGTGTACATGATACGCCATGTCATGCCACTGTCCATGTGGCAATACAGGGTCCCTGGGAATCTACCTGTCAATGAGCTGTGATGCCTGTGGCACATCTGTCCTCACTTGTCACTGTGGTGGGTGTTTGGAACGTGACAGCAGTACATGGGTACTGTGACACAGCCTAATGATTTCCCATAGCACGACCTGGAACTTGTTGTCAACACATGTTGAACTGTGATGTTAGATGTTGGCCATGTAGGTGCCATATATGTCCATACAGAACGGCACACACATCAAGTACTTGTGTCTTGTAATGATGTATCATGTGATATTGAGTATGGTCAATGCCACATATGTGGGGTGACTGACAATCTTTCTTTGTTCACCTATGCACTGCAGGGCACCAGCTGTCCATAGACCATTTCCTGACCTTGCAACCATGGTTGAACGTGACTGCATCCGACGGTACCGCTTCAACAGGCCGCTGATTGAGGAATTGACGGTGCGGTTGGCCCCACATTTGCAACCTGGCCGGACATACCCTACAGCGCTGACACCCAAGGTGAAGGTGATGGCAGCCCTACACTTCTTTGCCACCGGTACCTTTCAACACACTGTGGCGTCTGCTGGTGACCATGTTCAGCCGTGTGCTACGCGATGTTTTGGAGGCAATGTTGAGATACCTGAACTAGTACATCTATTTCCCTAAACGTCAACAACTCACTGACGTCAAGAGTGACTTCTATGCCCTGGGGAGGATGCCACATGTCATCGGCTCCATTGATGGGACACATGTGGCTTTGGTACCACCACAGGCACATGAGCAGGCATACAGGAACAGGAAACATTACCATTCTATCAATGCTCTGGTGGTATGTCTTGCAGATATGAGCATCTCACATGTGTGTGCCCGTTTCCCCGGTTCTGCACACAATGCCTACGTGATGAGGAGTAGTCGCATCCCGAGGATGATGTCACAGATGCAGAACCAGCGTGCCTGGCTTGTCGGTGTGTACTGACTTTTTACCATTGTGTGTGTTCGGCAATGTTGTATTCCACCCTCTTTATTTATTTTATTTATTTATTCATTTGTAGAGCGCCTGGTTACACCACAGGTGTGTCCCCGCGCTGAAGACATACTCTGGGGGGAGATAGCTATCATCCACCTAAACTGCTATGCTGTGTAGAACTCCTTAACCTGTACGTCTATCCGGTTTGCCTGAACAGCCATGTTTTTAGCTGTCTACGAAAACTGCTTTCGCAAGGTTCTGTTCTTAGATTTAGTGGTAAGGCATTCCACATTATGGCTGCACGGTACCTGAATGAGCGAGCTCCCATTCTAGCTCTGAATATTCTCGGTACAGTGACCTGTGCCATCCCCATAGACCTTAGATTCCGTCATGGGATGTAGTGGGTTATTAGCTGTTGCAAATATCTAGGGCTTTTCTTTGCTAGAATACGATGGCAGTGGCACATTGCCTTAAAAGCGATTCTCTTTTCTACCGGGAGCCAATGTAAGGCTGTCAATGCTTTCTTCGTATTCGCTCTTCTTGGCAGGCCCAGTACCAGCCGTGCTGCGGCATTCTGTACTCTTTGTAGTTTGGCAAGACCCCTTTTAGTAGCACCTAGGTAAAGTACATTCCCGTAATCTAGTTGTGAAGTTATTACCGCATGTACTATAGTTTTCCGGGATTTCGGTGGTAGTAGGTCTAGGACCTTCCTCAGAATGTTCATATTCCCATAGCATTTGCCTGCTACCTTCCGAATCTGACTTTCAAAAGTCAGCTCGGGGTCAAGCCACATACCGAGATTTTTAACTTCTAATTTGGGGAGAGGCAATTGACCTAGAGTTTCAGGCCACCACGCGTGTGACCATAAAGATGGCGTTCTGCCTACTACCATGACCTCCGTTTTACTCCCGTTTAGCTTGAGGCAGTGATTAGACATCCAGTCTGCCACCTCTTCTAAACATTTGGAGAACCGGGTCGCAGCCTGGCCTCTGTCTTGTGCTAGCATCATAATTAGTTGTGTGTCGTTGGCGTAAGAAACAATTGACACCCCATACTTCTCCACACACTCTGCCAATGGCCCCACATAAATATTAAACAAAGTGGGGCTCAGAATTGAGCCCTGTGGGACCCCTTGAGCCAAGGGAGTCTTCTTAGACAGATGGGTTTGTTGAGCAACTTAGAAGCTTCGTGTAGAGAGAAATGATGTCAACCAACTCAATGCCCTACGCCTTATGCCACACGCCTCTAGTCTTTGGATAAGAAGCTTATGGGAGATAGTGTCAAACGCCGCACTGAGATCTAATAAAATCAGTGCGGCTGTTTGTCCCTCATCTGCATATTTCCTCAATATTTCAGTGGCTATAAGAAGAGCTGACTCAGTCGAGTGGGCCATTCTGAAACCTGATTGGGAAGGATGCAGTAGATCGTTTTTATTTATGTGGTCTGTGAGTTGCTTATTAGTCGCTTTTTCCACAACTTTCGCTACAAAAGGCAGCAGCGAAATAGGCCGTAAATTTTCCAGCACTGTGTACTCCAGTGATGGCTTCTTTTTGAGTGGTTTCACAATGGCCTGTTTCCATTTAGTGGGAACCATGCCATTTTGAAAGGAGCAGGAAATAAGATCAGAAATATATGGCATGATTACATTAGCTCCCTGCATTATAATTTTTGGTTGGGCTGGGTCCAGGGGGGATCCCGATTTTATCCCTTTTGCTAAGGTGGTAATTTCTTCAAGTTCCTGTATCTTGAACTCATCCAACGTTTCTCCAACAAAGTTTGACTGGCTATCACCAGCCCTAGTAGTTCCTTCCCGTACTTCAATCGGGAAGGTGTCGTAAATTTTGGCCACTTTATCTGCAAAGAATTCTGCCACCTTGTTACAGCTCTCCTCCGAGGCATCTGTATCGTTCCTATTTTCCTGTGTTCTTAAGGAGTTCAGTATCGCAAACATTTCTTTCTGGGAATTGCTGGCACCTTCTATCCTTTCAGTGTAAAACTTACATCTGACTTTCTTAATTAAAAAATGATATTGTTTTAGTTCTTTTTTATAATTTCCTTTTGACTCACTATTATATTCCTTCCTCCAGACTCTCTCACACCTTTTGCATTTTTTTTGGGCTATCATCAACTCTTCATTAAACCAGGGTGTTGTTATATTTTGTCTTTTAGGAGTCCTGGTGCTCCACGGTGCTGTCTTATCTAATGCCTCTGTGATCCAGGCTTCCAATTGATTGTTAGCTAGATTAACATCTATATCTAAGATGGGCATTTTCTCCATCAGGGCCTGTGTGAAAGAATTGGAGTTAAAATCCTTCCAGTTTCTCGTAGTAATTACCTTAGTAGGTTGAACTTCCCTCTTCCTGTGCGTAGGAACAGAAAACTGGACTAGATAGTGATCAGACCAGGGAATAGGCCATGGTGTCTCAACTTCTATATCCTCAAAGTTGGAAAAGATAGGATCTAGAATGTGGCCTCCTTGGTGTGTTTGAGATCCTACTCTTTGAACTAGGTTAAGGGTCAGTAAATCGTTGCGTAGGGTGCATACTTCTTGGTTCTGCGTGTTATCAAAATGTAAATTCAGATCACCTAGTACCAGAAAGTTTTTATGTCGAAGTGCGAGTTGAACTACTTTCTCTTCCAGGCTAGTTATAAATTGTGACCCTGGGCCTGGGGGACGGTAAATTAGAAAGCCGGCTAAAGTATTATGTGCTGTGTCCGATAAAGTAAAAAAGAACGCCTCGCATTTGTCAAGGTCGGCCTGTTTAATTTCACACTTCATTGAGGTTTTAAAAATAATGGCTATGCCCCCTCCTGTTTGTCCTTCCCGATCTTGCCTTACTAGCATGTAATCACTGGGGATTGCATCCAGAACATCAGGGGTGGAGCTCTCATTCAGCCATGTCTCAGTCAGGAATAGAGCATCCAATGATTTTCCTGAGAAGGTCCTGTACCTCATATTTGTGTTTCGCTAAAGATCTACAATTTAGCAGTGCTAGCTGCAGTCTATCTTTATTATCCTTGTCATTAATAGCTCTTAATGTCTTATTGCAGTGTTTGCATTTCAACTCATTACTGTCTAAATTTATGTTGTGTTTGCAACATATATCCATGGGCATTGCCAGGTTCCACAGCTCATCCGCTGTGTATCGGAATCTCCTAAGGCGCTCAGCAGGGCCAGGGGTCCTGGCCCCTGGCCCTTGCCGGGCGCGGACGGGCGCAGACGGGCTTGCCTTAGGCGCGCCTTTGGTGCGCCAGCGGCGCGCCCGCTGCGCGCGTCCGCTGCGCGGCCGGACACACATGGGTCTAAGTAGTGGAGTGGGCGGGAAATTCCTGTTCCGCCTCCCCACCCGGAAATGATGGCCTACGCAAGGTCAGCCACGCCCTCCACACAACGGCACACAGCCGGGATGGACCGGGGCGGGCGGCAACAAGTAAAAAATACGATGCAGCGCAAATTAAGGTAAGAACCTGAAAATACAACAAGTGTTTTAAAACCAATGCGGTATCAGTTAAAAAAAGAATTAACAAATATTCGTTAAAAAGAATTAAAAGCAATTCAGGCACATGCCAGCGCTCTCACCAAAGTGTCAGCAGTGCAGCACCCACACACGGGTCTAAGTAGTGGAGTGGGCGGGAAATTCCTGTTCCGCCTCCCCACCCGGAAATGATGGCCTACGCAAGGTCAGCCACGCCCTCCACACAACGGAACACAGCCGGGATGGACCGGGGCGGGCGGCAACAAGTAAAAAATACAATGCGGCGCAAATTAAGGTAAGAACCTGAAAATACAACAAGTGTTTTAAAACCAATGCGGTATCAGTTAAAAAAAGAATTAACAAATATTCGTTAAAAAGAATTAAAAGCGGTTCAGGCACATGCCAGCGCTCTCACCAAAGTGTCAGCTAATGTGCAATTGTCTTTATGTAGGTGACTCCGGATACCCCAACATGCCGTGGTTTCTGACACCCCTCAGGAACCCTGTGACACCAGCCCAGATGCGCTACAATGAGGCACATGGTCGGACCAGGAGAGTGATCGAGCGGACATTTGGTCTCCTGAAAAGCAGATTCCGCTGCCTGGACAAGACAGGAGGGGCCCTCCCATATGCACCTGCTAAGGTGTGCAAAATCTTCATAGTGTGCTGCATGCTACACAACCTGGCAGTGCGGAAGGAGTTGTCTCTCATCCTGGATGACGATGACCAACATCCGCCACCTGTGGAGGATCCTGGCCTGGGCCACGATGCCAGTGATGATGATGATGGTGATGTCCGCACACAGCTCATCACCAACTTCTTCAGCTGAATGTGAGTATCCAGAGATGTCATGTCAATGATTTGAGTTTGCATGATATGTGTTGGTGGTGCTCTGTTGCTGTTTGAGTGTGGCCATGTGCTACTTGACTGTATGCATGCAGCGATGTGTCCTTACAGGTAGTCTGTACTCCCCAACGGTGTTGACATGCTAACTTGGTTTTGTGTAGGTATCTTGTGACATGTATTGGGCATGAGTATTGCAGTTCTGTCCTGTTCTTCAGTGCTTTTGACTGTGTGTCATGTCTGTCCTTCACAGGGTGTTTTCAGAGTTGTTTGGTCAACTCTGATCCCCCGACACCATGATTCAACTTCCAGGGTGGAAGCAGTCGTTTCCCTACAGGTGATGTGCCCCACACCCCTGGACTTTATTTCTTCTACACTTGTTGACTGTGTGGCCACT
The DNA here is from genome assembly GCA_963921515.1 of Calotriton arnoldi. Lineage (NCBI taxonomy): Eukaryota > Metazoa > Chordata > Amphibia > Caudata > Salamandridae > Calotriton > Calotriton arnoldi. The sequence goes on from CAWUFW010007712.1 coordinate 477,951, forward strand.
GCCACGTGGGATTACCTTGCATCTGTAGTGGAAACAACATGTTGCAAATGTGTAATAAACCTGTGTTTCACTTTGGGATGTGCGTTGTCTGTGGTCACACATCTGACTGACATTTGCTTACTGCACCTGTGGGCTAGTTAACACAGACTGTGAATAGGTGTGGTGTCTGTGCATTCCACTGTATTTCCTGGCAACATCAGTGTAGGCGATGAGTCAGATGGCCCTGGTGTGTATGTGTTGTGTTGCCCTAGTGGTGTGTCTCCCTCATATGTGTCACGTCTCCATGACTCACATGACGGTGTTGAACTTGCTGTAGCAGTTGGCATGCACAGTGTCATTTAGCAGATCATCATCTCCGTGACAAAAACAACGTTGGAATCACAACAGAGGCAAGTATGGTGTATTAGTGAGTTTATTTACATACATGTGTGAGGATAGTGCACAGGATGGTGGGTGCTGTACATTGGGATTGGAATCCGAAGTTCCCAGATGAGTTGGAAGTGTTGGTAGCAGAAATGTCCTGAGTAAAGTCCACAGTCATCTGATGCATTAGTCCAACTTAAACTCCCCATGTCATGTGGGAGAGTTGTGTTGCATTTGACAGGGTGAACAGTTTGCACACAAAGGAGAATTTCCAGAACAGGTGTTGGGTTCCTGGGGGATGTACATGGCCATCGGCCTCTCAGTTGTCCTTCCTCGGACGGCCCCTCTTCTTTCTGGGGGACCCTCACGTGCTGGCCGCTGCGGTGCAGAGGACTCTCTACCAGAGTCATCCTCCCTCCCTGTGGCAGTTGCAGTTGTTGCAGCACCAGATGTTGTGGGCACACAGGGAGGTGTGGCCATGTTGGTGCTAATCTGGCGGAGGCATGTCAATATGTCCCTCTGCACCGCTGTCAGTTCTTCCAATGTGTCCCACTTGGACTCCATGCCAGACATGTGTGTCTCCACACAGGACATGTGTGTCTCCACACGGGACATGTGGGAGTCCAAGCGGGCATGATGGGCAGCCTGCTGCTGTTGGATGTCCTTGAGGATCCCCACTACCTGGCTGACCTCTCCGGTGCTATTCTGGTACGCATCAGCAATGCGTACCAGTTGTGGGTCATCATGGAGTCCAAACCCCTTTGCAAACAGCGACCTCTGCCTACCACCCCTCCCACCACCCCTGGCCACACGTGCGGGACCTGCGGTGGCACGCACAGGTGACCCTAGGCCCCCTTGGGGGTTGGTACTGGGGTTGTTGTCCGTTGCTTCACGGTGGGCTGTGGTCCCTGTGCTGTTGTCATTGAGTGTCCTTGGTCTGTCCGTGTCGGCGGGGGTGGTCTGTGTGTCGGCAGATGTTGGAGGAATGGGTGCAGGAGGTGCAGATGGTGGTCCTGCTGGTGCTGCATGATGACTCACACCGGAGGTGCCAGGTTGGTCTTCGCCATCCGATGAGGGCAGAGGCTGTTCCACACCAGAGAGCTCATGGGCCACCGGAGCCTGGGACAGGGACTCCTCCTCATCTGCTGCTGTGTCCCCATCATCACCTGTTTTTGGAAGAGACACACAATGTATGTTATGTTGCTGCAGGCATCAATGGTTCAAACACATGGCAGTTGTGACTGTACCTCTGGATGTGGCCCTGTACATTGCATTGTCCTAAGTTGTCACAGTCAGAAAGTTGATATTGGTGTGGCTCATTGTCCTGCCAACCTGATGCTTTGCAATGTGGATGTTGAGGTGTGTGCATGACCTGCATTGGTGGTATTTGTTTGACATCCGGACCTCCTTCTCCCCCCAGCCCAGTTCTCCCACCATGAAGCATGCCACCCTTTCAGTGGGTGCAGGTTAACTCTCAGGATGTCAGTCAGTGGTGTCCTGCTGTTGGTTGGTGCCCAGTTCCCAGCAGGGCCTGGTACTCCCCACAACAGAGGACCATTGTCAGAAATCTTAGAAGTGGCTTTTCACTCCCTGTGAGGTGTGCATGCTTCATTGTGAGCTTGCTGGGCCATGTGGGTGGGGGATGTTGAGCTGTGACTACCACTCCCATCATGCTATTGCCTACACCCCCCTTCCCAGCATGCCCATACTTCCTTCCTTTTGAGTCGACTTCACTGTGTGTGAGTGTGACAGCAATGGCAAGATGTCAGTCAGTGGTGTCCTGCTGTTGTTTTGAGCACAACACCCAGCAGGAGCTTGTTCTCTCCACAGCAGTACCCAGTGTCAGCCATCTTGTCAGTTCTTTTCCACTGCCTGTGATGTGAGCATGGTTCAGAGTGGTGTTGATGGGCCAATTGTGAGGGTGACCAATATCTGTGACTACAACTCCCATCATGCCATTGCCTACACCCCCCCTTCCCAGCATGCCCATACTTCCTTCCTTTTGACTCTGCTTCCCTGTGGAGTAGTGTGCCTGTGCTGACAGGATGGCTGTCAGTGTTGTCCTGGCGTTTGTTTGGCTACAAGTCCCAAGAGTGTCCCTGTGCTTCACACAGCATAACCCAGGGTGGTGGTTCTTTGTGGGATATTTAATTAGAGTGTGAGGCATTGCATTCTCCCAGGTGAGTTGTGTGGACTTTGTGTAAAGGGGGTGTGTGAGAAAAGCTGCTTGTGACTATGGTCAGAGCTGTCAGTCCTCCTTCCCACCCAGCCAGATAGCCCACCATGGAACGTGCTTCCATTGCAGGGAGTGCAAGTTGTCTTTCAGGATGTCAGTCAGTGGTGTCCTGCTGTTGGTTGGTGCACAGTTCCCAGCAGGGCCTTGTGCTCCCCACAGCAGTACCCAGTGTCAGCCATCTTGTCAGTTCTTTTCAACTCCCTGTGATGTGAGCATGGTTCAGAGTGGTGTTGATGGGCCAATTGTGAGGGTGACCAATATCTGTGACTACCACTCCCATCATGCTATTGCCTACACCCCCCTTCCCAGCATGCCCATACTTCCTTCCTTTTGAGTCCACTTCACTGTGTGTGAGTGTGACAGCAATGGCAAGATGGCTGACAGTGGTGTCCTGCTGTTGGTTGGTGCACAGTTCCCAGCAGGGCCTTGTGCTCCCCACAGCAGTACCCAGTGTCAGCCATCTTGTAGTTCTTTTCCACTCCCTGTGATGTAAGCATGGTTCAGAGTGGTGTTGATGGGCCAATTGTGAGGGTGACCAATATCTGTGACAACAACTCCCATTATGCCATTGCCTACACCCCCCTTCCCAGCATGCCCATACTTCCTTCTTTTTGACTCTGCTTCCCTGTGGGGTAGTGTGCCTGTGCTGACAGGATGGCTGACAGTGTTGTCCTGGCGTTTGTTTGGCTACAAGTCCCAATAGTGTCCCTGTGCTTCACACAGCATAACACAGGGTGGTGGTTCTTTGTGGGATATTTAATTAGAGTGTGAGGCATTGCATTCTCCCAGGTGAGTTGTGTGGAGTTTGTGTTAAGGGTGTGTGTGAGAAAAGCTGCTTGTGACTATGGTCAGAGCTGTCAGTCCTCCTTCCCACCCAGCCAGATAGCCCACCATGGAACGTGCTTCCATTGCAGGGAGTGCAAGTTGTCTCTCAGGATGTCAGTCAGTGGTGTCCTGCTGTTGGTTGGTGCCCAGTTCACAGCAGGGCCTGGTACTCCCCACAACAGAGGACCATTATCAGACATCTTTGAAGTGGCTTTTCACTCCCTGTGAGGTGTGCATGCTTCAGTGTGAGCTTGCTGGGCCATGTGGGTGGGGGATGTTGAGCTGTGACTACCACTCCCATCATGCTATTGCCTACACCCCCCTTCCCAGCATGCCCATACTTCCTTCCTTTTGAGTGGACTTCACTCTGTGTGAGTGTGACAGCAATGGCAAGATGGCTGACAGTGGTGTCCTGCTGTTGGTTGGTGCACAGTTCCCAGCAGGGCCTTGTGCTCCCCACATCAGTACCCAGTGTCAGCCATCTTGTCAGTTCTTTTCCACTCCCTGTGATGTGAGCATGGTTCAGAGTGGTGTTGATGGGCCAATTGTGAGGGTGACCGGTATCTGTGACTACAACTCCCATCATGCTATTGGCTACACTGACTTCACCAGCATACACAGCATTCCTTCCTTTCAGTGAGCTTTCCTGTGAGGTGGTGTCCTAGTGGTGGCAAAATGTCTGACAGTGTTTGTTGGTTAGATTTGTGCCACTGCCTTGCTCTATTTGTTGTTAGGTTTGTACATGTCATGACACAGTTAGATATCACTATGAGATGGCATGTATTGTGTTTATCTAACTAACATACACATCTTGGGATGATTATCTGTTGGTTGCTGTGGATTTGCTAAGGGTGCATGGTTTGACTATCCCCTTGACAATGATGTGTGTGTATTGTCACACGATATTGGGTATATTGGTTGTGTACTCACCAGGCTCTGGGATGTTTGATAGTCCATATACACTCACTGGTGGTAGGATGGCCCGCACCTTCTCCTCCCAGGGCCTGAGGTATACTGGTTTGGCAGGAGGGCCACTGCCGGTGCGATGACTCAAGGCGTAATCCTTCTTTAGTAGGTCCTTGACCCTCCTGCGCACATCATACCACCAGTTCTGGATGTCTTCCTTTGTGCGCAAACATGGTGATTGTGCGTTCACCCTGTCGACGATCCTTTCCCACATCTTGGTTTTCTGCGACATGGGTGTCTGTTGGACCAATGTACCAAACAACTGTGGCTCTACCCTGAGGATCTCATCTACCAGGACTTCCAATTCACTGTCTAGGAACTTTGGATTCTTCTTTGGGGGCATGGTGATGGGTGGTGGTGGGTGTTGATGTGTGTGTGAGTGTGCAAGTGAGGTTGGGTGGGTGTAGGTTTTGCTGGGTGTATGTGAGGGTGCTATTTGGGAGGTGCTAATGGTGTGTGGCTTGTGTGATGGATGAGTTGTGAGTGTGTCTGTGTTTGCTGTCTGATGGTGTTCTGTGCTGGCAGGTCAGTTGAATTTGCAAAGGATCATGGTAGTGATTTGTGGCCTTTATATGGGTGGGGTTGTGGGTGTGTCTTTGTTCCATGTTTTTTCACCCCTGTATTTATTGACTTTGTCATTGCTTGTTTGGCCCTTTTTTTTTTGTATTTTTCCTTTGTGGGTTTTGGGCATGTAGGAGACGTTCTTCTGACGGAGTTGGACGCTGCAGTTGGCTCGTGCGAGCTTCTCCGAGTCTTTCACGCTGTGTTTCTGATGGATTTCATGTGCGGCCTACGCGTCGGTCACGGAGTATTGGGTTGCTTCGGCTCCGTTTTGTATGCGTGTCGGTCGTACGGCTTGAGCTCCGTGCGACTCGGTCTGGTTTTCCACGCATTGCATCGTACTATGCGGGTCGGAGTTCGCGGGTACGTTTCTGTCGGGTTCTTTCCTGGTGCGTGTCGGTCGGTTCGATTCGCGTGGTTTCCCTGCCGGATAGCTGGTTTCCGTGCGGTTCGGTCGTTCGGCTTGTGTTCCGTACGAGTCGGTCGTATTTCACATGCATTGCATCGTACTACGCGGATCGGGCAGCGCCGGTACGTGTCGGTCGGACTATATTCCCGTACCGAGTCGGTCGGTACGTTTTCCGGCCTGAATCGGAATCGGTCCCAAAATCTCCCTATTCCCAATTTCTTCCATAGCCCAGCCCAGTTTTTAAAATCAGCCATCAGAGTCTTGAACCACGTTTTTTTATAGTAATTAGGCTCAAAGATTTTTAACAGACATCCCTTTGTGGACCTGCCTATCAGCAACTCAAATATAGATGGAACAAAATCCTTGGCCCCATCCTCCACAACTTTATTATCAAAAAGAGGGCACATTTACTGCAAAGCAGCCGCTAAATGGTATAGCTTTAAGTTAGGTAGAGCCCATCCCCCTCTTTCCCTAGATAGGGCCAGGAACTTATTTGCCCTCCTGATTTTCCCATAGGACCATATAAACCTAGAGACCATTGTATCCATTGCTTTAAACCAAAAACTCTCGAATTCCAGAGGGATTGTTTGGAAAATGTACAGTACTTTCGGGAGAAACAGCATCTTAACTAAGTTACATCTCCCCATAACTGACAAATGCAGACTGTCCCATTTTAAGAAATCTTTTTTGGCTTTATCAATGACCCGGGACATATTTATCTCTACAATTTGTTCCACCTTAGCAGTAATAATGACTCCCAGATATACCGCCTGTTCTACCACCTAGTGGCCCTGAGTTACCGTGTAGCTATTTACTAATAATTACGTTTTATTCCTATTTAACAAATACCCCGAAAGTGCTCCAAATTCTTTTGCTGCCTCTTCAATTGCTTTGTCGGGGTAACTATTGTGATATAATCCGCGTAGGCTAGTGTTTTCGTATCCCATCCCTGCATCCTGATTGGCATAATATCAATAGAGGCTTCAAGCCTGCAAGGAAAAGGATCTATATACAGGGCAAATAATAAAGGGGAATGATGTAGCTAAGAGAAGGAGGGTTTCTGAAGACCTACAAATGTTAAGGGCAGATATATACTGCTTCCAAGAAACCCACATCACTGGGGGCAACAGGGGCTTGTTGGAAGCAATGGGGTTAAGATTACTTAGTTGCACGACACAGGATGTTAAAACCAAAGGGGTGGCTATTTTAGCAAAAAGCAAGATTCTAACTTATGGTCGCAAGGCAGCAGATAAATATGGGAGGTTGGCGGTGGTGGAACGCAAGTATCAAATAGGGACCTTTATTCTATGCTCAATATACGCCCCAGTTGCGGATGACCCTGGTCTTCTTAACTTTTTGGCAAAAGAGCTACCACTTTGGCCGGCTCCGTATGTGCTTTGTGGGGATTTTAATTTGAATGGAAGTAGAAGAATGGTTATAGATGTGGGAGGGAGCTATACTGGGCGCAAACCATAATCCAATAGAGCCCTTAAGAGCCTTGAAGCGGAAGTGGGTTTAGTCAATGTGTGGGCCAAATTAAAGGCCTCCAATACTGGGTTTACCTTTTATTGTGCTCCTCATAGATCTTTTGCAAGACTCAATCATTTTGTTTGTGACACTAACATTGATTAATGGAAGTCAGATAGAACTATTCCCGAGGTTAATCTCGGATCACAATCCCTTGGTGCTAGAGCTTTCGTTTGAGGGCTTCAAAAGTAATACTAGAAGGTGGACCTTTGAGAAGAGCTTTTTGACTGACCCAGAATACATCAGACACATAAAGGGATGGATTCTGGATTTTTTAAAAATCAATAGAGGAAGTTCTCCCCTAGGAACAGTCTGGGATACTTTTAAAGCTGGGGTCAGAGGGAAAACCCTCAGGTTTAGTATTGCCAGTCAGAAGCAGTCTCAATCTCAAACTAAAGAGTTATATCAGCAGTTGGATAACGCAGAGGCTCAGTTGGTGGTAGCTGTTTACTCTGGGCTAGATTGCTCTTCTGTACTTAGCCAAAAAGCAGTAATAAGATCATCTCTGAATGAATTAATGGGCAAAAAGACAGCCGGGAAATTTCTTGTTTGGAAACAAGAGTGCTATGAATATAATGAACGAGTGGGGCACGTCTTGGCGGTCAGATGTAGGCAGAAAGTGGCTGCAGGATATATCAAGGAAATCATGAATGTTCAAGGAGTAGCTGTCTTCCGTACTTACTACATCACATCATACAAAGCACAGGCTGCTGCACAATCTGAGGATTTGGAGCAATTTCTTAAGTCTACAATCTTAGGAAGAGCAACTCAGGAGGATTGTGAATTTTTGGGGGAAGAAGTTTTGCTAGAGAAAATCCTACAGGCTCTGAAGATCTCCCTTCATGGAAGGCGGTAGGTACTGACTTGATACCCATTGAATTCTATAAAGTATTTTCATTAGAACTGCTTGGAGAGTTCCATGAGCTTTTTTCTCAGGTCAAGAAAGGACAGTGTCACCCAGATTTGTGGGCTACAGCAAATATAATATTATTTTTAAAGAAAGGGATGATTCCTAATAATCTTGGCTCATATAAGCCAATTACGCTGATAAATAGTGATATTAAACTGTACTCTAAAATTCTGGCTAATAGGTTGGGAAGCATTATTCACAGATTAGTATTGGTAAAACAGCACAGATTTATTCCCGGAAGGGGGACTTCTGATCATGTGCACCATGTAATTGGACTCTTGGATGCAAAAAATATAGCAGAGAAACTCATGGGTGTAGCCTTGTTGGATCCCGAAAAGGCATTCAACAGGGTTGCCTGTGATTACCTCTGAAAGACCATGGAATCTTTTGGGCTCAGTGGATCTTTTATCCAAGCAATTCAGGTGATGTACCACAAACCAATAGTAAAAAAACACAGAAAACCCTATTTAGTCTGTATACATGTTTGGATCATGGGCTACCTACCACATTTTAAATGATACTGATGTGGTCCACAATGCAGAGAAGTCAGCACCACTTTAAACAACACAATGCAGAGAAGTCAGCAACACTTTAAACGACACAAAGTTCAATGGATAAAACAATATGGGAATTTATTCGATATATCATAATAATCACATTACACATTAAAAACATTTCATATTTAAAATACAATATCCAATACTATACATCACAAGAAAACTAAAAGTCGACGCAGCGTTTCGGTGAGATGTTATTCTTTCACCTTCTTCAGGACAGTTTTCTGAGTGGTAAGAAAACACTTTATTATTATCACTTCATGTAAGAGTTACCAATAGTTACTATACATCAGTATCTATATTTCTTAGTGTTGGGGCTGACTTTTAACACATCATAGAATCAATTTTATATCATTAAAACACATTTTATTTCTTTAAAAAAGACAAAATGACACATATTCTAAGAACATTCAATTTAAAACCTAATCTTAGCATGGCCAAATGATCCAAACACATATGTTGAACTATGTAGAAGATAAAAACCTACCTAGAATAGGTGGTTTCTAGAGGTCTATTTTATTACAGACCAAAGGAGGAAATGCAGGATGAGTATTGTCCCTCCGCGGTTTTCTGTGTTTTTTTACTGTGGCTTAACCCCATCCCTATTCTGAACACTAGGGTTCCTCCCTCTCTTTTCTACATTTACGCAGAGCTTGTTAGCTGGGGAGTTCTTCTGAGTCCATTTATCCAATAAGTTGGGTTTATTAAAATTATGGACGTATTAAAAACCTATGGTTTCTCGGAGGACCAATTTAACAAGATTATCAATGGTACCTCTAAAAATGTTTCCTCCATTACAATTAATAACAGTAATGAAGAACAATGGAGAACATTATGGAATTGCAAAAAGAAAACAATAAGAACCGAGCTACACGCCGATTTTCTTATTGAATATTGTAAAAAAGGAATTATACCCAGAGGCCTACAGGTGACTAATGAACCTGGGATTTTTATCAAAAATCATAAGTTTATCGAAAATTGGACATTAATAGCTAATAGATGTAGCCGTGATTGGATGTTACTGATTATCGAGACAGCCCACGAAGTTTTAGTTATTGAAAGAACAGAGATTGAAGAAATGGAGTTGAAACTTAAAGAAAACAACTCTTTAGAAGAAGCCAAAAAGAAGTTAGAAGAAATCCAAACAGATATCTGTGGATACAGAGATTATCTTCTAAGTAAAAAATCAAACAAACTGAGAAAAGACATTTCCAAGTATAATTTGGAACATGTCTATCCTTATTTACAAAAAGATTTTTATGATAGACCTAGGGAAGAAAATTACAATAGGAGAACCTGGCAACAACAGAGAAGAAATTTTCCGAGAAAAAGTGTGAGGTTTTTTGATACCTCATACACTAGCTCGGATTCGGATGTTGACACCCCACAAGATAATCGGAGTGACAAAGAGAGAGACCTTGCCGCCAACTCGAGTAGAGAGACGTTGTCTTTTTTAGAACAGCGCCAATCGAACTATGGTCAGACAAGGGGAAAAGGCAGGGGGAGAGGGAATTTTTACACTCAGACCCCTGCACAACATCGTCCCTACATGAAGACAAGGAGCCAGAAACATTGGGATTAGAGAATAAGGCCCCCATCATCATTCTATCTCACAAAGTATTAACACAGGACGAAGTTAGAGTGTTGGAAAAAGGGTTGGGATATGCTATTTCCTCCCCTGTGGATAGATACAACTTAGAGAGGGATTTGCAAAGCTTTTTTAGAAAAATTAGACTAAATGCTTTTTTTGATGGTAAGGACAGAATCCCCACTATCAACAAATCTGGTTTAAAACCAAAATACCCCAAATACATCTTGTGCATAAAGATATAGAAGCATTTGAACGAGTGGTAGAAAAGAGTATAGATGACTTACTTAATAAGAAAATGTGGATTAATAACAACCTTAACCATAAGGAACGTGAAGCCTTGTCTAGTTTGGAACAATGCCACAACCTTACGATCAAGCCTGCTGACAAGGGTGGGAGCATTGTCGTAATGGACACTGATGATTATAATACTAGAATGCTAACACTTTTGAGTAACAATCATCATTATCAAAAATCAAGCAGGGAAGAATGGAATGCTCTTACTGTTAAGGTTAATAACCTGTTGAAACTGGCAAGAGAGGATAATATTATCTGTAGTGATGAATTTAACTTCCTTAATAATAGTAACCCTAAGGTTCCTGCCCTATACGGGCTTCCCAAGGTCCATAAGAATAGAGACAATCCTCCGATGAGACCTATTGTTTCAAGTATTGAATCTCTTACTGAACCACTCAGTAAATATGTGGTTGTCTTTTTGAAACCACTGGTCATACTACAAAAAGCCTACATCAAGGATACGACTTCTATGATACATAAAATTGAAAATCTTGAGTACATTCCAGATACACAATGGCTTGTTACTTTGGACATAGAAGCTTTGTATACAAACATTCCACAGGACGATACTATTAAAATGATTAGGGAATTGTTAGGAAGTGAGGATGGTGATTTGTCTCCACATGCCACTTTCACCACAGACAGTGTTGATATTATATTGAAAAATAATATCTTTTTATTCAGAACAGACTTTTTCAAACAGGTTAAGGGGACCAGCATGGGAGCTACTTGTGCTCCCAGCCTGGCCGGTTTGTATGTTGCTCAATTTGAGGAGAGACACATCTTCAATGTATCGGCCCCATTCTTTGAGAACATTTCTCATTGGTCCCGATACATTGACGATGTGTTCTTCTTATGGACAGGATTGAGAGAAACATTAGAGGAGTTTATAGAATGGTTAAACCTTGGAGACATTAATCTCAAATTTACCTCCTCTATCAACAGAGATAGTTGTGAATTCTTAGACATCAAAATCAAAAATGTAGCTGGTCAACTAAATGTGGAATTGTTTAGTAAACCTACTGTCCGTAATACCATGCTTCACTATAATAGCAATCATCCTGCGTGCTAAAAGGATAACATTCCTTTTGGGCAATAATTAAAGATTATGATAGGCACGCTGATAAATTAATTGAAAAATTGTTGGACAGAGGCTACCCCAAGAAGTTAGTTAAGCGATCGTATAAGAGAGCGAAATATTTTAATAGGTGTTAGAAATGGGATTTCTGGTTGGCTAAGGCTTGCGCCAAAGCCAAGCAGAAACCACCAATCTAGTCAGGGCGAGGAAGTTACACACCCAAGATAACCCCTGCTCACCCCCTTGGTAGCTTGGCACGAGCAGTCAGGCTTATCCCGGAGGCAATGTGTAAAGCGTTTGCGCAACACACACACAGCACAACACCCAAGGCACACTACAAAAGGAACTCCACACAAGGGTATATCAAAAATAGCCTTTGTATTTTCATAATACATTAGAATAGTCTTCACATATACACTTGGTGCCAACTGGCACTGGGCAATATTTACAAGGGATTATTTACACATGACAGGGCCACGTGGGCCGCTGTCAGAACCATCACTGAGTGAACATATTACAAATGTAGGACATATCACGTACAACCAGTAATCACTGGCGACCACTGTACTTAGCATCAGCCTGTAACATAAACCATATTATGCACAGCATTACCTTAGGCGCAAAACCTTTTGCGCCACCCTCACCAGCATAAATACATTATGCAATCCTCTCATAAGTCTAAAGGCATTAGACAATAACCTCCTAAGCATAATTCACCTTAGGGGCCTAAAACAGTAGAGAATATCTCACACCTAACCACAGTAGGCACAACCTCATAATCATGAATCACATTAGAGGTACAACACAGGGTGCGTAAATCATACTAAATGCATCACATTTCCTAGCACCACATTTTAGGACATAAATCACATTAGCACATACCTCCCAGTAGAAACCATAGCAGAGGCATAAATCACATTAGGGCCGGGCGCCCTACAAACCTAACAGCCCCCCCTGGCCAACTGGCCATCTCAAGAAGGGGCTCAAATGCCCTATGTCCAAAAGTCAGGGCGCGCTGCAAGGGCAGCGAAAGTCAAGGGTGAGCAATCTGCGCAGGCCTAAACGTTGCAGCTGGCACTAAGTGCTGCGCAGCTGTGAAAGAAAAGTACTGGGGCAGAGGAGTGCATCTCACTCCTGAGTTCGCAATATGTCCCCTAAAAGAAAGACCTAAACGCAGCAGCTGCCCACTACTTGCTGGGCAGCTGTAAACACTGAAATGAGGCCTGGGCTCTCAATGGCCCCTTAAACACATACGCCCAACGTTGGAGCCACACGGGGCTCTGAAGCGAATGGGGCGAAGCGTTGGAGCCACCTAGGCTCTGTGAGCAACCTATACCACACTGGGGCGACCCCGGGCCCCTCTGGCCCTAGAAACAATTATGCCCCCTGGGAGCGCACTGGCACTACATTAGCATGCCTATGATGCTGCAGCCGCCCTCTAGCGAAACGGGGCAGCTGTGGAGGAAAGGCCACTCAAAGGGGGAAAGCCTGGGCCCCTCTGGGCCCTCTTCTTTTTAAATACATATGCCCATCGTTGCAACTGTAAACCCCTCTGCCACGGGGCCCGGCACTACGGTGCACTCAGGACCCCCACGGGGCTTTTAAATAAACTGGCCCCCATGCGGGAGGCGCACGGGGCTCTGAAAGTGATCAGGCCCAAGGTCGGAGCACACGGGCTCTAAAACAAAACATGCCCCCTTCGTTGGAGTGGCCCGCTCTACAAACAAAAGCGGCCCAACGTTGGAGCAGCCCCCTATCAGGCGGGGGCCGCTCAGACGAGACAAAATGGACCCGTGCCTTGATCAGGCACCAACCATAGCCCCCACGGAGCCCCTCAGCCCTTTCTCACTCACCGGGCTGCTCTCTGGGGACTCCTCGCGTCGCCGGTGCACATGCGGTGGGCGTGGGGCTCCCCTCAGCTACACGGGAGCCCCGCCGACGATACGGCTTCACCCGGGCCCCCTCCTGGGACTCGGGACTTCTCCTCACTTCGCCCGGTCCCCTCTCTCTCTCGGGACCCGGGACTTTTAGATGGAGCCTGCGAGGCTCCGGGCGGATCTCCCCTCTGTGCTGCGGGACCGGCAGCACTTCTCTTGCGGCGCGGGGCTTCCCTTTCACTCTTGGGAGCCCCGCGCAGACATCGGCGGCCTCTGCCGCCTCTTCTCTTCACCCGGGCCCCCTCCTGGGACCCGGGACTTCATCACCGAGCCTGCGAGGCTCCGGGAGCCCTCGTTTCCCGCGGGGGGACTTCCTCCTTGGCCGCGCTGCAATTGGCCGGTCTACTAGCTCCGCCCATGTCCCAGGCAGACGTGCCTGACTTCCGGTTTTGTCGCGGATCGGGCCGCGGCGGTGATTCTTCTCGGCGGCAAATAATGCGGGGTGGGCACCCGCGATAAAAAGAGTACTCAGGCGCAATGAGGGGTAGGCTCCCTCCGAAGTGGAATGTAAAGCAGGGTGGTCTCCTGCTACTTAAAATATACAATTTAGGCGGCCATGCGGGGTGGGCTCCCGCCTCTCTTCCCCTCCAACAGGGGGAATCCCTACATCGGGATTCCCTCGGGGAAGTTTACAGCGCGCGCTGCGTGAGCCCCTCGTGCTCCTTTTCCTTAAATAAAAGCATCGCGCACCCAGGGCGCCAAGGGATGCAGCAACAGTCCTCCTCCAGGGGAGAACAGGTCCTCGAAAAAGAGTCAGGCAGAAGGTCCTGCAGTAAGAAGATCAGTCCTTTAGGTGGAGGGCAATGCAGGGCCCAGGGCTAAAAGAATTTAAGCAGAGAGGTTCCAGGGCATAGCTGGGCCCAGGGAGGCAGCCCTCCTGGCAAGTCCTCCTGGGCCCCAGCAGCAGCACGCCCGGCAAGAATCAGGATCCAAGCAAGAACATTTTCATGGGGTCACAGCCCCTTCTTTTATACACCCTTTTCCTTTGTCTAAAGGTGTAGGGTTTAGGGAAAACCAGATGCAACTGGTTTGGGGGAGCTTTGGAGCACTTTGTTTTGCTCAGCTCCTCTCTCCTTTCACAGGACAGGCTAGGGACATCAGACGCACCACAGGAGGTGGAGCCAGCCTTGTAGAGGGACGGCACAGTCCTATTCAGGTCCTTGGTGCAACTCCTCCCCCCACTCTCAGCTCAGGTGTCCCATTCAGCCTAGCGCTGACTCACCCTGCCCCTCCTGCAGCCACACACACCTCCCAGCTCCTGTCACTCACAAGCCAGACATGCAATCCACATCAGGCAGGCAGACACAGAGCACACAGAAATGCCAACTTCTAGAAGTGGCATTTCTCTACCAGTCACCATAAATCTGCGCACACCATTGCGCAGCATTTATTCTCACGAATTCAGACATACTAGACTTGACCACACTGCTCCTCACATAACAGGAATTACCACTGCCACACTCATCCTCAATGCATTCCTATGGGAGGGCAGGCCAGTCTCACCACACACGCACACAGCGCGCACGCACTTTACACTGGGCCACAGTGCTAAAGTGCCCAGAGGTCTAAAATCACCAACACTACACAGGGAATGATCTAAGGGACAGGCAAAAAGTTCAGGGGTGAACCTGCCAAAAAGGGCCAGGTCCAACAATAGGGATTCCTTTTTTGAGACCAAGACTATTAGCTCAGAGCCTAAGAACCCACCTTTAATTTTTGTGACGAATTACAGTACTATCAGCAATAAAGTGAAGAACATTGTAAACAGGAATTGGCATCTTATTGCTGGCCAGAAGAAAGAAACTCTGCCTAAACCCATGTTCTCGTTTAGGCGTAATCGTACCATTAGGCAATGTTTGGTACACACATATAGGGTCTCCACTGAGAATCAACAGCCTTGTCTCCCCAATGCCCCGTTGCCCACAGGCACGTTTGCCTGTAGTGGCTGTAATAACTGTAACAACATCATTAAAGGGCATACAATTTCACACAATGGGGCGACACATAAAGTTAAGAACTTTATAAATTGCCGGACAAAAAACCTGATCTACCTTATATTGTGTCCTTGTAACCAGGGCTACATTGGTGAAACATCCAGGGAAATAAGGGTTAGGATCAATGAACATAAGTCAGCCATAAGAACCTACAAAAGAACTGCCCCCTTAGTTGAACACTGGCTGGAGAAACATCAAAAAATTGAAGATCTTAAATGGTGTGGAATAGAAATAATTCAGATGAATGCCCGTGGTGGGGATGTAACTTTAAAAAGGAAAAAACGTGAACAATTCTTTATGTCCCGTTTTAACACATTCAGAAAAGGACTTAATAGTAAAGAAGATTGGGAGAAGCTTATTTAGCAGGTATTTTATATCTTTGCTACTCCTTATATTTGTGAGATCTATCGGTCAGATAAATAGCTAGTGTCCGTGGTAGTAGGGAGTGTCGATGAGAGAGAATATACCTTGCAGCATTTACTGTGATCTATTACCCCTTTAAAGATGGCCGCCATGTTCGCGGCACCGATTCTCATCGGATGTGGAAACATAACACATTATTATCTACATAAAATTATTTTATTACGATTATAGTACGTAGTACCGTATCGTTTGTTTTTATGGATGATATCAAGTGTTATAGTCCAGTTTTTAAAGAAAGCAAGAAAATAGGTTGTTTCCGATTCAGCAAATGGGTTTAGTTATTCGACTGTGTGTCACATGACCAGCTGCAGCTGCACGGGTCAGCACCAGTAGGTATCCTGACCCGGAAGCTGTTCGTTGGTCGCAGAGAGGCCGGATTGATTTTAACAGGTAAGCGCGATGGCGCTGACGGCGGGAGGTTTCTCCTTACTATACTATAGCGTTTATCCCTTCAAAGTAACTTGATATGGGCTGGCAGCCATGCACTGTTATTACTGAAGGGCTAGCTTTGTAACAATTTTGTTAGCATGCATATTTAAATACCCAATGCGTGGATAGTTCCGTGACAAGCGCGTCCATTTAGCATCTCGGTGAAGATGGGGAACGTATATATAAGATTTTGAAACACCCCCGTTCCCGTGTGCATTATCTTTGGACCGCTCGCCATAGCCGACAAATATCCTGACACACAGCTAGGGGCTTCTAGACAGGGTGAATCCCCGGAAGTCGGCATGCAGTCCGCATTGGTTAGCATTTAAACTAGCTCTCAAGAAATGTCAGTACTCACATTAACCTAGTACTGACACTATATATGAAAGGTTTAGACTTAGCTAAGGGTATCTTGAAGTAGATAACCTACTGTGCTTTCTGTGTCCTGCAATGGGCGTAGAAGTAAATTGCGCTATTTCTGTTACAGGCCTCGTACCATTATCCGTCGCATTATTTTTAAAGCGACTGCTACAGGTAATTGATATTAAACCAAATTGGTACGGCTTTAGTAACGAGTACATGGAGACACCATGTGTGGTAATTTTCCACTTATGCTTATTTCTAGGGTAGAATTTGATCCCCTAAAAAAACTGCGGAGGGACAATACTCATCCCTGCATTTCCTCCTTTGGTCTGTAATAAAATAGACCTCTAGAAACCACCTATTCTAGGTAGGTTTTTATCTTCTACATAGTTCAACATATGTGTTTGGATCATTTGGCCGCGCTAAGATTAGGTTTTAAATTGAATGTTCTTAGAATATGTGTCATTTTGTCTTTTTTAAAGACATAAAATGTGTTTTAATGATATACAATTGATTCTATGATGTCTTAAAAGTCAGCCCCAACACTAAGAAATATAGATACTGATGTATAGTAACTATTGGTAACTCTTACATGAAGTGATAATAATAAAGTGTTTTCTTACCACTCAGAAAACTGTCCTGAAGAAGGTGAAAGAATAACATCTCACCGAAACGCTGCGTCGACTTTTAGTTTTCTTGTGATGTATAGTATTGGATATTGTATTTTAAATATGAAATGTTTTTAATGTGTAATGTGATTATTATGATATATCGAATAAATTCCCCATATTGTTTTATCCATTGAACTTTGTGTCGTTTAAAGTGTTGCTGACTTCTCTGCATTGTGGACCACATCAGTATCATTTAAAATGTGGTAGGTAGCCCATGATCCAAACATATATACAGACTGAATAGGGTTTTCTGTGTTTTTTTTACTGTGGCTTGACCCCATCCCTATTCTGAACACTAGGGTTCCTCCCTCTCTTTTCTACATCCACAAACCAATAGCACATCTCCAGATCATGGGTAATGAATCAGAGCCACTACTGATTGAAAGAGGAGCTAGGCAAGGGTGTCCCTGTTCCCAACAGCTATTCCTTCTATTGTGAAGATCATGACAGTTCTACATTTTTGTGAAAAAGGCCCATTTCAGTATACTGTGAATTACTGTAATGGGATGTCTTAAACTACTTCTTTAAATGTACTAAGCCAAGTTTTGGATGTCATGATGCAATAGGTCAATAACTACATGCACTTTTCTACAGAAGAATACAACCTTGAAGAATATCAAGGCAGACTTCTATGCTTTGGGAGGCCTCCCACATGTTGTTGGTGCTCCAGCTGGAACATACCTTGCCTTGGTCCCACTGTATGAATGAGAACAGGTCTATTGTAACTGTAAACATTTCCACTCATCAATGTTCCAGTATTTTGCCTATTAGATCCATACATTTCAAGAGTTGGTGCCAGATTTCCAGGATCAACCCATGACTCGCTATTGCTACACAACAGCAGATGGCAGACTTGGCATCATTGAGGACCTGGCTTGTTGAGGAGTCGAAATAGACATTAGTGTTCACAGAATAGTTTATACATCATACTTGAAATTTGGATATGCCTTTTTTTTAAATCAAAAAGTATTATGATTCATTATCTCTGTTTCAGGGTATTTAGCATATCCAAACTGTAGGAAATAGGGTTCGTGGTTGAGGGGGGAGAAACCCTACTCAAGCAGCAATCACAATTCTTGTCGGGATGAAGCACAAGCCAAGGATATATTCTTTTCTTGAACTTGAGTTCACATTTGTTTTCAGTGCCATTTATTAGGTGTTGAGGTTTCAATCTTAATGTAAAACTGAAAGGGTTGTTGTAGGAAATTGGGTTACTGGTTGAAGGGGGGAACTCTACTCAAGCAGCAACCACAATTCTTGTTAGGGAGAAGTCACAAGCAAACCCTAAATAAGCCCGTGTTCAACCCTCTGGTAGCTTGGCACAATAGCAGTCAGGCTTAACTTAGAGGCAATGCGTAAATTAATTATGCAGGAAACACATTAATGAACCGTAAACACAACACCAGAAAATTCCCAAACAAATTTAGAAAAATAGAGTAACATTTTCTAAATTATTTAACACCAAAATGTCAAAGATCTAATCAGTAGAATCTGAGATATGCAATTTTCTAGTTTAGGTAAAAAAAGTGCTTAAAGTAAAAAGCTTTTAACTGTGGTTATCTACTTGCACCGGACCGGGACAAAGTCACAAGTTCAGGCCAACCGCGATGGAGCACAGGACGGATAAAGGGACCAAGGAAGGCCCACTTTAACAAAGTACCTTAAATCCTGGTTCCGGAGCATTGCGAGATCCCACATTGAGGAAGTGTCATGCAGCAGCAGTTCCAATGAGCTGTGGGCTGCAACACGAGGTCATGTGTCAAGGATGAGTCATGCAGTGGTGATTTCGAGTAGCTGTGTGGCTGCGATGCGAGGTCCTGCGTTGAGGATGTGTCACCCAGCTGTGGTTCTGAAGAGCTTTATTGTTGCGATGCGAGGTTCTGCACTGAGGATGCATCGCACAGCGGCGGTTCCGAGCTGCGAGGTCTTGCATCGGGGATGCGTTGCACATCGGCGGTTCTGACATCGGTTCTACCCAAAAGACCACAGCTGGGCTGGCAGAGTACCTGCAGACCCACCTCCAAGGGTCCAGGACTGGGGTGGCACCACTTGGGGGGAGGACTCACAGAAGACAGAGTCCAGGTGAAGGGTTTAAGATGATTGGAGGCTTTTCTGTCCCTGAGGCTCTGATGCCAGCCCTTGGAGTCACTCTGATGGTCCTGGGTTCAAGATGCTGGTCCAGTCCTTCTCACTCAGGCAGTAGGGCAGCAGAATAGCAGAACCGCACTATAGCACTCCTTCTTGCAGCAGAGTAGCACAGCAGTCCTTTTGAGTCTTCCACAGGCACAGAGATGTACTGAAGAGTTGGGTCTGAGGGTCCACTGTTTATCCTTGGAGCCATCTTTGAAGTAGGAGACATTTCTAGAGGGTTCACACCAAGAGGTGATAGGAATGTCTTGCCTCCCTTCCCTTGCCCAGCTTGTCTGGGGTCACATAAGACTAGTGTGAAACCCTTTGTGAGTGTGCTGAGGCAGAGTCTTTGTGATGGTCAAGTGTGGCAGGTGACAGCTCCGACCCCCTATCAAGTCAGAGATGGCCCTTCTTGCCAACACCTATTCCACCTTTGTCACACTGTCTGGGAGCAAAACACAAAGACCAACTGCCAGATACACCTAGTCATGTGACCCAGGATACAGGCTGCAGGCCCCAAATGGTTAGGACAAGAAAATGCCAACTTTCCAAAATGGACATTTTCAGAATTGTGACTTAAAATCCAACTTTACCTTTAGAGAAGGTTTTAAATTAAATGTGATAAGGTAACCCGATGTTGTCCTATAGGAGAGGTAGGTCTCACAGTGCTGAAAAATGAATTTCAGAGTTTTTCACTACCAGGACATGTAAAAGTGAAACTGTAAAACTGAAACCATGGATCCCCACTGAAACCAGGAAGACCGTCACCCAGGCACTCGTCACCAGCCGACTGGACTATGGGAACACCCTCTACGCCGGAACCACAGCCAAACTTCAAAAAAGACTCCAGCGCATCCAGAACGCCTCCGCACGACTCATCCTGGACATCCCCCGACACAGCCACATCACCGGACACCTGAAAGACCTGCACTGGCTCCCCGTCAGCAAGAGAATCACGTTCAGACTCCTCACCCACGCACACAAGGCCCTCCACGACCTGGGCCCAAAGTACCTCAACAACCGCATGACCTTCTACACGCCCACCCGCCAGCTACGATCAACCAGCCACGCCCTCGCCACCGTACCACGCATCCGCAGAACCACCGCCGGAGGAAGATCCTTCTCCTACCTGGCAGCCAAGACCTGGAACTCCCTCCCAACTCACCTTCGGCGAACCCAGGACCATCTCTCCTTCAGGAAGCAGCTCAAGACCTGGCTGTTCGAGCAGTAACTTACCCCCTCCCCCAGCGCCTTGAGACCCTCCCGGGTGAGTAGCGTGCTCTATAAATGCCGTGATTGATTGATTGAAAGTTAAAAGTACATGTCCAATCTTTTAAATGCACTGTACTCTGCCCCATGGGCTGTTTATGGCCTACCCCAGGGTAGATATACCAGTATTAAAATGGAAGATTTATGCCTGGCAAAGGTTAGTTTTGCCAGGTCAAATTGGCAGTTTACAGCTGCAAACACAGGCTGCAATGGCAGGCCTGCAACATGTTTAAAGGGCTACTTAGGTGGATGACATAATAAGTGCTGCAGGCCTACTGGTATCGTTTAGTTTATAGGCCACTTCACTAAGGACTTATAAGTAAATTAAATGTGCTGATTCAGTGTAAGCCAATTTAAACATGTTTAAAGGAGAAGAGCATAAGCACTTTAGCACTGGTTACCAGCATAAACAGAAGGAGTAAGGCAAAGCCACCATAAGGCTGACAGCTCTAACAGAAACCATGCATGGCTCCTCACTCCAATTAGAAGCCCAACATTACCAGGGAAAGTGAGCTTCAGTGAGGCACACTTCTGAATTTGGGGACCAGCGGGGCGGACGTTTAAGCTCCTGAAGCCACTTTTCCATTGTCTGGATAAGTCTAGCAGTGACGGTGTACCATACAGATGCAGACTTAATAGATGGAAATTTTCAGGGGGTTGGGGGGGCACTTCACTCTCTGAAAGGCAATATCGAGTTTTGGAGGACACTACCAATTTTTGTCATTGGAAGAATAGCATTCTCAAACATGATAATGTTGCCCACATTACTTTATTACTTTTTCAGTTTACCAATTTGGATTGGCCCTAGCTGGGTTTGAGACTTGGGGACAAATGTATGAGACTTTAAATGGCGGCGGAGCTTTATAGAGTGAATTTACCCATCCTAAAGGCGCCCCTCACAGAGGGAGGGCTTGTGGCACCGGACTATGAGGCCTATTTTCTTGCCTCCCAGTTGCAGTGATTATCACGAAGGCTGGAGGGAAGCAATCTCTCAGCGATAGCCATGATAGAGAGCACTAGCAGCACTATGACCTTCCTCCACTATCTGCTGAAACGTAAAACACATAATCTGCTGCTGCCCAGATTAGCAAGAGTAGTGTTTAGGTGCTGGCAACGGTGTGCATTCAAAACTAAAATCCCTCCCATATATGCACCCACTATCCCACCCACTGTTACAGAGAGGGACCATTTCTCACTATGGATGATATGATGGGAGACCTGGGACTACCACCTACACAATTTCTCATGTATGGTAAGCTTAAAGGATTGTGATGGAGTCAAGGAGTTATGGCGAGGAGGAACATCCAACACATGAGGCTCTAGAGCTTCTCTTCACTATGGAGAGCGTGAGTAAACTGGTTTCATGGTTTTATAAATTTTGCATTCAAATGACTAAGAAAGACATGCTGTCCGCTAGGACTAAGTGGAAAAGTTGTATTGAAAAGGATTTGACAGAAAGCAATAGGAAGATGCTAAGAGATACACTCAAAGTGCCTCCAGGAATGCAAAATTCAGTTTAATTATCTAAATACCATGTATTTTTAGGAATGGATGCTCTAGAATGGCCAAGGCGCAACACCAGAAATGCTGACTTTACATCAATGGAGTAGATTTGCAGGGATTTAGTGGTCTACTGGAGGGGAATTATTGATATACTAAATAGTGTGCTTAATAGAGATCTTCGCTGTGTACCAGAGGTGTGTCTGCTGCAATTGATCCCCAGGCAAAATGCAAAAAAGTAAGCAATAGGCTCATCAACCTTGCTCTTATTCTAGCCAAGCGATGCATCTCTATACATTGGAAAATAGACAGAGCGCTAGCATTAAAATATTGGCAGTGCCGTACTGGCCTATAAGGCAATCGGACAGTGCCTGAATGCCTGGTCTGATAGGTCTGCGTGTGGGGTGGTTTTTTGGCTGTTGTGGACCTGTTTATGGCCTACCTGACCTGTTTTTACTGTTGATGTCTTTGATGTTTAAATAAACATTGCCTGCTGCAAGCTCAAATTAATGCAGTCTTCCATACCTTTCAAAACACTCATGAAGTATGTCTTTATAAGTTCAAAACGGTTCCAATTTCCAAACATGGACGACTTTTTTAGCTTTCTAATTCACTAATAGGGGCCACTTGTATTTTGGTCCCAGGCCTATTTTTGGTCCCAGTCCGACTCTGAAAGTTGGAAGGAGGATGTTAGCAGATGGGCGAGAAGTGAGCATGCTGTAATGAAGAGAGAAATAAGCCCGGAAAATTTCACTAAGCTCCTGGAATTGGTGAAATGTGGTGACTCCGTGTTACTCTTATAATGCAGAGTTTCAGCCAAATTCTGCAAATCTCCGTGTGGAGGAATTTCCCCCCCCCCCCCTCGAGGCTCCAAAAATGTGAGCTGGTGAGCACGAGCTAGATTTGGCGTCCCCTAGCACGATTTCTGATCGCTAGGAGGGCTTCTGGTGAGATTTGCTAACGCGGGCAGTTGCGGTCAAAGGGTTGCTTCTCAGGTCGATTTCCTACTCGTGCGGCAGCAAAATCAACTTGCATGGCCACATGCCCTTCAGCACCACTTGGTGTCGTTTGCCCTGATTTTTCAGTGCAGAACATACTAGTGGAGAAGTGTGGCTCAATGGTTAGAGCGGCAGACCCTGATGCAGAGATCTGGCCTGGGACCAGGGTTCAATTCCCGCCTCGGCGGGTCTTGGGCTCAACTTCCTCAGACCTGATAATTCTCGCCTCGGTGCCTATTCTAATCATGGGTCCCACTCTGCAACTCTGGGCAATAGCTTGCTTAATCTCCACAACGGCCCCACCAGCGCTGGGATGCCTGGCTTCACCTTGGGGGTGCCCAGGAGTGGACATTTCACAGGGAAAAGCCAGGAAGGGTTCCACAGCGGTATGCGTACAGCGCCAGGAAGCCCCAGGGTATCAGTGCGCTTTACAAGTACAAATTCATTTCATTTCACTTCTGGCACTAAATCGCAGCGCAACATGCACATTTCTGCCCATTGGGGGAACGCCGCGAAATCTCGTGGAGTTTTTATGTAATCCCACGGAATTCTGCGTAGTAAAATTCCACGAGCTCCACCCACCCCATAGAGAGAATACCATAGAGTTATTGGGAAATATTCAATCGCAGATAGCTGCAGGGGGGGTGAGAGGATAGTGACCAACTTCGAACACCCACCACATGCCCCTAGTCATACACCCTCACAGTGAAGAAATTCCTTAGGTCATGTTGCAGTTGCAGAACTGGAGGACAGTGAGCAGTAAAGATGGAAAAGGATAGTCAAAGAGAATGGGAGTTGGTTATAAGCAAATACAGGCCAGAGACTGGCCGTCTGTTGTGAGAAACGCAGTTATGCAGGAAAGGTAAATCTTTTGAGGACAACTTTCCAGTCACACTACATGGGTTGATAATGTTATTATAAATTCAGTAGAGATAACCGGTATATATACTTAACATCATAGAGGGCATGGATTGGCAATGTAAATATACACTGTGAAATTATTTTCTCTGCATAAGACTTCCAATGAATGGTATGTATATTGAATACAAAAAATTAATAAACAGATTACAAAAAAAAAAAAACTCCAACAATCTTTCAGTGCACGCATGCTACAAATATAAAAAATCGATCACATAATGTGTACCTTCATTAAGTTTAGCAAAGATCGTATTTTGTATGTGTTGGACCCAGGCTCCCACTTGCATGGAGGTCTTACCCCATAATGAGTTTTTTCTGGAATTGTAAAGCACACCATGGAAAAATGCTTTATATTCTTCGGATCATTAAGCAGTTTTATTCATTTTCTCTGATAACATTAATCTTGTCCCGCTGTAGATGTGCCTAGAGAAAAGGCTCTGGCGCAGGTTTGAATACCCCAAACCTACCTAATGATGGAGAAATGTGACTTATTTGGCTGCTTACAATATCCACGGGGGCCAAAAGACTTAACCTGCAGCACTGGAACTCGAACTATGACAGCAAACATTGATTTGTTACTATTGAACGTACTTAGATGGAATCAGAGCATTCTCAAAGTAAACTTAATTTAGGTGAATTTAATATTAAGTTTTGTTAGGAGAAGATTCGCTGCTCTTTGCTTTCCAAAGTCCTTCTAGTGAACCGAATATCTTGTGATTTGTAATGACGTTGTTAATTAGTCTTAACTTGATGCTGGTAAAATGTACTGAGTGTGTGCGAGAGTGAGTCCACGAGCGTAAATGTATGCATTTTTTACATACCCCAACTTGATTGTGGTTTATGCATTCATGTATGTGTGTGGCGGGGGTCAGTGTTACAGAACTGACTCTTGTTATGATAGAGATGCACTATTCATACCATTTGGCACAGTTTAACTAATCTGCACAAAATATTTTTATAGGTATGTATGTATAGATATATATCCAACAAACTGTTGTCCCCTTGAAAGAAGCCTTACAACAGGAAGGTACGTTTTTTGCGTTTATTCTCGTGTAAGCTGCAGCTTCCAAGTCAAAACATTTCACCTCATGTCCCAAGTCAAACTGCCAACGCGTTTCGTGCGCATCTCGCACTTCTTCATGGGCTGACTTCAAGCAAATAACCCCAGCACCTGAAATAACTTGTGACGCTCGCCCCAGTGGGCGGGGACAGTCAAGCTGCCTGCTGGTCTTTGTGGTGCCTGGCAGTGTTATTACAGTGAATTGCCTGCGCGCTGCCACACTTTAAAAATATAAAAATCCCAAGTGGGTTGGTGAATTGTCCCGCACATTGGAGGCTGCACCATGCGACTTACACCACGCACCTCACTGCCCATAGATGCTGATGTCGGTTGGCGCCAGCAATAATCCATTGCAACACGGCTGGGCTTCCTCCGCGGCAGGACTGGCCGCATACGAATCCAACAAACTGTTGTCCCCTTGAAAGAAGCCTTACAACAGAAAGGTAAGTTTTTTGCGTTTATTCTCGTGTAAGCTGCAGCATCCAAGTCAAAACATTTCACCTCATGTCCCAAGTCAAACTGCCAACGCGTTTCGTGCGCATCTCGCACTTCTTCATGGGCTGACTTCAAGCAACAACGCCAAGCAAATAACCCCAGCACCTGAAATAACTTGTGACGCTCGCCCCAGTGGGCGGGGACAGTCAAGCTGCCTGCTGGTCTTTGTGGTGCCTGGCAGTGTTATTACAGTGAATTGCCTGCGCGCTGCCACACTTTAAAAATATAAAAATCCCAAGTGGGTTGGTGAATTGTCCTGCACATTGGAGGCTGCACCATGCGACTTACACCATGCACCTCACTGCTCATAGATGCTGACGTCGGTTGGCGCCAGCAATGATCCGTTGCAACACGTCGGGGCTTCTTCTGCGGCAGGACTGGCCGCATACGAATCCAACAAACTGTTGTCCCCTTGAAAGAAGCCTCACATCAGGAAGGTAAGTTTTTTGCGTTTATTCTCGTGTAAGCTGCAGCTTCCAAGTCAAAACATTTCACCTCATGTCCCAAGTCAAACTGCCAATGCGTTTCGTGCACATCTCGCACTTCTTCATGGGCTGACTTCAAGCAACAACGCCAAGCAAATAATCCCAGCACCTGAAATAACTTGTGACGCTCGCCTCAGTGGGCGGGGACAGTCAAGCTGCCTGCTGGTCTTTGTGGTGCCTGGCAGTGTTATTACAGTGAATTGCCTGCGCGCTGCCACACTTTAAAAATATAAAAATCCCAAGTGGGTTGGTGAATTGTCCCGCACATTGGAGGCTGCACCATGCGACTTACACCACGCACCTCACTGCCCATAGATGCTGACGTTGGTTGGCGCCAGCAATGATCCGTTGCAACACGGAGGGCTTCTTCCGCCGCAGGACTGGCCGCATACAAATCCAACAAACTGTTGTCCCCTTGAAAGAAGCCTCACAACAGGAAGGTAAGTTTTTTGCGTTTATTCTCGTGTAAGCTGCAGCTTCCAAGTCAAAACATTTCACCTCATGTCCCAAGTCAAACTGCCAACGCGTTTCGTGCGCATCTCGCACTTCTTCATGGGCTGGCTTCAAGCAACAACGCCTCGCAAATAACCCCAGCACCTGAAATAACTTGTGACGCTCGCCCCAGTGGGTGTGGACAGTCAAGCTGCCTGCTGGTCTTTGTGGTGCCTGGCAGTGTTATTACAGTGAATTGCCTGAGTGCTGCCACACTTTAAAAATATAAAAATCCCAAGTGGGTTGGTGAATTGTCCCACACATTGTAGGCTGCACCATGCGACTTACACCACGCACCTCACTGCCCATAGATGCTGATGTCGGTTGGCGCCAGCAATGATCCGTTGCAACACGGCGGGGCTTCTTCTGTGGCAGGACTGGCCGCATACGAATCCAACAAACTGTTGTCCCCTTGAAAGAAGCCTCACAACAGGAAGGTAAGTTTTGTTGGATTCGTATTTAAATATATGAGATATTTTTAAAAGTTCAGTAGGACCGAATATTTCGAAATCAACCTTGTTGCATACTATACCATCCGGTATAGGAACCACTGTGATGTTCACTAATGACAAGTCTCTTTGATCACGATGTGAAGATTGATGTGGTTTTAAAATTTAGTTAACTTTCTGGGCTGTAGAGCTTTGCTGAAGATATCGTCCATTAATAAGCAAGCTAAAAGTTATTACTCAGCCTAGCCAGAAAAGAAGAAATTGAATCCCAGTAATTATCCAAAGTTCTAACCAAGGCGATACCATGTAAGTTTTTTTGAGAAAGTGTAGAAAGATTTTAGCTTGCTGTTTGCGTGATTTTTGGGCTGGCGTCGTTTCCGGTTCGCTTGGATCCAAAGAAAACGTATCAAAGTTCATGAAGTAGCTAGAAGCAGTTCGATCAGTTGTAGGAATTGCATCGGGATTTGTTGAAATCGTATTTTGCTCTCGTCGAGGCATGTTGATGTAAACATCGGTATTTGGTCTGATTGCAACCTGGTTATTATTTTGAGTTTCATTTTGAAGATGAACTTCTGGTTCAAGAGGAACGAGTTCCATAGCATTGTTGCATAGTCCTTCATTCCGTACAGGAGGCTCTTCAAACATGATGAGTCTTTCTGTTTGAACTTCTTGGATTGTAGCGAGAGGAGGGCGCCTGCTACTGTGGA
The DNA here is from genome assembly GCA_963921515.1 of Calotriton arnoldi. Classification (NCBI taxonomy): domain Eukaryota; kingdom Metazoa; phylum Chordata; class Amphibia; order Caudata; family Salamandridae; genus Calotriton; species Calotriton arnoldi. The sequence continues at coordinate 505,588 of CAWUFW010007712.1, forward strand.
GTCCACGAGGCCTACTGTTCAGTATCGGCCACATAGTGTGGTTTGAATAAGTCAATTGAGACAAATCTTTTCTCCTTTTTTCCGGCAAGAGGCGGCAAAAGTACAGTTCTTGTTCCTTGTACTACTAGGACCGGTACAGGTTTTCTGTAGGATGGCCCAAATTCTTTCTTGTCCACTATTTTTTCTATGACCAGATCCCTGACTTTTGGGATCCAGACAGGTCTTGCCGTGACTGCCTTGACTTCCCCAGTGGTGTTCTGTTTGGTGTTGACGTTACTTTGTCTTGTCCTGGATTCATTTAGATCATGGAAAACAGCCAAACGATCATGGATATCAAATGGTTTCCCATCCGCCACTGTGCCTTCACAATTAAGATCAGGTACCAATATTCTTGTCCCAAATAGGACCTCATATGGAGTGACACCCCCTAGAGAACTTCTTGGCTGATTGTTGAGTGCTCTCTGCATCCCATATAAGTGATTCACCCAACTACCGCCCTTGCCTAATACCCTAGCTGTTAAAGATTGCTTTAAGTCCCGGTTCTTCCTCTCCACAACCGAATTTCCCTCAGGATGGTACGGAGAGGAGTACCGCAATGCTACGCCCATACCTTCCATGGCCTCTTTGTAAGCCCGAGAGCTAAACGCCGGGCCACGGTCAGAATGTAACGTGCCAACTGCCTATGTCCCTATAAAGACTCGCAAATCTTTTATAACAGTTCGGACGTCAGCCGAGCGCTGAGGCCAAACCCATAGGAATCTGGAACAAGAATCCACTGCCACCAAGATATACTTGTAAGCCCCATCAGATTGTAAAGGACCGCAGTGATCCAGATAAACACAAGCGAGAGGTTTGTCAGATTTTAATAGTGGTGTCTGTGCCGGGCGTGTTATTGTGGAGCCTTTCATTTGTTGACAGATGTCACATTTCAAGACATATTCTTTAGTTTGTTTCACTGGACCTGGCCACCAATAGCACTGTTTCAACAAGGAAATAGTCGCCATAACGCCTGTGTGCGCAGAACCCAAACCCTCGTGTGCTGCAACAATCAAACCATGATCCATATTTGGTATTATTCTATCCCCCCTCCAGGAATTTGAGCATATGAATGTTGTGTGCATCTAATTTGTAGGAGTACTTGAGTGGAAATTTTTTTGGTACTGCTGAACTGCCTTTGCGCGAAGCAATGACAGCCACCATAATCTTGCCGTCTATTCTCGTTTTTGAATGAGTGATTGCAGCTTCGGAAGCCGTTCGCACAGCCCCCTTTGCGGCTTCATCAGCCAATGAATTCCCTTCAACGTGAGCGCCATCACGTTGATGACTCAGTGTGTGTATCACGTGAGCCCTCGGTAGTTCGTTCTTCAACTCAACTACCTCTTCCCATAGCATTTTATGCTTAATTGTGCCACCTTTTGCATCTTTAAACCCGTTTAGTTCCCAATGTTGTAAGTACTCATTGTATGACTGTACACAGTAAAAGGAATCACACACAATAAGTGTGGGGAATTCATGATCCGTATTTACAAGTGCCAGTGCTTTTAACTCTGCCAACTGAGCCGTGCAGTCTCCTAGAGATTGCGCTTTTGTGCAACTCGGTTGGAACTTTCCATCCTGCATGCGACCTTTAACGATAGCACACGCTGCGCTGTATTGTTGCTTACTCCCTATGGCCGGTTGAGCAGATCCGTCAGTGTAAATAATGTATTCATACTGATCTAGAGGCAAAATCTCATTTGGTAGAGGATATTCTTGTTCGTATTGCAGGAATGCTTGTGTCTTTAGACTTGGATCAAATATGTATTCAACATCTATTGCAGTAAATGAATTAGCCCATTGTATCCATCTCGGATATAAGACTTTCACATTTGGAATGCTAGCCTTTGTAACAGCTTCTAAAGCCGGTACCGGGGTTACGACAATTATGCGTTTCCCCTGAGCCAGGGCTCGTTCTCTTGCTACAGCGGTCTGAACAGCTGTCAGTATTTTTTCCGTTGAAGTGAAACGCATTTCTGCGTTTGTGTACAGGTGTGATTTGTATGCGATCGGTACTGTTTTACCTTCATTGAAGGTTAAGTAAGTGTACCCGCATTGACCCGCTATTATTCGGATCACCAAGTTGTGTACGTTTACGCGTGTCTGTAAGTGTTTGGAAGCAATCATGTCTTCTTGTAATGAACGTAGGATATTTGAATGTTCCTGTGTCCAATGTCTAACTGAAAAGTCAGGTTTTATTAAGTCGTAGAAAGGTTTTACTCTTTCTGCGTAATCCAAAATGTATGTTCTGCCGAAATTTAGGAATCCCAGTATTGATTGTAAATTTTTCAATGTTTTTGGAGGTTGGAGCAGTGCACACTTTTCTAAAAAGTTAGCTGCCAGACTTTTCCCTTCACTTGAAAGCTCATATCCGAAAAATAGGACACTGAGGCGGGTTATTTTTGATTTTTTAAAGTTAAATTTGTAGCCCTCAGAGGCGAATCCCATAATAATGGTGCTCACCCTGGTCAAGTGCCTCATTAAGTCATCGTCCGTCAGATAAATATCATCCACATAGGACAACGCTTCCTCATCAAAATTTTGGAGTAACTCAGTTACCCTTGCTGAAAATACCCCGGGGCTGCTCTTATACCCCTGGGGGAGACGACAAAATTGTCACTGGGACCCTAACGCTGAGAATGCGGACAAATACCTGCTCTCAGGCGCTATGTTTTGGCAGAAAAATCAATTTGAGATATCTAGTGTTGTTTTGTATTTTATCCGCACAATGTTATTCATTAATGCGGCACTGTGTGCATTTTGGACAGCAAATGTCTTTGTGCATGGGTTTAAATGTCTGTAATCTAAAACTAGACGATATGAATTATCCGGTTTTGATACGGGAAACAAAGGATTGTTCATTGGTGAGGTGCAATTTTCGATCACCCCTTGGTATTCAAGTTGATCTAAGATCTCCCTGACCTGTTTTTTAGCTTCTTGCTTTATTGGGTATTACCTCTGAGCATTTGGTGAAACTTTTAATGGGATCACGTGGTGGGTTGACTCCTCATCCCACCCTGCATGATTTTTATACAATGCTGGAGCTAAGGCTACTGCCTACTCCCGTGCATATGCATGTTTAAGGTTTATGGGAACGAGGTAGGAGAATGCTGGAAAAATTACATTTTCTCTCCTTGGGCACTCCATAACGAATGTTGGTGGCCAATCTTGTTCTGCTAATAGGATGTCATACCCAGATGACAGATTTTCCCAAAAGAGACCTTTAACTTTCCTGGGCTTGTCCCCCTCCATTTGGAGTGTTATCTCGTGTAACTTATATGGGACGCTCACCCTGGTGTCTGGTGTTTCCACCGTGATGTAATCATTCAAGTCCGCTGTCACCAGAAATTCCTTCAGGTTCTGGCGAGCTATTGTTACTTCTGCCGCACTGTCTAGCATCGTCTGAGCCCATTCCCCATTCAGAAGCTGCGTCCTCAGTATTCTGGCCATGTCTGATCTTCAGACCTGCAACTTTCTTTTTCTTAAATTGAGGTTTTGATTTTGGCTTGTCTTTTTTTTTGGAAGTATAGTCTTGAGCGTGCTGCTTGTCTCTGGACTTTGTACGCTCCTCTTTGTGTTCTGACCGTCCTTCTCTCTCTGAGTTTTTCGTCGAGCCCTGAAAGGAACGAGAGGAACGTGTATCAGTATCCTGATACCTGTCAGGTTTCCTAATATTATCCGTATTCCTGAGATTATACCTCTTTTCAGAGGTCTCCTGTGGAGGAGATCTACCTCGGAATTGAGATCTCTTTTCTGAAAAGTTCTGTTGTTTTTTATTATCCCACTTCTTTTTTAGAAGAAGCAGGTGTCTGCTTGGAAGTGTCCTTTTCAGGACTGCCCATCAGTTGTGGTTTTAAAGCTTTCCCACCCAAACAGTCTCTGCCTAATTCTGCAAAAGCAGTTTCTATTATTTTGGGCAGTTCGTGTTGTTGATCTAACGGACTGAACTCCCTTAGGCGTTGGTGGATTGCCACTGAAGCTGCTTCCCCTTTAATATTAGCTAGTAATATGGCTGATACCTGGTCATAGTTATTTAGTAACTTCATCCCTAAGTTCAGAGCAGGCTCTGCTCCGTACTCATTTTGTATTTGTCTTAATACATCTGGTACCATTGCTAATGAAGGAATACCATGTGTTCTGGTATATATGGCAGCAAAGACTGTACCCCAAGAGGTACAATCCTCTAACTGTGGTGTTATCCCCATGGGCAAGCAGATTGTTAGCATTCTGTGTTTTTCAAACGTGGTAGTATTTGGAAATACTGCCTCGAGCTGAGTTATTTTCTGAGCTACCCAGAATGGTATTTGTTCATGTTTTGTGGGCATTTTACCCATTACTGCGTGTAATGTTTGTGGACTTATTTTAGTTGCTGTACCCTGACATTGAGTTCCATTTGTTGCAACTGTTGTTGGTTGGACTGTGAAAGTCCTCATGACGTATTGTGTCAGGTTTCTGTAGATTTGAATTAAATCTTTGTGTTGTATGAGTAAGTCTGGTTGTGGCATTGTATCAATGTCAGGATGTGGTGTATAGGCCGCTAATATTGGCCATGTTGCCCCGTCTCCTCCGAGCGGGCCTAATCTTATTCTTTGTCTTAAGTGGGGTAGGGCGCCTTTAAACCAGTAACAATGTTCCTGGTACGTGAGTGGAACTTCTATGTCCTCGCAAGGACCGTATTCCGCTGGTGCATCTCCTTCTACATAGTAGTGAAATGTGTGTGTTCTTGCATCTGCTTCTGGGAATGTACCCACAAATAGAATACCTTTGTTTTATTTGATTTGTGTGCCTCAATCACAAAAGCTACTAAGCCACCCCTAGGTGTTAAACCATATTCTAGAAGTTTTAGGGTGATAGTACGTCTGAATTTAGGTGCAATGAGAATTCCATCCACCTCTTCGTCTGAGAGGGGGAGTGCTTGCTGTAGTGGGTCTAAGACTGGTGTAGTCATTGTGTACAGAACACAAACTACTTTTCCAAGGAAACTATGATAAGGTTTTATGCACAATTTTAGAAACAAAAATGTCCTTCAAGCTTGATTAACCAGCAGCCAATAAATAGGGTATTTCGCCTACTCAGCTGTGGTGGAGTTTTTGTGCCCACCCACTCCAGACGTCTCTGGTGTTTGTGAGTAGGGGTCTCTGAGAAATAGCACGATTGAACTACTCAGATTCTACTGTTAAATAAGTACCTAACCAACGTTGGTGGCGCCATGTCGTGTAGTTCCTATAGTACACATGCAGGACCTGCGCGTTTGGATAACATAAACTGTGGGATTGGTGGCAGACTGGTTCACACCCCCACCGAAAAATGTTAGCCTGTTTGCATTTAAGCTAGCTCACAGTGCCACTAGTGTCTCCTCTTATCGGGGAGAGATTAGTTTCTGGCAACCTCAGAAATTGACAACCCTGATCCCTCAAGATCGTGGAAACAATGTACTACTTTTCGCTCAGTCACTCGTGCTCATTTAGTTTATCTCAGAGATACACAGAATAAACAGTCTGGGCATTTCAATAAGGGTTTATTGAACAGTTGTTATTCTCGTGTAAAATATATGAGCTGCAACAACCATTAGACAGTAGCAGAGATATATGATTAGCAGTACTATGAATATAAAAGGATAGTACAGTTCTACCATCTTTCAATAAGCATGAATAAATACATGAATATAAAATGCAGGATAAAAGTGTGCATACTCATACGATGCCTATCTAGTTGTACCTAAGTGTACCTAGCATGTGAGTAGGTGTGAAGCCAAGAATCCCTCTACGGTTTAGTCGAACCCCATTACCTGAAGTGTGAGAATTTATTTATTTATTTTAGAAGTTTTATATAGCGCTGGCCTGACCCGAGGGTATCGGAGCGCTTTACAGAAGAAACATTGCAGAGATTGACAACAAACGAGACAAAAGAACTACACAATAACATTGCAGGACGCTGGTTGATGGGTCTGCTTCGTAGTCATGGGACATCTGTATCGTAGTCTCGAGGACAAGGTGTTGGAGCAGTGCGGGGTGACTGTTACCCCGCTCCGAATGCTCCTATCAACTCCCTAGGGAGTGGTTGAGGAACAGGATTTCGAGTTGGCTTTTGAATTTTACAAAAGAGGGAATGGTTCTGATGTGAGGGGGAATGGAGTTCCAGATTTTGGGTGCACTTCCGGCGAAGGAACGAGCCGCAGTTCTTAGATTTTGAGTTTTTGGCGGGATGAGTAGGAGGGAGTTTGAGCTTCTGAGGTTCCTGGCCTGACCGGCTTTTTTGAGTTTGGCCGCCAGGTATTCGGGTTTGCCGGTATGTAGGGCTTTATGAGTGAGGCAGTCTGTTCTGAAGCTGATCCGCATTTCAACTGGGAGCCATTTAAGTTCTCTGAGTGCAGGGGAGATGTGGTCGAATTTCTTGATTCCGGTGACCATTCTGGCTGCCCCATTCAGAGTGGTTTTGAGGGGAGCTAGGTGTGACTTTGCAATTCCTGAGAGGACTGCGTTCCCATAGTCCAGTCTTGACAGCACCAGTGTTTGAGTGGCCTGTGTGAGATCACTGGGCGGAATGAAAGGTTTTATTTTGTTCAGTAGTTTAAGGTTGAGGAAGGCGCTCTTGGCCGAATTCTTGATGTGTCTGGTCATGTTTAGTTTCGGGTCTAGAGTGATACCTAGAATGCAGGAGCCCTTCTTGGTCTCGAGTTGGACACCCTGCAAGGGATGTTCAGACCACTGTCAGATGGAGCGTCTGCATGCAGGAGCCTCAGCGTCTCTGGTCAGTGTGTCAGCCTAGAAGTCTCGGTTCCCTCTGTCTACATTAGCAAGAGGTGCTATATTTATACAGAAAGTATCTAGGGTTCCCTTGTCCCTTGTTGCTTGTATTATCCATTGTTGGATTTGAGGATGACGTATGGGATGAACCGTGTACGTAGATATGGGGAGGAAGGTGGTGTAGCCCCAGCCTGGTTTCTAAGAACCCTTATGAATATTCATTCATACTGTGTGAGTCTATTGATGGAGTTATAGGACTCTATTGTTCAGGAGAAACCCTCCTTCTGCACCCAGGACTAGAACTAGGTAAAGGTTCAATCCTAAAAGGCTCGTTACAGTGTAGTGTAGGGGAGGTAATGTAGGTGAAGGAGTATGATGTTACCCGGGCCTATTTTAGGGTACCTATATGGAACATAACACTATGGATGCTAGACAGCAACAAACTGATCATCAGGAATTTACCAACAAACCCCCAAACTGTCCCTCTATTACCCTGCTAATTTGGAATGTGTGCGGCCCCAGAGCCCCTCGAAAGCTCAGGCACATTTTAGGGTATCTTGATAGACATAACATTCAAATAACTATTCTACAAGAGACACACCTCGACCCTAGGATACCTGCCACCTTCGCTACAAAATGGATGGCCCACAGATGCTTTGCTTCCTATTCTACCTATGCCCGAGCGACTGCCATATTAATTAAATCTAATGTCCAATACCACCCATCTGGTACCCTGCAGGACCCCGAGGGAAGATACTGTGTCATGTGGGGACAATTAGCTGCACACTCTGTCAAACTTGTGAATTGCTACAGACCCAACATAGACAACTCTAACTTCTTAAGCAAACTATGGGGACTCATCCTGGACATTGGTTCTACACACCTAATATGTGGAGGGGACTTTAATACCACATTAGACCCATGCATGGATCTCTGGTATCATGCCCCAGGCACTCGAGACAGGGCAGGAAAGTGTCTGGTGGAAATCATGTCGGACCACCAGATATTAGATGTATGGAGAACATTACATCCTTCGTGTCGGGAAGGCACCTTTCACTCCAGTGTGCACTCTAGCTGGTCTCGTATTGACTATTGACTGATATCGCGGGGACTGAGCACTTGGATTGTCAGTGCAGATCATCTTGCACGAACATATTCCGACCACTCCCCAGTACTGCCGAGACTGCGGCTCCCGGGTGTTGGGCCGCCCTAATCATCGTGGAGACTCCAGGCCACTGCCCAATTAGATGAATGCTTTCGTACAGAACTGAGTCAGGAAATACGCGACTCCTTTCCCAGGAATCTAGATTCAGTCTTAACACTGGCCTGTGTATGGGAGGCCTTCAAGGTCCCTGTACGAGTTATCTGCATCGCAAAGGGGGAGGGATCCTGAGAGACATCCGAAGACAGCTTAAGCAGACAGAAGTGGACATTAAAGCCATTGAAACCCACACAGTAGACACATCGCATGGTCAGCAACAGGGCCGCCTTCACGAGTTGATAACAGAATACCAAGACACAGTGGAACGAGAAGACCTCTTTAGATCTAAATACCATAGCACCGCGCCCACAGGTACGGAGAGGGAGAGAGGCCGGGGAGAGCCCTGGCGGAAACAGTGCGCATCCCCAGGTTCTCCAACTATATACTAGAAGTTGAAAACACCGACGGTTCAGTATGCCGAGACACCAAAAGTATCCTTGGCGCCTTCACTGAATTCTACTCTTCCCTTTGCACGACACGTAGGACGGAACGTATAGATGTAGGCAGTTATTTTGAAGATATAGCGCTTGGGTGGCTAAGCGATGTGCAGAGAGAATTCCTCTCTGCGGATATTGAGGAACCTTCTGATATCGCTCTACACTGATTATATAATGCTTTATATTCGCGACCCACATATCAGCCTGAATCCTATACTTAGGAAGATCATCCGTTTTGGTGCACTATCAGGGATAGATATAAACTGGAGTAAATAGCAGCTGTTTCCCGTCACCTTGAATACTGTGAAATTCCCAATGGATTACCCTCTGAAGTGGTGTGAAACCGGGGTGAGATATTGGGGGTGACAATCTCCAGAGACAGGGAGGAAACACTGCGAGCAAACTATGGCACAGCTATAACCTCCATCTCAACCTAAATATCTTGCTGGATAGCACTGCCCTTAACCTTAGCGGGCCAGATCTCCCTTATAAAAATGGTAATCCTTCCAAAGCTTTTATACTTTTTTCGTAACATACCATACCCCCCAGGAAGATCATTCTTTTAAACATTGCAAACGCAACTACTTCGACTGACTTGGGGAGGCAAGCAACTCAGAGGGAATTGGAAGACACCCTCCCATTTGCACTTGGGGGATTCGAGGTGCTGGATATGGAACTCTATTATCTCTGCGCATGGGCCCACTATGCGGCCTATTGGTTTAATCTACTCCCATATATGCCTCACTTGGCCATCGAACAAGGATACATGTCTTCTTTGCCTCCGTCTTCTTTCTTAGGAGCTAGAGTCCCAGGAGCAGACACCACCTACTCCACTGTTGCCTATACTAATCTTGTGTCGAGGAGACCAGCAAGACATCTACACAAACCCCAATTATACTGCCCTCTAGTGCCCTTCCGTTTCCACCATTCGATATCCGTCACTCATGAGGGGTTATGTCCCACCATGCTGAGTAAAAGGGGGATTAGCACGTGGGGAGACCTATACCACGAGGGACAGTTTAAAGACCAAAGCAACCTACTCAGCGAGGGGTCCCCCACACAATGGAACTTTTCTTATACATCAGACTACGACAGGACATCCGAACTGCTACACCCAGCTTCCCTCATGAGCCCCCCACATTCACTTCATTACACAACCTACTGCAGTTGTCGAGTTCGACACATGCAGTTTCCAGGCTTTACCGGACTGCCCTTGCGGAGAGGCCAGACACACATATGAGCTCTTGGTTGAGCTGGGACTCGGAGCTAAGTGAACCCCTAACTGATAGGCAGTGGCTTTACTGCTGCACGCAGACAGGCACGATAACGGCCAGTAGCTGTCCATGTATCATACATTTCAAATTCATACACCGTGTATACTATACACTGGCAAAATTGTATAGGTACAAATTGAGACCCGATGACCGCTGTGACAGATGCAGACTGGAGGGAGCAGGGTTCCTGAACCTGGCCTGGCAATGCGAAGAGGTGCATTAGTACTGGCTAGAAGTGGAGGTGGTGCTGTTCAGAATGGCGGGTACCCATCACTCTCACCCCACTCATAGCACTGTTAGGATACACAAAGGAACATCCAGATACACTGTGTATACTATACACTGGCAAAATTGTATAGGTACAAATTGAGACCCGATGACCGCTGTGACAGATGCAGACTGGAGGGAGCAGGGTTCCTGAACCTGGCCTGGCAATGCGAAGAGGTGCATTAGTACTGGCTAGAAGTGGAGGTGGTGCTGTTCAGAATGGCGGGTACCCATCACTCTCACCCCACTCATAGCACTGTTAGGATACACAAAGGAACATCCAGATACACATAGGAAGTTTATTTCCCTAGGACTGCTACTGGTGAAATGCAGGGTTGCATGTCGATGGAGCAGAGGGAGGGCCCCTAAATTCAAAGCCTGGATGAACAACTTAATACAGTGCAAGAAACAGCTGAACACACACGCAGAACTCCTACCACCCGACCGCGGAATATCTGGGCCCCCTTACAGGCGTACCTAAGAGAAGAGAGAGACTGATGTAGTACATGATAGGCAGTTGAAACATACGGCAGCAAAGCAGATCCTGGATGGGACCGTAGGTTGTGTGGAGATTATGGTAGTCTGCCCCAAATGCAGTGGGAGGAAGCAGCAGATACTTTGCCCCTCCCTTAGCGTTACAACCACACACTACCATGCAATGTAGTTGCAAACCATCTGGCGCTCACCAGGGGCTCGGAAGACAAAAGCAAAGTAGGGATTTTAGAGGGAACTATGGCTATGTGTTAAGCAACCCACTCAAATAGGGAAGGTTGGAAATTGTACAGATTGTTGTTTATGACTCAATTTGAATGTATTATGAACTAGTTTACTATGCAGCAAATGATATATGCATCTCTGTATTTGATGGTTAAAATTCAATAAAGAAATATTTCTAAAAAAAGTATTCCATGGTCTACTGTTTCGAAAGCCGCACTCAGATCGAGGAAGATGATAGCAGTGGACCCTGCCTGGTCCAACAGCATCTTGAGCTCCTCTGAGACCCCCAGGATTATGGTTTCAATGCTGTGTTGTGGGAAGAACCCTGTCTAAGTGGAATGTAGGAGAGTATTCTCCTCCAGGAATAGGGATCAGTTTTGATTTACATGTTTTTCTAGAATCTTGCCCACTGCCAGAAGCAGGGATATAGGCCTGTAATTCCCACGACATAAGAGGCCAAGATTGTCTTTTTTTAATAATGGTTTTACCGCTGCATCTTTACATGCTGAGGGAAATACTCCACTAGATAGTGAGAGGCTAAAAAGATCCAGTAGAACTGGAAAAATACATTCTGCTCCTTGAAGGAGTATGTGGGGGTCCAGGGGTGGACCAGGACTTCACTTTACTAAAAGGTTTTGGGTGTAGTTCGATGGGTAATGGCATTGTTAGGCATACCGTAGATGCCCCCACTGTGTTTCCCCTTGTGGTGGGGTTAGGTGTACTCTTCGTACTTTGTAAGGAGGAATAAATGTGGGATTTTTTTTTTTTTTAAACAATGCCAGGTCATTGCAACATGCTACCGTAGGTTCTGGATGTTTACTGTCTGACTTTGACGTGGTTAATTATTTAAACATTTGGAATCGTTCCCGCAGATGAGTTCGATATCCTGTCGATCTTGGATTCGAAGGAAGATGCTTGGGAAGATTTGATTTCTAGGTGATAGTTTCTAATGGCCAGTCAGTAGATTTTATCCTCCTGTTCTTCATATGACTACCTTCATTACCTTAAATTCTTTTTTAGGATCAGTAGGTGCAGGGTGAATCAGGGCGAGATGTTGCCCTTATGGCTTAGTTTAACAGTTTTTACAGGGATTACCTGATCTAAGGATTGTTTGACACAATCTACAAATTTGTCACCTGCCTGGGATGGATGATTCCTTAAGACGGGTTTGGAGGTGTTGAGTATCGAGTTCCATTCCTCCTTCTTGGTTTTAGATCATCTACGGCCATTTCTAGTCAGTGGTAGGGAGTCTAGTAGTGGGAATTCACCATAAAAGTCATTGGTATATGGTAGTGGGCTGACCAAAGCATGAGTATAGGATCATTGACCTCAAGAATGGGGTCATTGCTAAATACAGGGTCAATAAGATGCCCTTTCTCGTGGGTACGCTCAGCTACTCTTTGAGTTAGCTGTAATGATCCAAGTATACCTGATGGGAGAGGGTGATTGGTGTGTTCAAAGTAAACATTAAAGTCCCCCAGTAGAGTGAGTGTAGGCCCAGTAGTGTATAGGGTATCACGGGTGTGCGGTCTACACCATGAAGGTGAGTCTCTTGTAAAAAGACTATGTCGGGATCATGGAGGAGGATGTAATCCCAGACTTGGTTGTGCTTGTTGGGTGAGTTAAAGCCACAGGCATTCAGAAAGAGTACTTCAAGACCCTCGTCCATGAAAGGGTGGTTGGAGAGTAGCAGTCATCCCAAATATGTTTACGGATCGCCCATGAAGTGGATTCACCCCACTCAAGTAGTACGTCATGGAGCAAAATCTCCAGTGTAATCTGCCCACACTCATCACAGTGTACACAGTAGTGCTGGGACCTGTAGAGGAAAAACATCAGAACAAACCAAATAGCAATTGCGTATCAACAGTGCCCTGCTTCCCATTGAGTCTGGAACCGAGGTGCCTGTCTCGCCCCAAAGGAGTCACCCTCAAGGGTTGCATGACGCGTGGGGTGCCCGCCAATGGAGAGGTAGCTTAAGGGCAGGAGATCATTCAGATACTTCCCCGTTCACCACCACCATCCCAAGTTCCTGGTGTCGGCCAGATGTCTGTCCAGTTCTTGGGTCGAGAGTGACCCAAGCCATTGCAAAGACGCCCCAGCTAACCAGATCCAGTAGCACAGGGCGCCGGCGAAGGTTCCTTGTCCATGTTCCGGAGGCGCTGGATAATATCTCGGTTCATCTCCAGGGCAAGCGACTCCGCCAGACAGCTGCTGGGGTGGCGGAGATCAGCGTGGTCCAGATAGGCTTCAAAGTGTCCCCCAGTGCCCGCCGGGCAGGAGGGCCCATCTCCATCATGGAAAAACATTCCCAGTAGCCACCTCGCCTCCACCAGAGAGTGAATAGATAGCCGCTTGCCTTCCCAAGTAAATAGCAGAGCGAAGGGGTGGCCCCATTGATACCTGATGTCTATGGCATGCATTTGTCTGTGATCGGTTTGAATTCCCGTCTGCATTGCAAGGTTGTAGGTGAGAGGGGGGTCACATCTGGTTGGTTCGGATCTGAGGTCACCCGATGTGCTCTGTCCAAGACAGGGGGTGGTGCATCAGTGTCTCCCCGAATGCCATGATGTCAGTGCCCTCTTGCCCTTTCGGCACTCCCCGAATATGGATATTGTTCCAGCAACTGTGATTTTTCAGGTCTGCTTGCCAGGAGAACAATGTGTTGTTCTTCCAGGGCGGCAACGCGCCACCTGAGCATCTCTAGGCCTCCAACCTGGCGTCCACTGTGCACTCTAAGTCATCCACTCGCTCCCCGATGTCTGATAATTCCTTCTTGAGGTCTCTGATGCATGCCTTAAAGTTGGCCCTATGTAAGCCAATCTCTGATCTGATTTTTTGGAGGAGGTGAATCATGTAGTCCTGCATTATGGAAGCTGTGGTGGGAGACGTTTCAAGCTCATCTTGAGTTGCAGGGTGCTTATCTGTCTCTTCAGGCACTGCTTTGCCCCAGAAGGAAGTCACCAGAGTCTCCTTAGTGGATTTGCTGGCATGTGGCATATCAGCAAAAGGTCATCAGCCAACTACTAAGGGGGGTCGTCCAAGAGAGCGCCTGCAGTGGCGTGCCCCCCGAGGCCGGTAGCGATTGTACCCCTGATTATAGAGTCACTGGGGAGACTGCACCACAGCCAAAGCCCGGCAAGCAGGAGAGCGTGCAGTACCGGGCCAGGGCCCACTGAGCAAAGCAAGAGTAGTCGTCGTCCTGATCGCTAAGCGTGTAAAGTTAGACACGCACTCCGGTGCCACATGTACCGGCGCCCCACTTGTAGTGCCGCACTCAAGCTGGAAGTACGTTACAGGGACAGCGCAGGGTGGTCCGTGAAGGGGATGAGGCCCTCTTGTGAGTGAGGCCCAGGCAGTTGTCCAGGGCACACCCGTGGGGTACCCAGCACCATAATCCTCCAGTCTAATATGGGGTGTTGCAGGAACAAATCTCAAGAGCTCGAACATGCCACCTCGCAGGGGCATGCGCTCCTTCCAGCTCACAGTCTCAAAGCCCCGTGTTGGGACGGGAAGTCCTCTGCATGTTTCTGGAGAGAGTGCTTCCCCTGCCTTATGCTAATCTCCAGACAAGTCACTCAAAAGCTACTGTATGGTTTCTAGATCCCTACCTCAGTGAGGATGACAATCATAGATGTCCACTGAGGGTGTCCCTGTTTACATGGATTGAGATTCTAGAGCTTGGTTCTGAGGTCGAGGGGGTATGCCTAGTGCACCCCTAGTACCAATATAGTAAATAGTAGATACATTTCGACCATAGAGCTAATAAGATGAACATAAGCAGTTCAGATAAAAACAGTAGCACTTGCATATTCCTAAAATGGGCACCCTAAGTAATTTGCCTAAATGTACCTAGCCTAGATCTGTATGTGTAGCATGGACATGCATATATGTGTATGTAGTCAAGAATCCCCTAGGGAAGCTCCAACCCCCTCACCTGATGGTAGAGAATGAAGGACCCTGTCTCTGCTTCGAGGATGACAGCCCGCAAGGGATGTCAGACCGCTGTGTGTCGAAAATTCAGCATGCAGGACTCTGTCCCAGCTTGGAAGGAATTCTCCTCTAATTTGTAGCGGGGGTGAGGGTCTTTTATACCAAAGCGGTCACTCCAGGGTTTTTTCTAGAATTGATATGTTGTTAAGACAATCATGGATGTTTTGAAAACAATCATAAATGTTTTGAAAACAATCACCAATGCTTTTCTAAACAAATGCGATCATGCACAGCTGGCTATTGGCCAAGGATAAAAAAGTGGTGCCCTTATACAGAATAATCCTGCCGTGCCTGGGGACATGATAATGTACGTCAGGTACAGGGATTATGATACAATACCGAGAGCCTGGTTTTCAAAGAGACAGGAGCAAGCAACTAGGTAAAAGGTCACCTGTTTAGAATCGTTATTGTCATGTGGATGGGACAAATGTATGAAGATAGGGGTATACATGACAGGACTAGCCTAAAGGACATGACACTAGGCCGTGACTCAGGCCCTGTGCTTTCTAGCCGGGGCCAGCTCGCTGTGACCTTTCAAGTGCCTCTATCATTTGTGGAGAGTAACGCAGACGTCTCCCCTGTTCTGTGCAGCGGTCGGTCCAGCCCCAGTACATTGGATGGACTTCAGATATTCACAGGGATCCGGAGAGGCTGAAACTCACGTCTTACTCCATTGCGATTCAGGCCACGCCCCTTTGTTACCTCTTTTAACTTTGATATCATTGGTTCAAGTTAGTACTTTAATTTTTTCTTGTACCGTATAAGATAAATGCTAATTATGCTTTTTTGGTATGAGTTTATGTTTAACATATATATATATATATATATATATATATATATATATATATATATATATATATATATATATATATATATATATATATATATATATATATATATATATATATATATATATAAAATAAATTTTATAAATTATATATGAATATATATCTTTTGGAATGATTTCTAGTGATATTATGGTTGATGATATGTTTCTTGTGATTTTGGAAATGTTTCTTATGTTTGCTTTATTATGCAGGCAATATTTAGTATTTCCTTACTTTTATTTTTTTAATATTTTTGTTTGACATTTTAACAGCTTTATTTTTGTAGTTGATGATTATGTCTGTTTGTTTTATGTGTAGGATGGTAATATTTGTGTTCGTGATATTCCTTAACAATACTTTTGTGTGTGTTGATCTTTCTTCTCTCAATATGTCATATAGAGTAGACCGGCTGTAATGAATGGAAGCGGACTGGCTGGAGTAAAGTCAAGCAGGCAGAATTCTAAAACAGAGAAACAAACTCGAGGAACACTGAAAAGAAAGACCAGGAATGATCCACTGGAGGAAAAGAAGAGAGAACAAATCCAGAGCTGGAACACAATGGAGGGCAAACAAATAAAACAATGAAGAAGGAGCCAAAAGCTTCTGATCTGTAGCACCAAGTCATAGTTGTTATGCCCTAATGTGAGGGGAAAGAGTACTTGAATGCACCTCACCTGTGAGTGAGATAGTGTTCATTGATTGCCACTACCTATGCCATAGAGTAGTCTGTAATTTGAGCTCATACTCAGTAATGTTCCATGCACGAGTAACAGTCTACTAACTGTTTGTGCATGTATTGTCTTGCTTTATGTTGTTGTCGCCAAGTTGCTGGGGAGAGATTCTACTGCTTTTCCAAACCGGCTTGACTTGCTGCAGGGGAATGGTATGCTCATTATGCACATAGGCTTCAGCATCTGGGGTAACTGTTAATTTCTTCCTGATCACTGCTGTCATTTGTCCAGACTGCCATCTTCTCAATATGATACAAGGTAAGTGAGGGAGAGCAGAACAGACACTTCACACTGAGCCGACTTGTGGCCCTGCTACTGTCACATATTTACAAATCACAGATTTTGAATCATAAAAGCAGAAACATGATGTGTTCTTGTGGAAGCACTAATGTAAAGGGAGAGAGTACTTATATACTCTGTGGTTGAATGCACCTCAGCTGTGTGTGAGGTATTGTCATCACCTGTGCATAAAGGAGCCTGTATTTTGTGCTCATAGTCACCATGAATGGTTGACAATCCGCTATCTGCTTGTGAGTGCATTGTTTTGCTTTAATGTGACCAACACATTGCTTCGGAGAGGACCCATCAATTTCTCAAAGTCACCTGGCATAGGTTAGGAAGATGATGTGCCGCCCATGTGCCTGCCATTAAACAAGTAGGCTTCAGACTCTGGGGTAACCATTAATTTACCCCAATCACTGCTGTCTTTCCGCCCAACCACCATATTTTCAATATAATACAAGGTAAGTGAACAGACCCTCCATGTTGACCTGACTTGTGTACTAGCTACTAACATATATTCCCATAAGATAAAACATTGCATAAGCAGTAGCATGATGTGTGCACAGAACATTCATGCCAAACTGCAGGGAATGTGTTATTAATGAACAATAACTGTATATTTCTATCAGGAGATATGCATGCACAAATGCTGGAATCTTGCATATAGCCATCTGGAAGGTCACAATTTCATTCACATTTTGTGAGTTGTTTACAGAAGGTTACACTGCTATTGTACATCCCACTGTCAATGACTGGATAATATAATGATTTAATGTTTTATTTGTTCTCTTGGTTCTAAGAAATGTTTTGCCACTCTTTACAGTTGTCCCTTACTCCAGAATTGTATGTGAACACTGAAGCAGGAGAGCAAGATAAGAGCAGACTGGAGTAAACTCCAGTTCCAGTTGAAAAACTGAGAGCAGAAAAAGACCTCCACAAATTAAGGTTAGTTGACTACGATAGACAACAGGAACAGCAGATGTAGCAGGGGCATGAAGCTACAGGAGGAGCAAACACCATGAAGTGATGCTGCAGTGCAATGAATGATATCCCAGAGCTGCTTAAAGAGGAAGAGGTTGAAAGATGGGAGGCGATATCACAGGAAGTAATTGTTGACATATTGAGTTAAGGAAGGTTAATAGAACTACAAAGTTTAAAAGCCTCTAGCCCAAGTGGAAAAATATATTAAGGAATTTCAGGAATCAAACAGTCAGGATCAGGAGCCACACCGTTAGCATACACTCAGAACTGCAGAAGAGAGGCGGAAATCAGAGGCACCACAATCCCATCAGCATTTTGTAGAAGCACAACCATAGTCAGTGTAATTGCTTGGGGACAAGCAGTCTGAATCTAACACCTGTGGTCAGGTAAACAATAGCCCACACGAACAGGGCACATACCGATAACAACAGAAACCACCCTGCCAATTGGGGAAACTAACACCTGACCATGTAGCCAGACCAACTGTACCCCATTCATGGAACAGTGCTGCATGCATGTTTCTCAACACACGATCACTTAGCAAACGCACAACCGAAATTTGGGTCCTGCTGAGCATCAACACACCCGACATCCTCTTCATCATAGAGACCTGGCTCAACCCCTCATCGGCTCCCGACATCGCCATTGCAATTTCAGCAGGCTCCAAGATCGCTTAACAGTAGGCCTGGGTGCAAAACTCCACTCCGCTTGGGGAGTGTATGGAATTCGGAAACTCCGCTTTCTGTGGAGAACGCGGAGTTACCGATAAACTACGCGCTCTGCAATGGAGTGGAGGTTTTTTTTTGTTGGCGCGTTTGAAATGTCGTTTCGTGTGTGCGGGTGCAACTTGCTGGGCGCACGTGAGCACCCATAACATTTTCTAGCCAATCGTGAGTGCCACGAGATTTGTAAGCCGTCAGCAAGCTCCTGTGTGATTTTGTGGGTGCTAACACGGCTTTAGGCCATGCCAGAGACTTCTGGAGCTTGTTTTGTGATGTACACAATCGCGAGCGAGCACGATCGACCGCGGCTGCAACTTAGGGAAGATTTTCTCCTTGAGAAGCATCTAAATCTTCCCAAAATGACAATTTGGAGTAAAAAATCTTCTCAAATGGACCGTTTGTGCAAGGAGTAATTTTTTTCCAACAGGAAGGAAGTGCCCTAGAGTTTTCAACTCGCTGTTCCTGTCCAGCAGGTTCCTCCTAGTGCTTTGTCCATCTCCTGGTTACTTTTCATTTGAATTTGGAACTGGATTGATCACTCTTTGTGTCTGCTGCATATACCATTGGATTTAAGGACTTTGTATTTGAGATTTCACAAGTAAGTTAAACAACTGTTGTATAAGCGTTTAGTTTGTTTGATAGAGGGCATGCACCAGGATGTATTTCTATATTTATTCAATTTTTGAAGTTTATTGTGGTGGGGGTGGTCTGCAATTGTAATAGAGGCCTAGTTATTTTTTGCATGTAATTTTTCTTATTTTGTAAAGGAAAAATGTTGCACAGTTTAGTACATTCTCTCTATGTTTTTTAATAAATATGCAATATTTGTTTCATTCACTGTGTGGCCTAGTCGGCCAATGGGCCTTCCAGACAGTTGGCCCAGTACTAGTCATGAGTGCATGAAACAACTGGTGTCTGTTGAACTGAAACATAATTTAGGCCATGGATGACATGGATTTTTTCCCCTGCATATAGTGTATAGGTGGGGTAATGCCTTTGGAGGTTGTGTGTTGTTGTAAACATCTTTAGCCCTGTTAATTTTCATTTTTGGCATTGCTGAATTAATGCTGTGTTCTCTGTGTTACCATGCCTCCTTTGTCTGGCCAGTGTGTGAGTATGTTTGCCATAGGCCACCATTTGTCTTTGTTCCCCATGCCATTTGGCCAGGGGCATTTTGCATAGTCAGTGCCCATAGGCCTGCATGTTTTCTTTGTTTTCCAGGCCTCCTGCTTGTTGTTGTGACCATGTGGCTATCGGTCATTTTGTATAACCAGCCGGTGTGCTTTTGCCATAGGCCTGCATGTCTTTTTTGTTGTGGCCATGCCTTCTTGCTGGTTGTCGTGACCATGTGGTTGGCGGCCATTTTGTGTAGGCAGCCAGTGTTCTTTTGCCATCGGCCTGCTTGTGTTCCTTGTTTTGGCCATGCCTCCTTGCTTGCTGTTTGACCATGTGGTCGGTGGCCATTTTGTGTAGGCAGCCAGTGTGCTTTTGCCATAGGCATGCATGTCTTCTCTTTGTTCCCAATGCCTTCTTGCTCAGTGTTGTTGTTGACCATGTGGCACTGCTGGCAGCCATTTTGTGAGTCCAGCCAGTATTCCCCTTTGCCATAGGCTTGTAAGGATGCTGGTTGAGATAGCAGTTTAATAAATTATATGCTTGAGGATAATTTCACTTATTTATTTAAAAAAAAGTATTTTAATTTTCTTATGTTTCTTAGGTTTTTTAATTGTAATTGTTTTTAAAAAAAAATTATTGTCATTTTTTAATATTTTCATTGTCATTTTTTTATTGTAATTTCTTTTTAATTTTAATTATTTTATATTTTTTCCCCATTTCCCTAACATCCGGCATCATCCCCATGTCTGCTATAGGTGCACAACAGCATTCATTGTCTAAGGATTATTCCATTGACACCTGCACCTCCCTGAGTGCCACATCCCAACTTGATGCACATAAAACAAACAGTTATATCTGTATGTTGTTGTTGTTGCTCTTTCTTTTCCTTCCTGAGTGTACACCATGAAAGTTTATGTTGATGTGGTTTTACGAATGGATACAGTGTATTGTTAATTATTTATAATAACTTAAGAAACCACACTAAATTATATTGTTTGTTTTTACTACTAATTGCACTGCAACAATGCCACATTTCACTGATGTTCTCCTTGCTTGTTTGCTTTTAGGTGCACAAGAGACATCACCCACAGTACTTCCAGACAGAAGGCCTGTGCACAACGTGACGCGTGACCACCACACAACACGGACACCTCTTCAGCTTGTGAAGCTAAGTGCCACTGCCAACTGACAGCTCCAAAATGGCCCAAAAGAAAGGTGCTGCCAAGAAAGTGGCCAGTGGGGAGGAGAAGAAGCCAATTTCCACTTATGGCGTGTTGGCCTGGACCTTTTTCGGCAAACGTATGCCTGCCACACTGACTTCCGGGGAGGAAGCTGGGAGCAGCACCACTGCATCAGCAGACCCACCCCAACCTAAGCTCAAGCCCAAGTCTGGCTCAGAGGCAGCCAATCTAATCACGGCAATGCCGACGAGCAGTGACGTTGAAATGGACTTATCTCTTTCGCAAAGTAGTACCCAATTGTTGCAGGAAACTCAGATAAGTGGACAACAACAGTCACAGCCAGCAATAGTAGCTCCTCCTGACGTAGGAGCAGTTTAGGAGCTTGAGCTTTATGCTGAGAAAGTAGAAGAAGCCACTCTTTCAGAAGATCCATTGTCTTCCAGATCTCCAGCAAGAAAAAGGAGGGTTAGTCCACCTTCTTTGTCTCAAAGCCTCCCTTCTGATGATCAAGACTCTACTTGGATCCTTACACAGTCTGAGAGTGAGACACGCCAGGAGAGGCTAGGGAAAAGGAAGGTTCTTGAAAGCCTTAGAGTTATGGATGTAGAAAAGGAGGATGATGACGAGCTAGTCATCATGGATGTCAGCCCAGCCCCAGTGGAGACCGACGTTAACCCATCCCAACCTGCTCTGAGGGATGTGGCACAGATACCACCACCATGACCGCCAGCTACCAGATTTGCAAGGCCCCGGCAGTGACCTACATCCACAACGAGCTCAGTAAAAGTGGGAACTGCAGAGAGGCAAAAGTCAAAATGCCCACCTACTGCCAGTTCATCCGAAATTGGCAGTGGCACCAGAGTCAGAAAGTGGACCTCCCCAGTTTGGGACTTCCTTATAGTTAGCAAGAAGGTGGCAAACATTGCCCTGTGCTCCATATGCGGAGCAAGTGTTAGTCGAGGTAAGCTTGGTACAAACTATGGTACCGGAGGCCAAATAACCCATTTGAGAAAACACCACACACTCCAGTGTGAGGAACGCCTTAGCAGCCAAAAAACTGCAAGTGGTGTTGGTGAAGGGGGTGCAAGGCAGGGCAGGGAATCTGATCCGATCACTGTGGAATGTGAAGGAGAGGAAGACATTTTTGTTACACAAATCAGCCATGTCCCCAGCAGTGCACTAGCATTGCCCACATCAGCAACATCGCAATGGCACAATACTCAGGTCAAGACACCAAGGCAAAAGCATACAGTGACTGCCCTGCTGAGACGCACATTGAGCCTACCACCGTCTGCTCTCAAGAAGACACTTGCATCAGTGGCACCAGAAAAGAAAAAAATCCAGGCTATTATTCCCGGCATAAGGGTAGTATGAACGCAACCACCCAATGGTACGTTTGTACAACGCGAAGCTGGCTAAAATGTTAGCGCTGAAATACCTTCTTTTTTCTTTTGTGGAAGGGGTTTTTAGAATTTGTGGCAGCCATCTGCTAGAAATGGAAGTTTTAAGTCTGGTCCTATTTTGCCAGAGTTGCTGTTCCAGTGCTATATCACGATGTGCTGGAATTGCTTGGCCAAGCTTTTCAGCAAAGTGCTGTTCACACTATCCGCCTGGTGACAGACATGCAGACCAGTTGCCAAGCCACTGATTACATGTGCCTCACTGCACACTGGATCTCTTTTGTGGAGGTTAGAGTAATGATATCTGCAGGTGTTGACACCAACCCCGGGTGGTAAACTCCGCTCCACCAGTGGAGTTTGCAGAGTTTTGCCAACTCCGTGCTCCGTTGGGAATGCGGAGTTCAGGCAGAACTCCGGTTCCGTGGTGGAGCAGAGCTAGCCCCTGTGCCATGGGCCAAATAAAAAAAAAAAAAAGCACTTACCTGCTCTCTGGTGTCTCCGGGTTGCCCTCCTCCTTGCCGTGGTGTCTCCTCCTCGCAGCTGTCCTCGCTGCAAACCCCTATGTTTTACATCTTGCGTGGACAGCACATGCGCAGTCCACACAAGACATAAAACGTATGGGTTTGCGACCCGGGACAAGGACGGCAGCTAGGAGGAGAGACCATGGCGAGGAGGAGGGCAGCCCGGAGACGCCAGAGACAGGTAAGTGTTTTTTTCTTTTAAATTGGGAGTGGGACTGGAGCGGAGTTCTACAGAGTTTGTTTTTAACTCCGTGGAACTCCACGGAGTGCCACTCCGCGTACTCCGCCCACCCTTAGTTGACACTGCTGAGATTTTTAATGGTGCTTGGAAGCATGCAACAGTAGCCATGTTAGCCATGGAGAAATCCCATCCTGCTGCAAACATCTTGGAAGACTTTAACAACAAGGTCTTTGAATGGCTGCGACCAAGAGGGCTTAACATTGGATTTGTTGTCACAGACAATGGCAGTAACATAGTTAAGGCCATGGCAGATGGTGGCTTTTTCTGGGTGCTGTGTTTGGTGCACTGCATCAACTTCATTATACAGGACTTTCTCAAAAAGGAAGACAGATAGCGTGCTAATACCTACCAAAACAGTGCGCAATCTGGGAGTGATGATGGATAATAATCTCCAAGTGGATTCACAAATAAATAAAACAGTGGGTACCTGTTTCTCACTGATCAGAGCCCTTAGAAAGATTCTCCCACTACTACCAGCTTCTGCCAGAATACAGGTAGTGAGGAGCGCTATTTTGAGCAGGCTGGACTACTGCAACTCCTTGTGTCTTGGAGCTCCTAGCTCCTCGATAATGAAGCTGCAGAGGATCCAGACAATTGCAGCAAAGTTGGCCCTAAATTAGCAGCACAGATCCTCAGCATCTCAGGCTCTATGGGATCTTCACTGGCTACCGATTCAGCAGAGAATATTTTTTAAATCTCTCTGCATAGTTTTTAAGGCAGCAAATGGTCTGGGTCCTAGGCCTTTACAGAGTAAGTTCACGTGGTATACGCCCACAAGAAACCTTCGCTCGGCCACAGCAAATGTGGTCAATGTCCCTAAATTTAAGAGGGTTAGAACAGGCGGGAGAGCTTTTAGCTCTGCAGCCTCGCGATTATGGAATGAACTTCCATCTGACATCAGGAGGAGCAGAGACATAATGCAATTCAGGAAGAAACTAAAGACCTGGTTATTCCCAAGGGAAAAGAACACTTAGATGTAATACCTGGATTCTCTAGTGCTCCTCCTGCTGTCCTTCCCTCCCCTTAGGTTTTTATTATCTATAACTCTCTTTTTTTCTTTCAAATATAGTATGACACATTACATCTATGTACACTCTCAGCGCCAGGATACCCGTTGGGTGATAGTGCGCTATATAAATGCTGTCTACTACTACTACTACTACAGAGTCAGCAACTTACTATCCACCTGCAGAAGAATCTGCACTCATTTCAGCTATTCTTTTAAAGCCCGGAAGCAGCTGGGGTCATTCTGCGTGATAATAGAATGCAAGTTAAGGCACCCATACAGGAGGTGCCAACACGGAACTTGACTTATTACATGTTGCAACATCTGTTGAGCAGTGCAGACCGATCAATGAATATGTCATACAAAGAGGGGATGCAACTGTGAAAGGCATGATCATTGAGATGGCCCAATGGGGCCTAGTCAAATGCCTGACAGAGATACTGCTTCCTTTTGAGGTTTTCACACGGGAAGTCAGCAAGGAGGACAGTATCATGGGCCAAGCTATCCCGTTGTTGCATATCCTACAG
The DNA here is from genome assembly GCA_963921515.1 of Calotriton arnoldi. Classification (NCBI taxonomy): domain Eukaryota; kingdom Metazoa; phylum Chordata; class Amphibia; order Caudata; family Salamandridae; genus Calotriton; species Calotriton arnoldi. The sequence goes on from CAWUFW010007712.1 coordinate 529,854, forward strand.
GAACAGCTAAAGGAGGTGTCTGAAATGTACGCAGGTTTGGACGAAAAGAAAGATGCTCATAAGTTGGTGGAGAGCTTAATCCATTGCTTAACTTTTATTACAAGGGTGGAAAGAAGTATTGTGTCATCCAAACATTACATCTGTGCCACAATTCTTGATCTATGGTACAAACAATTACTGGTCACTCTCATTCCTTTTTCAAACAGGGATGTTTCAAACTACAAGACGTGCATTGCCGAGCAAGCGATTGACCTAGAAAGAGAAGGGCCGGGAATTAGAGGCCCACTCCCCCAGGGCACAAGTTCTACAGTGCAGCCTTCAACTTCAGTGCCTGAGGTCAGCGATGTTGGCTCACAGCAGCCAAAACCATTTAGAAGAACACCAGTAACAACAGGAAAAGGAGCATCAGCCCCAAAATATGCATATGATTGGTTTGTGAAGGCAGGGCTTAAGTCCAGTGCAGAGACCAAGGCAAAAGAGGTCGAGCAAGGTGGAGCATCAATGACTATTGAAAGGATGGTCCAGGCCTATCTGGGTGACACAACAGAGGTCTATTTTGATCAAAACCCATTGGTGTATTGGTATTCGAAGAGACGCCAATGGCCAGTGCTCAGCAGGCTTGCCATAAACTATCTGGCTTGCCCAATAGCCAGTGTGTCCACTGAGCATGTGTTCAGTGCAGCTGGCACACTTGTCACAGTCAGAAGGACCAGTTTCTCACCCCAAAATGTGGAGAGATTAACCATGATCAAAATGAATCAACATTTTATACCACCAAATTACACCATACCTGAAGTATGACAGGAGGAGGATGAGGGTGATTGGTCAGATTCAGGTCATGGTAGTAGTGTGTTAGTCGACATGAGTTTGAGGACAAACTCTACTTCCCTGACTACTAGGCCTGAGCCATCAACCATAGAACTTTCTATTTCTGTCGCCGTACTGCTTTGACGGAAAAAAATATATATAGCTAGGAAATATTATTTTATTGTTTGTTTGTGTCTCACTGACTAAAGCAGCCCCACTGTTTTAGGCACATTTTATTGCCAGTTTGGAGTTGGACCAGTGTGCAGTGAAGAAGCCTCCCCCCAAATCCCCTCAAGGACATTGGAGAGATAAAGTTGTGCCTGCCTCCATCCCGGGCCTATCTATCCTTTCTTTATTCCCCTAGCCAGAGTCCCCCACATTATTTAATTTACAAGTCTGGCCAATGTGTGTTTCATGAAACAATGGATTCGCATTGTAACACCCTCACTGCACCTGAATTAGAATAGGTAAATGGAATGCACGCACCAAAGGTTGAAATATATTAAGAGTGATTGTTGTTTGTGAGTGTGTTGAGATGATTCATGTGATGGCAGGCAGTGAGACTAGGTGCTTATTGTTTAACTATTACTATTAAGCTTGATTGTGTTTTTGGTGAATGATTTGCAATGTTTTTTCCCTAACGACGAGTGATCATTTTTTTCTTGAAGTTGATTTCTTCGTTCCCCTTTGACACTTTGTGAGATTTGTTTGCCGTGTCCACACTGTTTTGTTTTCTGCTTCACGCTTCTCGAAGACCCGACCAAACCCAGCCCCTTTAGCTAACACACACAAATCTAGTCTACACAAAAAATGACTTCCCCCAGGCTGTGCGATTTGTTGTGCTGTGACTTTATCATTTACACTATTAATTGATCACACTTGGTGGGGTGGATGTGGTGAAAGCAACACCAACTCAGTGTAGGATCTTCAGTTCTACTTTTATTACCAAAATAATAGCCCACACTGGCCCCATTTACCCACCCACGCATAAAAGTGATAGAAATTTTAGATATAGAAGAACATCATTCATCAGCATCATCATTCAGGTATTGTGTTGCATAAGCACTTAACCTTGTCCCTTTCACGATTCGAGTATTTACTACTTTTGTTTTAATTAGAATACTAGCTCACCATTGCTATGAATAATTTAGTACTGCACGTTATATTTTCACTATCAGATATTCTTTGTAGCGTAGTAGTCTGGTCTTAATTGTTTGTAAAACTATGATATAATGGTATATATAACCCACTAACACAGTTTTTATTTAAATTTAGTTACCTGCGATGAATAAACCTCCGATTAATCCTACAGTTGGAGTTCACAAAGGTTGCAGTGGGACCTTGCTTCTCCTTCACTGTTAGTGCACTAGCCACTACCACCACCATGGCACCTTGGTAATCATGCCGCCCTCGCTTCATCTATTCAGGTAAGATAACTATGGAACGTTGTTGTTGTAGGCATCATAGGCAATGAAAAGTGGAAAGTTGGAACCGCCCACCCCCCTTTATTGGCCAATATAGTTGCAGGCTGTAGAGACTAGGAGAGTAGTAGTAGGACAAAGGCACCACATAACTGTTATATGCTGAAAGCTGATTTTAAAAACAGACTGCTGTTGAGCTAAAAGGCAGCAGTGCAAAGTAAAACACCCAAAAGAGATTTGAAGCATAACGATATTTATTACCCTAAGTACAACAATATTATATAAACTCACCATTTCAACCTTAAACTAATCCTCCCCTCCACCAACCAATGTCCAAAATGTCCCAAAAATGTAAAACTAAAGTCCAAACTGTCCCGGTCCCAATTACCATCCCACTCACAACAAATCCCACCCACCAAAATAAATGTTCAAAAAGGGGCAGAAGAGGGCACTAACGGCAGGCCAGGAGCTTTTTAAGGTGTCCCTCCATCTTGATTTGCCTGGCTTCCATTCGATCCAGCCTGAGCATAATGCGGTGGAAGTTGAGGAACAGAGGAGCTGGTGGAACACCGGCAGGCGGCTGCCAGCGGACTGCGGCACAGGTGTTGAGAGGCTGGAGGCTCTAGTGGCTGGCTGGTGCTGGGCAGTGGCCTCCTCCTCTTCCTCCTGGGCCACCGCCCGTCAGTACGGATCACGTATCACCTCCAGCTTCTGCACCCAGCCTTCTATATCCTGCGAGCTGGATGACCAGCAGGATTTGCTAGAAAGAAAAAAGAGAAATTATAAACAAATCCCTGTGCAAAACACTTGTTTAAAATTATGTAGTGGGTGACACAGTAGCAGTACTTTGCTGGTCCCCTAGGGCCATTCGATGTGATGTGATTAGAGTCACAGTCATTACTAAGTCTGGGCCATGAACTTCGCTCGGCTTGCGGAATTTGTGGAGTTTTCCGCACTTCGTGTTACGCGGAGCTCCGAAAAACTCGGCTTCGTGGAGCGGAGTTTTTTTCATCGCTCGCATTCGTCAACGCCAAGTTGGCGAGCGAGGAAAATCCACATCCCGGCGAGATTTTTCCTCGATCGCGATCGTCAACAACAAGTTGGCGAGCGTGGAAAATCAACCTCCTGGGGAGATTTCTCAACGCGGGCGGTCAGATTTCTCATTGCGAGTGGCCGCGTATGCTCGCGACCGCTCGCGTTGAGAAACTGTCCATTCGCGTTGAGAAAGCTGCTGCTCAAGTAAAAATCTACTCGAGCGGCAGAAAGGAAGTAGCGCCCATTTGCAATGATTGCACAGTGCAAACAAGCATCTGGCACTGAAAATCATCGCGAACAGCATTTATCTAATGCACTCCGCCGCTTGCGGAGCTTCGCGTAGTGCAACAGAGGTTTTTTTGCACTTTGCGGAGTTCCGCGTAACTCCGCCCAGGCTTAGTCATTACCCACACATGCCTGGCAAATGGCAAATGCACTAACTGTCTGAAAGGAATTAAGACAGAACATAAACACAGCACACACCTGTTATTTTTCTTTCTTTTCGAAGATTTCCTATAAAAAAAAACTAAACAGAAACTTTGTGTGGAAAAATGAAAATCAATTACCTCTCATTAATGAGTAAGGCATTATGCACTATGGAGCACAAGTATTCTCTCTTTTGTGCTAAATTAATGGAGGCATGCTAGCTCAGCTGGCACCCTAATCGTACTCGCTACTAGTCATACTTTTCTACTCTCTGCAGTCTGCAGCTGGGGCAGCTGTAATAGACAATTATCTTACTCCAATGGTCCTGCTCTTCTCTAAAATGCCTTTCAATCTTAACCTGACTACAAGGCAGATGAATATTGATACACGTGACATCACTTATCAATTATGCGGACATCCTGTCTGCCGTAGGTGGAAGGAAGGAAAAGCAATACACTGCAGCACAGGGAAAGGATTAAGGAACAGGATATACGTTGTATTTGACACATTCGTCAAAGACTATCCCATCCGCCAAAGTCAAGGCAGTTACTCAGTCCCACTTTACTCTCTGGCCTCACCGTCTCAACCACACTTTATAATTTATTTTTCCAACAAATACATATGCTTGGCAGCAAGGAAAGGAAACTTAAATTACTCTACTGCAGGGTAAGTTAGAGTGATTAAGTCGGGTCTGTAGACGTTTTACTGATCATCATCATGTACCTTAGCTTTGGCTACTGAGTCATTGTGGTTGACAATGCTGAAAGGAAAGAATTTGAACAGGCGTACATCCGTTTTGGAAGCCATGATGAAATATATCACTTGGCTAGGAAAATGTGGCACATGCAAAGAATAGATTTTTCAAATTTTTGGAAAGGCTGGGACAGAACTTGGGAAAGAATAAAGGAGTGAAGTAGTAGGAAGTGACTGAGTGGGCACTGGGAGGAAAGTGAAACACACCTTCTTTTCACATTGCCATGCTTTGAAAACTTTATAAATACCACATTAACTCAAGTAGACGCACATTGTACGGCCACTGCAGTAACAAAATTGAACCTTGCAGCGGTTAGGTCATCATGGGTGGCACTGGCAAAATGCCATGGGTAGGAAGGGAGGTGATGATTGATGATGGGTGGGACACAAATATCTACCTCGCTTAAAAAAATACTGTGAGTCAATGGAGTAGACAAAAATACAAACCCAACCCTTTCTAAGCAATTGAAGTAGGTGAGCACACCCCTATCTAGAAGAGCTCCCTTGTGTCTTTGTCCAAGCAATTATCTATTCATCATTTCATTGTTCTAGTATTCTTCTACCTTGGATTGGATACACACCATTTAAGCTTTACATACATTCTCTCATCCAGTCTTTTATCATTGAAAACCATCCTATCACATATATCAATCCATCCAAACATTGTGCTTAATGCACCTTTCACCAGCATCCATTTGCCCACCCAAGCATCCTTTCACCTATTCATCCATCCTGCTTTAGCCCACCTGAGCATTTCTTTCACCCACCCAGGCAGGCATCCTTTCACGGATTATATACTTTCATCCATCCTTCACCCAGCCAGCCATGCATCATATCACCGTCATTTATGCATCCTTTCACCCAAGTATTCACCCACGCATCCTTTCACTCATATTACATTCCACCCATCCTTTCTCCTTCCATCCTTTTTTCCCTTTTCTATCAACCCATCATTGTTAAACTTCATTTATTATCATCCATTGTCTGCTGAGTTCCAGATAGAAGAGGCCATTAACTGCTCAACTCCCGCTGTATCTGCTAAAGTGGGGTGTTAACGAGTCAACACCCTTGGAGTGAGTATGTCTGCTCCACTGGCACCTTCACTGCGGGCACCAGTACTGGTGCTCTGTGCGGCTAGAGAACACATTACACATTTGATTTTAGAGGCCAGATACACCTCCCCCATTATTTATTTTTTTAGCAAAATGCAACCACAATACTTCACTACAGTTGGGTTACAGTATCTTCCATCAAACTATCATGATGGGCATTTTGTTGGTTAGCAATGTTTGAAAAGCCAGGTAGTCAACCCAACCAAAAAACATTTTGTAATGGAGAGGCAGAACTATGATGAATCTGAGTCAATGAAGCGCAATGAAGGGGTGGAATATTTGATAAATGGACATATGGTCTTGGTTGGCAAATGCAATTAGGGCGTCCTCATACTTCGAGCCATGCTGCACTGTCATCAACTGCTGGTATACTATAATAATAATACATACACAACATTGGGGGGTCCACCATGACCATGGTCACTCACTCGTTTTACTCTTTGAGCATGAGCAAGAAAAAGAAAGCCTTCTCAACAAACATGCGTACAATACCTTACATGGGGATGCAATCTTCACAGTAGAGTAGAGTACCTGACCTAAAATGGGTTCTATGAGCCTTACAGTACCACCAGTCCACAAGATATATAAGGTGAGAGGGACAGCTTACTGACAAAGCAGAAGAAAGGAAGCTTCAGAACAGACAGACTAGTAGAAACAGTTTGATGTCAAGTATAGTAACTTGAGCTATAGAAAATAGGTAAATAGGATAATGCAGGGATAAGGCGAATTTAGGAAACAAACAAATAGAACTAAGAGGAGTTGGAAAAAATTAGGAAACAGGCACAGCAAAAGGAAAAATAATTCTAAATGTGGAGCAGTAAAAGTTAGGGAAATAATAATTTTAACAACAGGAGTACTTACTGGAGCCAGCAGAGCCATCTGCCGAGGCACTTGTGGAGGCAGTAGCACCTCCAGCTCCCTCATCCGCCTCGCTGGATCCTCCAGGCCCATCCCTCTTCTTGCCCCTGGATGCTAATGTAAGAAATAAACAAAATAAGATTAGTCATATAGTTAATAATAATCTCCACAAAAATATTTTGACAGGGAAAGGCAAACACAGTAACATTGAACTTTTCTAAATCAAATTTCCTATAGTACTACTAGTACCGTGGGCCTATTCCTAATTTCCTAAACCTAACCCTATTCCAACTTTTTAAACTACATTTTGGAACTAATAATAAATTGCAACAAATCATCTCATTCTCAATCCCTCAGTCTCAACCCCCTTTGACGGGCAGATATTACACATCACTGGGAAATTGCACAGAGAAGTGAGAAAATGCACTAACTCACTAATACTAATAACTACCACTATCTTAGTGACAGGACAGAGGAGTCTCTGCATGACTTCTTAAATAAACAGCACAAGCGAGCACCAACGAGTAGGATTAGGTAGCGTCGCTGAGCACCTGTCTACTCTATGATCACATACTTTTTGTAACATAAACTTAAGTGTGAGCATCATGATTGCTATTTGGGAAAAAAATATTAGCATAGATAGAACACAACAAATAAATATTTATTACTCACCGAGCCCCACAACCTCCACATTCAGCAGGTCGAGCAGGTCCTGCTCCCTATTAAGGATGTCAGCCCACCGGTGCGTCAGCTGTTGTTGGATGCGCCGGACCCCAGAGCAGTGGCTTGCAGCCTGGCGCACCCTTGCCCAGTGCAGTCTTTGCTCCCTGAGGGCATACCCATTGTCAGGCCCGCCGCCTACTGCCAGGGTGGAGGGGAGGTGGCGCTGCACATAAAAAACAACCTCAGAGAAAATCGCGCAGGGTTGCATCTTTCACGGCGCAAGGTAGGCGTCACCGGCTGGTAGTGCTGGTTCAGGGGGGCCTGGCGCTGCCACTCTCCTGATATGCCATGGCACTGCGTGGTGGAAAGAGAAGAAAGTAGAAACAGGAAGGAAAAACAAGGAAGGAAAGGAAAGTGAAAAACAAAAAAAAACAAAAGTCACGGAAAAAAACACAAAAAATTTGAAAAAACAAAATACAAAAACACAGGGTAAGGTAATAAATACAAATGAGGGGTAGATAAGTATCAGAGGGGTAGGATTAAATAGATTCAGAGGGATTCAAAAAGTAGGCCCCAGCACCATAACAGAGCAAAAAACAAGATGGCTGCACCAATGCGAACCGCGTGGTGCTGTTCGTGCATGATTTCCAGATCGAGAATGCACTTCGTATATCACGTGAGCAGGGAGCAGTGAGCAACTCCACCCGCTCGTGGAACTCCGTGTAGCGTTGCAGAGTTTTTTTGCCACTTCAAGGAGATCCGCGTAGCGCAACTACATGAACTCTGCCTGGGCCCACTTAACAGGACCTCCTTCACAAGCCAGGAGGAGAACTCGCTATCATCTACAAGGAGTCCATAAAATGCACAACATCCACAAAGAACGTTATCCAATTTATGGAACACCTGCACTTTACCCTGAATGGAACCCACACCTACCGACCACTCGGACCACGAACTACCTTTACCAACCTCATCATCGATTTCGTTGCTCCGCTCACCATCGACTCCAGAGCCTACATTCTCCTTGGTGACCTTAACTTTCACCTGGAAGACTAAAACGATCCCTGCCCCACAGCACTCCTTGAAAGCTTGAGCACCATTGGACTGACCCAGCTCATCTCAGAACCAACACACACTACAAGACACACACTAGACCCCACCTTTACCACAAACTACAGCCTCAAATACAACTCCACCACACCGTTCACATGAACTGATCACTCCATCATCCACTTCCAAATCAACACACCTCAAGTCAAAACCCTTACCAAGTTCAGCATTCCAAGCCACAGCTGGGGCAAAATCATAGAAACAGACTGGCTCAGCACCATCAGCACGGATCAACGTAGCCCCACAAACAACCTCGACAAGGACATCAGCAACTTCAATGAATAGATCAAGAACTAAGAAGACTACCTTGCACCCATCAAACCAAACAAGCATAGTAGATCAAACAAGCAGGCCAGCAGGTACACAAAAGGCCCCCAAAACACCAAATAACGCTGTAAACTAGAAAGGACATGGCGAATCAGTCACAAAACCCCCCAACAGAACTACCTACAAGGCTGCACTCAGATGCAATCACCAGCAAATAATAGCCACTGTCAACAATATTGCTGACTCTCAACAACTCTGTGACAACCTATCCAACTTTTTTGCACAGCAAAATTGTAAAAATGTACAGCTACTTTGAACACCAAATCAACCCCAGAGAACTCATCGCTAACCTACCCACCACCAACCAAGACGGCCACCTGACCGAATAGACAACCCTCACCAGAAATGACACTGCAGCAATCATGTATGCAGGGGCCCCAATAGACCCATGCCCCCACCACATCTACAGCCTGGGAAAATCAACAATCAGCACCACCCTGACCCACATCATCAACACATCCATCACATCGGCCACTTTCCGAAGAAATCAAAGCCCTCCTCAAGAATCCCACAGCCGACCCAAATCACCTGAACAACATCCAACCCATCTCCCTGCTCCGCAAAATCTAGTCAAAGGAATTGAAAACGCCAACCACAAGCAACTCATACCCCACCTCAAACTTCACCATTTTCTAGACAATACTCAATCAGGATTCAGAAAGAACCACATAATTGAAACAGCACTCATTGCAGCCACAGATGACAAACAAATCATCCTGGACCGAGGAGAAACAGCACCCTCATCCTGCTTGACCCCTCCGCGGCCTTCAACACTGTCTCCCACATAACCCTCATCAGAAGACTCCTCAAGATTGGCATACAAAGACCCACTCTCAAATGGATCTGTTCCTTCCTCATGGGGAGAACCCAAAGGGTCAGGCTGCCACCCTTAACATCAGAGATCAAGAAACTGATGTGCGGAGTTCGACAGGGATCTTCCCTTAGCTCCACCCTTTTCAAAATATACATGACACTGCTCACCAAAATCATCTGATCACACGATATCACCATCATCTCCTACGCTGATGACACCCAAATCATCCTCTCCCTGATGGACAAGGTAGCCACCACAAATATTAACTTCACAAACTGCATGACAAGGGTAGCAGAATGGATGTGAACCAACTGCCTGAAGCTGAACTCTGACAAGATGGAAGTACTGGTCTTTGGCACAAGACCTCCCGATGGAACTCAACCTGGTGGCTGTCAGAGCTATGACCAACACCCACATCCGTAGACCGTGCAAGAAATCTAGGGATCATCCTAGACAACAAGCTCAACATGACAGCTCAAGTCAACGCAGCGTGCACCTCCTGCTTCCACATCCTACCTCTGATGGGAAAGATCTTCAAATGGTTGACTCAGAACACCAGACGGACCGTAACTTAAACACTCATCACCAGCAGGCTGGACTATGGCAACTCTCGCTATACCGGAATCTCCAAACAACTCCTACACAGACTCTAGACCGTCCAGAACACTGCCACAAGACTCATACTCGACCTCCCACGCCATAACCAAACCACACCGCTCCTCAGGAAGTGTCACTGGCTCCCCATTCCCATCCCCAAGCATAGCCAATTCAAACTTCTCATGAACACATACAAAGCCCTACTCAACAAAAGACCAGATTGCCTGAATAGTCACATACACTTTCACCAACCCACCAGATACCTACGCTCTGACTCACTCTCACTTGCACAGACTCCTCGCATCTGCAAAAGCAAAACTGGAGGTCGCTCACTCTCCTACATTGCACCAAAGACATGGAACGACTTCCCTCAGCACATCAGAACCTCCTCCTCACTTCTTGAGTTCCTCAAAAGCTGAAGACCTGGCTCTTCGTATAAGCCTCTTGGGGACCACACACCTACACACCTGCCCAAGCACCTGGATACCCTCTCAGGTGATTAGTGCACTATACAAATCAACATTATATAACACTCTCTTGCCTGAAAGATTTCAAATTGAAAAGAATGTTTGTTGGAATCAGAGCACATCTCAAATTGCAGGAAGTGTGATCTCTGTCGTGGGAGTTAAAGGACAGCTACTAGGTTGATAGTCATAGTTAGCAAAAAATGGGATGAATAATGTGGAAGAATGTATTGCATTGTTATATTCAAATTCAAGGGTTGGCAATAATAATAATTATAAAGTTAGATTGTGAGGCATAGCAAAGTAGCATAAGTATTCTTATTATGTTTTGTTCAGATATTTAGTTTGACCATTTGTCTGTGGCTGACATCCAGAAGCCAAATCTCTCTGAATATTGAGATTATTGCACAACTGAGTCAAAAACCTGGACATAAGTTGAACTTGTCTATCTGAGACAATCTTCTTTGGAAAACCATGGAGTCAAACTATACCAAAAAATGTTTGCCATTTGCGCTGCGGATGAGATCTTAGTTAAACGAGAGACATAAGCCAATTGTAACCATGATTGTACTATATCCCTCTGGTTTTGACAAATCAATGATGAAATCTATTGACATGTTTTCACATAGCTATTGAGGAAAATCCAAATACTGTAGAAGGCCATCATTTGTTTGAGTGCTGTCTTGGGCCTGTGCACATGATCTACAAGGAAAACATAGGGCCTAATTTAGAGTTTAGCAGACAGGGTATCCTATCACCAAAGTGATGTTCTGCCAATGAGTTGGGCGGACCATCATGTTTCCAACAGCAGTGTTCCATCTGGATCTGCCGGTAGAAACTCTGCACCATGGGCCCGGTGGAGTTTGGGCCATCAGTGTAAGTACATCAACATGTTCACACTATATAGAGAGGATGGTCTGATGTATATTTCTACTGTTTGGGACAAAACAGAAAAAAATGACCCCCACAATTTAACTGGGTGCCATAGTTATTAGTATGTTGTTTTGAAAAAAGTGTCTTGTTTTTGTATTTTTGTTTTTGAAAGCCAAACAAGTTTGATGTACAGCAACATGAAGCATGGTAGTCAGTCAGCAAACTTTCATTGCCTTGGGGGCGGAGCTAGCCAAGCTAGGAAATGGCCGCGCCGTAGGCGAGCTCTCCCGACCGAGCCACAATCCTACAATTATCCTGGGTGTATAGCCGTTGAACGGACCCAAGGCTGATCGCCAACGCAGTGCAGACTATCGGCGGGGCGGTTGAGTGTCGGATTCCGCTCTACAGGTGCCTGCAGTAGCACTAAACAACATCGCTGGCCTTGCCGGGCATTGGCCTGGAGCCCGACATCACGTACGTCGCGACGCACCAGGCACGCAAGTCCGTGGCGCGGCCGAGTGGTGCGGGCCCAGGAGTGTGCTCGGCACCGCGGTGGCTGCGGGTGGTCCCGTCTGCCTTCCGCTGGGCTGCCTGAAGTCGCCGGTGCACGGAGAAGTACGGAGGGCCGGACTGCAAATATCCGAACCGAAACATAACCGCAGCGCAAATCCGAGATGTCCCCAGCGTGATCCCGGCCTGAGGCAAGTCCGGTGAGCAGCGTCTGCCGCGGATAACCGGCGATCCACGGGCTGCCCGCTATAACGCTGTGTGATGAGATTGGGGTGTGGAGGAAAGACGGATGCACTAGATTCTTGCCACCGGCGCCATCGGGGGGGAAGGCCCGGCGGCGACCGCCTCTACGACGCAAATCGCGGCCTTCGCTGGAACCACGCTGGGTCCGAAGGACGAGGGTGCTGAGACTGGTGCAGGTAATACTTGCCACTAAAGGGCCCTACCGACATCAACCAGGGGGAGGAAGGCGAGACCCAAACCCAAGAGCTTCGACAAGCACAAACCTGCAGTCAGGCCTGGGGAGTTGCACTTCACTTGTTTTAAATACCACACCTGGAGGATACATACCCCTAGCCTCTCGCCGTACCAAAGCCCCCATCGGAACACCAGCAGATACGCCCTTCTTGCACACAGCGCGCTGGGGAACGCCAGGAACTCCTGCAGTAAGCACAACAGCGATATAACATCATCATTGAAGACATGGGGAACCCAGATAAAAATGAACCCAAATTGCACTTTGAACAGCAGCGGAAGGCCGCAGAAACGGGGCCGAGGCCCCAGATCAGAACCACGGAACCACACCCCTTCCGAATTCTGAGACACCAGTGGATTTCCAATCAATGTTCACAACGATACAAGCAACCCTATCCAATATTGATGGGAAAATAGACTCCTTGACTTATCGCGTCGATCGCATGTCGGAAAGGCTGGATAAACAAACAGAACGCATAGACATGGCAGAGCGCCGCATCTCGGATGCAGAAGACTCTCAGCATCAAATGGCACAGAAACAGACAAAAGCCGATAAGATCATACAGACCCTCTTGGCTAAAACTGAAGACCTGGAAGCCAGATCGCGTCGCTGTAACCTACGCATCATGGGAGTGGCGGAGTCGACACGGACAGGGACTATGGAACGGTACATTGAAACAATACTAATTGCTCTCATGGGTAGAGACACATTCTCTGACGTATTCATTGTCGAAAGGGCTCACAGATCCTTAGCGCCACCACCGGCGCCTGGGACGCGACCTCGCCCTATAATCGCCAAAATCCTGAACTACAGAGACAGAGATGCGGCCCTTCGCAAAGCCCGAGAACTAAACACCTTAACGTATGAAGGAATGTCTATCTCCATCTACCCGGACTTTACATCACAGGTACAAGAGGCACGAAAGAAATTTCTTGATGTGAAACAGAAATTGAGAGAACACGGCATCCCCTATGCAATGTTATACCCAGCTCGCCTGAAACTCATGGCAGACGGAAAGAGTACAATCTGCAATGACCCCAAGGAAGTGCTTAAATACCTACAATCAAACCACCCACAAGCGCTTCGCCGCAAATCTCCGAGGGGAACACAGGCCGAGCAGGACCGCACCTCAGATGTAGAATGAATACTGTCTCTCCTTCGAACTTGGCGCTCAGAACTGTGGAATAGATTGTGTCAGCTCTACAGGTCTCGTATGCATAGCATATACTATCATGAGATACTTTGTAACCCATCAGCAATGTAAGAGAGGAGGTATGGATAATAACTACAGCTTGCTGGCTCAGACTGTACAATATATGTGAACTGCAGAGCGTACGTAACTGATTAATATATTTTGGTTATAACACACCCCTACAATACATCCACAATACAATGGGATTGTGGCTCGGTCCCCAGCGGTATCACTGCTGGGGTTGATGGCTGGCAGCGACCGCCCTCCAGTGTATACCACATCCCCTGTTTTGGGGGCAGTAGCAAATCCGGGAACGGGACTGGGGAGGGGTAAATTGGTTAGAAGTTAAAGGGAATTGTCTTTGCCGTAATTGGGACGGTGAAGTGGGTGGGGGGTGGAATGGGATGGGAATTTGTTAAATTGGTAGTCGTATATCTGTTGGAATCCTATGAGCATGTCAGCGAGAACGTTGCACCATCTAGAGTAGTATACATGAACGCAATCAAGCAACCGCAATCACACGCAGCATTAGAGCCACTAGGCATAATTGGAGATACCAAGACCGCACCCGATGGCTAAGGCTACACCATTGCAATTCATAACGTGGAATGTAAGAGGCCTCAATAGTCCCAAAAGATTAGGCAGGTCTTCGCCTATCTCGACAGACATTGCGTTGATGTAGCCCTACTTCAGGAAACGCATTTGATTAGACACAAAGCAGATAAATTAGGTAGCAGATGGGCGGAGCTTGCAGTATCGGCCACTTACTCTTCATACGCGCGGGGTCACAACCATAATACGCAAGGGCACCCAATTTCTATTAGAACAGACGATTATAGATCCACAAGGACGCTATGTTATTCTGACAGGCATCCTGAGAGGCACCAAGGTAGGAATCATTAACGTGTATGGGCCGAACACGGACGATCCCGACTTTTTTATGAATCTAAGGGCAAAGATACGTGACCTGCCAGTCCTGGAACTGATTTGGGGGGGAGACTTGAACGTGGCATTGGATGACACACAAGATAGATCTCACAACACCGCAGAACATCATACACGTGCAGTCTCGATTATCTTAAATAGTATGGCGGAATTCCGCATGCTTGACGTATGGCGAATGCGCAACCCGATGACACGGGACAGCACACACTCGTCGACAGCAAATAACAGCTGGTCAAGGCTAGATTATTGGCTCCTCACAAGTCAAGCCGCCACATGGACTAAGGCCATAACTCACCTCCCCAAAACACTCTCCGACCACAAACCTGTCTTATTGGCATTATTGATACCGACATATACACCTCCTCCATTTGTGTGGCGGTTTAACGCCGCGGCACTCCTGGACCCCAACTATAAAGACACAATTCAAACAGCAATAGAAGATTATTTCGCGGAGAATGCAAAATCAGTTGATAGTGCAAGTACAGTATGGGAGGCCTTTAAGGCGACTCTGAGAGGCATCTGTATAAGCACGAACGCAGGAATCTTGAAAGATCTCCGAACCCAGTTAGAGAAATGCGAAGCTCGAATAAAAATTCTGGAAGCAGAATTCGATAAGACACATAGCGCACCCACCCTTAGCAATCTACGCGACGAAATCAATCACTATAACACATTAGCGGATGATGAAATAAAATATACTGCTCGACGCCACACAGCACGTCGGATGGGAGAAGGAGGGAGACCGGGTAGACTGTTAACGCAAAAATACGCACAGAACATAAACCATACACTGTCATCAAGATGGAAGATGACGAGGGACAGATACATTATGACACACAAGGCATATTGAATACGTTTGTAGACACATACAGTGATTTCTATAAGACCCAACACACAGCGCTGGCGCCTGAAATTCAGAGCTACATTGAAGACATAGCACTGGTGTGGCTATCCGATATGCATCGCGAAAACTTAGCCCAACCAATCACGGAGGAAGAGGTGCAGATAGCTATAAAATCACTGCCCAATGGTAAATCGCCTGGCCCTGACGGATATACCGCTGAATTTTACAAAGCGTATCTAGACCAATTAACTCCATATCTTCTCGAGATGTATGATGAAGCCTATAATAATAATATACTCCCTCCAACACTACGTGAAGCGCTAATAGTGGCACTTTTAAAACCAGATAAAAGGCCTGAAAAAGCGGAGTCATACAGGCCCCTGTCATTAATTAACACAGATGTTAAGATACTGGCCACAGTACTCGCTACTAGACTGCAGCCACTTATGTCCACTATAATTTTACCCGATCAATCGGGATTTATTCCAGCTCGCTCAACAGCACATAACCTTCGTACCATTTTTGCCCTTCTGCATCAACTAAATCCGGAATTGCGGGCTGTGGCGGTGCTGTTGGACGCAGCTAAGGCCTTCGACTCCGTCGAGTGGCCTTACTTGTTCACAATCTTACAAAAAATAGGCT
Source organism: Calotriton arnoldi (assembly GCA_963921515.1). NCBI lineage: Eukaryota > Metazoa > Chordata > Amphibia > Caudata > Salamandridae > Calotriton > Calotriton arnoldi. Next base: position 545,722 of record CAWUFW010007712.1, read on the forward strand.
TACCACCCCTGTTTATCAAGTGGATTGCCCTTCTATACAACAAACCCACTGCCCGCATCAAGGTCAATGGACATATATCAGACATAATACCAATACAACGCGGTACCAGACAAGGGTGCCCGTTATCTCCATTGCTCTTTGCCATTGCGTTAGAGCCGCTAGCTTGTAAAATACGCCAGAAGTACGTACACGTGGCACTGCGATTCAACCTCAGACCCATTAGCATATCACTGTATGCGGATGATATGGTACTTTACCTTCGAGACCCAGAGGAGAACCTATCACCAATGCTACGAGAATATATACAATTTGGACGCTATTCGGGCCTACGCATCAACTGGAGCAAGTCAGCAGTGATACCACTAACAGTAAACACCAGAGCACCACAAATGGACTTCCCTCTCGTGTGGCAGGAAGACCCAATTAAATATCTCGGAATATGGGTACATCGCGACCCTGAAGTGGTGCTTAGATACAACTATGGTACCGCAATAGATCGTATAGAAACACAAATAACCAGATGGATAACACTCCCACTATCACTAGCCGACAGAATATCACTGATAAAGATGGTGCTACTACCGAAATTGTTGTACCTCTTTATTAACATACCGATAAAACCGCCTGCTCCAATTTTTAAACGGATACGTACAAATATCATTAGACTGATATGGGCCGGGAAACAAGCCCGCATAAGCCTCCAAACCATGTCACTGCCGTATACCTCGGGCGGTTTTGAAGTTCCCGATATTTACTTATATTACTTATGTGCGCAGGCACAATATGCATACTATTGGTATCATCCCGTGCAATATTTACCACACCTAGCAGTGGAGGCTGGTGACGCTGACCCAATACCGCTCACAAGCGTACTCCACATACACGGCAACATTTAACGTTGCGAGAAATAAACACAATTCGTACAACCTCACAGGCCTGGCACCGCATCGGCCAAATGGCGAAGCAAAACCCCAATATACACCCCGAATCTACCACTGGCACATCACCCTGCACTATCAGTCACACAAGAAAAAAATAGTATGATGATACTAGAAAAAGCTGGCATGCGGCAAATGAGTGATCTATATCCGAATGGTACCTTCATCACTCCCGATGACCTGTCCTATATAAGCAACCAATCTCTACTATTCAGATTTATTTATCATAGACTGCGGGCAGCCATCAGAGAATTGTACCCTACATATCCAGCTGAACCTCCTGTACTACAATCGTTACAGGTGTTGATAGCAACTCCACCCACACTAAAATAATCTTGCGGCTATATGCACTGATACAGGCAGAAATTGGCGCACATACCCTCAAGGCCCGAGACAATTGGAACAAATGCCTAGACATCTCCCTGACAGACGAGGACTGGTCTTCATGCTGCGCACTTATAACACTGCTCACGCCCAATGGCAACCTCCGCATCATACATTATAAGTATCTACATCAAGCTTATCACACCCCAGTCAAATTGCATAAATATGGGCTGCGAGACACCGCTCGCTGTAGGAGATGTGGGACTGACCAGGCAGATTTTGCACACCTGGCATGGAATTGTGATAGGATAAGACAATACTGGGAGACTGTGATCAATCATTTAGGTATACTTGCTCCGTGTGCGCTGTCATGCACGCCACAACTGTGTCTCCTGGGCCGCCACATACCTGCAAAATCGGCAAGGAAGAAATTGGTTGCCTTAATGTTGCTCTTGGCAAAACGTAGAGTAGCGATGAACTGGGACAGTAAGCAATCCCCTACTCTAGCACACTGGTTAAAAGACGCTGTCTATTGCAGGGACAATTTTCTATTATATGCAGAAGAACTACCAACAGCCTCCAAGCCCTCAGATATTTGGGAGCCACTAACAGCATATTTGCGAGAACACCCTGATTTGCTCTAGACTGTTCGTTAACTTATCCAATTGAACTGTTAATGGGTTGCAACAAGGATATGTCAAAGCTCCAATGTGTACTATTAGAGAATGTAATTTGAAGAACTCAGTGCTGTACTATGCTAATAGATATTGTTAAAGATGCGACAATTGTTGTATAAGATTATCAGAAATCTCAATAAAAAAAAAAAACTTTCATTGCCTTCAGAGAAGCTGAGATGGCAGCTTCTCTTCTAAAGGCATAGAGATCTCCACAGGGCTGGTCAAGATCTCTAAATATGGTGGTCTTTAGTCTGCCAAACACTAAATCGGGCACGTGGTCTGTAACATCTTGTTTAAATGAGTGCCAACAAAAATGACATAGAATAAGATCTTCAATTACCTTTAGACCGCAGTGCCCAGTTATTAAGAAATTATGCATAAATTGTAGAATAATTCTTAGCAAAAATCCTTTAGTGGATACAAAAAGGTTATTATCAACAAAAATCATTGCTTCCACCGTCATTTTGTTTCTCTTGGCTCAAGCATATTGGTTCAGACCTTATATGCTCTATTTGCTGAACAAGGTTAGGAAAATAGTTCATCAGGGAGAATATGCTAATAAAGTTCTTGATGGATGTGTACTTTCTTTCACAACAGATACTTTTCTTTCAGGATCGATCCTGGCTAAGTAATCATCCATGATTTTGAGGGAACAAGAAATACAAGTTCTGACACTGTCATACTGTTCAAGGAAATAAGCCTATCAAGCATTAGGTTTTAACAAAATTGAAGCTTTAGTCAAACTTTTCTTCAGTTCGGAAAAGGCTTGTGAACCCTTAGTTTTCTAGTGAAAATGGCTTTCTTTGTTCAATAGGTCAATAATTGCATTCAAGATTAATTAAAATGTCTTTATTTACTGCCTATAAAAGTTTGTCAGTTTAATTAACTTGACATTTCTTAAACTATAGTTGGATCTTTCCAACTGAGAATTGTTACGATCTGCTTTCCAAAATATCAGTTTTTTTCTTTATTGCCTAAAAGGTAATTGTGCCTTGATCTAAGTAAAATGTCTCTCCCTTGTTGTTCAGAAATGGACAAGGACTATACACAACCAAATGTTACTATAGAGTTGGATACCAGGTCAGTAGCATAGTCAAAAATCCAATGTGAATAAAGTAATCTATCAAACTGCTCACTTAGATCAATCAATGTCTGACCAACAATTCCTTGCTAATCGGACTTAGGCAAATAATGTGTAACTGGCTTGTCATGCATTTTGTCCAACTGGTCATAAAATGTAGACCCCAAAAACAAAGTCTTAAACATCGTAACATTCTAGTTTATATAGGCATTATCTTGTAAATCCAAGTTATTCCAAGTACCACAGGATATTGAGGAGATAAGATAAAATGTGATTAACTCACGATGCCTAGAAATCTTCAAATAGAAAGGTTGTGCCTATTCCTCTACAAGTCCAAAAGAAACTGGTGTTCCATCAACAGCTTCCACAATAAATGGTTTGTCTTTTTAAGAAACAGAATATTAGACTTCCTGGCTCACTCAATATCTATACAGGATCCAGATTTTCCAATTTCAGTTAAAATATGTAATATACCACTTAGAGCTAAATATTTCAGCATAGCTTGAAGGGCTAGAAATCCTGGGGTGGACAATAATTGATTAATATCCGGAAAAACTTTGCTGGTTTCATTCCTTTGCTTGAGGGATGCATGCATTAAGCTTTCTGACCATTTTCTTAGCCTTCCAGGACAGGAATTGAGGAGGTATCCTTTTGCCATAGTAGAAACATAATCCTAGTCTTTCTCTCTTTTTTCATTTTCTGGGTTCTAGACTAAACCAAATTGCATAGGTTCTTCGTCTGAACCAGCTAGGTGTAAAGAAGACATAGAACTCGTTCGATTAATTATTTTGTGAATACACACTGTTGCCAGGATTACTTCCTTTTGATGCTCTTGACCTCTTTCCGAGATACAACTATGAATTTGAATAACCAGTGATACAAGGTCTGTGAAAGTGGCAAGTCTAGCCATTCATGCCAATTCGTTTTTAAATTCCTCCTTCAGAACTTTAAGAAAAGTTGTAAACAGAGTAGACTCTGCCAAGTGAATCTCTTTTATTGAGGTCGTAAGCTTCTATGTTTTAAACTCCATAGAGTATTGGCTAAAATCTAATAACTCATCTTGTGCAGAATAATGTGGATCTTTTCTGTCAAACATTTACTGAAATACACTAATTAATGCTGCAAAATTATAGGTCAAGGGACTTCCTTGGGTAACATGCAATGTGTCCAAGTCAAGACACTTTCTGTTGAATCACTAATGATAAATACTACTTTTAGCAAGGTCTGAGGCATAGTTGTGGGACTTGAAACAAAATGGATAATACATGTATATATCTCCTCACATTTTCGAGTATTGATGTCAAGCCGTTATTCATCTAATCTAGCCAGAGGTGTGTCCAATTCAGCAATGCTAAAGATTGTCTAATAGCATCTTTCTCATTTGTTTGGGTCTGAACTCTGAAAGCAATTACAGCAGTCAAAAGATCTTCATTGATTGAATAGCAGACTTCCTTCATATGCGCTCGTTTCAAGTCATCCAGAAGCCATACAACTCAGACATTATCCCGCTGCAGAGGGGAGTACCTCAGGGGTCGGCACTGAGCCCAACCCTTTTCAATCTTTACCTGCGCCCATTGGCCGATGTCATCCAGAGCCATGGGGTGAACATGGTGTCATATGCTGATGACACTCAGCTTATGATTACACTAGCTAATGATGATGAGAGGGCTGCAACCAACTTTAAACTATGCCTCGCGGATTTAGCTACATGTATGCAGGACTGCTGCTTGAAGCTGAATGCAGAGAAAACTGAGGTGCTAGTGGTGGGGAAACAGCCCTCCATCTGGTCCTCGGCATGGTGGCCGGCTGATCTTGGCCCCACCCCGAGACCAAAACCCAAAGTGAAAAACCTAGATATCCTTTTTGATGCACAGCTATCTTTCGACAGTCAGATCAGGGCCACAGTGGGTATATGCTTCGGTATGCTGCGACTGATAAAGAAGCTCCTGAGTCTAATACTGACGGCATTACAAAAAACAGTAGTACAGGCCCTGCTGATGTCTTGGCTGGACTACTGCAATGTGCTCTATCTGGGCACATCCTTAGGGAGGTTAGCAGTGCTGCAGAGAGTACAAAACGCTGCAGCCCAGATGCTTCTGAAACGACCAAAATGGGCCTCTATTAGTCACGGCTTGGTCGAACTTCACTGGCTCCCAGTCAAACACAGAATCGCGTATAAAGCCCTGTGTTTTACGCATAGGATAATGCATCGGAGGGGTCCCAGCTATCTCTTCCCCCTGATCAACGCTCACACTCCCTCCAGAACACTTAGGTCGGGAGAAGCAGCGCTGGCAGTAATCCCCAGAGTACGGCGTGCAAGACTGGGGGGCTGCTCTTTTGGGCTGCGTGCAGCCAAGCTCTGGAACTCTATGCCAATCAACCTAAGACTTGAACAGTCAGAGAAAAGCTTCTGGAAAAACTTGAAGACCTGGTTTTTTAGGCAGAGCTATTAGGCCACTCGTTCCGGACTCGCCACGGCCTGACTTTCTGCTTAGCGCGGGGACACTCCTCGGAGTAACCAAGCGCTTTATAAATCCAAAATTCATTCATTCATACCTGATCCATAGATGGATTACAAGACTTGGACACTTGTAGTTTTGGAATCTGTCTCTGAGTGGTTTTTGAGAAGTTAACAATGTATTTCTTCTCTTATTTTGAAGAAATGGTCTGCAATTCTTCTTATCCGTTCCTTGCTCCATGATGGTATGTTAACAATGAAGCAGACTGGAGAAAAGTCCAATTTCCAGAGAAAAAATTAAGAGCAGAAAAAAAACTCTGGAGGTCAAGTCGGCGGAAGACATGCTATAAGAACAGCAGGTATAGCAGGAACAAGAAGGAACATCTTTGTCTCACACTGAATCGCATCCCAAAACCGCTTAAGCAGGAAGAGGTAAAAACATGGTCGAAGATATCACAGGAAGTAATCATAGCCATGTAGAGTTAGGAAGATTTGATATTACTACTAAGCTGAAATGGCTCTTACCCAATTGGTAAACTGCGACAAGAAATTTCTGGACTCAAATTTCCAGGATCAAGAGCCAAATCATCAGTGTTGATGCAGAACTGCCGAAGAGATGTGAGAGACAGGGACATCACAATCACATTGGGGTTCTGTAGAAGAAAACACGTTGACAGTGTATTTGCTAGGGGGAAACCCAGTATGCATCCAACACACTCAACGTGTATTGATAATATCCGAATCTACCCTGCCAACTGTGGGAACAAACATCTCCTGACTATGGAGGCCAGACTGACACCACTGGGTACACGGATAACCTCTGCTCAGTCCTTTGCCAGTTGGCAGTCCTGGTACAACCATAACAGACAAGGATAAGTAGACCAGAAAACGCTTACTAGTGTGTGTTGAATGGTAATATGCCTGATATTTAGTTAAACCCACATTTTACTTTTACTTACATCAAGTCTGAATGGGGATTGGTAGGCAAGATGGCCGCTGACTGAGTTCACGGAAGGCAGCACTGACCTTCATCTCCCTCTCCGAGACCCCGTGGGAATGGATGGCTGAATGGAAACGATATGCCTGACCGGGTTTTTTGCTAGCCCTGCCCAGACTTCGCTGATTCCGTTTGCTGGCTCCGAGGGAAACTCGGGTGGTTCGGTCTCCCAACCTGCATATGGATATTGCTTGAAACATCAGTATAGCCCTCATTGCTTTTTGGGTGGCTTTTTCAGCGGTGTGCGGCTTTCCTGGTTTTCGCTGATTCTATGCAAGCTCACTGTACCTTTTAAGCAGTGGTGGTGTCGAAATATGGCCCCGAAGACAACTAAGGTGCTTAAAGGTCAGAATTTCGTGAAGGACATTGGTAAAGATGCCGCGAGTGAAGCCAGAGGTATTAAGGATATTAAAGTGAAATTGAAAGACGCCGCCAAGGAAAGGGGAGAGAGGAGAGAGCAATCAGGGGCGCCCGATTCTGGGGGCAATCTCGGCCAGATACGGCGTGGAGGTTTGAAAAAGAAAGGTGAGGAGTCCAGAGTGCTCGAAATTGGTGTGGCTGGTGGGACGAGACTGCGCTTGGCTACTCCTGGGGAAAGCTCAATGCGTCAACCTTCGGTATTAGAAGCATTCGGGGGTTAAGCGTTACCTCAGTGGGATCTTCAGCGAATACCACGGGCATATCTGCTGACCTTTCAGTTCTAACACTGTGCCCTGGAAATGAAGCTTCCCTTCAGACGATGGATGTAAACAGCCGCATTCAGGAGATGGGTTTCCCTACTGCCGACCCGATGCATTCTGGGACATGTAGTTTCCGCTCCGAACTTCTGCCTCAGAACGGGGAAAATACTGTGGTGGATCTGGATATGAGTAGTATAAGGCAATCGGAGGGAAAAGAACCTAATGGCCAACTTGATGTTTTGGAGATGGATGGTGGGAGCTATGTGTCGGTGTCTGGCATGGCACCCAGTCACATTGGCAGTTTGGTTGAGGGTGAGGAGGGAACTGTCGATCCTGGTGGCTTGGGTGACAGCTCAGAAACAGTGTTGGTGAATGCAAACAATGGTGTAACAGCAATGGATCCTCAGTTACTACCAGGCCATATGATAATAACCACACAAGCTCATTTGGATATGGGAACTGCTGAGAGTTATGCCGGTAACCTGAGTAGTATCTCTTGTGAGCAGGGGGATCAAGGAACTATTTCGACTTGGGCAAGTGCTCCTGTGCTCTCCCCTGAAGGAGATACGTTTTTTTCATTAAATGATGATTCGGATACATCTCAGATTAGTGAGCAGGAAACATCGCAAGATAGTGCTTCAGGAGAAGAATCCCCAGCCACACAGAAGAGGCATCATAACCATTCTGCGATCTCTAGACGACGAGCTAGGACAAAAGATAGATCTGCGGACTCAGCCAGTAGGCGTCTGGAATGGGATTACTCTGCTTCTACACTGACTGCCTGCTCGAGTAATACCCCCGAAGCAGTGGGTACAAGCGGAGCTAATAATCTAGATAGTATTCCTCCTACACCAACAATGGAGTTACTTTATTCAACGCTGAAACAAATGCAGGGGGAGGCTAGGCAAGAGAGTAAGAGGTCACAACTTGCCACCATGAAGCTTCAGGGGGCGATTAGAAAAACAAATAAACTATGCTCTGATATGGCTGATCGAATAAACCATGTAGAAGACCGAACAGCTGCGGTTGAGGAAGAGGTTGAGAAATTGCAGGTTTTTAAAGCTGCACAGGAGAAACAATCACAAGACATAGACTAGAAACTCGAAGATTTCGAGAACCGCCAGCGTCGCAATAACGTCCGCCTCCTTGGCCTGGAGGAAAAAGTGGAGGGTGAGGATATCCTGGCTTTTACAGTGAAGCTTCTGAAAGGAGCTTTTCCAGATCTAGCTCAATGGAACTGGGAGCTAGAAGTTCAACGAGCTCATCGCTTTCCAATGTTTAAAAGAATGCAGTCAAAAAATCAAGGGGAGCGACCTAGGGCTATCCTGATTTTTGTTGGTAATTTCCTGTTAAGGCAGGCAATTATAGATCGAGCCAGACCCGATTCAAAAAGAACCTTTGAGGGACATTCCTTCTTCGCTCGCCCGGATTTTTGCCACACGACGGTCGAGCGGAGATGGAGGCTACGCCAGATGATCACCCCTTTCCAGGTTGCGGGCTGTGAAGCCTTTTTGCTTTTCCCTGCACGGCTTAAAGTTATCCACAGAGGGCGGGTTAGGATGTTTTTTCGGAGATAAAGGCTCAAAACTTTCTTACGGAAGTGACTGAAGCACAAGGGGGAAGCTGGCGGATAAGGCAACAGAAAGGGGTGCCATAGGGAAGGACTGATACTTACTGTAAACTGGTAAACTGGGATAAGGCCAGTTCATTGAAGTCCCATTTGTTATTGTTGCAACAGGAGGCTATGGGTGTGGGGCACAGGGGGAAGAGAAGAAGCTGATTTATATTGATATGGTCATTGTGGTGGCATATCTTTGGGGTTTTTTCCCTTTTCTTTCTTCCTTTTTTTCTTCCTTTTTCTCTTCCTTTTTTAACTTGGATAGAAAGGGCTTGGGACTATATTTGGAATAACTTAAGGATCTGTTTATCTGGGGTTAGGCACGGTATGGTTTTTTTGGGGTTTCTTTGGGGGGAGGGGGTGGGTGCTGTCGGAGAGGGAGTCTCAGCGGTCATACCTAGGTCATGCCTGACCTAATTGCCTGTATGGGAGGTAGGGGGGTGGGGGTGGCGGGTGGCTGTGGGGGGTGCTCGGGGTGTGGTTAGGCAAGCGTTCAGCACAGCAGGAGATACTTCAAGGTGCAAGGTTTGGGGAGGAAAAGTATAGTTGGATCCAAGTTGGCTCTAGCTGGTTATCTAACGTGAATCGATTGACAAGTTTGCATGAAAATATGGAATGTGAGAAATTTATTTTAGGTAGGGTTAATTGCAGGGAACTCAGGAATCTTAAAACATGAGTTTGCGGATTGTGACAGTAAATATTTGTGGGCTTAATGACCAGGCCAAAAGGAATAAGGCAGCAATTTGGCTGAAATCCGTATGTGCGGATTTCTTGTGTGTTCAAGAGACACATATAGAGGGCTGCAGAGCGCGTATATTGGAACAACTTGGCTTTAAATTATTGGTATATACTACACAGGGCTCGCGAACCCGGGGGGTGGCAATCCTCACCCGGAGGAATGATGTGAGGGTACTTAGAAAATCAGCTGATCAATGGGGTCGGTGGGTGCTGATTGAATGTCTGTTGAATAATTTTAAATTCACACTTTGTTCGGTATACGTCTCAACATGTGATGATCCAGAGTTGTTAGAAAACTTAGATTCTGGCTTGGCAATCTGGCCTGCTCCTATAATTATTAGCGGGGATTTTAACATTAATGGCCTGGGGGTACGATGGGGCGACCCAGGTAGTAAGTACCTAGGGAGAAAAAGGAAGGTGGGTGTTGCCCTATCTAATTTAGTTTATAACAATGGTTTAGTAGATGCATGGGCGTACCTGAAACCCTTTGAAGCAGGTAGTACCTTTTTTTCTTCCCCACATAAGGCTGTTTCCTGTCTGGATTATTTTTTTGTGCCCAGTCAATGGATCACTAATTTTGGGATTGAGAGGTACCCTCGTATTATTTCAGATCACAACCCATTAGTTTTGACTGTCAACTTCACGATGATGGAAAAAAAGAATGTTGGATGGACCTTCGAACTGAGGTTTTTATAAGATCCTGATTATATAACATATATGAAGGGCTGGATTAAGGAATTTTGGGATTTTAACCGGGGGAGCACTAGGGTTGGAATTGTCTGGGATGCTTTTAAGGCGGGGGTGAGAGGGGAGACAATAAGCTATAGCTTGCGTCGGCAAAAAAAGGAGCGATTAAGGGAATTGGAAGTAAGGCAGGATCTAAGTAAGCTTGAGGAAGCCTTAGTAACGACTATCAATAGGGGGGAAGTGCTAGATGGAATATTATTACAGCTGGCTATAAAAAAGGCTGCGGCAGGGGACCACTTTGCTAAAAAAGCAGCTGAGATCTACATGTCTAAAAAAGAGCACTGTTACGAATTTAATGAGCGGGTGGGACACACCTTGGCCGTAAGAACTAGGCAAAAACTGTCTGCCGGTCAGATCTCTGAAATCTATGATGCCGGGAGGAGGGTTGTTACTGATGCAGCGGGTATTCGGGAGACTTTCAGGCTTTTTTATCACCAGCTATACTCTTGTGGTTTAGCGGTGGCATCTGAGGATATTTCTGAATACTTAGATAAAGTACCTATTCAGAAGGTAGATCCCATAGACAGGGAGGAACTGGAGAGGGGATTCTCTCAAGATGAAATAATGGGTGCCCTGCAAGATTTGCCTTCTGGAAAAGCCGTCGGCCCTGATCAGATTCCGCTGGAGTTTTATAAGATTTTTAAAGATGTTATTGGATCGGATTTAATAGAGGTCATGTTACTTGCACAAAAGGGGGGCCGGCTCCTGAATCGTGGGCAGGGGCAGATGTTGTTGTGTTTTTGAAAAAAGGCAAACCAGCCAGGGAGCCGGGTTCATATCGGCCAATCACACTACTGAATAGTGATGTAAAAATATTTTCCAAAATTTTGGCCACGCGATTAAATGGCATTTTAAAAAAAACTATTCACCCCTGTCAGCACGGGTTTATTATGGGTCATGGAACAACGCAACACATACAGCGGGTGATTACGCTTTTTGATGCAATGGAGATCTCAGGAGACCCTATGGCCGTATTGTTATTAGATGCTGAAAAGGCATTTGATAGGGTCTCCTGGGTTTTTCTCTGGGAGGCTATGAGATGGTTTGGGCTGGGGGAGGGGTTTATTAAATCTGTTCAAGTGTTATATAGGGCCCCCTCAGCTCGAATAAAGGTTAATGGCAATTATACTTCCTCTTTTAACATACAGAGGGGGACGCGGCAGGGCTGTCCATCATCCCCTCTGTTATTTGCTATTTATATGGACCCCCTAATACGATTATTTATGGTTAATAAAGGAATCTGTCCAGTTGTTAGTCAGGGGATCGAAACTAAAGTCCTCGCCTATGCCGATGATGTGGCCATAGTCACTGCAGAGCCACACTCGGCATTGAAAGCGGTTGAGTCACTAGCACTAGAGTTTGGTATATTTACTGGGTATGCACTTAATAGATCTAAGACCCAAGTAATAAAGAATCGGTTGGTTAATTTTGTAGATCCCCGTGCCACAGATTCGGCGCTATACCTTGGTATACGGGTTACGTCAGACCTAGGAACGCTAGTGGCTAAAAATATGGAACCAGTAATTAGGAAGGCGAGGTTGGATTTAGATAGATTGAATAATCTCCATCTCTCTCTCGTGGGACGTTGTAACATCATTAAGATGATTTTTTTACCAAAAATGTTATATCTATTTAGGGCAATCCCACTGGAATTTCAAAAATTTTGGTTTATTATTCTAGAAGGTTTAGTTAATCCATTTATTTGGGCACATGGCAAAACTAGGCGGGCACTCCGGTTTATGTCTTTATCACGGGAAAAGGGGGGGTTTTCGGTCCCTGATTTTAGAAGTTACTACTGGGCTGCTGCCTTGCAATATACGGGGATATTGGTAGGGGTATGTCCTGTGGACACTGAAGGGGAAAATGAGCTCCCGGATGTCTATAAATTGCTACTGGGCGAAAACGCTGAGAGGTGTTTTTTTAAATTCTCAGAGCCCAGTTATTACAAAAGAACCAAATTTAAGACGCTGATGGCTGTTTTTAAGATCTGGAGTGCGTTAAAAAGAAGATTGGTTTGGGGAGACTCAACCACTATACAGTGTTATACAAAAACCCCACATTCCCTGGAATTTTCTCCGATGAGACTATGGCAGGATGGGATGCTAAGGGTGTTCGGAAGGCTGGGGACCTAATTGGGATAGAAGGGTTTCGCCAATTCAACGATATACAGATGGAGTTTGGGTTGGAGAAAGGTAATTTCTTCAAGTATTTTCAATTGCGCAGCTTTTTGTAGTAAAAAAATTGGGGGGATAGTGAGTTTGATAGTAATGTAATCATTGATATTATGCAAGGCAGGAATAAGGGGGTTATCAAGTTGATATATGCAGAATTGATAAGTTTAAAACAAGATGATTTAACTAAACACGAGGTTAAATGGGCTGAGCGTGTGGGGGCTGCTCCCGGAGCACTTTCGAGATCATTAGAGTTGGGTCAGTTGGTTTTATGTTCAGCTGGGCTTCAGGCACAACATTTTAGAACTATTTTTTCTCTATACTATACACCGGCTAGAATAGCACAGTGGGGCGGGTTATCAGGGATTATATGTCCTAGGTGTGGGGGGGTGGATGCTGATCTGGTGCATATGTTTGCATCCTGCCCTTGTCTACAGGGGATGTTGGACTCAATTATGGAATACTTAGATTGCTCACTCGGGGTTAAAATTAAATTAACCCCTGAACTAATCTTGCTAGGAATAAGTAGTACGACCCAAAATGAGTTAGCTTATCGATTTCTTTTTGTTGCTATGGCAGTATTGAGGATTAAAATTGCCTCGGCTTGGTTAGATCCTTTCCCCCCTACTTTCCAGCAATGGCTTGCTCGTTTACTTTCTTTATATACAATGGAGAGAGCAATATATGAAAGAAAGGGAAAAAAGTCGAAGCTGCTGGGACAGCGCATCTGGGCTCCTTTAATAAAATGGAAGGAAAAGAATAATTAAAGCCAACCAGGGGGTAAATTTAATGTGATGTTGGTATAAATTGGTCAAAGTAAATCTCTCTATGAAATATATTTCTGTTAATGGGTTAGATTAGAGTCTTTGTAATCGAGCTGATGACTTTTTTTCTTATGTTATTTTAATTATTTGTCCGTTTATGTGATTTATTTCCTTCCTTCAAACCTTGCATCTTCTTTTGATTTTCTTTTTGATTGATATGTATTTGTGCTGATACCCTTGCAAGAAAATGTGGAAAAAATGTTAATAAAGAAAAAAAAAAAAAAAAAGTCTGAATGGGGATTAACATGAATAACAGAGTCTTGGTGTCTTGAGTAGTTCTATTTAGAAGAACATGTTTGTCCTAAATGAGCACACGTATAAAGATGTGAAAGAATAGCTTTTCCTAGATGGCCATCTGCAACCAATGTGCAGAAACCTAAGGTAGCAGATGCTTTATTTCAGCACCTTCAGCTGCACAGGGCCAAATGTAAATGTATGTTGAATCAGTGCAGTTGTGCTTAGACAATATCAAGGATCAGGGCCGGCTTTAGTGCTGGTGGCGCCTGGTGCAACAATCATTTTTGGCGCCCCCACACCTCATGACCGCCACCTCAGATTCTCTCACTACCACCCGGCAAAAATGCCCCTCATCTCTCCAGTCATCAGTTGTTGCTGAACACAGCCCCCCCCCTCCCTGAGGTCAGCGCCCCCCTCCACAGGTCAGTGTCCAGTGTGTCTGCATCGTTCACACTGCACTAAAGCCGGCCCTGTCAAGGATTGGAACACTGGAATGAAGGTAGACAGTGGTAGAAATGGAAAATCCATATGCTTGTACAATAAGATTTGCACCAGCATCACTTAGCAAGATTGCCAATAGCAAAAGGAAATAAACCAATTGGGTGCATTCTGAATGTGGTGTCGACATGCTTGCTCAGCTCACCATGATGTGCCCCAATACCTGGATGATCTCCTATGACCCTCTTATTGAGTGCTTGGTGGAGGTTGATAATTAGGGTAAGGCTCTGGCTTGCATTAAGCCATATTTATCTAACCACACTCAAGCGGAAAACATTGTTTACATCGCATGCGATACATCGCATGCCATTACAACGCGGTTGTTACAACGACCGCGTTATTACATCGCAAACCATTACAATGCAAGTCCTTACAAAGACTTGCTGTAGGGGGCAGAAGGTGTTGGATTTAAAATCCAACACCTTCCCTACTGTTGCACAGACTAGAGTTGGAATAGTAAATTATACTATTCCAAAATCCAGCGCGCTCCCTACAGCAAGTCGCTGTAACAACTTGCGTTGTAATGGTATGCGATGTAACAACGTGTGTTGTTGTAACGACCGCGTTGTAATGGCATGCGATGTATCGCATGTGTTGTAACGTGGCATATTCCACTCAAGCAGTCCATCTTCCTCTTTTCCATTTGGGGTTCAAACCTCTATCACACTGTGTCCCTCATGGCTTCTTCTTAAGTCCTACTCTTTTTAATATCTATGTTCTTCCCAGCTCAATCATTCTGCAAGTTTCAGTTCTATATGTTACATTGATGACACACACATTTCAATTATCCTGGATGAACAAATCCAGGGCTTGAGTGACAATTTTCAAAAATGTTTGCTGGATGTTGTCATATTGATGGTTATCAGCTCCCTCAAGTTGAACACATAAAACAAAAACTCTGATAGTCTCTGGTTGGGAAAATTGTCAATCCCTACATGTGGACTTTTGGCCCCCTCAGCTGGGTCCCTACCTCCCCTCTATTTCATCTGTCCCGAATCTCAGTATATATCTCAATGAGGATCTTTCTCTCTCCACTCAGGTTAGTAAACCTTCCACTACTTGTTTCTTTCACCTGAAATTTTGGAAACTTCTTCCACTCCTGACCTTTGATTCCTGCCATTTAGTAGCCCCGGCAATTATGAGTAGCCATTGTGTGTATTGCAGTTCCCTTATCTAGGTTCCCCTTCTTATCTATTATAGTGTCTTCAGTGGATTCAGAATGCTGCTTCTTGTCTTGTACTCAATCTTCAGAATTCTCGTCTGTTTCTTTGTGCCTCAGTTCTCTTCATTGCCTATCAGTTGCCAAATAGACAATCTTTATATATTTATGCCTTGTGTATAAGGCTTTCTGTCGAATTGGTCCAGTTTACTTACAGCACAGGTCTATCCATTAGTCACCTGGGGTCTTCGTCAGCACACCTCCTTGTAGTTGCACAGATTTCCCATGCTCATACTCGTGTCTGGCCATTCTTCATTCACCTCTCTTGGCCTTCAAGAAAACATTGTACACTTGGTCTTTCTCGATATAACTTTTTTCCAAACAAGGCTTCTGGTAATCTACCAGTGCAAGGGCACCTTCTAGGTAATCATGCACATTATAAGACTCAAATAAATAAATAAATGTGATCATAGTCCTGTGTAAATCCCCACTGTAATGCTACCTTCAGTACTCCTTTTATTATTTTATTATTTGTAGGGCGCAGCGAATCATCCCCAAGGGGATCTCTCGGCGCCTGGATAGCAGACAACATAATTAGGTAGTGCTCATTAAAATAGCCAGGTTTTAAGAAGTTTCTTAAATTGCGCCAAATTGGAACACGCTCGGATATCCTCTGGCAAGCTGTTCCAGTGGGCGGGAGCTAGATGAGAAAAAGCACGCCCGTCCATTTTGGCCTTCCTAATTCTCCGAGTGCAGAGCAGCTTTCGACTGCTTGATCTCAAATGGCGCACCGGAATGTAAGGTTCTAGTTTTTTTGTTAGATATGCCGGGCCCAATACCTGAAGTGATTTAAACACTAGACATAGGAGTTTAAAGACTGATCTTTTCCTGATAGGAAGCCAATGCAGTTGTCGCAACAGGGGTAGTGATGGAGTTCGTGCGGATTTGTTGAGGGCAAGGTGCGCTGCCGTATTTTGGATGACTAGCAGCCTTGATAACAAATCTTCCCTAATCCCTACCAATAGGGAATTTCCATAATCTAGTCTGCTGACTAGAAGCGCCTGTATAAGGACTTTTCTGGTAGAAGGAGGAATCCAAGGGAAGATTTTTCTCAGCATGCGCATAATACCAAAGCACTTGCCCGAGATGGTTTTTACATGCTCCTCCATAGAAAGTCTGTCATCAATTACGACGCCCAGATTCTTCGCCCATTTTTTAGGTATGGGGGCTTCCCCAAGTTCCTCAGGCCATCACTCAGATGTCCATAACTCCTCTGCTTTCCCAAACAGCAGAATCTCTGTTTTATAGGAGTTGAGCTGTAGGAAGTTCTTGCTCATCCATATGGCTATTTTTAACATGCAGATCTTAAATTTTTCTCTGGTCAGAGCGGTGTTCTTCTCTATGGGGACTATCACCTGGGTGTCGTCCACATACGAGATTGTATTGAACCCGCAAGATCTAATAATCGGCGCCAGGGAAGACACATATCTCGCAGCTTATCCAGAAGGATTCTGTGAGAGATGGTGTCAAAGGCTGCCGACAGATCAAGAAGAACTAACATCGTGGGGGTTCCCTCGTCCAGTAACATCCTTATCGAGTCTGTTACCTCAGTCAGAGGGGACTTGGTGCTGTAGCGAGCACGGAAACCTGACTGCGACGAGTCGAGCAGATTATTTTGTTCCAATTAGCCCGAAAGTTGTCGATTAATCAGGGATTCCATAATTTTTGAACAGCATGGGAGCAGCGAGATAGGTCTATAGTTTTGTAAGTCTGCAGGATCGGCTAATGCTTTCTTAAGCAGTGGCTTGATATGAGCTTTCTTCCATTTTGAAGGAAACGTGGATGTGACTAATGATACGTTACAGACTTCCATGATCGAGTGAGACAAGGCCGGTGCCAGATCTGAGATAATGTAAGGGGGGGGCTACATCTGACGGAGAGCCTGACTTAGTGTGTGCCAGCCTGAGATAGAACTTGCTCTGAGGTGATAGCTGAGAAAGTCTCTAGACTGGGAGAGAGAGGGTCTTCCGAGGGCGGTGTTATCGCCCTAACCGCCTCTTCCGAGTCAAAGGAGTTATAGATTTTGTCAATCTTCTGTTTAAAATGCTTGGCTAAATCGTCACATAGCCCCTGCGTAGGTGGGAGGGAGGAGTTGTTAGCTCTAGGATTGGTAAACTCCTTGAGGATCTTAAAGAGCTCTTTGGAAGAGCTCTTTGCTTTGGAGATTCGTGTACCTAGATGCGATCTCCTGGCTGTGCTGCAATTATTTAGAAACGCTCTATGTGCTAGTTTATAGGCCAGTTTATCCTCCTCCAATTTTGATTTCCTCCATTTCCGCTCTCTGATTCTACAAGTGGCTTTTTCTTTCTTCAGGCTTTCTGAATACCACGGGGCTGGGGCAACCCTTTCCCGGACTGTGACTGCCTTATTTGGAGCGATGGTGTCGAAGGCCTCTATTACAGAGGTCTCCAACATATGCAATGCTGTATTGCTGTCAGTACAGTTACTAAATGACGGGGGAGAGTATGCCGAACTAAATGCTGTTAAAGTCACTTTCCTCCATGATCTGCGAGAACTCCTACGGCATAGGGGCTGGCTTAATGGTTTCAGGGTGATCAAAGAGAATCTTAGAGCCAGATGGTCAGTCCAGCTTAGTACTGAGGGGGGTTCTACTATGAGGTCCTGGATGTTCGTGAAGATGTTATCCAGCATATGTCCCGCTGTATGTGTTGCACTGCATACTCTAGGGAAAAGACCTAGTGATTCCATAGCCGCTATTAAACATGCGGAGTCTGGGTTGGAGATGGTATCTAAATGATGATTAAAATCGCCCAGGAGAAGGAAATTATCTGCTTGCAAAGTGTATGGGGCAAGATTTTCCAATAATGACGAACAGAAGGATTTCTTGCTTTCCCCAGGGGGATGGTAAACTACAGCTCCCATCAATCTAATGCCTTGGGCAGGCTCCAGCCTGAATACCATTAGCTCCATACTAGGAGAAGAAACAGTTTCCAAGATCTTAATATGATGGGCTAGGCGGGTGGCTATAGCCAGACCTCCACCCCTCTTGCCTATTCTATCTAATCTAGCTAGTGTATATTCTGCAGGAAAGGCAATTGCCAAAGATGGCGAAGATTGCATATGCAGCCATGTCTCTGTGAAGAAGCAGATATCTGGTTTTAGATCATCCAGCAAGTCCCAGATTTCAGCTGCATGCTTGGGGATGGATCTGGCATTAAGGTACAGGCCTTGAAAGGTGACTGCTTGCCCTCCCTTATTCTGCTTTCTCTCCCAGGAGTCTGCTTGTTGGGTACTCGATGGCCTACGGGGTGGGGGCAGTGAGGGTCTGTTATTCGCTGAGGGTGACCAATAGACCAGTCACACTGTGGGCAGTTACTTGAATAGAGGCCATTTTCTACAAATATTTTTCCCTCACACCCTGTGCTAGACACATTATCCCTTAATTCCAGTAGCACCTCCTTAGAGTAGATTAAAGGAGGCATTAATGTACCTGAGTAAAAAACAAGCAGCGTTTCCTGTCAGCTGGCAGCATCCAGGCGCGGACGGGCGCAGACGGGCTTGCCTTAGGCGCGCCGTTGCGCGCGTCTGCAGATGCGGTAAATTTATGCCCTGGAAGGCCGAAAAACGCTAGAGCGTTACCGCTCCTAAGATGGCGCCCATAAACGGCCCTTTGAGTTCGGCTTCCTCTCTCCACTCAATCGGTCATGTGCAGAGACCACGGTGGACCGGAGAGTTGCCTGGAAGTGATCGGGTGACTCTCAATAAGATTGGACAAGCCCCCAGTTAATCAGCCAACAAAATAACGATACGTGCCAAAAATGACATAAACCTTTGAAACACTGTGATTAAAAGCAATAATCCGCATACAGCGTGTTAAGCGATTAAATGGTGCCTGCTGCTCCACTGCGCGTCCGCAGACGCGGTAAATGTATGCCCTGGAAGGCCGAAAAACGCTAGAGCGCTAACCGCTCCTAAGATGGCGCCTGTAAACGGCCCTTTGAGTTCGGCTTCCTCTCTCCACTCAATCGGTCATGTGCAGAGACCGTGGTGGACTGGAGAGTTGCCTGGAAGTGATCGTGTGACTCTCAATAAGATTGGACAAGCCCCCAGTTAATCAGCCAACAAAATAACGATACGTGACAAAAATGACATAAACCTTTAAAACACAGCGATTAAAAGCAATAATCCGCATACAGCGTGTTAAGCGATTAAATGGTGCCTGCTGCTCCGCTGCGCGTCCACAGACACGCTACATTTATGCCCTGGAAGGCCGAAAAACGCTAGAGCGCTAACCGCTCCTAAGATGCGCCCGTAAACGGCCCTTTGAGTTCGGCTTCCTCTCTCCACTCAATCGGTCATGTGCAGAGACCGCGGTGTACCGGAGAGTTGCCTGGAAGTGATCGGGTGACTCTCAATAAGATTGGACAAGCCCCCAGTTAATCAGCCAACAAAATAACGATACGTGACAAAAATGACATAAACCTTTAAAACACGGCGATTAAAAGCAATAATCCGCATACAGCATGTTAAGCGATTAAATGGCGCCTGCTGCTCCGCTGCGCGTCCGCAGACGCGGTAAATTTATGCCCTGGAAGGCCGAAAAACGCTAGAGCGCTAACCGCTCCTAAGATGGCGCCCGTAAACGGCCCTTTGAGTTCGGCTTCCTCTCTCCACTCAATCGGTCATGTGCAGAGACCGTGGTGTACCGGAGAGTTGCCTGGAAGTGATCGGGTGACTCTCAATAAGATTGGACAAGCCCCCAGTTAATCAATCTGTTTTCCAAGTTGTTTTGCAAAAGCACTGATCATTTAATTTTCTCTCAAAAGACTAAGGCCCAGAGGCACTAAGGCTTTTTGCGGTTATAAAGGGTGCAATTTGCAAAATCAGGCAATTTGCGACTGCAGAAGGATTTTTTTGGTATGCTTGAAACCGAAATTGGGATTTTGTAATATGTTACAGAATTGCACTTTGGGTTTACGATCAAGTACTGATCAGGTGTTTGGAAGGGGTGTGTTTCAGGTGTCCCTTCCAAATACCGATTTGGGATGGGATGTGTTAAAGTTTTGTGACCAAAATCTGGTCGCAAATCAATTTTGCTTTATCGACTACACAAATGTAGGTAAACCATTCCCAAACATGAATGGGTCCCCATGGGCCCCCTTTGAGAATGTGAAAAAATAGTAATTAGGAGTACACATAAAAAATGGTTGTTACAATTTTCATTTTTGTTATTTTTTTTCCCGTGCACCGCTTTCCGTAAAGGAAAACAGGTTGCATTTACAAAAAAAATGATGTATTTAGAATCAATCACAGACATGGTGGTATGTGGACCTTACTGGCCCGCCATCTCTGTGACAGCTGCGATTCATAGTGCAGCTTCCTCGTTCATATTCATGAGGTAGATTGAATTGCGACCCACTACAAAATTAGGTTTTTGCGAACCAACCTATTGGTACACAGGTCAGTTCGCAAAAACACAGAAGGGGTTTGGTAAAAGCCGGTGCGCAATCTGTGACCACTTTTACCAAATACATTCTTAAAAAATCTGACCCTTAGTTTGGCGTAGAAATGTCTGAAGAGAACTCTATTTAGGCTATTTGCAAGTGGTTTTTATCCAAGTACGTATCTTTCGTATCTTTTCTTCTTGACTAATTGATTGGACAATTAACCATGCACAATATCTGCAATTTTTGCAAGTGTTACTGGTAGTAATCAAGGAGAAAATACATTCCTCCTGCTCACCCACACTCCTAACCTTCTACTTTCCAGGAAACGTGCATTTCAATAGTGTGCTTATTTATAGGTGGAATGTATCTGCATGCAGTATATCTAATGCCAAAGCTCCTATATGCCTATCGGAGACGTTAATGCAGAAGTATTGGCTCCATGCATTTTTTGCAAGTCCTGTTTTTGCTGCCTGCACCCCGCTTCAGTGGAAACAGTTTTGTACGAATTCTGCTGACTCAAACCGCATTTAAGAAAATAGTACTAAAGCTGCTTCTCTTCGGGTTTAGGTTACTTGCGCATTTAAGTATATTGGATTTGAGGTTCCCAAATTCTTTTGCGGTTTTCCGAATCAAGGTAGGTCAGGTAAGTGCAACCTCAGAGTAGCTGAGCGGAGGCCTTCCTGTGTTATTTCTGTCTTTGCTGGTTCATAATAATGTCATCATGCAAGATTAACATGTTGCAGTTTTGCAAAGATGGCAACAGTGCAATAAATCCGTTTGTCAGGGCACTTCCTCATCCCAGTTATCAACAGGCTCATTTTCAGACCGCTCTGAGCCAAATCTGAGCATGTCTTTAGGTGCTTATCTCCCTGAAGTGAGATTTCCTGAACGGAAAAGAAAACAAAGCGAAAACAGCAGTTTAAATCTGAGCCATCTGTCTAGCTGGTGCAATCCCTCTTGGACAGGTTCCTTTCCTTGCCGATTAGTTTCATATTACCCCAGTTGAAGGAAAATTCCACTGGAAAAGACTATAATGTCATCTTTTATCCATTTCTCAATTTGCGTGGACAGAAAATTAAAGGAAATATATCCAACAAAGTTATGCACAATGACTGATTGTGCATGCTGTTCCAAATCATTAAACACTACATTTATTAACATGGATTTATGCTTACTTATAATCAGAGCTGCCAATATTTTGCATATCTCAGAGGGGTGAATCTCAAGTTGGAAGCTGCTAGCCAAGCACAGAAGTCATTATTTAGGAATGGTGGCCAAGAAGAGCCTTGCGCACTTGCTTAGGCATGCATGGATAGCAGCCCAGTGATATAAAATATGATCTAATCACTGCAAATATTAATGCATTGATGGGGGTCATATCTAGTGCAGCTACTAACAGCGGTGTATGTTTAGTTAAATTGGTGTCTTCAGTGCTTAATTTGTGAAATAATGAGGGCCAGGGTCGAAGATACATTTCACAGGAGGCCACTGCTTGTGCCACTTCTGGTCCCTGCCAGCATTGCCAAATACCATTACCAACATTACCTAATTCCATTACAGTGCTACAAATAGTACAATTTGGCCAGTAATAGATGAACCACATCTGTAACAATGGCCTGAGCAATCTGGTATTGTTCTTTTTTAATTGTATGTTGAATTATTATAATTTGCTCTTGTGCTTTTTTTATATATAAAAAAAAAGAGTGACAGCATCACCATGTGGTGGACTGCCATAAATCTTTGCCAGTGTTGCAAAATAATTGCAGGTGCTGAGCACCAGCAAACATCAGCATAAATTTAGCATTGTGTGCGTTCTATAGCTAACAAATTAGCATGAGCGTACTCAGATTGCACTAAAGTTCAGGTGTACAATAGAGAGGGGTTTTTGCTCCACCCACATGTTGGTAGCCATGAGTAAAGTTTTTGATTGGGCAGAAGGGTGGGCTTTTCCTCCACACAGCTGTGATTATTTTGCTCATTTTTCCAGCTGCCTGAGCCAGCAGCAGTATGGCTGCCTTTGCCCATACTTTCAGAGGTAAAGCTGTTAAAGTGGTCTTAGATAACTAGATAATTTACAGTGTTTGCTGTTCTCTGGCAGAAGCATAGATCCTCTCCCCATCCATCATTAACTTTAGACTCCAGAATCCAGTTTTGTGTTTGGGAGCACTGTACGGGATACCTAGGGTAGTGGTGAACGTGCGCTTTACAAATACACATGTTATGTTATGTTATGTTATGTTACACTAATCTTTACGGATTTTCAGGCCTTGCTTGGCCGTGCAACTGTTGACTGACATTATATCATACACATAAAAGAGATTTCAGAGTTCTACTTAGAGATGGGTTTAGGCTCCACCCACTTGTTAGTTCCCATTAGTACAGGATTTAATTGGGCCGAATTTGTGAGGTTGCACTAAAATGACTGCTTGTATTTCACTTTCTGCTGGTGACAAAAGCTTATACTCGGGACAGCAGGAATGAGTTGGTTTTAGTGGCAAGCCAATGATCATGGTTATAGGCTTGATATGTTTATTACAAACAATTACGGTACAGACAGAAGGCCTAACATATTTGTTGTGAAACGTATGTCTTAAAATTCATAGGCATTAAACTACATGGAATCTCACAGATTATTTAAGTAGGCAAGGATTTTGATGTTGGTTGACAAGCCATGGGTATAAAAGATTTGCCTTGTGACAATATTTGTTAATCCATTGTGGGAGGACTAGCCTTTGTCACTTTTATTGTATGGAATTAGTATTTTGCTTCACTAACTCTAATTTTGTAAATATCTGCAATTTAATGACTGAATGCTGATGATTGCCATATGGGAGTAAGTTGGTTATGGTGACAAGCCAATGATAATAGGCTTGATTGGTGTGCAGGGGAATGTTATGCCAGATGCCATAGGTTTGGCATGTTCATTATGAAACGTTATTACAAAAGCGGTAGGACTGGCTTATTTGTTGTGAAAAGCATATGGTAAAGCCAATAGACCTCTAACAGTGGATTGTTATCACATTATATCACAGGCCATAGAAAGGTATTTGGTTACATGTATTCTCACAGATTACCATAGCAGGCAAGGGTTTTGGTGTGGGTCTCCCACGCTGACAAACTCGGGGGTAGAATTTCACTGTGATGATTCTTGTTAGGCCCTATTGAGAGGGGTTGTATATTGTTTGGTAATTTTGTACATATTTGTAATTTTATAAGTGTAATTTTATAATGTCATTTCATAAATCTAAACCTGTTGGTTGCCAGGTTATGCACACTTCTTAAGGCCTGTGTTGTATATAGTGTCAAGCCATTGGTGAAGGCTAGAGGCCTTATCGGGTTATTGAGAAAAGTCATGTCAGATTCCTTAGGTTTGATCTGTATAAAATGAAAAGTTATGACAAAGCAAGTAGGCCTTACTTCCTTATTGTGGAAAGCATGTGTTAAGGAAATAAACTTTTAATGGTGGAGTGGTATTACACTGTGCTAAAGCCTCTAGGCATGTATTTTGTTAAAAGGAAACTTGCAGATTACTGTAGTTTTCGGGGGTTTTGGTGTTAGTGACCCATCTGAACAACCCATGGGGGCTAGATGATTTGCACTATGGTAATCTTTATTAGGTTCTATTAATAAGGATTTTCTATTGGTTTCACAACTGTATTTTGTACATATTTGTAAGGTAATAAGTATACCCAATAGTTGTCTTGTGGCAATGTTTGTGACCAACAATCAACCTATCTAAACACGTCTCTGTGGTTAGACCATTTTGATATGGTTCTGGGTAGCCATTAAGAGTGACAATGTCCATAACTGGCCATCCTGTTTGAACTGCTCATAGCACCATTAGTGGGCTATCAATTGCCACGTTTTATGGTTCTCTGATGTACAGCAATGAGACTTTAACTATTTACGGTTCAAGAAACAATTCTTGGAATGAGCAGATTCCAGTGATAGGAAAAACCTGCCTTAATGGGCATAGAGCCTGTCCATGATTTGCAGTGAAATTTTAAATGCTCATATAGTGTTAAAGATCACCTTTTGCCCGAGATGTAACTTTAGAAGTGCAGATTGTGTACATATGGGTCCAGATGTACAACGCATTTTTGCGGTTGGAAACTGCCCAATTCGCAGAATTGGGCCATTTGTGACTGCAAAAATGCTTTTTCAAATATACAAATGCACATATTATGATTCGTTAACATGTTACCGAATCACAATTTGTGTTAGCGATTCAGTATTTGGAAGTGGCGTGGTTTGGGCATCCCTTCCAAATACTGAATCTGTATGGTATGGATTACTTTACCACTAGTTTAAAACTGGTGGTAACCCATTCACAAAGGGGAAGGGGTCCCGCAAGGACCCCTTCCCCCTTGAGAATGATAAAAAATATTAAGAGCAGCCAGTGGTCCCTTTCTTACATCAGGAATTGTGATTTCCTAATTGTAATTCGGTATGTATTGCAATTAGGAAATCGCAATTCTAGATTTTTGTACATCTGGCCCATACTGTGGAGTTGTGAGGCATTGATAGAATACAGAGAGCTAGCAACAGATTTACAAATCAAGCCTTTATCTTTGCTAAAAGGTGTATCACCATGCATTGGAAGGCGGAAGCATCACTAGCATTAGAGCACTGGAAGAGAGATGTAAGTAAATGGGCTAAAAGCAAAAATATAGGGCCTGATTACGATGGCGGACGGACTTAAGTCCGTCCGCCATCGTCCCAGGGATTGGGACCGGCCACCTATATGGCGGCGATCCCACACATGACATTACAATGCGACCGCCACTGTGGCGGTCGCATTGTGCATGTTTACCATTGCAGCGGGTGCTGCTGGCTGCAGCACCCGCCGCAATGGTAAAAATGCATGTTGTGCATTTCCCTGCACTACGTGGCAGGCACCACGCGGTGCCTGCCACCTGGTGCAGGGAACTGTAATCCACATGCCCCTGCACAAGGGGGGCCCGCAACGGGCCCCCAAAGTACTTCCCTGCCAGCCTTTCAATGGCGCTTGAACCGCCATAGACAGGCTGGCGGGGATGCAGGATCCAAATCTGGCGGGCGGTGCCTGCTAAGCACCGCCACCATTTTGTGGATGCGTGGTGGGTCCGACAGGCAATCATAACGATTGCCTCTGTCGGACCTGTGGCGAATGGGCTTTCCGCCCACAAGGCACACCACCCGCCATCCTGATCTGGCAGGTGGAAAAAGGCGGGTTCACCGCCATCGTAATCAGGCCCATAGCACTGAAAAGAGAGGAGCGCAAGGGTGTTAGGAAATACCTCTGGTACAAATTGCTAGGGGCTTTTGCACACCCTAAATAAAGCATGGATCCTATTTTGCCCCACTAAGCAAATCTCAGTCGATGAACTTCATGTAAATGCAAGTTGCAGTGTGAGACAGGGGAAATAAAGGAGAAAAGGCAATGAGAACGATAATTGTAATGGCCAGGGCTTGGATGTTGCCTATTCTTTATTGCTCACGAACAGTTCTATAGAAAATAAAAATCTGAAATGCCAACTTACCAATCCCGCTAATTGGTGAAAGTCTGGAAAAGATTAAATAGTAATGTGGATGGAAAATATAATCATAATGTTATTGATAAATATGTATTGAAGTCGCATAAAACAATATTGTGAACTATTGCAAAATACCATATTGTGCAATACCGTTTGATACTGTAATGTTATGACTACCTACTATATAAAATGCAATGAACAGATTCAAAAAAGTTTCAAAGATCACTTTGACAGGCAAAGAGCAACCCAATCTCCATATGTTATTTCTCATTCACAACTGACTTGTTGATTGCAGAGAGGTGGATGTTGTTCTGTGACTTGGCATTTGGTTCCCTGGAGTTGGCATGTAGTCCCTGTGACTTGAAATACATCTCATTCATTTCTCTTGTTGTACCAGAATAAATACTTTGTGACTCATGTTCTTTTAAAAGAAACTGTATTAATACATATGTGTCAGAAAGCAAATTCAACTAGAATATTGAATATTGCAGACGAAAGACAGATTGGGATGAGTATCAAATGGGCAGGAGTCAATCCATCTATCTTATTACATTTTTATTGGCCAGAAATATATATAATTTTATGACTTGCCTAAATCTGGAAGATGGTTTTGGATGTGTAATCAACTGTCATAAAGATATTTCATACTCAGTTCATTATTTACAAGGTGAGAGAGAGGGGTTAAAAGCAACAAACAAAGGGATCAGTTGACAAATTGTACACTTGTGCACGTAAATGCCTAATGAAAGCTCTTCACTCATGCACCAGGGATCAAGTAGCTTTCCAAAATTCTAGGAATCGACAAAAATTGCTTTACTCACCAGGGAAAGATAGCTACAGGAAGAGGCATAGACTAACCTGATTCAGGCAGTGGAAACAGGGAGTATGTTGCTTCTCCGGAAAACAAAAAACAGGCCCTTCCTTAGAGATAACACTGGTCCTAAGATGGAATGCCAAAGAGTGTGTGGACCATAAGTCTTGCATTTTTAACCCCATGGGAACAAATGATACTGAACCTGACAATAAGTTGGTTTCTCATCTAGTTTCAATCTCCTTTGTCTTTGAGGAGGTTACTTCGTGGAGAAGAGAGACACCTTCAAAATACTCACTCACGCCTACAAATGCCTACACAACAACGGACCCAAATACCTCAACGACAGAATAAACTTCCACGTACCCAAAAGAAACCTGCGATCGTCCAACCTCGCACTGGCTGAAACCCCGCGCATCCACAGAGCCAGAACAGGCGGAAGATAGTTCTCTCACATTGCAGCCAAGACCTGGAACATGCTACCGGCAGACATCAGATGTGCCCCCTCCCTGAACACCTTCAGGAA
Source organism: Calotriton arnoldi (assembly GCA_963921515.1). Lineage (NCBI taxonomy): Eukaryota > Metazoa > Chordata > Amphibia > Caudata > Salamandridae > Calotriton > Calotriton arnoldi. The sequence goes on from CAWUFW010007712.1 coordinate 573,190, forward strand.
GACTCTCAAGACCTGGCTCTTCGGCTAAACGGAGCGGTGTACCCCCATGCCCCCCTCAGCACCTTGAGACCCTCACAGGTGAGTAGCGCGCTTATAATTCCCCGATTGATTGATTGATTGATTGACTTCTGCTTTAGAGAGAAGCCTGAAGGGAAAGGCTCCCAGCCCTGACGGTGTTCCCCGGGACGCATAAACACCTATCATCCCTTTTGGCACTGCTGCTCACCATGGTCTTAAATGCGACAAGTGCAGGATACATACCTACTACTTGGTCAGAAACAGACATCATTCCTATTTATAAGAAGGGGTATAGAAGCGATCCAAAATGCTATCGACCAACATCCCTTTTAGACTCATCAGCAAAATATTAGGCACAGTTAGTCTTTAAAGATTAGAACAGTGGGCAAAAAAGAATGCAATTTTGACTGAAGTTCAATATGGATTTGGAAAAGGATTGGGCATGGTGGAGCATTGCCTAAACTTGAATGTCCTGCTGGGAAAGTACACAAGCAAAGTCAGGGAGCATACATATGTACTTTATGGGTCTGAGTTGTGCCTTTGATTTAGTAAATCACAATTAATTATGTCAGTGCTTGAATTTGTTATGCACATCAAAGGATACCATTTCTTTGTTGGATCATATGTCCAAAAATGTATCTGCCAAGGTGTGCTTTTAGCCATCAGGGGAATTATTAAATCCCTTTAAAATAAGTAGTGGCATTAGGCCAGGTTGTGTTCTGTTGCCCTTTTTATTCTCACTCTATATTAATGGAGTAGATGAGACGCTCCAAGCCCTAGGTACAGATGCCCCAAGAGTTGGTTTACGCCCTGAGCCCATCTTATCATACACCGATGACATGGTATTGTTATCAAAAACTCCAGTTGGCCTGCAACAAATTATTAATACTTTCACAGATTAAATGGAGGACCGAGATCTCAAGGTTAATTTGAAAAAAAAATACAGGATGAGCTGTGGTAAGGGAAGGCTGAAGACTCAACCCTACTATATTAAGGGCGGTCATATTATCAATGTTCAGACCTTCTCTTATTTGGGACTGCAATTCTTCTCATGTGATACTAAAAACTTCTGAAGTGGTGTTTAGATTCGGTGCCAGACTTGGCTTTATGCCTATTAATGAAATGCTGTTCATTTATAGAAGAAAATGTATCTCAGCTGCCCTGTATGGAGCTGTTGTGTGGGGCTTAGGTAGTTCCTTCTTATTACAAAGGCAAGAAAATAAATTCCTAGGACGTCTGCTTGCAGCCCCTCATTCAATTCCTGAGTCTGTTCTCCATAAAAAAGGTTGAACTGGCCCAAATTAAAGACTCATTACAAATAAAAACAGCCTTACTTTGGTAGATGATATGGACCACAATGGAGACCTCTTTCTCTAAGGATATTATTAAAGACTGCCTACGTCTGGATCAGGTGTTTAACATCCCTTGGTTATCACACTTTAGAAATGTTCTGAACCAGGTTAGTGACTCAAATCATGATCACCTAGGCCCTTCTGAGGACATTGCTAGTTTCTCAAAAGAGGAATTAAAAGATCTATACAGTGGTACAATTGAATACGAGGGAGATTTAAAAGACTCAGGCTAAGTTATGGCAAAAAGGTATCTGCCTATCTCTGGGCAAGGAGGGATTGAATCATATTTACACTTGGTTACCAATGCATATCATAGCTATATTTTAACTTATTTCCAATAGGGATTCATACTTAATTTGGTTGCTTTCCCAAAAATGGATTTATGTAGCACAGAACTGTCCATGCGATGGGAAGTCAACCCCATCCACATCGTGCTTGCCTCTTTTCTGTCAATTTGATAATAAACAAAGGAAACAACATTTAAAACCAATATTTTCAAATATGAATTTCAATAAACATCAATATGCTTTTGTCTAATTTTGCAAATTAAATGATGCCCTAGTGTGCAATGCAGTTGCGACTTTCATCGTTCAAGTTATTGGTAAAAGGAAACTTTTAATGTATTAAGAATCCTCCTACATGACGGCGTGATGTAATTTGATTGCAATAAATTGGAATGTTTATTTTACTTAAGGACAGTTTGTAGTTGTTTTAAGTTATGCTGTTTTATTGTGGTTGTACTTTCATGGTTTATTATGTATAAAAACAGAATAAAGATATCTTGATTATGAAAAGGTACAAAATGTGTGGCCTTAGTCACAAAAAATATAAAAGCTAGAATTCCATCTGCATTTTTTAAAGGGAAAAGATTCACTAAATATTTGACCTGGTTTGTCTACTTTTGGTATTACAAATTAGCAAAAGTCGCTTTTGGGAGCAGCATGATGACAATGAGGAAGTGGGACTTGCCACTTCCCATGCTGTATAGAGATCCCAGCTTCACAGAGGAAGGCAGCCTACGTAAGCTGAGCAACTGTTACCTTGTTTGGAGGCATTTTCTCGACATTTTGGTCACCATGTCAAGAGATGACAATGCAAAGGAGCAGGAGGGCGCAAGGGGAAGCTGAAGTTCAGCACAAAAGAACTTGAGGAACTCACCGAAGAGTGTCTGGCACACCATGATGAGCTCTTTGGAAAAAGCTCATTGCAAGTTCCTGCGAGTGACAAACACAAAGTCTGGAAGGACATCCAGGATAAGGTTAGTGTGGTTGAAGTGACCAAGAGCACTTTTGAAGAGATTCGCAAGCACTGGTATGATTTAAGGTCACATTCCAAAGAAAAGGTGGCTGGCAGACTGTAGAAGCACAGGGAACAAGCGGGGGACCATCCACTGAGCCACCTCCTGCGCCTCTAGAGGACATGATTGAGACTATGTTTTAGCCGGAAAGCCTTGTTGTCATCTCTGACATTGATACCTAGACCACACCACTAACTCAAAAAGTAAGATTTTACTTTTTAACATAAATACATGTTTTCTCTATTATTTTAACTGTTAGAATTTTCTGCTTAATTAAAAACTTACAACCACTCCAGACCCAAAAATAATATTACATTACTGATGCATCATGGCAATTGTAGTTCCAAGGCTAACAATAATGTTAAAGTAGAAAATTGAAACATTTTGCATTCTTATTGAAAGTGAGACACTAAATGACATCATATACTTGATAATCATTTGTATAAGTTTATTTTTAACCATTTGTCAAAAAATAGTAAACAAAAAGACTTGCATATTCAGTCAATTAAAATACTTATCATATATCTCTTAGATGCACCAAAAACAGTATCTGATGAAACTGAAAGTGAGGAAAATCAGGACAATCACTGAGCTATGGAGGATGATAACAGCACAACTCCCACACCCACAACACCAGCACCACCTAGACACAGAGAAACAGTGTCTCCACTGCCTGAGTTTGAAGAAGAAAATGAGAATATAACAACAGACATTCCTATAACTCATTGTGCCAGACAATCAAGACAATGCATCAGTCCCTTCTTCCAAGCCAACGCAATGCCATCGGAGGCGTAGATTTGGTGTTCGTTGGGCTTCTGATGAAGTAGACAATACTGCTTTGTTTTGTGGTTTGGAGGCATCTATATTATCGGTGCAGGGCCTGCAATATAAAAATTAAAAGTCAGTCAAGACACATTGAGTGTCCTTGAATAAAAACGTTTTTGAAATGAAGAATGGCTTAACAATGCTAAACATTATTGGGTTTGGACAAAAAGCTGCTGCTGAAAATAATAAAGAACTCACAAATGCAAAAACAAATTTATGCACAATAGTATAGCAAGATAACGTAACACACAGACATCTCCATCATCAGCTCATAGGCAGATAAAAGGGTTTCACAAGATCTGTGGTCTGGCTGACAAATGCTACAGCAACCTTATTTCACCACACAGTCAACATGCCTGTTGAGGTGGTTCATTGCTTAGTAGAAGTCACCAATGCTTTAGAAAACATACAAACATCACACAAATCAGGAACTGGTGACTTACGTTCAGGGGGAAAGTGAGGAGATGTCCAGCTTAAGTAGAATTACCACTGTTGTTCTCTCTCACCCATGTGGTTCTCTCCCTCTCCCAGTGTTGCTCTCTCTCACCCGTGTGCTTCTCTCCCTCTCCCAGTGTTGCTCTCTCTCCCCCGTGTGCTTCTCTCCCTCTCCCAGTGTTGCTCTATCTCACCCGTGTACTTCTCTCCCTCTCCCAGTGTTGCTCTCTCTCACCCGTGTGCTTCTCTCCCTCTCCCAGTGTTGCTCTCTCTCACCTGTGTGCTTCTCTCCTTTCAGCTGTGTTCTGTTTTGCTGTCTCCACTTTTGTACCTCTCCCCATCTCCGGTGTTGCTCTCTCTCATGTCCTGGTTTTGTCCTCCCCTTCCCACTCCCCATAGCTTCCCACTCCACCCACTTCTCCATTGGCCCCACCTCAGTTCTGTGTTTATTTATTAATTTTAACTTTTTAAAAAACTTTTTTTAGGGGATGGCCAGGCAGCAGATGGCTGCCAGTCCTTCCACACCCTAAATAAAAGCACTTTTGTATTACTTCATTTTGATATTTCCTTTATTTACCAATCCATTTCAGATTGCTAAATAAAGAAAATGGCGCCCACGTCAAACGCACACATCATGACGCATGCGAGCATAACTTCATGCTGTACAGCATGACCAAAAGGCATTGCCAATGGCGAGACCTCTTGACTTTTCCAGTGCTTGTTTGCCAAAAGTCTGCTTTCAGGTGCTGACAAACACCCTGAGAGCAGCCAGAGTTAGCTACCGAGTATTACAAGTCAGAGGGAAGAGATATCTGTTTAATCACACTTAGACGCGTCAGCGGTGAGATCCCGCTAGTCAGAAATTGTTAGCAGCGCAAGAGCTGCTTTATTTACAGTGAACAGCACAGAGCGGGGGGGAGGGGTGGGGGTGTTGTACAACATTAGAGCTGTAACTTCCCAGCATGATAACGCCAAACACTCGCATTAATAAAAAATGTATTACGTTATGATGGAGGGTTGGGCAAGGGGACATGTAGCAGACCCACAACTGACAGCTGTAATAGTATGTCCAAGTGAATAAAAACAGCTGGGGGCCTGGATGCCTCATAAAATGTTATTGCTAAATATGCACAGATGATGAGCCCAGCTGCAAACCATCAGGCGTGTTTATCATGATCTCCCAGAAAGCACTTGGGCGTGTTCCCCTTTAACACAACTTGTGCAAGTTTCACCCAAGGCTAGTGGCTCGAGGCAGGAAGATCTCTTTTATGGCAGCACACTATTACCGATGGGCTCTTACAATTAGGACATAGCGGCTCTTCCTATATTCAGAAATGTATCTTCATATCAGTAGTGTGGAAAGCCCTGGCTACAATGCTTATTTCTAAGGCACAGCACCATTTTGGATTTTACCATCACCTCACAAAGCATTCAGACAAGGCAAGAATGAACTTCACTACAGCAAATAAAGCGCCTCTATGCCTCATTAGAGTTAGTAAGCGCTATATAAATGCAATTACAATACAATACAAGTCTGAATGGTAGTACACCCAAAACTAGACACAGTTTCACTGTTGCAGCACAATAGTACATTTTTATGGCTATACATTTGCACAAACCAAGGTGCTGTGAAGGCGGTCGCCAAGGTCACCGACTTAAGTGGAGCACCAAATTTGAGTAAAAAAAATAGAATTTAAAAAAACTGAAATGAAAAATAAACTTGGTGTGCGAATAGCCTGAGGTGCCAACTGCTGGAGCTAGACTATGGGACCCCTTACAAAGATATGGCTATTCTTTTGAAATAAAATGGCGGTCTGTGAATTAGTGGTTAAGCTACTGGGGGCGCAATTAGTGGAGCAAAATTTTATTTCTGGGTTCACCATTAACAAATATTGGGTGATGTTGGGCAAAGTGCTCAGTTACTCAATCTCCATTTCATACACGCGACGAGCACCTTTGGTGCACAAACTGTTGAATTTGCAGATGTGAACAGCAATGCCTGATTCACAGAACAAGATTTTTCTAACAATTTTGGATTTTGTTTCAGTCATACATTTAGGGTGAGTGGTGGAAACATGGGCGTTCTCATTGAAATGGCAAGCGGAGCCCATTCTGAAGGGAAAAATACCCACAAAGTAATTGCTTGTGTTTATTCACAGAGCTTTCCACTAGTTTGACATCCCCAGTTCACACAACTGGATTTAGGGCCTCACTTTCCTGTTAATCCCATTATGGGGGTTAATGCGAGTTTCAGCCCAAATCATGGTTGCACAAATTTTGCACAGACTTTGTGGTTTGGGGAGAAATACTATTCTGGGTATTGCAAATAGGGGTAAACATGGGATCCCCTGGGTGGGGAGGGAGAAGAGATTCTTAGCATGGCAAAATGCTCCCCAGGTGGGGAAAAATAAAGTTGAGGCGCATTGACACTTTAAATGTAACAGTAAACCAGCTGCTTTTTCACCAGAAGATGCACTATTTTTGGTCTAAGCGAACACATAGAAACCCATGATTTTCATTGGTTTGCACGCACTTGCTATTGGATTTAGATAGTCCAACGAAAAGATTAACATTATGAAAATCGTATCACGACTTGCTTTTTCCTTTGTCAATTATCATCCGATTAGCAGAAGTGCCTCAAAGCTGGCTGAACATATTGTAAAGATGTATGTGAAAATGAACCACAACTGATTGCCCACAAAAAGTTAAAGGTGCTGTCAAATATCGCAGAAACAGCAAGTCTGGTATTAACATCACACATAGCCTTTTTTAGGAACATTTACTGCACGTTGCCGCAGGAGACATTCGTAGAAAAGGGAGGTATGGGGCATTACATTCACATCGCCTTGGCATTTCGAGAAATGTTTGTAAAGCTTCAAAGAGGGCCAATTACCTGACATATTTATTTTCGGGGCAGCACTTCCCAGGAGTTCAGAAGGACCATCTAATTCATAAAGTTGTTGTCTTTAGTTCGTTCATACACAAAGCATTTGAGCCAAATCTAAAATCTCATTCCATTCTATTTTACAAGGGCACAATTTCTGCACACGTGATAACCCTGGGCAGAGATCGCGGAGTTGCGCTACGCAAAACTCTGCGAAGTGGGGAAAAAACTCCGCCGCGCTACGCGCAGCTTTGCAAGCGGCAGAGTGCGATAGAAAAATGACGCTCGCTGTGATTTTCAGTGCCGGATGCTTGTCCGCACTGTGCAATCATCGCGAACGGCACCATGCACAGCTCAAGCGAGCGCTGCTTTCCTTTCTGCCGCTCGAGTCGATTTTTACTCGAGCAGCAGCTTTCTCAAAGCGAACGGGCAGATTCTCAACGCGAGCGGTCGCGAGCATACGCGACCACTCGCAATGAGAAACCCGACCCCCCCGCGTTGAGAAATCTCGCCAGGAGGTTTATTTTCCACGCTCGCGCTCGCCAACTTGATGTTGACGATCGCGAACGAGGAAACATCTCGCTGGGAGGTGGATTTTCCTTGCTGGCGCTCGCCAACTTGAAGTTGGTGAACGCGAGCGAGGGAAAAAACTACACTCCACGAAACGGAGTCACCGCCTAGGGTTAACACGTGAACAAAAACAGTGCTCTCTTCTGCTAGCATGCGTATTAAATGCTAAATCCGTTGAATGATGATCTCAAAACACAAGCAGACGTCATCAAACAAAGCAATATTCTAGTGATTGTTCGAGAGGCAGTACTGGACAAAGAGACCCTTATTTGCGTATAAAAAATGTCAGCAGCAGGTTTTTGTAAATCATTTCTCCTCCTAATTCACCAAGCACATCAGTGCTAATGTACCCTTTGTTTCTGTCTCGTTTAGCTATTTCCTAAATTCAACCTTTGATTTAATTCGCATCCCCTGTAAGCTTTCCTGCCAGTTGCTTGCAGTTTCCTTTTTCTCATAAACATCCACCCCTATTTAGTCTTGTTTAGAGATTCCCAGAGAGGCAGGTGGCCTGTCCAAAATGTCAATAAATTGCAGTTAATGTGAGGTCACTTTACTAATTACCTTGAAAACAATCCTGATTCCAAACTGGCGTGGTGGCTCAGCAAACAAAAACTTTAGCCTGTTAAACCCTTGCCCCTGGGGATACCAATTAAAATAGTACCATCTAACAAGGCAAGTTGGCAACATAACAGGAGAAGAGATCTTGGATGCTAGGCAAGAGGATGTTTATTATATGTGACAGGAAGAAAATATGAGTGGTTTGGTATTTATTTATCACTTTAACCCGCTTACCCAGTTTCTGTGAAAACGGCAAGATGATTTTAGCAACTGAGTTCAATTTTAGATTTTTGCTACTTTTTTTTGGCACGCAGTCTTTTACAATGTTATACATATTGTTTGTCGATGTGGGACTTCTAGTTGTGAGTATATCTTTATATAACATTGGGAGGTATTTTCCAAAAGTCAATATCTGATGCGTAGCTACATCGATAATAATAATCGATCTCTGAGCGTTTTTCACCATCTTTGGGGGTGACCTGAGATGACTCCCCGTTTTCTTTTCACCATGGGCCATGCGGTATGAAGTGGCAGCAAAGAGGCATGTCAAGGACAGTACAAAGGTCCCTGCATACATGAATAAATAAAAATGATGTATAAATAAATAAATCCCCATTTTGAACTGTCTGGTTTTGTCTCAGTTCTTGAAGTTGTAGGGTCCTCCTAGTAGTGTCCGAGGTGAGATTGCTTGTGGTCCTATCGACCCTGATGCTGGGCACTTGGCCTCAGACATAAAGTCAGCCCTGCCAAATCTACCTGACTCTCCAGACTAGCTAGGACAATCAGTCAAAACATTGCTGAAGAGAGTTAGTGGTATTGTTCTGTCAGACAGAGAATAACACAGTTATTAAACGCACAGAAGAAATCTAAATGTCCAAACAGGGCTATAGCATAAAAAATAAAAAATACTTTGATAAATAAAAAAACAGAGTCTAATAAAAATGAAATATAATGTTAAAAGTCGCAAGAAGTGATTTTTTGCTAACTCTTGAAGAGACAATCAATGATATAGTTTAGATTTAGTGCCCTGTTATGTGGTGCAGAGACCACTTCAGTTTCCTGTTTCCAGTATCTTGAAATCTAACTGTTTGAAGCCATAAAAGTCCAGTTTCTGGTAGACGTTGGCCTAAAGTTAGCGTTAGGTATCCAAAATTGAAAATAGCATTGACAAAGACAGCATATATCCCCATGAAACTCATTGGTTTTGCAAATGCCTTTTTCCCTGCTCCTAGCTTGCTGCTGTAAATGTGCGCATACCTGTGGCTGTTCTCTTTGAATTTGTTTTTTTATGCTTTAAGAAAATACATATAAAAATGTCCAACACAGATGCGTATGCATCCACAGTTGCCATCTTTGAATGACTTTTCTTATATTTCAAAAAACACCAATCAAAGATAACTAATGTAGATGTGCATGCATCCACAGCCATCTTCTTTTAATGTAATGTATTTAAATATAGCAAAACAAAAAGATACCTGATGCACATGTGAGCACATGCATTGAACACTATAGGGCCGATTTCAATGTCGGATGGACCTGAGTCCGTCTGACATCGATCTGGAACTGGAACCGACCGACCTCCTGTTCGGCGGTCCCAAACCAGCAAGTAGGATGCGACCGAACACTGTTCGGTTGCAATCCTATTCTTTACAATGGGAGCATGCATTCCGACCGGAATGCATGCTCTCATTCTAAAGAGCAGAGGTGCAGTTCATCCCTGCACCCGGTGGCAGGCACCTTAAGGTGCCTGCCACCGGGTGCAGGGAGCAATAGTAGGGCACCATTGGTGCCCCCTAGGCCGCCATTCGTAGGCCTTGCACCCCAAAGTCGGATTCCCACAGCCTTTCTGTGTCGGAACGGCTGGCACAGAAAGGCTGTGGGAATCTGCCATCGTAATCCCTCGGGCGGAAAGAGCCGCCCTTGGGATTACAGGCCCCTTTCCGAATGGCAGACGGGCTCTCCGAGCCCATCGTAAGCTATTCGGAAATCCTGTTTGGACTCATTTCCGACCGACTCCATCAAAATGGGTTGGTCGGAAATGAATCCAAACAGGAGATTACGATGCCGTAGGAATGGCTCCGACAGAGGGTCGAAGCCGTTTCCTATGGCATCGTAATCGGCCCCTATTTTGGAATGGTTAAAAAAACATTCAAAGATGGACGCCTACTGATAGCACTGAAGTATATCAAAAAGTAAAGGATGAATTGCTTGATTTATTCTCAGCCACTGGTAATTACTTGGAGCCGAATCCCAGTCCATTGTTATTTCACACATTATGCTACCTCAGTTTGAACCCAGCCATAAGCAAATCAATCTTGACCCTGCTCCAATAGGAACAGTACAGCCCGAACTGCCAGGCTAGAGCCTACCTGAACCAGAACTTAAGCAATTCTAGGCTGGTTTCCCCCTGATTGGGTCTCATCAGTCGGGTGCAGTTTGGCTCAGTGGCACAGTGAGTATGGGAATGGGACCCCACCTGGGCTTTTCTGTAGTATGTAGGGCATTGTACTTAAGTATAAAAAAAGTGATGGATGGAATGCTTGAATTCATCTGAGCCACTGGTATTTACTCGGGTCGCATTCCCGTCCACAGTTATTTCACACACCATGTCACCTCAGTTTGGACACAGCTGTATGCAAACCACAGTGCGGCAGGTGACGCTGAAGAAGTGAGGTGCGTTGGGGGAAGGCCTTATTGGAGGCAGTTTTAAATAAGCTTTTTAAAAGAAGAAAGAATTTAATAAAGAGGGGGATCTGTGGGGGGTAGGGAAAGCAGGAAAAGGGTGTAAGCGAAAATGGTCCCTAATGAACACTACATGCAAGGTCTGATGACAGCAGTGGAAGGATATAGGGCATTCAATCAAACATGCTATGCTGAATCAGGGCCGGACTGGCTACCGGGCGTTTTGGCATGCTGCCGAGCTGGGGGCTGATGTCACGGCGGTGGGGGCTAATTTAGTTGATGGAGACCTGCGTGTGCTACGAAATAAACAAAGCAAAACGAATTTCGTTCAGCACACGCAGGTCCCCATCAACGAAATCAGCCCCCAGCTCGGCAGCATGCCAAAACGCCCGGTAGCCAGTCCGGCCCTGTGCTGAATTGCTCCTGGGTAGGGGCAACACAAGAATAAGGAGGAAAGACATTAAATCAGGAGCAGGGAAGTGAGCTACACAAAAAAGCCATCAACGCATGAGCAACGGACTGGCCCAAATCCCACTCTGAGTATGTCTTTGTTGAGAGAAGGCTAGAGCTCTCTGTAGGCAAGATCTAACAATTGTGGTATTTCAGCAGCTGCTTATTGCAATGAAATATTCCACTGGAGTGGTGTTTCAGGTGGATGAGCATCTCATTATACTTTTTTAACCTAGGCATCATGTCTACTTGTTAAGTTTAAAGCATCTGACATTTGTTTTGACCACTAACACATACAATGAAATATAACACTTGGAGGTGGACAGTGGGGCCTGTGAAGGACTGTCCAACATGCTTACCTCTAAAATCAGTTCATAATTTGCAATGCCACAACTGTAATCATGGTCTCTTTGGCTATTTGTATAAGCGTTAACAAACTAAAGCAGAATTGCATACTGGCTCAGCACATCAATGTAACCATGAGGTGTCCTCTACTGTAACGTTCTGAAAAAAACAATGAGTTCTGCTCTGCTTACAAACAATCAAAGGCTCTATCTGGGCATTGTTAGAGTATTCAATATATCTAGAGATTGTAAAGTTGGCATAAAATGCTCCTGAAAGAGCTGAAATCTACTCTACATTTGCAATGTGAGCAATAACACCTCAGTGATTTTTCTGCATACGTTATGTTATAATTATTTCTAGAGCACACGAACACCCGGAGATTTCTTGGCACTATCGCTGCTATCCAGATTGACAGAAAGCTAACTAATTGCCAAACAGCCATGTTTTTTTTTTTAACTTCTTTTAATTAAACAAGCGTCAGTATCAATATACATTTTACACAAGCAATGGTTGAAAATACAAGTTTCTCATCATCTTTCACAACCTTCGGCATATGGATATTTGGGAACAATCTATAATATAAGTGGATTCCTCCGTCATGTTACCCCCCATCTACCTCCCCTCCCCTTCTAGCTGCCAGGCACCCCCAATTAAACAGCCATGTTTTTAACGTTTTTCTAAACCAGAGTAGATTGGTCATGGATTTAACATGCATGGGTAAGGTATTCCATATTTTAGATGTGAAGATCACAAAACTTCTTCCGCCCCAAGAGAAGCGTTTGAACTTAGGAACTATGGCATTTTTGGCCCTGGTGACTGCAACGTACTAACTGGAAGGTATCATTTGAAGCTGGTTTTCAAATAGTCTCGCCCCATATTGTGCAGCGCAGAATTGTGCTGAATCTTTGCCTGACTGGCAGCCAATGAAGTTTTTCAATGGCATTCGAGGCGGATTGAAATTTCGGGATCCCTATCAGCAATCATGCTGCCGCATTTTGCACAGTTTGCAGTTTGTTCACAAATTGCTGTTGCATGGAGTATATTTTTGAGTATTCCAGAGGTGCAACTACTGTTTTCTGTAAGTTAGGATGGATGGAAGGAAGGATCTTTTTTATTATCCTTAATATATGGAATTAAGAGGAAATGACCACTTTGACCTGGTCACCATATATTAGCTTGTTGTCTGCTAACACTCCTAGATTTCGAGCCTTCCTGACTGGAGTTGGGAGAGTACCCAACTCTTGTGGACACCAGGACGGGGATCGAAAGGAAACCTAATTTCCAAATAGTATGACCTCGGTTTTCCCAGAATTTAGTTTCAGGCAGTTATTATTCATTCAGTCACTGACTGTCCGCATACAATCATGTAATCTGATGTCAGTGTCATTATCACTACTGGACAAGGAGACGACAATCTGCGTGTTGTCATCGTAGGACGTGAGCAAGAATCTGAGGGAACTGATTAGATCTGCTAAAGTGGTGACATACACGTTAAACAACGTTGGACTTAGCGAGGACCCCTGAGGGACCCCACAGGGCAGTGAGAAGGGTTCAGAGACAAATTCCTTAAGTGCCACCAATTGTTCTCGTCCGAGAAGAAAGGATCTTAGCAGGGCCAGCATGGCCCCTTTGATTCCGATGTTGTGGGGCGGTCTATCAGCAGATCGTGGTTGACCATATCGAATGCTGCCAATAGATCGAGTAAGAGGAGGCAAGCTCTCCTCCCGTGGTCAAGTGCTGCACTTATCCCTTCTGTTGCCATGATCAAGGCCATCTTGGTACAGTTGAACTGGGTTGGGTCCAGAAGATGTTTTTTTGTATAAAGGTGGCTGGTTGTTGGTTCATGTTCCTCTTCACTATCTTGGCTGGCAGTGGAAGTCGGGAGATTGGACGATAGCTATTGGGGTCCATTGGATTAAGATTATTTTTTTTTGTCAGTGGAAGCATTGATGCTATCTTCCACTGAGTGGGGAAGTAACCTGTCTTGAAAATTTTGATTGAAGATGACTGTGAGGTTGGAGGCGTTTTATGTTATGTTATGGTATGGTATGGTATTTTATGCTATGTTATGTTGTGTCATGTTATGTGTATTTGCAAAGTGCACTATCAGCCGTTAGTGTATCCTGCCACTGAAGCAGGTGCAAGTCTAGCCTGGCCTATGGCTAGAGGATGGAAGTCTGTTTGAAGAGCCAGGTCGTTGGTTTCTTGTACAATTCAATAATAGAAGAGGTGGCTCTGATGTTAAATGACAGGTTGTTCCATGCTTAAGGAACTATAGAGGAGAAGGCCTGACCACCAGCTCTCATCCTTCATATGCATGGAATGTGTGCAAGTAGGAGTACAGCAGAGCCAAGGTGCCTGGTAGGCTTATGGAAATAGATTCAGTGGTTGAGGTAAGTTGGGCCCGTGTTGTATAGGGCTTTGAGGATGTGTGTGAGGAGTTTGAACTGGGCTTGTTTGTGTATTGGTACTCAGTGGAGCATCCTTAGGAATGGTGTGATGTGCATGAAACTTTTAGTGTGATCCTGGCTGCCAAATTTAGAATAGTTTGGAGACACCTGGTGAATTGCTTGCTGATACCAGCATAAAGGGTGTTCCCGTAGTCCAGCTTACTTGTGACAAGCACCTGGGAAACGGTTTTGCGGGTGCTGTGGGAAGCCATTTGAAGTTTTTTGCAGCATTTGCAGGGTGTGGAAAAAAAGGGGTGTGATGGCATTGACGTGGGAAGTCAATTTGAGTTGGCTGTCGATGAAAGTCCCGAGGTTCTTGGCTTGGGTGTTGGGGGTGGGTGTAGTCCGAGTTCAGCCGCACACGAGGTGGAGTCACACAACGTTAAGTTCTTCCTGAAAATCACGACTTATGTCTTGTCTGTGTTTGGATTGAGAAAGTTGGTCTTCATCCAGCTGAGTATCATCAGCCTAGGTTATGAAATATGCGGGCTGGCATTTAGTCTGTCGATATTTGTGGTATTTGTAGCATTTTTTAGTCCCAATTGTCCTTCCTCATAGGGGCCCGCAAAGAATCACCAAGCACAGGGCTCCAAATATCCTTAAGAGGGTTCTGGACCCACCAGCAAGAAGACTGGCATCATTGCACTACAAATGACATCTAGCACAACCTTCCCTGATTCACACAACCTCTCACATCAACTTCTACAAAATACCACACAGCTCTACTAATTGATAGAACTTTAAAAAAAGCCTTGACTTCCCCGTGCTCTCTTTCATTCATCTAATGTACTAATGAAATCAATGTATGCTTGTGGAGTGTCAATATGCTTTCATGAACTCCAGTTGCATCAACCGTAGCTATAATATAGGCTGATCAAATGTCAAATACACTTGCAACAACCATTCTCTGAGGGAGGCTAAGCTACTTGCTCCCTGCTCTCTGTCTATGCACTGATGGTTTCATCTCTGTCTAACATCTAAAGTTATGCCCTCTCCTTATATGTTGCTCTTGTATCCCCTATTCACTGTTAATTTCAAGGAAAGATCTCACAGTTCTCAGGAATCTCCCTATCCTGGGTGCTTGACCTTCCCTCCCACCATGTCCTTAAAAAAAACATGACACAGTCCTGTCTCTTCAGCAACTGTGAACTTTGAATAGAAAGGTCAACACAACATTATCATGTTCAGAAGGCTACTCTGTAGCCACTGCAGCTCT
Source organism: Calotriton arnoldi (assembly GCA_963921515.1). Classification (NCBI taxonomy): domain Eukaryota; kingdom Metazoa; phylum Chordata; class Amphibia; order Caudata; family Salamandridae; genus Calotriton; species Calotriton arnoldi. The sequence continues at coordinate 588,272 of CAWUFW010007712.1, forward strand.
TACATCACCCTAAAACCTAATGAAATAAGCCCCCCTACAGCTGCATGTGATTTCTTCTCCATTCTTTTACTTTTAGAGTTATCAATTCCAATATGAATTGAGAGTTGAGACTAGTGAATGTGTTGGCCAGCAGCCAGTCCCAAGCTTAGCCTTTCCAGCAACAGAGTCACACATTTGACATATTTTAGGACAGGTCCTAGAGTTATGAAATGTTCGAAATATCTTTAATGCCTGTTGCTAGAATAGAAGTTTCAACCTAGGTTGCAAACATGAGCGATTTGGAATAAACAAGTTTTAAAGTGGTCTGTCCCAATAGCTTTTTTCTGCTTGTACTTTATCTCACAGAAATATATTGGACAATAATCAGCCCGGCAGTTAAATACTTTTTTCTCTCATTTTGTGGTACTTAAAGAGGTTTGAATAAAGGATTATATGATCTTGATCTGGAAATATGTTGCAACTAAAGAGATCGTGCATCAGAGTGGAAGCAAAGATTTGTATTTAATGAAAGTAACCAAATTATCACAGAACACAAAAGTATGGTACCAACATATCTGTAAAAAGGGATTAGAAATATGCAAATTTTAAAATGAAAGAACAATAATTGTAAAATATATTGTTTTCATAATTTTCCAGTAGTTTACTGGGACCATTGAAGTCTTCAATTAGTTGAGCTAATATAAGAACATTTAGGAATGGTAGTTGTTGCTATGTCTGCATTAAACATATTTGTAGCAAAGGAAGTCTCTGACAACATATCAAGAAAGATAATTAATGAAAGGATCTAGCTTGAAGCCGTTTTTTGCTAATGCGCTGATTTCTATCTAGTTGCTTTTATTCAGGAACTACTTGGTGTGTGTAGGTGCTTAATACATACTGGTTTTGAAAATAGGTGAAAGCTCTAATTTCTTTTGAATATGAATACCAGAATGTTGACATTAGAATACATGGATACATTCTGCCTATAATTGTCAGGGTAGAGGTACTGGATAAACCTTAATTTATGTTAATCACTATACTGAGTAGGATATATTCACTTACACAAAGTTCTAACTTACCTGGATGCTTCTAATTTTATTTTCCATTCATAGAAGACCATCTAATAAGATATTGTCATTATTTTCACTTCTGTTAAATTTATGAGCACATGTGAATTGCTGTATGCCTATGAAAGAGCATGGTGCAGTCCCTGATTTTGCAGACCCTTGTTCATAGTAGGAACCTGTGTATAAGGACTGAGGAGGATGGAGGTTAGGCTGCAAAACAAAAAGGCATCTCCTGTACATGGATTCAAGAGCAGTCCTTGGTGCATATCAGAGCAGATAGCAGACACTCATGCTGCTCTGAAATGCTACGGTTGAAATGATCCATTTGGGTTCCACGACGGAAGACTCCTAATGTCAGCATGTATACTCCCCTTATATTGAATTAGTGCATTGGTTCCACTACATTGATGTAGCTACTACTGAGATCTCGGTTACAGTGATTGCTACTACATCAAATAAGATAGGTTCTATGGGTAAGAGTTAAGTAAGTATTATTAGTAAAAACAAAAAAGCATGGGCTACTTATTTAACTTAATTAAGTGTGCTGAAATCCAAAGTTAGGGTTAGTATTAGTGTTAGGTTAATCATCACCACTTAAATCACTTTTAATTTAAAAGAATTAAAAGCAAAGGTTACTCTTAGGGTAACACCAAGGGCCCGATTATGATGTCGTAAGAAAAGGCTCGGACTGACGGTCTGAGCCATTCTTACCGCATCGTAATCTCCTGTTTGGAATAATTTCCGGCTGACCCATTTTGATGGAGTCGGTCAGAAATTATTCCAAACAGGAGTTCCGAGCCCGTTGTAAGCCATTCGGAAGGCCTTCAGTAATCCCTTGGCCTGCTGTTTCCGGCCGAGTGATTACGATGGCAGCTTTCCACTGCCTTTCTGTGCCAGCTTTTCTGACACAGAAAGGTATTGGGAAACTGTCTTTGGGGGCCCCCAGCAGGGCCCCATGGGTGCAAGGCCACCAAATGGCGGCCTAGGGGGCACCTATGGTGCCCACCTGTTGATCCGTGCACCCGTTGGCAGGCACCTTGAGGTGCCTGCCACGGGGTGCAGGGATGAACTGCACCTCTGCTCTTTGCAATGAGAGCATGCATTCCGTTTGGAATGCATGCTCCCATTGTAAAGAATAGGATTGCGACCGAACAGGGTTCGGTCGCATCCTACTTCCTGGACTGGAACCGACGACAGGAGGTCGTTCGGTTCCAGCTCCAATCTGATGTCGTATGGACTCCGGTCTGTCCGAATTCGGGTTTGGGCCCTAAGTGTTAGAAATGGGATTCCTGGTTGGCTGTGGTATGCACCCAGGCCAGGCAGGGGCCACCACTCTAGTCAGGGTAAGCTAGATACACACTAAAAGATACCTTGTGTTCACCCTCTGATAGCTTGTCACACAGCAGTCAGTCTTATCTAAAGAGGCAATGTGTAAGAAACCGTCCCCATTGAGCTGCACGATTCGGCTCCGAACGAGTCGGACTGCCTGAATCATGTTCAGAACCGATTCGGTCAGCCCGTCGGCTTCATCGCATCGTACTTGGTCGTCCGGGAAGGTGGATGATTCGGTCGGAAACATAGGCTCCGAATTGGATTTGCTTGATCCGATTCCCATTTGGAGCCTTTCCTGATGACATCGTAATTAGACCCTTAAGGTCAAAACAGTGCTTAGAAGTCACCAGCATTCAAAAGGTTTCTTGAGGCCGTGAGGGACTAGTGCACATTGAAAGTTCAGGCTGACCTCGATGGAGGGCAGGCCGGCTACAAAACCCACACAGGGTCCTGTGACAAAGTACCTTGTACGGAGCAAAGCAGTCAGGTCAGTGCTTGTCATCAGGGCCTTGTTGAAATACAGGCAATGCATCGTCGTCAAGCCGCACAGAGCATTGGCATTGAGCCACACAGGCTGTGGATTCTTTGTGTTGAGCAGCCTCTGCACCGGCATCGAAGGGGTGATGCACCCGGAATTCTCACGCATTAGAGGCAATGCATCGGTTTTTGCCGAAATCAGCTACAGAACCCACTACTGCGACCCAGGACTGGAGGGGGTACCTCAGGCAGAAGTAGGACAGATGGCAGAGTCCAACAGCACCAGCAGGATTGCAGGAAGTCTTTTGTGTCTCTGAGACTTCAGAACACAGGAGGCAAGCCAGCAAGCCCTTGGAGTCACTTTAGGTACAAGTGAGAGTGTCCAGTCCTTGTTCTCAGCAGGGTAGAGATCAGCAGGCAGCAGGGCAGCTCAGCAAAGCAGAGAAGCAGTTCCTCGGAACAGTCAGTCACAGCAAAGTGGCAATCCTTTCAGCACAGCAGTCTTTACTCCAGCAGAGCAGAGTTCTTCCCAGGTCCAGTAGTGTACTGATTTGATAGGGCCAGAGCCCGAGTATTTATACCTAAGAGTGCCTTTGATGTTGGAGGTTACTTCAAAGGAACTCTCTTAAGTACACAAGGATGTCCGTCAGCCCAGCCCTGGCTCCAGACTACCAGTAGGGGTAAATCAGCCCTTTGTGTGAAGGCAGGACACAACCTATTCAGAAGTAAGTGTAGGCTACCTCTACCAGTATGCACATAAATGCAGATGTATGCCCGTTCACACCCAACCCTTCATGTGCTGTGGCTGTCTAGAGGGAATGCTCAAAGTGCAGCTGTCACCCAGCCCAAACGTGTATTGGAGACAGGTTGCAGGCACACAGAGCAAAGTTAGAAGGAGAAATATATCCACTTTCAAAGAGTGGCATTACTAAAATGGTCATGTCAAAGCCAACTTTATCATTAAAGAGGATTTATCACCACCATTCCAAAGATATTAAACTTGAAGTAGCTACTCCATTCCAATCAGGAAATATAGCTTAAAAGATGTTTTAAGGAATGCCCAATGCTAGCCTATAGAAGGAATAGGCCTCACTGCAGTGAAAAATGAATTTAGCTGTTCGTCAGTGCCAGGACATGTAAAACTTAAACGTACGTGTCCTGCCTTTTAGTTACATAGCATATTGCCCTTAGGGTTGCTTAGGGCCTACCTTAGGGGTGACATGTGTAATAAAAGGGGAGTTTAAAGCTTGGCAAGTGGTTTTAAATGCCACGTCGAAGTGGCAGTAAACTGCACACCCAAGGGCTGCAATGGCAGGCCTGAGACAGGTTTGAAAGGGTACCTGTGTGGGTGGAACAACCAGTGCTATTGCTAGTGCTGCAGGCCCACTAGTAGCAATTAGATTACATGCCCAGGGTACATGGTACACCACTTTACAAGGGTCTTTCAGGTAACCTAAATACGCCAATCACGGGTACTCCAATGTCAACATGTTTAGGGGAGAAGCACATGCACTTTAGCAATGGTCAGCAGGGATACAGTGTTTAGAGTCCTAAGCCCAAGAAAAGAATACAGCAAAAAGTGGGGGGAAGCAGGCAAAAGGTTGGGGTAAGACGATCCTAAGGATGACAGGTCCAAAACCAAGGATAATTATTTTATTTAATGTAATATAGTTTACATTAAGAAAGGTCTAGTATTACGGTAAGGATAATAAAAATTGTTTATGATTACATTAATTAATGATAAGTGTTAGCATTAGGGCTCGGTTAGGGAAAATAATTAGGGTAATATTAGTGTTTGATTAAGACTAAATAATTATTTTAACTTAAATAATGTAATTACATTGAATTAAGGGTTATTTTAGGAAGTAGTAGATTTAGATAAGGACAATAAATAAATTAAATTAAATGCACTTATAATGCATTAAAATAATTAAAGGTTGAGTTAGTATGAGGTTACGTTATAGGCAATTATTTAATAAAATTCATAAGAAATTAATACCTTTGTTTTCCAGGTTAGGGTTAGTGTAAGAAAGTGGATTATTATTTGTGGTGTGTGACTGTGGGTGATTGCCCACCTCAAGGAAAGATAACACTTCTTGAAATTAACCTGAGCTAATACCCGGGTAGCTACAGCACAGAGCACACAGGTTTAACTTAGGTCAATGTGTAAAGTACTTATGCAGTACCAAAACAGTAATAAAGCCAAAACACCAGGCAATAAAAGCCCCAAACTGAATTAGAACAAAAAATGACACAAAAATTCCAAAAATCCAAAAGGAGGAACCGGAGATATGAGTTTTTAAAGTTTGAGGTGAAAATAGCACCAAAAAGCACAAAACGCGAATTGTAGCCAATGGTTACAGGGACATAGGTACCTATGCATGATTTGAGGCTGACCACAATGGAGCGCGGTTCAGGTACACTAAGTGAATCAGTCTTAGTGAAAGTCTGGAAGTTAAAAATCCTATTGCACAGGACATTGCTAAAACTGTGGCGGCCGCCATCCAATCGAAGGCCAGATACTTGAAGCAGGCTCATGCCACTGATGATTTGTAGCTTTTGAGATTTCATGCTGAAAATCTTCAAAGTCCCAACTCAGAATGGGGCTTTGTCTTTTTTTGGATGTACAGAGATCTCCTCGAGGATGCAACTGCAATTCAGTCTGACGCTCTGGAACTACCGGTAAGATACTTTTCCTGGTAGGTCCTGCTGAAGCTCTGGAGGAAAAGTTTTCAGAAGTTTCCAAACCTTCTTCTGGTGCCCAAACAATCGCAGGAGGACACTTCCAAGTCCTCAGGATCTGAGGGGGGTAACACTGAGAGGCTCACACATAGAGATGCCACTACTTGTACTTCTTCCGCTCATTTCCTGCATTTCTCTTGCGAGACCATGTACATCTTGGACTGGAGAATTCTGTATGAGAGTTCAGATTTAGTTACTAAGTCTAATCACTTTTGTCTATCCTTTTCGCAGACTATCAGGAGGCGTGAGCACACAAACAATAATACAACACAAGAAAAATCCCACACCAATTTAGAAAAATATATTAAAATGTAATGAATTACTGTTACTTAAAATACAAATTCAGCATTAAAGAAGATTTTAAATAATAATTCTTTAGACACTAAAACTTAAACGTACATGTCCAGCTTTTTAAATACACGCCCCCTGTACAGTTTAGGGCCTACCCTGAGGTGACATATATATATATATTAAAAAGGAAGATTTAGGCCTGGCAAGAGTTTTATCTTGTCAGGTCAAAATGGCAGAAAAAAACTGAACTCACAGGTTGCAATGGCAGACTTGAGACATGTTTAACAGGGCACTTGACTGGGTGGCACAATTAGTACAGCAGGCCCACTGGTAGTATTTAATTTACAGGTTCTGGACACATGCTGTACCACTTTGCTAAGACTTATAAGTAAATTAAATGTGCCAATTGGGTGTAAGCCAAAGTTACTATGTTTTAAGGAATGAGCACACCAACTTTAGCACTGGTTGGCAGTGGTACAGTGCACAGAGTCCTAAGGCCAACACAAATGTGATCAGCAAACAAAATGGAGGAGTAAGGCAAAATATTTTTGGGGAAGACTACCCTAAGGCTGGCAGGTCTAACAATACATTATATGGCTCTAGCCCTCACCCAAAATGATCCCGAAGGGTGAAATAATAAAAGCACGGAGTAACTGCAGTGAGAAGAATTAATCTGTCAGGAACATAAAAGATGTGAAGTCAAGATTTAAAAAGAGGACTTATGATGATGACACAATAAATTGAGCTGAGAAAAAAGTAATTAAGATTTTTAGGGCTTCAATGCTGAATTTAAATGAAAGGTGGACTTAAAACATGAGCTCACGACTAATTACATGGTATGGTGAGGCTATCTCTAAGTTAATCAAACACACAAAAGGTGAATGCTTGCAATTTGTCCAACCATTGGCAATCGCTCAGAGTAGTATTCCAACCCAATGTTCTTTTGCCCACCATGCCACCTCAGCGATTTGCAAAGCAGTCTTGACTCTAATCCAATAGCATAATTCCAGACCAAACTGCCAAGCCAAGTCCTTCCTGAACTAGAACACAAGAAACCTGAGTTTAGTTTTACGCTGGTTGCTGCTCGTCAGCCAGGTGTAGCTTTCCAGTGGCAAAGTGAGCATGGGACTCATGTCTTGGCATATCCTTGCCACTTAGGGTGGTACATCAAACAAACAAAAGATAAGTTACAAAGGGTGGGGCTTTGTCTAGGCTGAATATTATATAGTAATTTAGATTCATAATTACTTCCTGGCCCTCAGTAATACTGATACTAAAATACTCAGCTGTCATGGAGTTGATTGTAGCTCTAACTGGCTGCATAATTTTTTTCCGAAATAGCTAGGCCCTCTTACAAGTGGTGCAAAAGTGGACAACATGTGCTACACCACACAATGTGGTATTACAAAAGTGGCTGTGTGGACTCTTTTGAAATGATCAATGTCTAACAGGTTATTGGTCATTGCATTGAATAGGATGCCTTTTTGCATGAGGGCCTTTTCCTTGCAAATAAGGGAAACCCTGGCTGGTCGTGGCATATGCAATTGCGTAACCTGTGCTGGGAGAAACTCTCCTCTCAGGGGTCAGTCAGTTGCCGAGACCTCAGAGAGGAAGATCTTTTGGCACAGCCTGTCCACAACCAGTACAATTGAACAGAAAAGCTGCAATGTAAACACAAACACCCAACATCCCCGTCAGCACCTGCATGTCTTCCAATACTCCCTTTAGAGAGTGTCAGATGATACCACCGTCCCCTTGACATGCACCAGACACTCTGTACCGCTGTGCTTCCGCACATGATCAGTGGGCTTACAGCAAGACAGCACTAGACAGTCACCTAGGGTCTCATCAAAACAGAGACTCAAATAGGTGCTGGAGTGCTTGTAGATTAACATTTGGCCCTATTGCCTAAGGGTAGGGTTGCAGTCTGCCATCAGTAGCTTCTATATAGTAAACTCTGTGTGCTTACAATACTCTCCTCTGCACCCAGAGTATATATGCCAGGGTGCCGCTAATGAGAGATATATGACATATTATGTTCTTTTTGTGATCATTGGCTCCACAAATGTGCGGTTTATGCTCTGTTTTTGCTTGTTTTGCTGCATAAGTTCATCGACCTCGCTTCATGTGATTTTAGCACTTTTTTAAATTCAGGATTTTTTACGAGCAATGCTCCAATGCTGGCACGCGATCCGAATGAGCAGCGTATAAAAAGGGTCCCAACATTGCATGCATCTAGCAGTCATGGTGATTGTTAGTGGATGTTGTTTTTAAATAGCAAATGCATTCATTTTTAGTTGCTGGAACGGTGAAGTAAGTTAAGCATATGCCTGTATGACTTTACTGAGTCCATAAGCTGTTCTGGCTGGAAGGAACGCATTCATCTACTATAAATCATAACACTGCACATTGTCCTCCAGGGAATGTTCTACAATTCAGAGTAATTTCCCTGGAAACTAATATTTGAAAATCAATATAAATGCAAACCTCCGTGGAAAACATATTTTTACAATCAAGTGTTCCCACTTACAAATGAAAATGTTGCCATGCCCAGGGAAAATATTATACTACTATAGCAGGGCTATTGTGTGCAAAGCAGCCTCGATAAAATGCATTAATGGCGCAGCTGAAAATAATCTCTGTTTTATTGCACACTGTTTTATTTTACTTTTCTTGTGTTGTAAGCTGTTAAAAGCCGAGTGAGTGTCGTTTCAGCACAGACACAAGTAATACAATAGAGGCCTACAGATTACATGCAACAAAAGTGTTGTGCACAGCATTTGATATATTCCCAATAAACCACTTGAACTTTACAGCCTGTTATAAGGTTTTACTCTCTGTTGTCATACCTGGTTTTTCCTAACTATAAAGCAGGTTTAACATTTTTAATATCGAACAGTTTGTGTAAAGCAAATTTGTCAGTTGTAATGAAAATAGAAATATATATTATATATATTTTACTCTAATATCTTACTAGATTTAATAGTTTGCATCCACACCCCTGGCCTCTGTGCGCTATACCATCATACAATTGAACAATCTGTTTCTCCCTCTCCTGCTATCAGAACGAAAAGATCTACCATATTGGCACTTGTTTACAGGTGTGCTGAAGTGGAAATGTGTAGTAATTGTGTTAAGCACACTGATTTAGAGAATAGCAGTAAGACGCATTACCCTTGTATTTAGTGTTCCAAACCAAATGAGGGCTAAGTGGCAAAACACAAAAATAACATGGGTTCCCTGCAAACTGTGGGTGGCTACTCTAAGGGGTGTCCATCCAACTGGGGACCCAATTCATTCAAACACTGGTGAATGGCCCTGTTCAAGCAGCACACACTTTGGGCCCGACTCACAAAGGTAAACTTAGACCTGAAGTCTAAGGACCTTATTATGACTTTGGTGGTCTTGGAGCAGGGCCACCACCCCAAGCCCCGCTCCAAAGACCGCCAAAGCCACAAGAAACCGCCTGCCAGATTCCGACTTTTTTTGGCGGGTGGTTCTTTGGCGGTCCCACTGCGGTGGGTATGAAAAAAGCACTGCAAAGGGAGCGTCAAAGGCAGTTCCTGCAAGGCATGGACTGTCAAGTCCATGCTCTGCAGGAACTGGGGGTGCATGCATACAGGGGGCTACACCATGTGCCCCCTGCATGCATCCCCTGGAGCAGAGGCAACAGGGAGCCCTGTAGGGCCCCCTTTGTTTCCTCACCTCCACACTTTTCATGGTGGGCTCTCCGCCATGAAAACTGTGGTAGTGAGGAAACTCCTAATATGCTTGGCGGTGCTGCAACGGCACCACCAGCATATTAGGGACCTCAGACTGCTGCAAATCTGGCAGAGATCGCAGATCCCTGGTGGCAGCGGCGGTCCCATGGCGGTCTGACCACCCTACTTGTAATAGGCCAGTAGGAGTTCCAGTGTGGTGGTCCGGACCGCCAAACTCATAATAAGGCCCTAAGTCTAGACCTGCAGTCTACGTTTAGACTGGAAGTCTAACTTTAGGCCTGAGGTCTAAGTTTAGACCTGAAGTCTACAGTTAGACTACAGGTCTAAACATAGACTTCAGGTCTAAATTTAGATTTCAGGGCTAAGTTTACCTTTGTGAATCGGGCCCTTAGATTTCAGGTCTAAGGTTGGACTTCAGGTCTAAAGTTAGACTTCAGGTCTAAGATTAGAATTCAGGTCTAAGTTTACCTTTGTGAATCGGGTTATTTGTGTCTAACACCAATGAGACTCAATCAGATCCGCCCATAGACATACAAAACATCAGATTAAACTGTAAGAAATTAGGTGACATCTGGTCCTGGTCTTACTTCAGAAAACATTGTAGCTCAGTACTGGGTTGATTATCTGGTAAAACTGTGATATAAATCTGGGTATCATTGATACAGGATAACAGGGAGACCTTGAGACCCTGAGCCAGGTTGAAAAGAGGACCAAAGTAAATGTTAAATAGGGATGGAGGGAGAGCAGAGCCCAGAGGGTCTTTGAACTTGACCTCACTCTGATTGGACAGGGAGGGTCCTACTTTAACTTGCTGAGTTCCCTAGGATGGATGTGTTGCACCATAGGATGGTGGTAGTATGGTAGCCTTAGCAACAGAAAACAAATCTTTGAGAAGGATAGTATGCTAAACTGTATTAAGTGCCACTGAGAGATCGACCATGACCAGCATACAGAATGCACCCTGGTCAATGACAAGAATATCAATGGAAAAATCTACCAGGGTGCACTCCATCCCATAGAGGGGTCTGAATCCTGACTGTAATTATAAGTAATCTGTGATGCATGACAAAGTGACATTGGAGTTGTTCTCTCACACAGCATTTTCCAGTATTTTCACTGAAAGAAGCATGTCAGTAATGGGATGGAAGCTGGCTGGATCAGTGAGACTCAGGCTGGGCTTCTTAACAAGAGGGTAGTAAGATTTCTTTTAGTACCTAGGGTACTACAGACTCACCTATGGATACGTTGATTAGAAGTGTATCTATGGCACAAGCAAGGGTAGAAATAGTTCAATAAGCCAGGCAGGCAATGATCCATATAGGACTCAGTGAGCACAAGACTGGAACATAGAGAGATGACTTCCTCTTGGTCAGTTGGATGAAGATTTAAGAAAGTACTGTCAGGTGTTTTGAGAGTGGTGGCAGGAAGCGAAGAGTTCCTAAAGCGTTTATCAGTCTAGTCAAAAAGGATCTGATTTTCTGGATTTTATTAAAAAGTAATCATTCAGAGTCACAAAAAGCTTTTGAGGGATTGATCTTAGCAGTTACAGGAGTAATAAATAAGGAAAAGGCTACTAACTTAAAGAGGGATTTAGAATGGTTGGAAAATTCATTAATTTCCTCATTCCAACAAGCTCTTTTGGAACCAAATATGTTTTCTGTTGCACTTTAATACTAATCATGCATTTGGTTTTTGGGAAAGAATTGTTGGGACTCCTATTCTTAAATTTTTCCATTTATTCTCCAACCCTCTGGCCTTTTTTTGGGATTCCTAAGATCAGTGGTGCACCATGGGTTTTTTTACGAGTCAGCATTTTGTTCTTTCAAAGGATGGATATGAGTTAAATGTACGCATACATAGAAAGAAAATAGTATGTGCCTGAGGGCAGAAAACTTGACTAGTTATGAGAACAATCAGAAGAGCTATCAAGTGAGGTTTTAGACGATTTTCTTAGATGCTCGTCAAGTTGTCTTATAAATTGGTGATGTTGAAATTGATATTTTTTTCAGAAAAGAGAGGTGGAAATGTACAAAATGGACAGCGGAAACATTAGTAGATTTGAAATTATCTAAAACATGCCCCTTTGCATTTGTAGACCTCTATGGATAATACTGTGAAA